>OY755041.1:111006473-112206473 GCA_963576565.1 Aspidapion aeneum | reverse complement strand
GCAAAGCCGTGATCCTCGGGACAAAACAAATCTCAACAACATGACGCAGCGCATTAGGCGAGAAATTCTAGTAATAAAAAATGAATCTATTAACCATTTTCTTAATGAACTTACAGATGATAAAAATACCGACTATTCCCTTTGGAAAGCAACCAAAGATTTTAAAAGACCAATTATCCAAATTCCACCCATACGAAAATCTAACAACCAGTGGGCAAGGAGTAACGAAGAAAAAGCAGATATTTCTGCAAGTCATTTAGAAAAAACATTTCAGCCCCACGAAGCACCAGATGAACACTTTCATTTAAATGAACCCCATCAAATCGAGGACCATATTAAGCTTACATCACGAAAAGAAATATTGCCTGAAATCAAAAATATTAATTCGAAAAAAGCCCCAGGGTATGTATGATCTTATTAACGGGGTAGTCATAAAACAACTCCCCAGAAACCTATCGTAAATCTATGCAACCAAATTAATGCGTCTTTTAGGCTTAGGTATGTACCTTAACTGTGGAAAGTTGCAGAAGTTATCATGATTCCAAAACCGGGAAAACCACTCCATAACGTGTCATCTTACAGGTTAATATCTTTGCTGCCAATTATATCCAAGCTCTATGAAAAATTATTGCTTAAAAGAATAAAACCCATCATAGAAAGACAAGAAATTATTCCATCTCATCAATATGGTTTTCGAGACAAGCATTCCACGATAGATCAAGTACACAGAATTACTAATATAATAGAAAAAGCACTAGAAGAGGGAAAAGTTTGTTCTGCAGTTTTTCTGGATGTTGCACAAGCATTTGACAAAGTGTGGCATGAAGGCCTTAATTTTAAACTAAAACCGTTTCTGCCAAAACAATATTCGGATATTTTGGAATCATACATATCTGATAGACATTTTAGAGTAAAACAAGAAGACTCATACTCAAATTTAAGAGAAATTCAAGCAGGCGTGCCCCAGGGTAGCGTACTAGGCCCTTATCTATACTTATTATTCACTTGTGATATCCCAAAGCCAGAAAATTGTCACTTAGCAACATTTGCCGATGATACGGGTTTATTGACGGTAGAAAAATCTATTGAAAAATGCATAGAAAAACTTCAGGATGCAGTCACCCAAGTTCACAGTTGGACCACAAAGTGGCGAATAAAATTAAATGAAACCAAATCAATTCATGTTGATTTTACAAACAAAAATATAAATCACATACAAATAACAATTAACAACATTCCAGTACCATATTCGAATCAGGCAAAATATCTAGGTATGACACTTGATGCCAAATTGCCCTGGAAAGCACATGTTAAGAAAAAAAAAGAAGAACTTGAGATAAGGTATAGAATAATGAACTGGCTAATTGGAAGGAAGTCCAATTTAACAATTCATAATAAGTTACTGCTTTATAGACAAATACTGAGACCAGTATGGGCATATGGTATTCAACTATGGGGTTGTGCTAAAGAGAGTAACATTCTAGTTGTACAGAGATTTCAAAACAAAGTATTAAGAAACATTGTGAATGCACCTTGGTACGTTCGAAATAGTGACCTTCATCGAGATCTAAAAATCGAAACTGTAGCATAGACTATAAAAAAGTACGCAAAAAGCCATAAAGCTAGACTCCATCGGCATGTGAATGTGGAAGCAATTCAGCTTCTAGACAATACTATGCTAGTTCGAAGACTAAAAAGAGTGAAGCCGTTTGAGCTAGTAAACTAAGTGAATAATATTAATGCCCATGTCGTGCAGAGCTCCATCCCGTTGTCAGAGGTTTCCGTCCGGTTAGGGGAGGTTTAAGAATTTTTTAACTAAAAAAAATTGTCCGTGTCTGGTTATTAGAATGTCCGGTTATAGGAGTGAATTTCACAGATATAGAAATAGGGAAAAGCTTGGTTCTAACAAATTTGTCCGGCTAAAGGGAGTGTCCGCTTAATAGAGGTGTCCGCAAGGAGAGGTTTCACTGTATATATATTCCTCTATGGCATAAACCATAGAGAAATATTATATTCTCTATGGCACAAACAAACCACAATAATTACTTAAAAAATACATATTGGTATTTAGGCTTTTTATTTTGAAATTTGTATTGAAGAAGCTGGGTTTACTTTTATCTCAATTCTTTTTACGGAATACCATTTTCGCGTACTTTTTTTACATGAAATGTTTTTGTTATGATTGACTAATTTCTACACGGTAAAAAAAATTGTCTATTATTTTACTTCAAAACAAATTGCTTTGAAGTAAAATAATTTGTGCTTTCCTATTCACCAAGAGAATATTTAATTGATATAGCACAAAAAATGTCTTGCCTCTTTATTTTAATTTGAAACAGAAATTGTTTTATTATAAATTGGAACTGAATTAATCTAAGACACCGTTTTCTCTAGAAGCAAAGTATTACTTATATGAAGACAATTTGCTTTGTTACAAAATGGAGTATACTGAAACAAAATAATTAAAGTAGAAAAATAAAGTCTCATTTCAAGATTAAACGCTGTGTTGAACTAAAAAGAAATATTGTAATTTAAAACAAAATGTTTTAAGGTAAAACAATTTATTCAAGAAAGGAGGTGTTTTCATTGCAGACAAAAGTCTGTCTTTAGATAAATCTAAATCTCCCTAATATTGCCTTTTTGCTATCAGTCGTGTTGTCAATTAAAGTTATCATGAAATTCCGTAAAATGAATGAATCTGGCGGAAAATTGGGTATAGACAAATATTTTTTTTGGTTGTGTGCGTATAAAAATTAACGTCTAGGAATCATTGTTTTCTATTCTATTCTATTCTATTCTATTCTATTCTATTCTATTCTATTCTATTCTATTCTATTCTATTCTATTCTATTCTATTCTATTCTATTCTATTCTATTCTATTCTATTCTATTCTATTCTATTCTATTCTATTCTATTCTATTCTATTCTATTCTATTCTATTCTATTCTATTCTATTCTATTCTATTCTATTCTATTCTATTCTATTCTATTCTATTCCATTCTATTCTATTCTATTCTATTCTATTCTATTCTATTCTATTTTATTCTATTTTATTCTATTTTATTCTATTCTATTATATTCTATTCTATTCTATTCTATTCTATTCTATTCTATTCTATTCTATTCTATTCTATTCTATTCTATTCTATTCTATTGTATTCTATTCTATTCTATTCTATTCTATTCTATTCTATTCTATTCTATTCTATTCTATTCTATTCTATTCTATTCTATTCTATTCTATTCTATTCTATTCTATTCTATTCTATTCTATTCTATTCTATTCTATTCTATTCTATTCTATTCTATTCTATTCTATTCTATTCTATTCTATTCTATTCTATTCTATTCTATTCTATTCTATTCTATTCTATTCTATTCTATTCTATTCTATTCTATTCTATTCTATTCTATTCTATTCTATTCTATTCTATTCTATTCTATTCTATTCTATTCTATTCTATTCTATTCTATTCTATTCTATTCTATTCTATTCTATTCTATTCTATTCTATTCTATTCTATTCTATTCTATTCTATTCTATTCTATTCTATTCTATTCTATTCTATTCTATTCTATTCTATTCTATTCTATTCTATTCTATTCTATTCTATTCTATTCTATTCTATTCTATTCTATTCTATTCTATTCTATTCTATTCTATTCTATTCTATTCTATTCTATTCTATTCTATTCTATTCTATTCTATTCTATTCTATTCTATTCTATTCTATTCTATTCTATTCTATTCTATTCTATTCTATTCTATTCTATTCTATTCTATTCTATTCTATTCTATTCTATTCTATTCTATTCTATTCTATTCTATTCTATTCTATTCTATTCTATTCTATTCTATTCTATTCTATTCTATTCTATTCTATTCTATTCTATTCTATTCTATTCTATTCTATTCTATTCTATTCTATTCTATTCTATTCTATTCTATTCTATTCTATTCTATTCTATTCTATTCTTTTCTTTTCTATTCTATTCTATTCTATTCTATTCTAACGGAAATTACCATCCACTCATTGAATATGATACCTTTCCTAGGCATTGATACGCGGGCTTAAAAGTAGGTGTTATTAAATTTAAAATGTAAAATAAGATAAACGACTAACGATCTGAAATCGTGAAAACTATTGAAAACAATGGAATTTATAGCCTAAGATTTCTGAAATGCGATTGGAGCAACATCAAGCACACTGGGCCTTTATATCTCAAATTTTGTACTAGTGGAGTATATAAGAAATTTGCTTGGGGGCTTGGCCGTTTTTTTCCTTTTATTTGAACTTGAATTGAATTAGCTAACTTCGCAAGACAAGTATCGCGCAAAAAATTAGACGGAAAAACTTGAAGAAAAACGTAAATAAGTGCCAAAAATAAACAAATAAGCAATAGATAGTGTTAATCGATAAATAAATAACGGAAAAATCGCAAAAAAAACGCCAAATATCAATTTTCCTAGTGAAAAAGTGAAAAATTGAAATAATTAACATAACCTCACTTTGAGGAAAGCATCATAACCAAACTGTTTGATACAGACAGAAGTTAGCAGCAAAGGACATAAACAAAGGGACCGTCCACAACTTAGAAAAATCTACAGTAGTGTCACCAGTCGACTGAAAAACTGACCATATTTGCTGAAAGCCCGTCAAGACACTAGGCCTTAAAACGCAAATCCGGATCTTGGTCTTAAAGGGCGCATGCGTGGATACAGTAAACAAAAAATATAAATAAAAGAATGGAATCAATATTTACATGTTGCAAAACAAAACCGCAAAACAGTTACGTCTGCATGGTATGCCACAACTTAATCCACAAAAGCTGTGGCGACAGAAAAAACATAACTGTGATATCAAAAAACCTGATCTGGTGCTCAACAAGATGTGCGATAGAGGCCGAAAAAATTGAAGATTCAGTAAAAATGTTGGAGAACTCCATCCAAAAATTAAATACAGAAATAGTCGAGAAAGACGTATATATTCAAAGAATTAAGAAGCTGAATATGGACATGGAACAGGAAATGCTTGATTTCGATAATAGGAGTGAGCAAAAAATCCGGCAACAAGAAAGGGAGATACTTGAACTCAAGCAACAACTTAGGCAGGAATCGCTCAAAGAAACCCTCAAAATAAGCACCGTTAGTGCATCCACCCTAGACATGGGTACTCAAACAATTTATCTAGACCAGCTAAATACAATAACACACTCGATAGAAAGTCAGACCAAATCAGAAGAAACAAGTGCTAGTACACAAACAGAACTGAGTGATGACGAAATAGACGAAATAAGATTTCTGCATGCCATTACCAGGATATATGTATCAAAGGACACACAAACTCCAGTATGGAGTGAGGAACCACACAAACTTCAGAAGCAGTCAGGGATACCACTAGAAAAACACACCACAGAGCATGGCAGCATTGAAACAACAATAGCGTTAAAAGAAGAAACTGGAAAACACCAGCTGTTCATAATTACTAACACAGAGTTGAAAGGATCCATCGCCAAATTCAAACAAAATACTAACTCTCAGTATCACATAAACAGGCAATACTTACATAAGGGAACACTCAACGACATGATATCAAAATCAGAAAATTACATATCAAAAATGAGACCACAAGATTTCCTTGTACTATGTGTAGGATCAGAAAATGCAACAAGAGATCTACCATTCAGCTTTTGTAAGCTAAAAAAACTAACAAACAACAAAGCCAACATTATTATTGCTGCATGCCCACTGGCTCAAAATAGGCAAATTTTGAACAAGTATATTGAAAAAACCAATCTTCAAATAAAGAAAGCTGCACACAATGCCAACATATCCTATATAGAAACCTCAAATATTATTAAACCTCAAGTAATAACAAATTCTACAGTTATTTGGGATCCATATAGTGCAAACAAGCTAATAAAACATATTTGCTCAAAAATATCAAACATAGCGACAATTGCTTCAATATCACCTACACAAAAAAATATGCAGCAAGAAGATTCAAAAAATGGATATCCAGGAGATGAAGAATTTGTAATACGCCTGGAAAGACTACGAGCTAATGATGAAGGGGAAAAGGCAATGAAAAATAAAAAAAAATTGCTAAAAATAAACATACTCCGAAATATTGAAATCGTGCCCATACAGAGTCTGCAACAAAACAACTACCCCATTAAATACAGCCCCATAAAAAATGTGGAACAATTATCAAGAGAAAGAGAAATGTGCCACCAGCCTTCAAATAAATCAGACAGTTTTTTTCATTCCACAAATAAACTTACTAACACAGGGTGGTTTGTTGGGTGGTTCCCAAAATGCTCTTCCACCCAATGTTAAAAACAACTATTGTGAGATCTCATCGAAGGATGGCTATGAGGATTTGCACATCTACCACCAGAACATTCAGTGTCTGAGAACATCAGTGTCGGAACTGGAAGCACACTTGTCAATGCTACAAAACACTCAAGACATACTCTGTATAAGCGAGCATTGGATAAAACCAAATGAAGTAGCATTTACCTAAATTGATAGATACCAACTGTTATCATGCTTTGCAAGAAATTACAGTAGACGAGGCGGAACATGTGTGTTTGTGAGAAATGACATTGATGATTTTCGGAGGCTGGACTTTTTTAATGACTATAATATTGAAGGAGTTTTTGAGATGTCTGTGATAGTCAGCGAAGAAAGGAAATTAATAATAGGTTGTATTTATAGATCTTGCTTAGGGTTATTTAAACATTTCTATCAAATTTTTGAATTCATTATTAAACAAGGCTTTGAAAAATTTAAATCTTACAAAATTGTATGGGCAGGGGACTTAAACATAAACTTCCTCAAACAAAATAATAAATTAACTAGGGAAGAAATTGGGAATCGGGATGAGATGCTTGACTTGCTTGACAATTTTTGATCCTACAAGACCAAACAAATATAAAGAATCCTGTATTGACAACTTTTTTGTTAACTCAGACGATTTCTTTAAGAATAAAATAATAAAAAATGGCATTGGCGATCACCATGCTCAAATTATAACCATAAAAACAAACAAAAGCAGCAAAAAAACTACACCTTTACATTTTTCAGGTAGGATCTACTCTGAAAAAAAAATCGCTCAATTTAAAGAGAAAATCTTTGACTGCACATGGGATGGTATTTATGGGGAACCTGATGTAGACTCTGCATACAGCATGCTTGCTGGAGTCTTTTCCTATTATCTTGATCTGATTTTTCCAGTCAAAACCAAAAAACACCAAAAAAGATCAAACAATGGTTGGATGACGGCAGGTCTCAGAGCTTCCTTAAAAAATAAAAGAATTCTCTATGATTCTTATCTCTCTGGTATAGTAAGTAAACAACACTATAAAAAATTTGCAAAACTTTTAAAGAAAACTATCACTAATGCAAAAAAATTAGCACATAAAACATCAATAAATAAGGCAGAAAATAAAAGAAAAGCCACATGGAATGCAATAAATAAATTCACAAAAACAAGAACAAAAACAAAAATATTTTTGAAAACTTTGGCCAAGAAGAATCCTCTCATTTTCTAAACCAAGTAAATGATTTTTTTTTAAACACATGCCCCGATATTAACGGCAAGTCAAAGGTGGACATAACAAAAAGCGTTCAAACATGCGAGCATAACTTCTCATTTCAAGAAGTTACACCAGTAGAGATAGAGAAAGTAATAGGCAGTTTAAAAAATAAAAACTCATTTGGACTAGATGAAATACCGACCAAGCTACTAAAATCAGTTGCCTCTTCTATTTCACACCCACTGTCATACAATATTAACCTCGCGTTTCAAACAGGGAAATTTCCTACAGCACTTAAATGTGCAATTGTTAAACCACACTACAAAAATAAAGGAGAAAAAAATGACCTGAAAAACTACCGTCCAATTTCCTTACTTAACAATCTAAGCAAAATATTTGAACAGGTGATTCACAAACAAGTAGTAGATTTCCTTGAAACACAAAGCATCCTTACAAATAATCAAAATGGCTTTCGAAAAAGTAAATCAACTATTAGAGCGGTTTATCAGATTCTTGAGGATGTTATTGACTCTCTTAACAATAAAAAGGTAACAGCAACACTAAGCATTGACTTGTCGAAAGCTTTTGATAGTGTTGACCATTAAACCTTGTTAAAAAAGTTGGAACTTTGTGGCATTAGAAATGTTGAGAATAAATTAATTCAATCATACCTAAATGAGAGACAGCAGTGTGTGGAAGAGGTGACTAGCGATGGTCGGAAACTTCGGTCAGTTTTTAAAACAACAAAAAAAGGTGTGCCTCAGGGATCGGTGCTTGCCCCACTTCTATATATTTTATACACAAATGACATCACTAACATACTTAATAACAACATAATACTTTTTGCTGATGACAAAACAGTTCTGTAAAAAATGAGAATGAGCAACAAATTGAAACTGACATAAAAAAAGACCTATCAACTTTAGAAAATTGGTTTGAAGCAAATAATCTAATGTTAAATGTAAATAAAACTCAAATAATACAATTTAAACCAAAAAAAAATCAGACAAACTGTGTATAGAGTATAAGGGAGAGCAGCTAGAGGCGGAGGAAGAGGTTCTGCTACTTGGTGTCACAATTGACAAAAACTTAAACTGGGAGAGTCACATTGAGGGAGTGGCGGCACAGATGAGTAAATATTGTTATGCATTAAGGCTGGTTACTGAGAATATTGGCCTTGAGGCAGCACTGACATCTTTCCATGCTTATGTGGAGTCAAGGGTTAGATATGGGGTGATTTTTTGGGGAAATTCAGTGGGTGCAGTTCGAATACTAAAAATACAGAAAAGGTGTCTAAGAACTGTTCTAAAAATAAACATAGGACATAGTTGCAAAGAGCTCTTTATTAAACATAAAATACACACAATATACAACTTATATATTCTCGAATGTGTAAACTTTAAAATAAAAAATCCAGACCTGTTCCAACATCTAAAAAGAACTCATGAATATAATACCAGACTTAAAGAAAATCTAAACACTGATATACCTCATTTCTCGTACCTACAAAAAAACATTACTTTTAATATAGTAAAAATTTGGAACTGCCTACCTTTAAATTTGAGAATACAGAACAACATAACAATCGAACAAACATTGAAAAATTTTTTGCAAAAAAAATCTTATTATAGTTTACAGGAATTCTTAAATGATGAAGAAATAGCCACATTATATCCCTAGCAGGTAAAGTAACTCAGCAACAAAATAAAACATTAAAAAATTCTGGGAGTTTTTAATGTAGAATTAAACAAATAAATAATTAAATATATATATTTTTTTAAGGGGAATTGAAACACAAAATATTATTGTTTGTGAAAAAAATAAAAGTACTTCGTTTTATACTCGATTGTGATAAGATTTGTGTTAGGTTTCTTATACTTGACAAGTTCTACACCCTGATGGGTATCTGTATTAGAATTAGATTTTAATTAATTTTGATACTGTAACAGAACTAGTAATATATACATTTACATTTACATTTACATTTACATTTACATTTACATTTACATTTACATTTGATAAACATTAAAAACTTGGTAAACATATCTCAGTTTTGATGATTTTTCCAGCATCGGCTTTTATAGACGAAATTAGTGCAAGCGCAGCAATATTGGTTATTGCTACGTTTTTATAGTAAAATGATCCGAATTTAAACTTATTTATGACAATATAACTAAAAACTGTAATATATTTTATTCAACTCCAGACTCAAATACCTTTCATTTAATACCACACAAGCCATATTTTCATTTAAACTCTAATTTTTGACAATACCCCCACCCTTTTTTTTTAAATAAATTAAAATGTTTTTGTTTAACTGCAGACTCAATTACCTTTCGTTCGATATCACACACGCCATATGTTCACATAAACTTCAATTTTTAAAATCTACCCTAACCCTTTTATTTGGCTTGCGTTCGGTGGATTTTGTTCATTTTTAAATGGGACCATCTCGACCCAAGACCCAGCCTAGGTACCAAATTTCATTCAAATCGGGCAATTTGACGTTAAAATAGATATTGATTATTTTGAGATACTACCATTAAAATTTATTAGGAATACCCGTAGTATGGAATAAATAAGTTATTTCTTCGATGTCATGGGAGCGTTCAAACAAAATTTTGGGTCGTGAAAAAGTTAGTTAATTTATTCAGATGGTATACTTTTCTTAAATTTGTCTTTTATAGGCCAGTGTGTCGGTCGTATCTTCGACATTTTTTTCAGTTCGTGGTCAACTTAAGAAATCTTTCTTATTTGTAAATGTATGCTGTGTTTTATTGTTTGATTGCGAATCTTTGCTGCTAACAAGACACGAATGCGAATTGTGGTTGTTTTAGGTTCTCTTCTAGAAAGCTAAGTTTTATTAACCGGATTTATAAAAAGTCGAGTCAAACCCACTAAACACAAAAACGTTTTAATAACGTCAGTTAGGTATTACTGATTTTACTCTCATAAGTATTTTAAAATATAGAGCAAAACTGAACATTAAAAAAATTTGGGTTTTTTAAAACATAAGATCATCTGTTTGCTCGACTTTGCAGTATCTGTCATACAATACTGCAATAATAGTGTTACCTATTTACACAATGGTTGGCGTTTGCTGCAAACATTCAGAAATAAAGGTATGAGAAATGCACAATTTACATAGATAGAGTTTTTGTCAACTGTGAGCCGATGATATGAAATGGCGAATACGCGAATAAAATAATATGCATGTGTAAAGTATAAACAACCAGGACATTTTAACTTAATGATCGCAAAAAGGATAGACTTAGTGTCCATTGATATTGCTATTTCAAATATGTTTGCATTCTGCATCGTAAGGTACCGTAGGTATTGCAGTAATACGTACTATATGGAAATAATATGCATAGGCCCTCATGTTTTCATCATGAATTGGTAGTTACCGTGAGTATTGGAATATTATGTACATATATGGTATCTGTATTCAAAAGAAATGGGTATGAACCGACTCTGCCCTGCAAGTAACTGAAAACCATCAAGGTAGAATAAAGGGGAGCCGCTCCAAGAATCTGTATAATGCAACAGAAAGTGGGACCCCTAGGCGTGGCTTAGAGTCGTATCAATATGTCTGCTGATCAGGGCTGCACTCAATACATTTGTTTTTATCTGTTTTTAATACAAGATGACAGCTTCTGCTCTTCAAGGGATATGGAGAAGGGTAATACTTAAGTTTGTGAAAAATTGATGTTTATTGATTTAGGGATGAAAATTATGAATTTATAATAAGATTTATTTTTCTACTTTTAATAAAAAATTATGTTTATAAAATACCAATAATATTAACTCACTCATAGTCACTTTAAATGTGCTGTATAAAATTTTATTTTGCAGCGGTTATATTTGGTTTTGAAAAGTAACAGCGACTTCTATCATTGTAAATCATTATAAAATCGATAGTCCGGGGCCATAGCGTATTTCGTGGGCTTTTCGATGAAGATTTTACAACACTTGTTTGTGTTGATTACTAATGATCCCACCAACACTGCCTGACCTGTTAACAAAATCATCTTAATCAAAAAGTAAGGTTAGGTGTGAATTTTTTTAAATTCTTAACAATTTGTCACGCACATCAAAATTCAGGTATTTATTTTTTGGCTGTCAAAAATATTTATATATGGGTAAAATGTGTTTTTAGATTATGCCTTATATATTCTAAACTATTACTCCTGCATAACTATGATTTAATAAATTAGTAGCTCATACAATTACCCACAGGCCTGCTATGTATAAAAAATTTCAAAGCTGTTTCAAAGCCACGAAAAATATTTGTAATTTACAATAAAGAAAGCTTAATTGACTCTGCGCTGTCAGCGAATTTGCACCAAACGGTTGCGATTGACTACTTCTTAATTTTATATACATTGCCCCCGGTTCCTAGGGGCCGTAAGCGGCTAATATCTTATTTTGACCCACCGCACATAGTATGTAATCCTCTAATTTAGTGAGAGCTAGTTGTGAAGGTGCAGTAGCGTGAAAAATAAATGGGATAGTCTAAAAATATATTGAAACCCCTGACATCCGCTAGGGGCCATTAAGATCTTAATAATTTTTTATCACAGGTAATGGATCAATACCCAAAGTCCGATATAAATTGCCACAAAAATTAGTTTTTTTAAAAATTTAATTTGATAAAATTGCTTGAACTTTAAAATGTATAACCTCTATGTAGGGGCCGCCTCTAAATATGAAAATGTTTATATTTCGTGATATGTGCCGGACCAGAGAACATATAACATCCAGTTATTTCTTCGATGGCCGGACCTAATAAAATATCTTGAATGAGTGATTTTCAAATTTTGCGGTGGGTTCAATATAAAATATTGACTCCTTACAGCCCCTTGGATCCTGGGGAAAGTATTAAGTATATAAAATTACCGTTTGGTGCAATGCTGACATAGGGCAGAGTATAAGTCAACTCACCTTTTTTTAATTTAAATTTTAAAAAAAATTGCCTCTACCTAGGGGGCCTCGATTTTTTTTATATGGCAAAGCTGTGGGTAATTGTATGGCCTACCAATTTGATAAGACATAGTTGTGAAGTTACAATAGTTTAGAAGATATAAGGCATAATCTGAAAACACATTTTGCCCCCTTGCGCCCCCTTGGGGCAAAATGTATAAAAAAATTTTGACAGTCAAAAAGTTAGTGCGTGAAGGTCGATGTGCCTGCCAAGTTTCATTACTATAGCTTAAATTGTTTAGAAATTAAAAAATATTTTGACACTCTAACCTTGCTTTTTGAGTAAGACAATTTTGGGCCTGTTAACTAGTGTTGGTGGAATTATTAGTATTCGATTAAAACAGGTGTTGTAAAATCTTCATCAAAACTCCCACGGAGGTAGACGCTAGGGCTCGGACTACGATGCGTTATTGAAAAGCAGTGTGCAGCACAGTTGAAATAAATTTTTTCTATAAGCGTGCGGAAAAGTCCACTTTTCCGCATGCATTTTAGTGTGGAAAGTGCCACTTTTCCGCACTAGTGCGGAAAAATATTTGTTACGATTTTGAGGTGTTCTATAACATTTAGACCGTTCAAAATACATTTGTATCTTTCCTACCACACGAAATATTCTAAAAATATTCAAATTGACTAAAATTCTGCTATATTTTCAATATTTTCGATAAAATAAAGTTTTCAGTAAAATAGGTTCAAATTATAAGTTTTAAACCTCCCCGGTATAAATATCGTCATTGTCAATGTCAAACAACAATGAACACTAGTGGTTTTAGATTTGGCATCTTAAATCACCATAGCAACAAAGTACAAACAAACTGTCAAAACAAAGCCAATTTTGCAGATACAAGCGTCTTTTGAATTTTTCAAGCAAAAAAATCAGATTTTCAATGGATTCTTCGGACGAAGATCTACCCCGGTCAGTTCTAGAAGCCGCTAGAATCGCTAATTTGGACCTGCTTCCTTCAAAATCTCGTCACAGGTATGAGAAGGAATATAGTTTGTTTGAGAGATGGTGCCACTCTAAAGGCATCAAATCCCTTCAAGAAGCTATTTTTTTGGCATATTTCTCCGAAATTTCCAAAACGTGCAAACCGAATACCCTTTGGTCGAGGTATTCTATGCTCAAAAGTGTAATAAAACTCAGAAAAAACGTTGACTTAAGCAATTTTTTTAAAGTTACGGCCTACTTGAAAAAACAAAACGTTGGATTCAGAGCCAAGAAGGCAAAAATCTTCACAAAAGAAGAAATTTTCAAGTTTTTAAGCGAAGCTCCTGACCTAGTTTATTTGCATATGAAAGTTGCCACGATTTTTGGTTTGGCGGGCGCATGTCGCCGTGAAGAACTAGCAAAAATGTGCCTAGATGACATTGAAGAAAAAGGAAATATGATCATTATAAAAATTCCTGACTCAAAAAACCATACATTTAGAAGTTTTGCTATTTCAGAAGAAGCCGAGAATGGAAAACTTCTCCAATTGATCCGAAAATATGTCAACTTAAGGAAACCAGAGACCCCACATAGACGGTTCTTCGTAAACTACAAAAAAGGAGCATGTACGGTACAATGCATTGGAATTAATACATTCGGTAAAATGCCATCAGATATGGCATGCTATCTGAAGCTTTCAAATCCAGAATTATACACGGGCCACAGCTTCCGACGTTCTGCTGCCGCAACAATGTTGGCAGATTCAGGCGAAGGAATAACCAATATCAAACGACTCGGTGGATGGAAATCTTCAAGTGTCGCAGAAGGGTACCTTGATAGTTCAACTGGATTCCAAAAAAATATTTCGAATAAAATTTTGAAGTTCAGCCACCCTGGTCCTTCAACTAGTCAGCAACTTTCTTCTACCATACAACCTTCCAAAGTGCCTCAATCCAGCCCCAAATGCATGACCACAGTTGCAACAGATGTTTCCGAAAACTTGGAGAACGCAGTGGAGAACCAAAACCCAAGTTTCAAATCTGCCACTTCATTTGAGAAAACACTTGCCTCTGCTATCAACTTACAGCACGCTACAAACTGCACCTTTAATATTAATGTTAATAATAATAATTGATTTGATTAAAATGTTTTGAATATAAATAATTTTCTGATTAATTTTTAGTTTTTTCCTCACGCTTATAGAAAAAATAATGTACCTAACTCGTGCGTAAAGTGTCTTTTCCGCACTTGATTGCTGGCCAAACTCCGCTATCGCGTCGTTTTTTTTTGCGCTCAGACACGCGACTAGGGGCCGATTCTGATCCGCCAGCCTTGTGTTTCTTGGTTGGGTACTTTTAGAGCAGTGGTTCCCAAATCAAGGGGCGCCGACCAATATTGGGGGGGGGGGGAAGGCGCGGGAGTCCTGATGCAATTTATTTGTTTTAATAAAATTTGTTTTATTGTAGTAACAATACAGTTTGTGTTTCTATATTCGTCGAAAGAACGGCGCAACCAATTCGTTAATTCAAAAAGGGGGGGCCAGCGCCAAAGAAAAAAGTTTCGCTGTAAAGTAGAACCTATGAAATGTTATTCCTTTTGATATCTTCTGATCTACACTGCTTCTGCTACCATAACTACGTAAAGCACAAAACACAATGTTCGTTTTCAAAAAAACTAGCAAAAATGCCACTCGAATCTTTAAGAAAACACAATTGAAATGAAAGTAAAGCTCGATCGATCCGATCGATCGCGATGACAGAAGTGTCTAAACAATATGGCCGAAGGGGATACATGTAAGTTACGTCATGTCAGCTCCTCTTTATTCTACCTCGATGCTGAAAACAAACATTCAAAACTTCCTGAGATATTGCCATTCAAAGTTTTTAGACTAAACGCTGATTTTTTGAAAACCACTAAACCGATCTAAATTTGGTTTTCGTTTTTTAATAAGGCTTTACTATGACTCCCTTAAAAACTCGATTAAAAAAATAGATGACTTTGTGATGCTGACTTCATTGTTTTTACATACTTTGTTTTAGTAAAAATAACACAAATACTTACAGTGCCGAGGAAAAAAACAAGGCCTTCAAAATAAGGTATCACTAGACCCACGTTCCCTATTCAAAATATAGGGGTAAAGTATACCCCTCGAAGGGGGTTTGTGCTAAAAAAATTTCAATATAGCCAAAGTGTCCCCCTCGCAAGCAAAATCGATGTGTCCGAGCGGAGCGCAGCACGACATGAGCATAAATATTATGTAGTATGTTTCCAACAATGCACTCTGCAGCCGGGGAATTACCTCTTTCCATTTTAATGCGGAGACTACATACTTCTGTCGTATTCACAACATTATTTTATTCGGCGGAACTGCTGTTTATTTTTATTGTTCAGTTGGGTAAGAATAGATATCTTTGAAATGGCGCCTAGTAAAAAAACTTCTTAGTTTATGTGGAAAAATGGAAGTTGTTAACGTTTCGGAGAAAAAACATCTAACAGCACGAAAGATCGCCGAAAAATTTTATATCGGAAAATCTCAAGCAGTGGAAATTGTTAATAAATATATATCAAATTATCAAAGTTCCTCCTCTTAAACAGACACCTCCAATAAGCACAAAACCGTAAGTGTTCGCTTATAGGAGGTTTCACTGTACCCAAAAAAGGCCTCTGTTTCGATGTTCGTGAAACACCCTGTATGTATTACAGTAAAAGTAAATTTATTAGAAAACAAAAATTTTGTGTTTTTAGTAGCAAACAAGAAAAATTGTGAAAATTAAATTTAAAGCATCCAAAAATTGGAATAATTGAATTAAATCCGTTTTTAATTATTGTCAAATCCCATAGTAGCTTATATTTGACCTTTGATCTTTGAAAGGCTAAATCGTTCGTTGGATGACCTTTTAATGGCATACAATGCAAATAGAAAAACATACCTACCGCAAATTGCAGATTTTCAAAGAACCAATGAATCGTAACATTTTAAGTAGTTAGTGGTACCCTCAAGATAAAAACAATTAACATTTTCAAACAACGTCATTATCATGGTACCGTACTTACCAAAGTTAAAATCAGTTAATGATGCATATTAACGGACAAATAAAGAAAATACTTATATATTTTACAAGCTTCATTTCACCTTTTTAATTACAAGCTTTTATTTAACTTCACCTGTATGTATGTATGTATGTATGTGGGTATGTATGTATGTAATCAAATCTTGCAACTCATTTTTGAAAAACTTTCTGATTACATTCAACTGACTTCCACGTATCCGATTGACTTCAAATTTCGCATACCTTTATAGTTCCGATGACAATCCAATAATGTAGTATGACGGACTGCCTACCTCACCCCTAACCTGGAGGCCGGAGAGGGGGTAAAATTTTAGTTTGTTGGTTTTCCACCAAAATTGGTATCTAGAGGTTTTTGAGGATAAGAATTACGATTTTTTGATCAGATTACAAAAATTCAGTATGGCAGATTCAAAATGGACGATTTAACGTCAAGTTTTTCTGATTACTTTCAACTGACTTCCACGTATCCGATTGACTTCAAATTTCGCATACCGTTATAGTTTTGATGACAATCCAATAATGTGGTATCACTGACTGCCTACCTCCCCTCTAACGTGGATGGCGGAGAGGGGGTAAAATTTTAGTTTGTCGGATTTCCACCAAAATTGGTATCTGGGGGTTTTTGAGAATGAGGATTACGAATTTTTGATCAGATTACAAAAATTCAATATAGCGGATTCAAAATGGACGATTTAATGTCAAGTTTTTCTGATTACTTTTACTGATACCTTTATAGTTCCGATGACAATCCAATAGTGTAGTATCACTGACTGCCTACCTCACCTCTAACCTGGAGGGCGGAGCGGGGGTAAAATTTTAGTTTGTTGGATTTCCACCAAAATTGGTATCTAGAGGTTTTTGAGGATGAGGATTACGAATTTTTGATCAGATTACAAAAATTCAGTATGGCAGATTCAAAATGGACGATTTAACGTCAAGTTTTTCTGATTACTTTCAACTGACTTCCACGTATCCGATTGACTTCAAATTTCGCATACCGTTATAGTTTTGATGACAATCCAATAATGTGTAATCACTGACTGCCTACCTCCCCTCTAACGTGGATGGCGGAGAGGGGGTAAAATTTTAGTTTGTCGGATTTCCACCAAAATTGGTATCTGGGGGTTTTTGAGAATGAGGATTACGAATTTTTGATCAGATTACAAAAATTCAATATAGCGGAGCGGGGGTAAAATTTTAGTTTGTTGGATTTCCACCAAAATTGGTATCTAGAGGTTTTTGAGGATGAGGATTACGAATTTTTGATCAGATTACAAAAATTCAGTATGGCAGATTCAAAATGGACGATTTAACGTCAAGTTTTTCTGATTACTTTCAACTGACTTCCACGTATCCGATTGACTTCAAATTTCGCATACCGTTATAGTTCCGATGACAATCCAATAATGTGGTATCACTGACTGCCTACCTCACCCCTAACCTGGAGGGCGGAGCGGGGGTAAAATTTTAGTTTGTCGGATTTCCACCAAAATTGGTATCTGGGGGTTTTTGAGGATTACGAATTTTTGATCAGATTACAAAAATTCAATATATCGGATTCAAAATGGACGATTTAATGACGAATTTTTCTGATTACTTTTAACTGACTTCCACGTAGATCAAGCTTATGTCGCCTTGAGCCGTATCAAATCGTTGGACGGCCTTCTCATCGAAGACTTAGATATTTCAAATTTGACAGAAAAGACTCCTTGCAATATCGATGCACTAGCTGAAATGCATAGACTTAGACAAATCTAAAAATTAAAAAATAAATTTAGAAAAAAAAAACTTTTTGAAAACAAGCCTTTATAAAATGGACTAAAAAGCATAAAATAATTTTTTGAGTGTTCTGATATCATAATAATAAAAGCGATGGGCGTATTTAATATTAGGTAGATGCCTTTCCATACGCATTTGGTGGATCGTCCACAACCGATGATGGGCCGACTATTCTTTTTCAATGTGACAAAATAAATCGACACACTGTCGGTCGCGGATGATCTACCTAATATGAAGCAGGCGTATTAATGTCCTTCTATATCAGAAAAATGTAAGGGTAGCTTAATTAGGGTTGGGTGCGGTTGGAGTGGGTTAAATTTTCTACCCTTACATTTCTCTGCTATACTATAATGAATTTGGATTTTCACTGAATTTCAACAAAAACGAGTAAATTTCCTTTAATACGCCCATCGCTTTTATTATTATGATATCAGAACACTCAATTATTTTATGCTTTTTGGTCCATTTTATAAAAGCTTGTTTTCAAAAAGTTTTTTTTTTCTAAATTTATTTATTTTTATAAACCCAGCATAAGACAAATCACTTGTGTGAGGTAAAACCTCTTTGGGTTACCCTTTGTAGATACACAGAAGGCAAACTTTCACTAAAATGACTGCTAATTCCTTTATAATCATGTGTGTATATGAGAATATGAGGTGATGTTTACCTCCATTGGCTAAATAACTCATTAGCGCTAATTGTTTGTAAAATCAACGGCGCTAATTAGGATAGGCTAGCTATTAATATTTTAGTTCGTATTTTAAAACCAAATAGTGGTGTATTTTCTGGGCATACATCAATGTTATTTTGAAAATTTTATTAGTTTTATTTTTTAATACATTTGGCATTGTTGCGCTCACATTAGGGTTTTATTTTGACAAATGACATTGGGCGACATCTTCGGTCCCTGAAAAGGGGGGAGGGAGGATTCACATAGAATCATAGAACTTGGGTCCTTAGAGTCACGGCTAAAGATATATTAATTTTCGAACAAACAGACAGACAGACAGACAGACAGACAGACAGACAGACAGACAGACAGACAGACAGACAGACAGACAGACAGACAGACAGACAGACAGACAGACAGACAGACAGACAGACAGACAGACAGACAGACAGACAGACAGACAGACAGACAGACAGACAGACAGACAGACAGACAGACAGACAGACAGACAGACAGACAGACAGACAGACAGACAGACAGACAGACAGACAGACAGACAGACAGACAGACAGACAGACAGACAGACAGACAGACAGACAGACAGACAGACAGACAGACAGACAGACAGACAGACAGACAGACAGACAGACAGACAGACAGACAGACAGACAGACAGACAGACAGACAGACAGACAGACAGACAGACAGACAGACAGACAGACAGACAGACAGACAGACAGACAGACAGACAGACAGACAGACAGACAGACAGACAGACAGACAGACAGACAGACAGACAGACAGACAGACAGACAGACAGACAGACAGACAGACAGACAGACAGACAGACAGACAGACAGACAGACAGACAGACAGACAGACAGACAGACAGACAGACAGACAGACAGACAGACAGACAGACAGACAGACAGACAGACAGACAGACAGACAGACAGACAGACAGACAGACAGACAGACAGACAGACAGACAGACAGACAGACAGACAGACAGACAGACAGACAGACAGACAGACAGACAGACAGACAGACAGACAGACAGACAGACAGACAGACAGACAGACAGACAGACAGACAGACAGACAGACAGACAGACAGACAGACAGACAGACAGACAGACAGACAGACAGACAGACAGACAGACAGACAGACAGACAGACAGACAGACAGACAGACAGACAGACAGACAGACAGACAGACAGACAGACAGACAGACAGACAGACAGACAGACAGACAGACAGACAGACAGACAGACAGACAGACAGACAGACAGACAGACAGACAGACAGACAGACAGACAGACAGACAGACAGACAGACAGACAGACAGACAGACAGACAGACAGACAGACAGACAGACAGACAGACAGACAGACAGACAGACAGACAGACAGACAGACAGACAGACAGACAGACAGACAGACAGACAGACAGACAGACAGACAGACAGACAGACAGACAGACAGACAGACAGACAGACAGACAGACAGACAGACAGACAGACAGACAGACAGACAGACAGACAGACAGACAGACAGACAGACAGACAGACAGACAGACAGACAGACAGACAGACAGACAGACAGACAGACAGACAGACAGACAGACAGACAGACGACAGACAGACAGACAGACAGACAGACGACAGACAGACAGACAGACAGACAGACAGACAGACGACAGACAGACAGACAGACAGACAGACAGACAGACGACAGACAGACAGACAGACAGACAGACAGACAGACAGACAGACAGACAGACAGACAGACAGACAGACAGACAGACAGACAGACAGACAGACAGACAGACAGACAGACAGACAGACAGACAGACAGACAGACAGACAGACAGACAGACAGACAGACAGACAGACAGACAGACAGACAGACAGACAGACAGACAGACAGACAGACAGACAGACAGACAGACAGACAGACAGACAGACAGACAGACAGACAGACAGACAGACAGACAGACAGACAGACAGACAGACAGACAGACAGACAGACAGACAGACAGACAGACAGACAGACAGACAGACAGACAGACAGACAGACAGACAGACAGACAGACAGACAGACAGACAGACAGACAGACAGACAGACAGACAGACAGACAGACAGACAGACAGACAGACAGACAGACAGACAGACAGACAGACAGACAGACAGACAGACAGACAGACAGACAGACAGACAGACAGACAGACAGACAGACAGACAGACAGACAGACAGACAGACAGACAGACAGACAGACAGACAGACAGACAGACAGACAGACAGACAGACAGACAGACAGACAGACAGACAGACAGACAGACAGACAGACAGACAGACAGACAGACAGACAGACAGACAGACAGACAGACAGACAGACAGACAGACAGACAGACAGACAGACAGACAGACAGACAGACAGACAGACAGACAGACAGACAGACAGACAGACAGACAGACAGACAGACAGACAGACAGACAGACAGACAGACAGACAGACAGACAGACAGACAGACAGACAGACAGACAGACAGACAGACAGACAGACAGACAGACAGACAGACAGACAGACAGACAGACAGACAGACAGACAGACAGACAGACAGACAGACAGACAGACAGACAGACAGACAGACAGACAGACAGACAGACAGACAGACAGACAGACAGACAGACAGACAGACAGACAGACAGACAGACAGACAGACAGACAGACAGACAGACAGACAGACAGACAGACAGACAGACAGACAGACAGACAGACAGACAGACAGACAGACAGACAGACAGACAGACAGACAGACAGACAGACAGACAGACAGACAGACAGACAGACAGACAGACAGACAGACAGACAGACAGACAGACAGACAGACAGACAGACAGACAGACAGACAGACAGACAGACGGCGCAACAAAAAAGTTTCAAAATCATCTGGAACGCAAAGATATATAAAAATTTTTGAAATCGAAGCAACTTTTTTTTTCTCGAAAAAATTAGGATCACCATAGCTCACACTATTATAGTATAGTATATGTGTGAGCTAATAAAGGAAGTGCGTGCCTGAACTGTATGTACCACTCGGTTCTTGTCGACTTTAAAGACACAAAAACTAAACATTTTTCTATCTCGATTTCATTTGCAAACACTAATTTAGATATTTTTAAGCATATTTAGCCGGGTACTCATTAAAGAACCACGAGCATCGATCAACGAACGCGATCTATTCGCTAATGTGGACGGCATTGTTCGGGGCTCGCAGCGCGATATCGAAACCTTAAATTAAAAGAAAGTACCCAGTAAATTTGAGACATAAATACACATCTCTTGAAAAAGTTTGCCTACATAAATACATTTTTTAAATAAAAAAAAACATTAAAAAAAAAATTGCTAAATCTACTTGTAATAGTTTTCTTGTGAGAAAATAGTAAGCTGTCAGTCTTACTTTTTTACTTAAATTGCGAATATCTCAAAAACTAATCTATTAATTTTGGAAATAATATGAATGCTGTAAAGGAATAGAAAAAACTCTTTTAAACCAGGTATCACTTGACCCACTTTCCCTCTCTAAAGTCAAGAGGTCAAAGCTACCCCAACTAGGAGTCCATAGATATAAATATTTTAAGAAGATAAAAATAATGTATACAAAGATTATCCCGTATACGTTTTCTGTGAGCATATTACTTTAAATTAAAACTGATAATGATGATGATAACGAAAATGATTATAAGTATATTTTATCGCTCCGCTTGTTTTGTAAAAAGAGTTTTTGCTTTTTTCTTTCTGGGTAATAAATTTTGTATTATAAAATGGAAAATAAATATATTTTGTTTACCACACTTTACTGATAACACTTATGATTGGACAAGCTGACCTATGCACGTATTAATGCTAAAAACTGCACAGAACAGATGTGGCTTTACTCAGGCGTTACGATCTGTATTGAGAGATGTTGAAGGAATATGCGCTTAAAGCGCCTCTAGCGGTAGATATGTAGGAATTACACACTGGTAACGGTAATGACGCTCTTCCAGGGTACACGTTTTAAAAAATGCTATACTGATAACGGTAATGACGCTCTTCCAGGGTACGTGTTTAAAATGTTATTTTGTAAAACAAAATTAGGAATTAATATTTGTTTTTAGCAGACGGCGATACTTATATATATACACATTAAACTAGACTTATAGAGCAATATAATGTTGAAATTCGTATGATATATTAGGATTTTTTATTTTAGTGATTGCAAACCTCTGTCCGGTTATGATAACGGAGTATGACGTTTGGTGCTTTAGAGTAATATTGGAGGCAATTTTATTTGTACAAGAAAAATAACTAATATACTAAACACTAATTTAATTTTGGATGGTAACATGAAAGGGGTACCCTTTTTCAATAATGACCTAATACTTATACATGTTCTCTGGGTTATTTTGTCTGGTTCAGGCAATTTTTTTTACGCTGCAGCTTGTGCGAGTCGGGCTCAGTGGCGAATCAAGGGGGGGGGGCCAGAGGGGCCTGGCCCTCCCCCCTCCTTGACATAAAACTTATAATTTTTAATTCCAGAAGAAAAATAACCAATGCATAAGCCGCATTTTTTTTTAATTAAATTTAACTGATTTTACTCAAATTTTCGCCTGCGGCACATTTTATTTGCACATAGTGGTAAACTTTAAAGCTAATTCTTATTAAATCACGCAAAAAAAAATTATTTTGTGTTTTTTCCCTCCTTGGCCCCTCCCCCTCAGACATCCTGGATCCGCCACTGGTCGGGATTACTGGCAAAGCCATTCTGTTTTAGGCTAGTAACATATAAACCACGCATCTTCTTTTAAATGGTCTTTGTTTTTTGGATCCCATATAACAGGTCTATTCCTATTCTTTTTTATTTGAAGCGCATTGAACGACGACCGCCTATCGGCTCGTCGCGAATGGCTTGTTGCGCGCTGCGATCATACCTTTTTCACGTCTACATTAGCGAATTGTTCGAGGCTCGAGGCTCGTGGCTCGGTAATGAGTACCCGGCTTTTAGATGCAGATAATATCAAAAAACACAATTTTTTTATTAGGTTTTGGTAAAATCTAAACCATACGGAAAGTCGCGTGCAAAAACTTGTATTTAATTTTGTTTACATTACAGGTGACATTACCCTGGAATAAATTTTTGGTTGGAAAAAAGAAAAACAAAAATTGTGCGCCGTTGCCAAATTTGCGTATATGTTTCCCGCCATTTTGTTTATTTTTTTCTTCTTGTGGTGTGGTTATTTTTGCCATTGTCAAAATGGAAATCCACAACCTCCATGAGGTTAATGAGATTATCTCTAAGTCTGGTAAAAATTTAGTTGCATATTTGCAAGAAGTAAACTTAATAAAAGCCAACTATCTAGATTTCATTACATAAATTATTTTTGATCCGGTTAGGTTAGCTTAGGTTAGGTTTCATTATAATAAATTATGTTTGATCCGGTTAGGATAGGTTAGATTAGGTTTCATTACAATAAATTATTTTTGATCCGGTTAGGTTAGGTTAGGTTAGGTTTCATTACAATAAATTATGTTTGATCCGGTTAGGTTAGGTTAGGTTTCATTACAATAAATTATGTTTGATCCGGTTAGGTTAGGTTTCATTACAATAAATTATGTTTGATCCGGTTAGGTTAGGTTAGGTTAGGCTTCATTACAATAAATTATGTTTGATCCGGTTAGGTTAGGTTAGGTTAGGTTTCGTTGCAATAAATTATGTTTGATCCGGTTAGGTTAGGTTAGGTTAGGTTTCATTACAATAAATTATGTTTCATCCGGTTAGGTTACGTTAGGTTTCATTACAATAAATTATGTTTGATCCGATTAGGTTAGGTTAGGTTAGGTTTCATTACAATAAATTATGTTTGATCCGGTTAGGTTAGGTTTCATTACAATAAATTATGTTTGATCCGGTTAGGTTAGGTTAGGTTTCATTACAATAAATTATGTTTGATCCGATTAGGTTAGGTTAGGTTACATTACAATAAATTATGTTTGATCCGGTTAGGTTAGGTTAGGTTTCATTACAATAAATTATGTTTGATTAGGTTAGGTTGAGTTTGAGTTAGGTTAGGTTTGATTTATTCAAGTTCTAGTTCAAATATGCTTTTTTGCTTAGGTTAGGTTTAGTTAAAAAGTTTTTAAGTTTTTATGCAGTTTTGATGTTTGAATAATGTTTTTAAAGTAAGTTTTTTAAATAAATCTTATACACACAGTAAAAGTCTATTTTTTCCTTAATTTTGACGACTTTTGTGGCGATCTGGCAACAGTGCCTTTTTGAAACATATTTCAGGTGCATTTTGGTTGGCAGCCGTGCTTTCTGAAGTTAGTTGTTATTGAATGTTATTGAAAAAAGTGAGGTTAAACAGCTCATTTTATTGGACTTTTTTTTAAATTTTTTTCAAAAAATACCGCATAATCCGCAAAAATTTTTTTTGTAAATATTCTTAAAAAGGCCCTTTTTAAGCCTAAAAAAAATTTTTCACAAAATTCGTGTGTCCGTTAAGTCGACCCCTACCACTCTATACTCCCTTCCCGCCCATTACCGTTTTGATGACGTGGTGCCACTTTGATACAATATCAACTATAGTTTGCTGACAATGTTTCTACCTATTCCCATGCTCGATTGCTATATCCAATTACAGGAAGAGACAAAATTATCGACAAAATTATCATATTACGACGGGAATTGATTCGTGGAATCGCTACGTAGGACTTAAAACGTGCTATAGGTTACCTATATTTTATACGAGCAAGGATGCATTTTCATACATCCTTGATAAGAACAAATAGGTAAATGGAATAGTTAGTTGTTACCTATTCATGAGCGCACCCAGGGGGGTGCCTCCTCAAGCCTAAGATTGTTTTGAATATTTACCACATATTTCACTAAACGGTTTTGGTTAGATGGAACGACCAAATAACTGTCCAAAAAACGAATGCTGTTGCGTAGTGATCGATTTACTTCATTCATGTCATCATCGAGAGCTCTTAATTAAAGTTGCACACAGAAAAAAGAGATTTGTGGATTACTTTGCAAAATTGCTTATTGTATGTAAATTTTATTTTAAAAAATTACAGCTACAATAGTTTTATTTATTATAAATTTTTTTTATAAAATTATGTAGGATTATCAGAATACATTTATAATTTTAGTTGTTAAAATTGCAGAGAAAATTACATCAATTTAAATTGAACTTCCTTCAAATTTAAATTATATTCACAAACTGGAACTGGGAAGTTACTGGAGTCTGTTGTGACTGACTACTTGTTTTTTAAATGTCAACATTTAATTCCTGAGAATCAACATGGCTTTTTTAAGGGTAGATCTACCGAAACTAACCTTGTGACCTACGTTCATGATCTACAGACTTCATGGGTGATCGGTACCAGGTGGATGCCGTGTAAACCGATTTTTCAAAGGCTTTTGATAAAATTCACATACCAACCTTATTAATTAAACTTAAGAACATCGGTGTTCATGGTAGTCTATGGACAAATCGGCCTAAAAGGGGGTTTCGTGTGCAAGTCGTGCCAACTTTTTCCCGATAAGCCAAGTTTGTTAAGGGCACTCCATAGATCAGGTTTTGACTTGTTTTGACACCACTTTTTTTTGCACGATACTTTTTAAAACGATGTATCTTTTTTAGCAATAGTCCTAGAGGGTTGCAAAAAATGGCAAATGAATCAGTAAACACCCGCAATAAAATAACTTTCTATTATATTTTTCAAAATTTTGCTTCGTTTTTTTAGAAAAAATAAAATAACTGAATTTTTACTTTTTTATGTATAGCTAGTAAAGTTTAACCTACATCCTTAATAACACCAAAGCAAAATTTTTAAAAAAAGTTTAAATAAAAGTTATAGAATGAACATTTTTCTTTAATTTGGTGTATATAAGTCTTATATAGATGTATATTTTATATTTATTTCAATAAAAAAACATTTGTTTTCACCAAAACGACTACCGAAGGTGTATTACCGTACGCGGACGCCTATAAGGCGGCGCGCGGTTTTACGCAGCTGAGACGTCTAGTAAAACAGGTGATTTCTATTATTATTGTTATCGTTGTTTGATGGACATTATAATAATTTCTAAAAATGTAACTAAGTTGACGCCCTAAGACACCATGACATAGAAATGCATCAAAAATGTGTAAAATCTAATTTAAAAATTAAATTATATTAGTTTTTTAAATTTTAGCTGGAAAATCCCCGAAAACCCAGTCCTCAAATCCTGAAATTTTTAGATTTTTTTCAAATTTACTTAAAAACTAAGCTTACAGTGGGGTACGACTAATGACAAACTCTCCAGCGGCGTCCGTTTATTGAGGTAGTGTAAATAAATTTAAAAAAGAAACATGTTTATTACAGGTTTTCCCGATTTTCTCAAAAACCGAACATTATATCAAAAAATTAAATACACACTTTGCTATAAATAATAAAATTGCGTAAATAAAATCAATTTTGAAAAATCACTAAATTTATCAATTTTTTGCAAGTTTTATCCAATTTTCTCAAAAATTAGGCTTTTTGAAAAAAAAATTATTTTACCGTTTATTGTAGAAAATAAAATTTCCTTTTTAACAATGTATTAGTCAGTGTAGCGCCCGTTTATTAAGAAAATATAAAAAAATTAAAGAAACCACATAGGTTTTACCCGATTATCTTAAAAAACAAGCTCTCTATCAAAAATTGTGACCTATAGTCGATTGTAGACAATAAAATTTCCTTTTAAACGTGTATAATAGTGTAAGATTTATCTTCAGATTAAAACCTCACAGGCCTGTGCAACTAAAATTAATTTCTACAAATCACCAAACAAATTAATTCTGTTACAAGTTTTTTCCAATTTTCTCAGAAACTAAGCTCAATTGACAAAAATGTGTTTTATACTTTATTGTAGGAAATAAAATTTTATTTTTAACAATGTGTAAGTCAGTGGGGTTTAATTAATGACAAACCCTTCAGCGACGTCAGTATATGGGGGTCAATTAAAAAATAAAATAAATAAAATCATTTTTGTCACATGTTTCACCCGATTTTTTTTTCGAATATTAAAAAAAATACATTTTTTAAAAAGTGCTTTTTTAATATATTTTAAATTAAGTAATTTAACCTTTGTTGTATTAAAATCGGATAAAAAATTAAAAAGATACAGTTTGTTTTTTAATATGCTTTTCCGCCATATTGAATCCGCCATATTTAAAAAAAGGCGCGATTATCACAATGACAATAAATCAAAACCTGATCTGCTAGGTATGTTAAACAAATTTAAGTTACTTTCAAAAGGTTCTGATGGTTTTCATTAAAAATATAATTTTGAAATATACCTCTATTTTTTTCCAGTTATTTGGAAATAACTTAAAAACTAATTAACGCGTTGGAACACTTGAACCAGATTTGAATAAAGAATCAAAATAGGTATCTTTTTTATATAAACTTTTTTTTTCTAGCTCCAACAGTTTTAGAAAAAAAAAATTACCTTTTTTTTTTATTTTTTTTATTTTTTTGACAAATACAAACAAATACATATTTTCTGACCAATACATTTTTAAGTAAATTACAAAGCAAGTATTTTAAACTTTGTTCCATGAAAATCGGATAAGAAATAAAAAAGTTACAATTTTTTTAAAGATTTTCCGCCATTTTGAATCCGCCATGTCTTTCAAAAAACGCATTTACCAGAATGACAACAAGTCAAAACCTGATACATGGGACGCCCTTAACAAGGTTAGCTTATCGGCAGAAAGTTGGCACGACTTGCATACGAAACTTGATTTGTCCATAGACTATGGTGCTCTCATGGGGCTGATCACTTCATATGTAACAGGTCGCTCTCAGTGTGTCAAAATCAATAGTGTTACGTCTGAATTTAGAGATATAACCTCAGTGTCAGTATTCTTGAAATCTCCCCGAGGAGTACTCCCTCAAAATCGGGTGAAAATCAAACTGCGCATGCGATGTCACTTGATTTCCGCATCTCTATTGGTCCTCGCTCGAATTTCGGGGAGTACTCGCTCGGGGAGATTTCAAGAATAACGACACTGGAGTGCCTCAAGGGTCCCACTTGGGTCCCTTACTCTTTATTTTATATATTTATGATATTAGTGTTTGTTTTAGGCACTCGGAGTTTAAAACATACTGTGATGATGTAAAATTTTATAAATTAATTAAATCCGCCCTCAAAAATGTTACACTATAAGCTTTTCTAGATTACAGTCTAGGTACATCGGTTTTGGGTATAGTATCGATGGAACTGGTCTTAGTAAAGTAGAAAAAATAATAGACCTAGGTGTTTGGTTGGATCAGAAACTTTCATTCGAATATCATATAGAGTCAATCGCCTGCTACTACTACTAAGATATAATGTTTGTGCATGATAGGTATGTACCTCTTCCATTTTTAGTCTGTACTTTTCCATGTGGATTTACCTGAGCCTTAAAAACCTCAATTTGGCGCCCTTGTGGCGCAACTTTGTTAGACATCCAGGGGCCTTTTGTAGGTCCCTGGCCTGTCTCCGGGCCGGTACAGGCACGGGGTTTTGATGCCCAGAGCAAGCTCTGTTCGCGGATTGCCCCTTTTCCGTGTAAAGACAATCGCTTGAGTCTTCTCTGGGTTGATCTTAATTTTCCACCTTTTAGCCCAGGTTTCAATTTCCACCAGGTGCCTCTGAAGCCTTGTGACGACGTATTGGATGGTATTACACTTTGACGTTGTCAAAGTGTCATCCGAGTACACATAGAGCTTCGTTTTCCGATCTTTGGGGATGTCACAGGTATACCCCAACAAACATTTAAAGTTGTAACGACGAAACCCCAACTAGACAGAATTTCTTAAAAGTAACCGCAACGTACTCCCGCAACGTACTCCCGCTACGTCTCAGTATACCATACAGCGACGTTATAATTCCCTAAGTGGGGAACCAATTTCTGGTTATAACTACTTGGCCAAGTGTTTAAAGTCACTGTAGTAACAACTACACTACTACGTCGTAGTCAGGTATCTACTACGTCGTAGAGGCTGGTTTTTTTCCGTAATGGCATAAAAGTTGCGATGTAGTTGCAAATAATATAATCGTTTCTTTTGGTAGAATTGTTACACAATATGGTGGACACAACAGTAAACAGACTCGCTTAGTTTTTTTGTTTGGTTATGGTTATAATATGTACTATGTTATCCAAAAGGGTGAGAATTTACGAGCAGAGGATCAAAAATCGAGTGCGATTCAAAGTTTTTTGTATAACATGCATTATATATATTGCAAAAAACCGGTGCGCCCGTAAAATTGAGCCGTTTTCTGGTAGCTGATGGAATTTTTTGTGTTGTGATTTTGGAGGTTATGTTTTCATAATCGACAGTTAACTCCAACAAATGGTGCTTAAGAAGAGCATTTTTGGTAAGCTTCAACTAATTTGTTTATAAAATAGTATAGCTCTTTAATATGAGCTCATAAAACGACAACAAAAATATTAAATTTTCTTTCTTACATAAAAACATCGCGTCCCAAACTATATTCCCTGATAGTCGAAAGGGTTACTTGAAAGTGAGCCTAAGTTACGGCAACGTGTCACTTACGACTTTTATGTCGGCATTCCTTTTTAGTTCTAGATAACACACTCGAATTTCTACTTCTTTGTTGCAGAAACGTATTATTAACTAGCTTTCGCCACTAGAAAACGTCTACAGAGTGATAGGAACCACGCGATAAGTATAACTACTACCCTCAATTTATTGGGGTGTCGCCACTTGTCATTTGCCGTTTCTGTCAACAACAGCACCACTGCTTATAGGTTCATTCATGTACGAGCGTGAATTTGTGGTAGGTTTTAAAGCAAAAAACAAGATAAATTAAATTCCATTAGAACAATAAATGAAGTGCCAATAAAAAATAAAAGAGAGCATGATCCCTATTCTAGAATTTCTAGGAAGTGTTGGTCAAGGAACTAAAAGAACGTAGTCACATCAATGAAATCAACTTATTGTTACTTTTTTTATTTACACATTGCTCTCACAATTCGTATGTAGTATTTTTTATTGTTTTTAGATATTTGGGCATTGTCAATATTCAGTATTTTTATTATTATAAGCCCTATAAGTAAAAAAACAATATCTAAGGCTTGTTAGATCGCTTAGAAATCCGCATGTAACCACGATATATCTAACTTGTTTTTTTATTAGCCGCAAACAGCGCAAAAGTTCCTGGATGAAGTCTAGCATATCCCAGAGGTTCTTTTAGGAGCCGTGCATAAATTAGATATTAGGGACCTATTGCAATAAAGCCTGGCACAAAACACAGCACAAATTTAAGTTTATTCACTTCAAACCAAGCTTTAACAACAGCACAAATTTGAAGAAAACCAAAAAGACAAATACCCAAGCTCTACACAAAAAATGAATCACAGTGAGATACGACACGTCAGCACAAGAGGCATAGATAAACGAATTCGGTTTAGTCCGCACAAGAGGGTTACGATGGCGATAGGGTGGTGCCACAGCACAAATCACGAACGACCGTAAAGACAGTACAAGAACAGAACAGCAACAAGTAGCGTAAAAGATTAAGGATGGAGATTAAGCATGGACCAGGGAATTCTTAAAATCCGTGTGCGGTACTCGATACTTTGGATCAATATTTTGCATTTTGATTGTTTTGCAAAATGGTCAAGCAATGAGCTCGAAAAAATGGACTGCTCAAGGTAGTTAAAAAAATATTTGCAAAACCATTCCTAATATTCCCATATTATAAAAGGAGCCACAAAAAGTAGGGTTAAGAAGTGTGCGACCAAGATGCGACTTCAAAAAGTCTACGTTTTCAAAGTAGAAACAGGAAGGAGCGATTACTTTAAAAGATCGACATTAAAAAAAAGTCAAAGTAGTTGCGGCTTTAAAGTTGATCCAAAAAGTTATTTTGTCTACATTGTTACATCAGATGTTACTATGATGACACAAACTTTTGTGGTAAAAATTAAAGTTATAATGTAGTTGTCGGATACACTTGTTTGGGACTCCAATGAAGCTTAACTTTCCAGTGGTAATTAAGTAGGATATAAAAGTCAGGGCGACTACGAAATAACGACTAAAAAGAAAGTAAAACTTTAGCAACGTCCTATTGTGGTAGAGAAGACTATCAGAATCGACTATCAAGAAACAATCCTAAGAAGTAGTTTAGAGGGTCGTTTTTACGAAACATCTACTATTTCCTGATACTAAATAGTAGTTAGAACTAAAAAGTAACAAATTTTGGTTGGGATCACCACATTTCTACTATAAGAAAGTAGCAAAACCTTTAGAACATGTAGCCGCTACTATAATTGTTAGTTGGGACCATGCATATAAGTGTGGTGAGAAAGGGGAGCCTTGCGGGACTCCCGCTCTTATTTGCCTTAACCGGGATCGTAAACAGTCTACCTTTACCATAAAAGTTTTCCCTCCCAGGAATCAATCGCCCAAAGAGCTTATAAGAATCTAGGATTTATTATTCGTATAATTCTATTATCTTATTGTATAATGCTTTGGTCAGAAGTATTTTAGAATACTGTAGCACAGTGTTTGACCCAATATATGAAAAGTACATTATAAGAATTGAAAAAATTCAAATTAAATTTGTCAACCACTTAAACTACAGATTTAATAGAGGTCTACATGCCTTAGGGTACGAAGCTAGTTTGATGCAATATAATTTGCAAACATTAAGCTCAAGAAGATTGATCTCTGGTTTAACATTGTTGTATAAAACTTTTAATAATATTATAAAATGTTCATTTATATTAGAAAACCTAGGTCTTAATGTTCGATTTTATTTTTCAAGAACTGATTTTTTTTTACTATAAAACGACTCAGACGAATGCCACCGTCAACTCTCCTTTGATCAGATTGCAGCGAAATTACAATTTGTATTTTAATCATATTGACATTTTTAATATTTCAATTTACTCCCTCAAAAGAAAAGCTAGATCTGTTTTTTCAAGTTCCTGAATTTACCATTATTATTACTATAATTTTTTTTTAGAACTTCGTTTCTTTCTTAGTGAATTTATTCTATAAACAATTTGCTTAGAATAGTCATATAACCTTTTATTTTGTAACTTTTTTTTCTTTGTTTAACGATTTGTTATTGTATTTTGTGCTGTATCGTAATTGTGGTAGTTTTGCTAACTGTGATACAGCCTTATTGTAAAATAAATAAAAATAAATAAATAAACAAACTATAAACCACTACAGACTGTCTAATAAACTACATATACCAAAAATTAACACGGACTTGCATTAGTACATATTTTTGGCCGAAACTTGTGAAAAAAGATTTATTTTTTGTAATGTCACAAGTTTTATGTGAAATTTATATATTTATTTATTTGTATTTTGTAATTTGATTTTTACAAAATATTTGTGAAAAAGCCTCAATATTCACAAAGTTTTTGTGATTTATAGGTACTTATGTCCATTTGATATACCACATAGGAAAAAGCTATACTGGCCATAAGGAAGCCTGCTTAGGAAGAAAAAAACTAATATAGCAGGTGTGTAAATATGAAGAAAAGTAAATTATTTTGTTAATCCCCTCCCGATTCTTTATATAGTCGGATGAATTTCTCTTTGCATTGTCTACTACCAATGAATACACGACTCTATCGTGTATTCATTGCTACTACGCAGATTTAAAAGGAAATATAATGTCGATGCCCGAAATCGTTTGTTCTTCCGCCAAATCTGGGGTAAAATTTCACATCCGTGTTACCTCTCTTCTTTTAACTTTTAGTTCACAGGTCACCGGGATTTGCTACGATCAGGCTAAACCGTTATGTTTCTATTCCTATCTAATCACCTGCTAAACGAAATTTTCTTTTTCTAAGCAGGCTACCCTATGGTCAGTATAGCTTTTTTCCATGTGGTATACCTAAAACATGCCGCAGTTCCATAGAAATAAAAATTAAGAGGCTCTTGCAGAAAAATCAACAGATGCTGCAGATGTTGCACAAATTTTTTTTGGGAATTTAAAAATATATTTTTATTTACGTGGCTTTCCCGGCATTTTAGTCCGGAGCCTAAGCCACTTTTGTCTGCATTTTTGCGTACCGTAATGAAACTTGGCACGATTATAATACAACACTATGGTATTATTTTACGAAGTGGTGCTCATCCCGAACCCAGTGCAGAGCAAAGATACAGAGTGTTTTATTTTTAATTCCATCTATCTCATTAAAATTCTGTATAAAATTTAAATGTAAAGCTAGAGCAATGAAACTTGGCACCGATTATAAGGACATATACGTTTTTATTTTAAGCGAGAAAAAAATTATATTGTGTCATTTTCTTCCAAGAAATAAAAAATAATAATTTTTTTTTTAAAATGTATGGTGTGGATGTAGAGTAGAAAAAAAAATACTCTGCCAATATATGGGCCCCTAAGCTCACACTAGGTACTATAGTTATGTGAGCTAATATAACTAAAAACTGAAATATATTTTATTCAACTCCTCACTAAATTACCTTTTGTTTGATACCACACAAGCCATGTTTTGAGTTAAACTCAAATTTTTGAAATCCACCCCCACCCTTAAAAAAAACAAAAACTAAAATGTATTTTGTTGAACTCCGGACTTAATTACCTTTCGTTTGATATCACACACGCCATATTTTCACTTAAACTCTAATTTTTGAAATATACCCCCACTCTTTTTTTTTAAATAAATTAAAACGTATTTTGTTTAACTACAGACTCAATTACCTTTCGTTTGATATCACGCACGCCATATTTTCACATAAACTCTAATTTTTGAAATCTATCCCCACCCTTTTATTTGGTTTGTGTTTGGTGGATTTTGTTCATTTTTAAATGGGACCATCTCGACACAAGACCCAGCCCAGGTACCAAATTTCATTAAAATCGGCCAAGCGATTTTTGAGTTATGCGCGTTGGTCGTTACAGACAGACATACAGACACACAGACAGACAGACAGACAGACAGACAGACAGACAGACAGACAGACAGACATACAGACAGACAGACAGACCGACAGACAGACGGCGCAACAAAAAAGTTTCAAAATCATCTGAAACGCAAAGATATATAAAAATTTTTGAAATCGGAGCAACTTTTTTTTTCTCGAAAAAATTAGGATCACCATAGCTCACACTACTATAGTATAGTATATGTGTGAGCTAATACACTGCCAATATATGGGCCCCTAAGCTCACACTAGGTACTATAGTTATAGTGTACGTGTGAGCTAATATAACTAAAAACTAAAATATATTTTATTCAACTCCAGACTAAATTACCTTTTGTTTGATACCACACAAGTCATGTTTTGACTTAAACTCAAATTTTTGAAATCTACCCCCACCCTTAAAAAAACACAAACTAAAATGTATTTTGTTAAAGTCCGGACTCAATTACCTTTCGTTTGATGTCACACACGCCATATTTTCACTTAAACTCTAATTTTTAAAATATACCCCCACCCTTTTTTTTAAATAAATTAAAATGTATTTTGTTTAACTGCAGACTCAATTACCTTTCGTTTAATATCACACACGCCATATTTTCACATAAACTCTAATTTTTGAAATCTACCCCCACCCTTTTATTTGGTTTGTGTTCGGTGGATTTTGTTCATTTTTAAATGGGACCATCTCGACCCAAGACCCAGCCTAGGTACCAAATTTCATTAAAATCGGCCAAGCGGTTTTTGAGTTATGCGCGTTGGTCGTTACAGACAGACATACAGACACACAGACAGACAGACAGACAGACAGACATACAGACAGACAGACAGACAGACAGACGGCGCAACAAAAAAGTTTCAAAATCATCTGAAACGCAAAGATATACAAAAATTTTTGAAATCGGAGCAACTTTTTTTTTCTCGAAAAAATTAGGATCACCATAGCTCACACTACTATAGTATAGTATATGTGTGAGCTAATACACTGCCAATATATGGGCCCCTAAGCTCATACTAGGTACTATAGTTATAGTGTACGTGTGAGCTAATATAACTAAAAACTTAAATATATTTTATTCAACTGCAGACTAAATTACCTTTTGTTTGATACCACACAAGCCATGTTTTGACTTAAACTCAAATTTTTGAAATCTACCCCCACCCTTAAAAAAAAACAAAAAACTAAAATGTATTTTGTTAAACTCCGGACTCAATTACCTTTCGTTTGATATCACACACGCCATATTTTCACTTAAACTCTAATTTTTAAAATATACCCCCACCCTTTTTTTAAAATAAATTAAAATGTATTTTGTTTAACTGCAGACTCAATTACCTTTCGTTTGATATCACACACGCCATATTTTCACATAAACTCTAATTTTTGAAATCTACCCCCACCCTTTTATTTGGTTTGTGTTCGGTGGATTTTGTTCATTTTTAAATGGGACCATCTCGACCCAAGACCCAGCCTAGGTACCAAATTTCATTTAAATCGGACAAGCGGTTTTTGAGTTATGCGCGTTGGTCGTTACAGACAGACAGACATACAGACAGACAGACAGACAGACAGACAGACAGACAGATAGACAGACAGACAGACAGACAGACAGACAGACAGACAGACAGACAGACATACAGACAGACAGACAGACAGACAGACAGACAGACAGACAGACAGACAGACGGCGCAACAAAAAAGTTTCAAAATTATCTGAAACGCAAAGTTATATAAAAATTTTTGAAAAAATTAGGATCACCATAGCTCACACTACTATAGTATAGTATATGTGTGAGCTAATACAAGGCGGTTAGTTATACAAGATAACTTGCTAAAATTTACTGTGAGCATGAACAAATTGTTTCTCTTTAAAACAAATATTGTTGTACTGGTGTGACATATACAGGGTCGGAGTACAGGGGGGTTTTAATTAATAATTGTAAATTGAAAAAATCTTAAAAGATATAAAGGTATGTGGATTTCTTAGACGTAAAGATATTTTCAAAAAAAATATACCAAATACTTAACTTTTATTTCTATTTTACACAAAGAAAATGAAAATTTTGTAGAACTGTTTAAAATACAGGCTGTTTTTAAAAACAAGTTACATTTTTATGATCAATTTAAGTAGTTTTTTTTATGACGACGTTACAAATCACTATGAAAAACTCAAAGTCAGTACATTACAATACTAGTACAGCTTTCATTTTGTTAAATTAAAACTTTTGTACAGAGTGTTAAAATGTAACTAGACAATAAAGTTTTTTCGTAATTTTTTATTTTAGTGCTGAAAATTCAAATACCTCTAGATATGCCAAATAAACATTGCAATCACTATATTCTCCTTTTTCTGAATGTATATACTGGGCGACAACAACTTTGCTGTCATTTTTACTGTTTTTTACATTATTTATTTTAGCTACTGAGTTAATAAGAATTTTGCAATGAAACTTGGCACAATTTGTCGGCTTATTCCAGGCTATGTTACAAATATTAATTTTTGAGTAATTTTGTAATATGCTGAAAGATACAAGGTGATATTAAAAAAATCATGTAAAAAGTAGGAGTCTCAAACTTTGTGTCATACCGTTTATGCAGTTTAAGATACTTTCTGAATTTTACAACTTTTTAAAACTAGAAGAACGCCTTTCTCACATGGTGTACATTGTTTAATTTAGCTTTGTAATTGTAAGAAAATACAGGGGGGTGTTTCTTTTGTCAATATATAATTTTTTTTCATACGTAATATTATTTCCAGCACTTATAAAATTATAAAATATACGTTAACCACCTATGTAGTTGTTAGTTAGAGACTTTAAAACATACAGGGTATTCGAATTAAAGTCGGTAATATTGTTAACTTTGTTATTATCAAAAAGGTCGGTTAAGTTATTAACATTTTCTTTTTAAGTAACAAGTTATTAATGAAAAATACAGTAACTTTAACTTTATAAAAAATATTTTTTACATAATGTGCATTATCAGTATTTCTCAAATATCTATTTAATTGTCACTTCTGACAATCAATCTCAAACAGGAAGCAATTATGTAATTTAATTAAAAGTGTAAGCTTTGGTGCCCAAGAAATGGCAGATTATCTTAAAAATTCAAAATTCTAGATACTTGATTCCACATTTACTTAAGTTATCAATATTTTATTAAGGCTTGGTCAGGTATTAGCTCACACATATACTATACTATAGTAGTGTGAGCTATGGTGATCCTAATTTTTTCGAGAAAAAAAAAGTTGCTCCGATTTCAAAAAATTTTATATATCTTTGCGTTTCAGATGATTTTGAAACTTTTTTGTTGCGCCGTCTGTCTGTCTGTCTGTCTGTCTGTATGTCTGTCTGTATGTCTGTCTGTATGTCTGTCTGTCTGTCTGTGTGTCTGTATGTCTGTCTGTAACGACCAACGCGCATAACTCAAAAACGGCTTGCCCGATTTTAATGAAATTTGGTACCCAGGCTGGGTTTTGGGTCGAGATGGTCCCATTTAAAAATGAACAAAATCCACTGAACACAAGCCAAATAAAAGGGTGGGGGTAGATTTCAAAAATTAGAGTTTATGAAAACATATGGCGTGTGTGATATCAAACGAAAGGTAATTGAGTCTGGAGTTAAACAAAATAAATTTTAGTTTATTTAAAAAAAAGGGGAGGGGGTAAATTTCAAAAATTAGTGTTTAAGTGGAAATATGGCGTGTGTGATATCAAACGAAAGGTAAATGAGTCTGGAGTTAAACAAAATACATTTTAGTTAAAAAAAAAGGGTGGGGGTGCATTTGAAAAATTAGAGTTTAAGTCAAAACATGGCTTGTGTGGTATCAAACGAAATGTAATTGAGTCTGGAGTTCAATAAAACATACTTCAGTTTTTAGTTATATTAGCTTTCACGTAGATACACTATAACTCTAGTACCCAGTGTGAGCTTGGGTGCCCATAGATTGGCAGAGTATTTTTAATAATCCCTGGCGTAAAATGCGAGAATAGTTGGTGGCTCTTCTCGGGTAAAAATTAATATTTATTTTGGTTTAGAGTACTAAATTACCTAGAAACCGATACCCCACACGACCACTTTAGATGGAATAAGATTAGAACAATTTATCCTCCTAGTTTTTGCTTCCTCTCCCCTCAAAAAAAACCTTATTTCCAACGTTTAATTTTAATAGATTTTCAAATTATAAGCTACAAAGCTATAAGCTTAAAGAAACAAAAAGTGTTTCATATTTAATTTATACATTTTTTCTGTCCCACCGCAAGTACGGTCCTGTATCTGGGCCCTGCACTGGGTTCCATCGGAGCACCACTTCTCAAATGGCATCTCTAGGTGTCTACTACCTCTGTGCCAAATTTCATTACGGTACGCGAAAATGCAGACAAACCCCAAAATTCCCCTCTTAGGCCCCGAACTATTTTGTCATGTGCTAAAATGGCTCTGTAACGAAATAGCGCGTATCAAAATAGCGCGTATCAAAATAGCGCGTATCAAAATAGCGCGCTCATTTGAGCGCGTGTTCAAAATAGCGCGTATCAAAATAGCGCGTATCATAACGGCGCGTGATCAAAATAGCGCGTATCATAATGGCGCGTGTTCAAAATAGCGCGTGTTCAAAAGCGCGTATCAAAATGGCGCGTGTTCAAAATAGCGCGTATCAAAATAGCGCGTATCAAAATAGTGCGTGTTTAAAATAGCGTGTGTTCAAAATAGCGCGTCTTAAAATAGCGTGTCTAAAAATACTGCGTTTTGAAAGATCGCCATTACAAACGTCGCTGTTACCAAATAGTTCGAGTAAGGGGTCTCTTTCTAACATATTTTTTCAAAAAAAAAACTTTCCTGACTTTTTTCGCGGGATCCTAAAGGGTGTAACCAAACCGAACCGAACCGAACCGAACCGATTCAAACCCCACCGAACTGAAATGAACCGAACCAAACTAAAACATTCTTTCAAAAAATTATTTCCCTAAATTAGCTTCCCGATCCTTATTTTCATAGGTTTCTATTCTAACCTGTGACTTGGGGACATTTTTTTTGGAGGAAAAAGGTCAGGGAGTTACTAGAAAAAATGTTTGGGTTCGGTTCGGTTCCGTCCGGTTCGGTTCGGTTTGGTTACCCACCCTCTAGGATCCCGGAAAAGAAGCCAGAGAAGTTTTTTTTTTGAAAAAATATATTAGAAAGAGACCCCTTAGTCGAACTATATGAGTTGTGTTAAGTATAGCAAGCCATCGGTTTATTTAACGGTTAAGTAAGTATAACTTATCTGACCTTGCTCAAACTGTTTAGGTAAATATACCGAAGCAGACCTGATACGCGCTATTTTGTACACGCGCTATTTTAATACGCGCTATTTTGATACGCGCTATTTTGATCACGCGCTATTTTGATACGCGCTATTTTAAATACGCGCTATTTTGAACACGCGCTATTATGAACACGCGCTATTTTGATCCGCGCTATTTTGATACGCGCTATTCTGAACACGCGCTGTTTTGATAAGCGCTATTTTGATACGCGCTATTTCGTTACAGAGCCGTTAAAATTGGTTGTGAAACTAAATTTATTTTTCCTTAAATGCCTAAATTTTAAGTTTCATTGTTTTTGTTAATTCTCTCAGACAAATGCTAATTTAATGTAATTTTATGGTATATTGTTATCTCAGGTGTTGTAAACTAGAAAATGTGTTGTCACGAAGTGGATGAGAATTTACATACAATTTTTCCAGTGCAACATGGTAACACACATAAAGAAAAGAGTGAAATGCAAACATTTCTAATGTGCCTGTCCTCGATCCTAGTATTTCGGAGGAGTCCGAAACTGGTTTAAGTGGCCCGATGGAAAGGAAAACTGACTGTCCGATAACAGTACAACGTCGACCTGGAACGTAAATTTGATTTTTCGGACGGTTTTATGACTGTCAAACGGGCTGATGGAACGTATCTAATATTTTCTTCAGAAAATAGGTAGTCCACAGAATATCCCTCCTGCACAGCAAATTATGAACACTTCAGAAATAGTAGTTTACCTAACTAGTGCGGAAAGTGTCTCTTTTCCGCACGCGATTGCAGATGGCCAAACGACGCGATAGCGGAGTTTGGTCAGCAATCAAGTGCGGAAAAGACACTTTACGCACGAGTTAGGTACATTATTTTTTCTATAAGCGTGAGGAAAAAACTAAAAATTAATCAGAAAATTATTTATATTCAAAACATTTTAATCAAATCAATTATTATTATTAACATTAATATTAAAGGTGCAGTTTGTAGCGTGCTGTAAGTTGATAGCAGAGGCAAGTGTTTTCTCAAATGAAGTGGCAGATTTGAAACTTGGGTTTTGGTTCTCCACTGCGTTCTCCAAGTTTTCGGAAACATCTGTTGCAACTGTGGTCATGCATTTGGGGCTGGATTGAGGCACTTTGGAAGGTTGTATGGTAGAAGAAAGTTGCTGACTAGTTGAAGGACCAGGGTGGCTGAACTTCAAAATTTTATTCGAAATATTTTTTTGGAATCCAGTTGAACTGTCAAGGTACCCTTCTGCGACACTTGAAGATTTCCATCCACCGAGTCGTTTGATATTGGTTATTCCTTCGCCTGAATCTGCCAACATTGTTGCGGCAGAACGTCGGAAGCTGTGGCCCGTGTATAATTCTGGATTTGAAAGCTTCAGATAGCATGCGATATCTGATGGCATTTTACCGAATATATTAATTCCAATGCATTGTACCGTACATGCTCCTTTTTTGTAGTTTACGAAGAACCGTCTATGTGGGGTCTCTGGTTTCCTTAAGTTTACATATTTTCGGATCAATTGGAGAAGTTTTCCATTCTCGGCTTCTTCTGAAATAGCAAAACTTCTAAATGTATGGTTTTTTGAGTCAGGAATTTTTATAATGATCATATTTCCTTTTTCTTCAATGTCATCTAGGCACATTTTTGCTAGTTCTTCACGGCGACATGCGACGGCCAAACCAAAAATCGTGGCAACTTTCATATGCAAATAAACTAGGTCAGGAGCTTCGCTTAAAAACTTGAAAATTTCTTCTTTTGTGAAGATTTTTGCCTTCTTGGGTCTGAATCCAACGTTTTGTTTTTTGAAGTAGGCCGTAACTTTAAAAAAATTGCTTAAGTCAACGTTTTTTCTGAGTTTTATTACACTTTTGATCATAGAATACCTCGACCAAAGGGTATTCGGTTTGCACGTTTTGGAAATTTCGGAGAAATATGCCAAAAAAACAGCTTCTTGAAGGGATTTGATGCCTTTAGCGTGGCACCATCTCTCAAACAAACTATATTCCTTCTCATACCTGTGACGAGATTTTGAAGGAAGCAGGTCCAAATTAGCGATTCTAGCGGCTTCTAGAACTGACTGGGGTAGATCTTCGTCCGAAAAATCCATTGAAAATCTGATTTTTTTGTTTGAAAAATTCAAAAGACGCTTGTATCTGCAAAATTGGCTTTGTTTTGACAGTTTGTTTATACTTTGTTGCTATGGTGATTTAAGATGCCAAATCTAAAACCACTAGTGTTCATTGTTGTTTGACATTGACAATGACGATATTTATACCGGGGAGGTTAAAAACTTATAATTTGAACCTATTTTACTGAAAACTTTATTTTATCGAAAATATTGAAAATATAGCAGAATTTTAGTCAATTTGAATATTTTTAGGATATTTCGTGTGGTAGGAAAGATACAAATGTATTTTGAACGGTCTAAATGTTATAGAACACCTCAAAATCGTAAAAAATTTACTTTTCCGCACTAGTGCGGAAAAAATATTTTTCCGCACTAGTGCGGAAAAGTGGCACTTTCCACACTAAAATGCGTGCGGAAAAGAGGACTTTTCCGCACGCTTATAGAAAAAATGTTTTTCGACAATTTGCAGTGAACTCGGAATTTTACTTATAAAATTACACTTTTACCTTTACTATACAAAGAAGCAGTGGCGGCTCGTGACAGTAAAGTTTCTGAGTTCTGTCGATAGGGTATAAAAAATGCTATTTGAATTTTTTTACATTAATTAAATTATCCACCACATTCATTGTGACACAATTATACAAAAACAAACAACAAACACGACCATAACCTCCCCCTCATGCGTTTGGCGTCTTCTAAATAAATAAATGTGCCCGCAAACACGCAACGCTGAGCCCCCCCGCCCGGAATTGTACTGGAACTGCAAGTTTTACAGCTCTATTTTTGCCTCAGAGTTTTTATTACTCTAAGATTTTTGCCTAGATTTCGCTATCTAAACCCATGAGCAAGTGCGGTGCGGGGCGAAGGAACGGGTTCCTAGCCGAGCACAGATCTCGTTAGCCGCCCAGCTACGTTGTGTTGCAATTTAGCAGCGCAACAATGCCAATAACTTCATTTGACCGACTGTGAAATGCGGCCTTCGGCCACGGTGGATAGAATAGACCGGTGTTCGGATCTTATATATATGTATATGTAGAACTTTCTAGACATATTGTCGTTATTTTTATTTAGCCCGCTTCATTTTGTATTGCACAAAACTTAACTGGTATCAAAGGTGAATCGAGGACTTGGGAAGTAAACAAAGATGTAAGTCAGCGGATTATTTTTGAAGCTGAAACGAACACATTATTTTCTTCGAATTTTCATTTTTGTGTAAAGAGATTTGAAGCCGGCTAAAAAAATAACGACTGGTATGTCTGAAATTTAATATTTTATAAGAATATACTAAAAAATAGTAGGAAAATTGCCTTGGTTTTCAAAAAATTTAAAAAATATTAGTTCATAACATATCCAACTTTTGTTTACAAAAACCAGCTGGACAACCAGTGATGTGAAAATTCGACATATATATATATATATATATATATATATATATATATATATATATATAAGATCCGAACACCGGTCTATTCGATCCACCGTGGCCTTCGGCGACGGCGCGCGGCGTCATACTCAACACACTTACGCGATTTGAAGGCCTACTATACCAACACCGGACCGAAAATATACTGCTATTCCAATAAATTTAGAAATAAAATAATTATATTAGAAAAATAGCAGCGGTTGAAAAATAGTCAAATAATGTGAAAATTTTGGGGGTTCTGCAGCTCTGGAGCACTTATGCCGCCCCTGCAAAAAAGGAAACTGAAATTATCAAAAAAAAACTACAAAGGTACAGTAAACTATGTTTTAATAATGGAATGTTTTAATAATGGAACACTTCGAGCAATTGATATCTTTGAAAAACATTTCGAAAGTGACACTTTTATTAAAAAATATCTGCATAAATTGGCAGTAGCGTATTTAGAAAAAAGCTTTCAGGAGGGCCGTGACAGCTTTGGGGGGGGGGGTTGCAGACCCCATGAGGCCGTATTTAATGCTATTTTATGTTTGTATTAATGAAATATGTGAAAAATATCGAAAAAAAAACTTAGCCACAAGGGGGGCGGCTACTGCAAGTTGGTGAGATGTTTATAGATTTTAAATAAATGAGAGATATAAAAAAAACAATATTGGACGAAACCACCTTGTATACTTTATGTTTCGCCGATGATCAGATAGTAGTGGCTCAGGATTATGACGACCTCGAATATATGACACGAAAACTAATAGAAGAGTACAATAAGTGGGGACTAGAGGTTAATCTCAATAAGACAGAGTATATGTGTATCGATGGAATGAAACAGGATCTAATCTTAAATACCGGGCAGCGAATTCAGTCCTGTGATGAGTATAAATACTTAGGTCTAAAAATTACAGCTGACGGAACACTAGACAAAGCTATAAAAGATCGAAACGTACAAGGATGAAAAGCAATATCTTTATTAAATGGAATAATTTGGGACCAAAGTATATCAAAACATAACAAAAAGCTTATATATAACACCATTGTAAAAAGTATTATTACATACGGCTCAGAAGTATGGCCAATCAAGGATAGAACAGAAGAAATGCTTTCCGCTACGGAGATGGACTATTAGTGAAGAGCAGCAGGGAAATCAAAAAGAGAAAGAGTTACAAATCAAAGAATAAGAGAAATTATGACAGTGGGTGAACGTACTTTAGTGGATGATATAAGAACAAAACAACTGGTTTGGTACGGACATGTACAAAGAATGAATGATGAAAGGCTACCTAAACAAATACTACAATGGAAACCAACTGGCCGAAGAAAACGAGGACGGCCAAGGAGAAGCTGGAGAGAAGGAATAGACAGTGAAATAAGAATAAGAGGCCTAGATGATGAATTATGGGCAAACAGAAACGAGTGGAGATTGGGTATCGGCAGACGTAGAACGTTGTGAAACCGATAAATATATATATATATATATATATATATATATATATATATTTAAAAAAATATGTAAAATGTTCGGCTGAGTCTTATGTCCATCCATGGTGATCCATAACCATTCGATTTGGGGTAGTTTAGATTTTTCTAAATTTGTGTGATCTTTTACCAATCGATCAAGGGTAGTTAAAAAAAATCTTCCACAGCTATCCCACGGGATACCACAGGCCACTCAACTATATCCCGTGACGCCATTATAGTGTTTACAATTAAATCCCTTCGATATCGATATGAGTTCCATTGAGATTATATTAACAGTTAACAGCGTATCAACGTCATATGCAAAATTTAATAAGACCAACATATCATATTTTAGTTTTAGCCATTTGTACACACTTGTTAATAAGCCAAATATATAGTGAGTGCAGAGCCGTACCCAGGAAAAAATTTCGAGGGGGGGTAAGAAGTTTAAAATAGAATTTTGGAAAATTTGCGTTTTGTGTTGGAAGTTGTGCAAGATTTTTTTTCAATTTTGCACCCTGTCACTTTTTTTTCTTTATCAATATTAATTTTAATCATGGAGTATATAAGTAAACGGAGTATAACGGATCTACAGTCGAACTTCGATAACTCGAACAACCATGTGTCACATAAAAATTTCGACTTATCGAGACTTCGACTTATCAAATAATACACAAACATTTTTGCGGCGTTTTCGTATTTTTTGTGAATCAAAATTTACGTGTTTTTTAAGGAAAAATTGGTAACCACATTAAAAACGTTCACCTCTAATACATGTGAATACATAATTTTTGTTCTTATACATATTATGTGTATGAATGTACAGGGTGGGGCATTTTCGTTGGTTTTATAGGGTACAGGCTAAACGGTAAGAGATACAAAAAAACTGACATACGTGTCCCGTCCTCTTTTTTAGTGTCTTTTTTAATGGCGCAATCAAATCTACGCTAACTATGTTGGTTTTGCAGATATAGGGTGATTCTCAAAAATTGGCGATTCCTATTATCTCTTCTTACTCGATTATGTATGGAGATAGAAAAAAACTTCAAATACAAAAGTTTTATAATTTTCTACATAGAATCCAGTGGCGTAACCAGAAAAATTAAAAATGTTTTAGTTTTCAAGATATTATCAAAAGTAACATTTTGTTAAATGGATCACCCAATATGTAAGTATATCAGATAATTGCATTTTTTCTTGTGATTACAATGATATATAACACTTAATACTTTTCTTTGTCCTAAATAGGTAAAATACGGAAAAATATTTTTTTTTGTAGTTGGCTATGAATTGATTCAATATTTTTTTATTTTATAATAGGTATATTCAGAACCTACTTAACGAAAATATTAAGATATTACTAAACTATAACAACAATTATTTCTTGAATTTGAAGGAAGTTCACGAGGTAAAAAGTTTTAACAAAAAAATTTCACGGGCAAGTCCTCAGAGGTAAAGGTAGCTCGGGGACGCGTTTCGGCCTCAAAACCGAGGCAACCCTGACCGAAGCTGCAAATTGACAGTTGGTCTCTCCTCAGTAAACACCATATTTCATATATCTTTTTCAGATACCCACATCATCATTTCATCTCCTTCCATTTTATGGTTATGCTCGGGTTGAATGAAGCCTAATGAGGTCGAAAAGGTTAATTGTTTCTTGGTTTTCCAAATGACCCATACTCACTTAAATTGTGATACATTATTTGAAACATCCTTTTGTCTGGCTGACGTCGTTCCGGATAACGGTCAAAATATAGTGTAAGTGCTGCATCTCTATTTTTATTAGATTCAATATAGCACTCAAACATGTTTAACTTTTCATAGTTTTGATAAAGATTCATCTTAGACAAAAGTAATAACAACAAAGCAAAAACAATACTTATTTGACGTTTGACTTTGTGACAAGTTAAAAAAGCAAAACAATAGTTCATCCCATCCATAGCCAACTACAAAAAAAATATTTTTTGTATTTTACCTATTTAGGACAAAGAAAAGTATTAAGTGTTATATATCGCTGTAATCGCAAGAAAAAAATTCAATATTTTGAGGTACTTACATACAGGGTGTTCCGTTTAAAAAATGTTACTTTTGATAATATCTTGTAAAATAAAATATTTTTAATTTTTCTGGGTACGCCACTGAATTATACGTAGAAAATCATAAAACTTTTGTATTTGAAGAATTTTTCTATCTCCATAAATAAACGAGTAATAAAAGATAATAAACATCGGCAATTTTTGAGAATCACCCTGTATCTGCTAAACCAATCTAGTTAGCCTAGATTTGATGACGCCATTAAAAAGACACTAAAAAAGAGGACGGGACACGTATGTCAGTTTTTTTGTATCTCTTACCGTTTAGCCTGTACCCTATAAAACCAACGAAAATGCCCCATATTTATCTTACCGAAAAAAAGTCGGTTTTTGTGACATAGTAACATACATACAACCCCTAAACGTATAGCAAATCGAATACAAGTTACACTGAATTGTGTCTTTAAAACATTCCAATGCAAACAAACAAGTTAGAACGATTCGTAATTAGGGGATTCGCCCAGAAAATTCGACTTATCGAAGTTGGCGCCACATACAATGTTCGAGTTATCAAGATATTCGACTAATCGAAGTTTGAGTTATCAAGGCCAAATTACATATATTTCTTACTCTTGGCGCCATTGCCAACAGTATGGTTCAACTTATCAAAGATTATGAGTTATCGATGTTCGAGTTATCGAAGTTTGACTGTATTAATTATTTATTTTTAGCTGTCTTTTTTACCTCATACCTCCGGAAAACCTGCATCCGCTACAGCTTAACATATATCCTTATTATGTGACACCCACTTAATGGCGTATCCAGAGGGGATCAATGAGGATCAATCGCCCCCCACGATATTTTTAGGACCTAAAAATAATTAGCAGTTTTTTTATGGCAGAATTGACTCTGCTTTTTTTAGATTTTTTATAAGAACTGGAAACATCCTCAAACTAAAGCGTGGTTAAGTATTCTATTTTCTAAAGAAACTAAAATTTTAAGTGTATTTTATAGATAAATGTGAGTGACAAAATAAACTTGAGTGGATAGAAATCGGCCCACTGTAAACTTTTGAGTTTAACTATATTTTTTTAAAAGAATTATTCATCAGATCAAAAAAAGAAATATACTGTTTGAAAGACAATTTTATGCTTTAATGTGAGTATAAATTTTTTTTAGGAGGCTTATCGCTTATATGCGTAGCAACCGGTAAACCAATGAAACGTGTTTATGTGGTGATTGTAACGAAAATAGCAAATTTGTCAAATTGGGTTTGCAACCAAAATTTGCATATTATTCGTTTTTTAAAATCTCAATAGTGTTCAAGTGTGTAAGTTTAATGGATACTACACCACAAAAAGCCGTCCAATTATTGCTTTAATCGAAAATGGACTTAGTCAGCGAGCTGTTGCCAGACAATTGAATATGACCCGCGCAGCGATTCGAAGAGTGTGTACCAGCGTTATAAGGAGCCTGGAGAATTTAATAGGCGACCTGGAACAGGCAGAAGGCGATATACAACCGCTCGTGATGACCGCTTTATTGTGTCAACAACATTAAGAAATCGTCACTTTAATGCCGTTCAAGTGCAACGACAGCTCCGTGAGGTGCGAGGAGTGGCTATTAGTCAGTAGACAGTAAAATGAAGACTGCAGGAAAATAACCTGACCCCTAAAACACCTGCGATTGGTCCAAAACTTACTCCAGCTCATCGGCAAGCACGCCTGCGTTTTGCACGGGATCATCTGAATTGGATGTTGGAACAATGGGGATCTGTTCTGGTTTCAGATAAGTCCAGAATATGCCTCCATGGTAGCGACCGAAGAAGGAAAGTGTACCGAAGACCAAGAGAGCGATTTGCAGATTGCTGCTTTAAAGGGCGAAGTGCTTATGGAGGTGGTTCCTGCATGATCTGGGGTGCAATTTACAGTGGGCCGATTTCTATGCACGCGTGTAGTGTATTTTTGTCCTCCAAATAAGTGTGTGTGTATTTTTGTCTTCCAAATTTTACTCATGACCCCACATTCTTCTTTCAGTTTCTAAAAAACTCCGTATTGCTTGACAAGATCAATAATTTTATTCATAAACAGTTATGTTTTAAATAATATTAATTGACTTGACAGCAAAATGAATCCAAGTTTTGCACAGCTGCTAAAAAATTGTTTTTGATAATTTTCCCTTGACAAATATGAATTTGACTGAAAAAGTTTGCTTGGTTAACTTATATTTTAACAATAGGCAGGAAGGCTATTAGTTGGGATCGTCAAAAAAAAACTTTTGTTATTTTCACTCAAAATAAGTTTGGGTCAGAAAAGACCTAATCCCCAAATGCGTCTAGAATACCAACGTTCCCATTTTGAAAAAACCTATTATGAAAAAATATTTTCAGAGGAATTTATTCATAATTTATTTAAAAACAAAACAAAATATGTTTAGTAGTTAGGCAATAAGTTTTTTATCCTTTTTAAATTTTTTTGTATTTGAAACCTTAAAAACACTTTTTTTTGTTTAATAGTTTTTCCACTTAAGTAGGAATTCAATGAACCTTCCCCCGTCGTTGATTAGGCATGTGCCAAAGGGGGCATCATTATTTTATAATTAATTAAAGTACCGTAGGGTGATTCCACCGTTACGTGTGTGACATTCACACTTATTTTTTTTAGAGTTGTTGCTTTTAAAACCAATAAAAACACCAGTGGCGGATCCAGGGGGGGCACTAGGGGCACTTGCCCCCCCCCCGAGAATTTTTTGAATATACAAAAAATGAGTAGAAAGTAATGTTTTTGCTAATAAAAATTTAAAATTTTTGCTTGCGGCGCATGAAAGTGTCTATTGTTATTATCATCGAAATTACAACCACTGACTAATTCAATAAAATGCTGCTTAAGAAAATATATAGGTACCGTTTTTTACCAACAGAGAATGTCACCTAAACTGCCGCCCTTGAAAAACACATCGTCATTATTAAATATAATTTTGTTGGGTTAAGTTGTTAGTTTTGCTTACGTTAACGCCAAAAAAAACCCCGAATTAAAAAATATTAATTTACTTATAAGATTATAAAAATTCGTTACGTGTGTGACATTTATTTCTCTACAGAATAATGTATTTTTATTATTTTACAAAATTTCTGCGAACTGCCAAATACTTAATTCAACTTTTATTTTTCAATTAATACTTGGTAATATTTTGTACAAAGATTTATATTTAAATGCCCCTTTATGCATTTTATTATTTTATTTATAAACTTAAAAGTGAGTTACGTGTGTGACAACAACGTGTTACGTTTGTGACTAATGAGCAAATACAAAAAGTAACAGCTAATAATATTTTATTTTTAAAAAGAACGATAACTAGACAACTAAAAAGGATATTTTTTTAAAAACTTTATAATTAATTGACCAAATAACTTTCTTACCAAAATTTTTTGGGTTAGGCTTATTTAGTTTTATAAATGGTAATCTGCTGTTGTTGTCTTCATAAAGAAGTTGATTTTAAACACTTGATGCAGCTTTATAAAAGTCAAGCAAATTTTGGACTACCAATTTTTCATCTTTAGATTGAGATAGTTGCCAAACCAAAGATTCTACGCGGCCTCCTATACCGTCTACTACACCTTTGCCGTGGCTTGTGGAAAAATATTTCCATGTAAAATTAACATAAAATTTTTAAAAATAGAAGTAAGTATGTATTTTTGAATTCCGATGGTGGTCCATCACTAAAAATTATCACATCTTCCTTTTGAGCTTCTGTAAAAATTATCTCAAACAACTTATTAACAAATACAAATATGGTATTTTTAGTCTTTTCTTTTGTGTCCGAGCATATCAAAAAGTTTTCTCTTATAAGAGACGTTCTTATAAACATAGATCTAAAAATGTATAGATTTCATGATACGTCAAACCTTTTTGTAACTTTGTTGAAATTCGAAAGTGTTATTTGTAGAAGTAAGGGGCCAATTTAGGCCTAACTGGAATAACATTATTAGGTCTAGTAGCATTCCGCAGATGAACACAACGAATAATATAATTATTTTGTTTTTTATTTACCCCAATGAATAGACATTTAAGGCGAAAACTGAATAAACAAAATTATTACTTAGAAAATATTGCATTTTATTGCAAAAGTTAAAATATTCGTTACGTGTGTGACAGATTTTTTTCTGTTGATAAAAAAAAACTTATAGCATGCAATTTCTAAAAAAAATTTTTCTAGTATCTCATAAATGTGTTGGCTTTTGACAAGAAAAATTTCGTTTAATTAATGCCTGTTTTCCGAGTTAAACATTTTTATTTCTGTTTTCGTTACGTGTGTGACAACAGTTTATCATGCCATGTATTTTTACGCTAAACCAAGTACAAACAAGCGAACTTTGGCATACAAATTTGTACATTTGTTGTATATGGTACTACGTATGGTTAATTTATTGTTTAATATCAAAAGCTTAAGGAAAAACAGTTTTTTGAGATGTTTATCTTTAAGCTAAAATAATGGATATTTTTATATTAATTAGTTTAATGCTTTTTTCTTCGGATTTTTTGGGAAAATAGAAAAACTATATGAAGTCCTTACTCAAGATCATAAGCTAAGTAGTGTTGGCTTTAATTTAAGACTAATTTTGATAACCTATAAAAATGTTTAAAACATATCCGCTTAGGACCACTTTCTGTGGAATCGCCCCGTAACAGTATTCGCACGTTCCACAAAAATGAAGTTTCCCTATTTAACAAAATACAGAACATAAAATTATATATCTTTTTTAGGGCAGATGAGAAACAAAAGCGTCCGAGTTCAATGTTTAAAAAATTAAATAACTTTTTTTCTTTTTTTTTTGAAGATAGTTGTCGTCCTTACATTTTACAGTGGGCAGCGGGAAATAAGGACAACGTTAGAGATTTAACCTCCTTTATTTTCTGGCGACGTTTCGACGGTTGTTTCCGTCTTTTTCAAGCCTTAAAATTAATGGGTTAACACGTATGTCTTAATAAAAAAAAAATTGTGCCTATTTATCATGAGTAAAATTTGGAGGACAAAAATATTTTGTCACTTACATTTATATCTATAAAATACACTTAAGATTTTTGTTTCTTTAGAAAATAGAATACTTAACCAAACTTTATTTTGAGGATTTTTCCAGCTGTTATAAAAAATCTAAAAAAAGCAGAGTCAATTCTGCCATAAAAAAAAACTGTGAATTATTTTTAGGTCCTAAAAATTTCGGGAGGAGGGGAGGATTGATCCCCATTTATCCCCCCAGGGTACGTCCTTAAGTAGGTGTCACATAATAAGGATATATGTTAAGCTGTAGCCATGGCCGTAGTCAGGGTCTCGCTCAGGGTGGGGCAAAAAAGCAAAAAATGTACAATCAAATGTACAAACTTTTTTCCTCTTTAATTTTTTATTATTAATTACTAAATAAGCTAAAGCCAGGATGGGGCAGATGACAAGGTAGGGTGGGGCAAGTCAGTGGCGTGTCGTATAGGGGCCAGGGGGGCTAATCGGGCAAAAAGGCCTTTTTGCCCGATTAGCCTCGAAACTTGTTTGATTTTTAAATTCCAGGGTACGAAATTCCACGTTTGTTAGTATAATTTGGCTTAAAAATTCCGTTGATTGACGCTCACTGTCTTGATGATGGGTAAAAATGCAGTATGTGTTGATCCGGCCTGAAAGACAAAAAGCTGTCGTAGGTCACGGACTATAGTTTGTTTTCTTTTGTTTGTATTCTATCTTTTCAGTGATCGATATTGTATAGCCGTTTTTCGCCTGCTTTTGTTTTTTGTTTCTCTCGTATCAAGCTTCTTGCGATAGTTTTCTCACTATTTACATTTGATTAGAGACAAAACAGTCTAATTAACTTCGCAAGATTTTTCACATTGACCAGCAGTGTTCTGAGGAGTCTCATAAGTACGAAACAGTTAACTGTCAACACTTATTAGGTGTCATTAGATCTTGGACCCCCGTGAGGTTAAGCTTTCAGGCTACCCACGGAAAAATATGAGAGAAACAAAAACACCTTTTTGCCCGATTAGCCACGAAACTTGTTTGATAATTAAAGAATATTTTAGGTATATTTATGTAAAATACAGAAAAAGGTAACTAAAAACTAATTGATTAAAAATATACGTTACAATAATTTTCTCTTGTGCAAGTTATTGCTGTATGTTGTTCCTTATTCGGCGAGAACTTGTCAGTCACATTCATTTGTCAATTATTTTCTCAAGGAAATAGGTTTAAAATATATAAAATGTAGTAAAATGAGAAATTGTATCTGTTCTTGATACGAGGCCAAAACTTGTTATCCTTGCACTTTAAAACTAAATTGTCGTTTTCTTTTTTGTAGAGTTCAATTTTTTCTATGTGTTAGTCGAATTTCTGTCAAAGTAGAGTGATATCCAGGGGTTTGTTTTTTCTAAATTCAGCTGGGATAAATATTATAAAGAAATAACTTGCTGCTTCAGTGACTCGTAAAATCTTCAGGTGCAAAGTGGACCTAAAAAAATTATATGTTTTTAAATAACAGAGTATTTCTTGTAGCTAGGCGTTTTTGGGCATTTTTAGCAAACTAAATAAAAATCGTCAATTTTGTAATACTTGCTAGTTGGAATTTTCCAAAATTAATTGATACTTTTTTGAGATATTTACATTTAAAGTTTTATATCTCGGGGTTTGTTTTCCGAAAATCTTTCAATTTGTTTTAGACATATTTACCATCAAAGTTTAAAAATATAATAATTTAAAGTGTCAAAAACTAATGAGCGATTTTTAAAAGCCCATCCAAACAAGCTGAATCTCGAATCACATTCCTCATCTAGATAAGCAGGACACCCAAGCGCTCAAAAGATGTCCCTGAGATATTTATTGTAAAATACGTTTTACTTATGCGTATTGTTAAGTAAAAAGCTATACTGATATCAAAAATTTTGGTATTAATTTCAACTTTTGCTGAGGAATGCATTAATTTTTTACCTTCCTAGCCCGCGTAGCAGTGGCTAGAGAAGGTATGATTTTCGACGAAATTTTTATTTTTTTGAGATAACGCCAAAAATGTGTTATTTGGATGAATTTTGACCTATCCTAGCAATATCGTCGTGATGTCTGTCTGTGTGTGTGTGTGTATATGTATATTATTTCTGTCCGTAACACAATAGCTCCTAAACCGCTGACCCGATTTTCATAAAATTTTCAGGTAAAATAGTGTGTCTCTTACGAGCTGATTAGATTTTGGTCAAATGCTAATGACAGTTTTTTGACAATTAAATACTGCTAACTTTTTAACGAAGCATCGTATCAACACACTGTTTTCGGAATATGGTAGACTATAGTTTGCTCAATAATTCGTGTTATAACCAAAAACTTCGTAGGCGCTTTAGTTTCTCAGATATTTACAAAAATCTATTTTCAAGGCTAATATAATATCATGGCTTCACTTGAAGTGTGATAATAGGCTAGCTAGAAAGGTGTCAGATCCGTCATGGAACAATTTATTTTCTAGACTGTTTAAAATTCCGGAAAAACTGGAAAATCGATATTTCCACTCTGATGGATCATAACAGGTAAATAGGAAACAGGAATGGGTAAATATTTATTTTATTAAAAATTGATATTTTTTAAATAAAAACTGGATTTTCTGTTTCGTAAAATTTCCCTGAAATTTATTTAAAACTTTTTGACAAATAAAAACAAGCGCAACGATGGTGAGTAACTTTTGAATTTTCTTATTAATTGAATTACCGTCGTAAACAGGAAAAAGAGCGCCTATACTTTCCAAACATTGTTAGATTAATATCCGATATTTTGCCCTATATTTTAAAGACATTGATGGGCTTATCGCGACTCTATTATATGTCAACATACAGGGACTCTAGGCCAACCAAGGCCAAATCATTATAATTTAACTTGTTAAATATATTAGTGCTCAAAAATACAATAGAGAACACAAGGGCGGTTTTGGAGTCAAATTATGGGGGGGGGGGGTACCCGGCACCGATACACGAAATAAAAAGTGGTCTGTAACTTTGATCAGACCTAGCTATCCATATTCTAAGTTCTTCGGTGCGTTGAATCCGAATGCGCGGTTCATTTTGACCGTACAAAAACCTTGCAATTTTCCGCGCACACAAAATTAGTTGCGCAAAAAAATTGCAAAACATTGCAGTTATGAAAATGTATTAAGAAAATTATGAATGATGTAAACATGGATTTATAAAGTAGTTCTGCGCAGTGTTCAAATAGTCTCTGTTTTTTTTTTAATTGAGGTTATTCATATCTAGACACCCTGTATGATGACTTATTTTAAAGAATTAGAGACGCGAGTAATTTATCAAAGTCAAATTTATTTAAGTCAAAATCAAAGGAGGAAATCTTAATTCGGTATGTATCCCAGTTTATTTTCACCTGCTCTTGTTCTAGTTTCTCTCGTATCTCGGTAGATGGCGCTTCTTGCGGGAGTTTTCTCACCATGTAGGATTAGAGACAAAACCGTCTAATTAAATTCGCAGGGGTGTCACATTGACCAAGCAGTGTTCTGAGGAGTCCCATAAGGAAGAAACAGTTAACTGTCAACACTTATTAGGTGTCCATTAGATCTTGGACCCCCGTGAGGTTAAGCTTTCAAGCTACCCACGGAAAAATATGGGTGAAACAAAAACTCCTTTTTACCCGATTAGCCACGAAACTTGTTTGATTTATAAATTGTAACGTGTCTGAAGCCGTCTCGCCTTTCTTGTCCTCCACCAGCCCCTCCTGTAGGAGTTGTAGGCATATTTCCTACTACTTATCTATTTTTCGCATTATGTAGGTATTAGACTTAGGCTAAAGCCCCGCAAAATGGCCCGACTAGTTTATAAGCATATTAAAACTTTCAGGATCGAAGGAGGTGGAGAATAGGCGTCGGACAACGTAGAAAAACGTTCTAAACCGATATAGTAGTAGTATTAAAACTTTCCCCTAAATGAGGAGATTAAAACTTTTATATTGGTACCACTTTGTTTTCAACATAACAACAAAAAATAAATAGAGTGAAACCTCCTATAAGCGGACACTCACGGTTTCGTCGAGTTTGTCCGCTTATTGGAAGTGTCCGCTTATGAGAGAGAACTGAGAAATTTTAATATATATTTATCTGAGGGCACGGCAGTGCCTCGCCAAGTTCGCGCGCCGTAACCATTTTTTCTTGAAACATTTCAGCCGATATTTGACTTACCTAAAACTCTACTTCGGAATGAGCTACGAATCTCAAACTTTGCACAGTCGTAGATCTCCATCGAGTTAACAACCCCTCCAAGTTTCATGGAATTCCATAAAGTAGTAAAGTAGTTACGAAATTTCAAAAAACGTCGAAATTGCCACTCACTCACTCACTCACTCACTCAAGTATAGATCATAAATATTCTACTGTACTTCCAGACATGCTACAAAGCTGAAATTTGGCAGACTGATAGAAATTATGACCAAACCCCTGGCAAAAATCAAAAAACCCCAAAATTTTAATTTACTCCCACCCTATACATTTAAAGTTATGTAAAAGTAGCAACGCCCACTTCCAGAAATGCTAGAGAGTTGAGCTTTGGCAGACTGATAGGAACTAGGATAAAACTATAGGAAAAAATCAAAAAACTCCAAAATTTTAATTTACTCTCCTTCCCTATACATTTAAAGTTATGTAAATCTAGCATTGCCCTCTTCCAGAAATGCTAGAGAGTTGAGTTTTGGCAGACTGATAGGAACTATGATAAAACTTTAGGAAAAAATTAAAACACCCCAAAATTCTAATTTACTTCCCTCCCCTATAAATGTAAAGTTAAATAAAGGTAACATTGCCTACTTCCAGACATGCTATAGAGCTGAGCTTTGGAAGACCGATAGTAACTATGATAAAGTTATAGAAAAAAATTAAAACACCCCAAAATTCTAATTTACTTCCTTCCCCTATAAATGTAAAGTTATGTAAAAGTTACACTGCCCACTTCCAGAAACGCTAGAGAGCTGAACGTTTTAAGACTGAAAGACAATATGAAAAAACTATATGAAAAAATATAAAAACACCAACATTTTAATTTACTTCCCTCTCCTATAAATGTAAATTTATATAAAACTAACATTGACCACTTTCAGAAACGCTAGAGAGCTGAGCATTGGAATGGTGATAGAAATTATGATAAAACCATGGGAAAAAATTTAAGTCCAATATTTTCATTTACTCTCCTCCCCTATAAATCTAAAGTTATGTAAAATTAACATTACCCACTTCCAGAAACGCTAGAGAACTGAGCATTGGAAGACTGATAGGAACTATGATAAAACTATAGGACAAAATTTAAAAACACGACAATTTTAATTTATTTCCCTCCCCTATATATGTAAAGTTATGTAAAAGTAACATTGTGCACTTTCAGAAACACTAGAGAGCTGAGCTTTGGAAGGCTGATAGGAGCTACGATAAAACCATGGAAAAAAATTAAAAAACCTCAAAAATTTAAGTAAGGCATTGCAAAAGTTTTGAGCAATATTCCGCATATTTTACTACTTTAAAAATTAAGTATTATCCAATTCCTTTAAAAAAGAAGTGAAATCATAACAAAAACATTTCATGTAAAAAAAGCCAAGTACGCGAAAATGGCATTCCGTAAAAAGAATTGAGATAAAAGTAATTAAAGCCAAGTTCTCCAATACAAATTTGAAAATGAAGGTTCTTACTAATTTGGAAATGTTTTTCTAAACTTGCCTATTACGGCTGTAAATGACTCTTAGGCACAGTGCTAAATTGAACATAAAGAAGTTTGGCTGTAATAGCAAAGTTTAAAAAAACATTTCCAAATTAGTAAGAACCTTTCATTTTGAAATTTGTATTGGAGAACATGGCTTTACTTTTATCTCAATTCTTTTTACGGAATGCCATTTTCGCGTACTTGGCTTTTTTTACATGAAATGTTTTTGTTATGATGATAACAATTTCCGAAACGTAAACAACTTCCATTTTTTCCGTAAACTATGAAGTTTTTTTACTAGGCGCCATTTCAAAGACATCTATTACTACCCATCTAAAAAATTCAAATAAAAAACAGTTGTCCTGCCGAAGAAAATATGTTGTAAATACGTCAGAAGTATTTATTCTCCGCATTAAAATGGAAAGAGGTAATTTCCCGGCTGCAAAGTGCGTTGTTGCCAACATACTACATAATATTTATGCCCATGTCGTGCAGCGCTCCGTCACGTTGTCAGAGGTTCGCGTCCGGTTAAGGGAGGTTTCCGAATCTTCTAACCAAAAAAAATTGTCCGCGGCCGATTATTAGAGTGTCCGGTTATAGGAGTGAATTTTACATGTAAGGAAATAGGGAAAAGCTTGGTTCGAATAAATTTGTCCGCCTAAAGGAAGTGTCCGCTTAATAGAGGTGTCCGCAAGGAAAGGTTCCACTGTAAATATATTTTTTTATTGAAAATACAAATATGGGCTTAAATACTACAAAAAAATAATAATAAATATCAGAAGAGTACTCTCACACAAAATTTTGATATAAATTTAACTTTAATCCTGACCCGCCTACTTGTTTGCAGGCTTAGTCAGGAAAAAGAAATTGAACATTTACTTTATTGCCGGTTATTATTTTTAGAAATGGTGATAAACTTTATTTAAAAAAAAATGTATTGGTAAACAACAAATAATACATAGTTATATAGCCACAAACACTCCCACAACACAATTTTTTTTAAATAATTCAAATAAAGTTTTTAGATAAAACTAAATTAAATTATGAGGTCGAAAATGTTGTGATGTATTTTTTTTTAAATTTTTATACTTATAAACTTTTTTCTTATACCGTCGTTTGAAAGTGAAATGTCTGAGAAATAAATAAACAAAAATGTGTTCTATACTTTAGTGTAGGAAATAAAATTTCTTTGGGGTTTCAATAATGACATACGCTCCAGCGACGTCCGTAAATGGGAGCCATTTAAATAATAAACTAAACAAAAACAATTTTGTCAAATGTTTTACCCGATTTTCCCAAAAACCAAGCCCTTTATAAAAAATGTGCCCCATATTTGATTGTAGAAAATAAAATTAACTTTTAAATGATTTATAGGAAGGTAAGAGTAATTTATTTTTTAAAACTCCAGAGGCGTCCGTAAATAAAATAAATTTTTAAAAATCACCAAATGAATCACCACACTCTAACCGCAATCTACACTGAGAGTCTCCAAACCCCCTAAACTTCCCCATTCCCGTCCCAAAAAAAAGATGAAATTGCCCCCGAACAAAGATTTTAGCAGCAAAAGTAATTCCTTCTAACCACCTATCCTCAGAGCCCTGCCCCATAGTTTTGTAGGTACGGTTTGATGGTTGAGGGGGAGGGTACGACCCACTACCGCCACTGATTCAAATATTGAGGATCTTTAAAAAATCAGGTAAGTAATTTTTAAAAACTGATTTAATTTACAGACGTCCCTAAAGTTTTAAGAATTAAATTTTTCTTACTTGTTATACCCGTATAAAAGTTAATTTTATTTTCTGCAATCAAGTGTGAAATACATTTTTTAATTAAAAGCTTGTTTTCTTGCAAAATCGGATGAAACCTGTGACAAAAATATATACAGGGTGTTCGGCACATGAACCGTCAAAATTTTTTGGAATATTGTTGGGGTCATTTGCTACCTTTTCAACCTTGGAACTTGGGTCCTTAGAGTCACGGCTTTTATCCCACTTTTAAACCCTTTTATTAATGTCTGGAAAAGAACAATTTTTTTTTAAAATTCTGTAATCTTATGCTACTTCAACTAATTAATAGATTTGTTGATAAATTTATGTACCAAAGGGACATACGAGGTTTTTTATTGAAGAACATTAGTGATTTTGTAAAAGAAAATCAATTTCAAAATTAAAAATTAAAAAAAGTATCGACACTAAAAACTTCTTTAGTTGATTACCTTTCTAACGGTATGCTACACATTAATTTAAAAAAAACAATTCTGCTTTAAAATACGGATATTCTGTGAGACGGGCAATAATCGTTCGGATTGAAAAGAAGACAATACATTATTGTTAAAAGTTTCTTTGTTTAAGTAGGTAAACGATCATAAACATCAAATTGTTTTTCTTACCAATTCCGAACGAGTCTCGCCCTTCTGACGGAATATCCGTATTTTAAAGCAGAAATGTTTTTTTTTATCAATATGTAGCATACCGTTAGAAAGGTAATCAACTAAAGAAGTTTTTAAAAGAAAATTAAGTTCTCAATTGTCGAAACTTTTTTTGATTTTTAATTTTGAAATTGATTTTCTTTCACAAAATCACTAAGGTTCTTCAATAAAAAACCTCGTATGTCCCTTTGGTACATCAATTTTAACAAATCTATTAATTAGTTGAAGAAGCATAAGATTACAGAATTATAACTAAAAATGGTGCTTTTCCAGACATTAATAAAAAGTTTACGAGGGTTTAAAGGTGGGATTTTGGATAATTTGAGAAAACAAAATTAAAAATTAATATCTCTTTAGCCGTGACTCTTAGGACCCAAGTTCCAAGGTTGAAAAGGTAGCAAATGACCCCAACAATATCCCAAAAAATTTGGACGGTTCAAGACCCTGTATTTATGTAAGGTATAGAACATATTTTTTTCAATGTTTAGTTTTTTAAAAATGGATAATACCTGTAAGAAAATAAATTAGTTTGGTGATTTGTAAGAATTGATTTAATTTACGGATGCCTGTGAAGTTTTAATCTAAAAATGAATCCTACTTTGTTCTACAGCATTTAAAAGAAAATTTCATTTGAAACTTGTGGTTATTGAATTTCTTTTTACATTTTCTCATTAAATGGACGCCGCTGGAGAGTTTGTCATCAGTCAGATGCCACTGACTTACACATTGACGAAAAGGGGATTTCATTTTCTATAATTAAAGTCTGGAATATTTTTTTCCAAAATGCTTAGTTTCTGAGAAAATTGGATAAAATTTAATTTGAGTTTTTGGACCAGGGCCCTTTCCATTTTTATTTTTACAAGTACAGTGAAATTTCTCCTTGCGGACACCTCTATTAAGCAGACACTTCCTTTAGGCGGACAAATTTGTTGGAACCAAGCTTTTCCCTATTTATTTACATGTAAAATTCACTCCTATAACCGGACACTCTAATAACTGAACGCGGACAATTTTTTTTGGTTAAAAAATTCTGAAATCTCCTTTAACCGGAGGCGAACCTCTGACAACGGGACGGAGCCCATGGGCACGACATGGGCATAAATATTATGTAATATGTTGGCAACAACGCACTCTGCAGCCGGGGAATTACCTCTTTCCGTTTTAATGCGGAGACTAATTACTTCTGTCGTATTTACAACATATTTTATTCGGCGGAACTTTTGTGTTTTATTTTTATTGTTCAGTTGAATAGTTATAGATCTCTTTGAAATGGCGCCTAGTAAAAAACTTTTTAGTTTACGTGAAAAATGAAAGTTATTAACGTTTCGGAGACGGAACATCTAACAGCACGAAAGATTGCTGAAAAAATTAATATCGGAACAACTCAAGGAGCGGAAATTGTTAATAAATATATATTAAAATTTCGCAGTTCTCTCTCTTAAGCGGACACCTCCAATAAGCGGACAAAATCGACGAAACCATGAGTGTCCGCTTATAAGGGATTTTGCTGTATATTTTAGTTTTATGGAGGACGTGATCAGTGGCAGCTGCTACAGGGAGGGCAACAGGGCACTGGGCAGTGCCCTCTCAAAACTTGACAACAAACAGTATTTTTAATTGATTTATTTCAAAAAAGTTAAATCTTCCTTCACGACATGATTGTCTAGTTATTTTTATTATCTGTCGTTAACATCAAGCGATTAATTGGTTGAACTTTTTTAGCGTAAATAATTACAAGCCGGCAGCGCCGCGCGGGGCATGGTTTTAATTTCACCCATTTTTCAGCGGTTTTTTTTTGTTGAAGTCGGCATCATCTGGCGAAAACGTCCGTTGCCCTTCTACACGATGCCGGTCCTATTCTTAGTGAAGACGTATGAGTTTGTTTTGATTTGGACTATGTCAGTAGTAAAAAGCATTACCGGTCGCGTGTCATTGTTTTTATTATCGTTTGTTTATAAAATGGAAATAAATACCGTCGATTACATAATTAACTGTGGAAATTTAAATACGTTGACATGAACTTCAATTACAAATAAAATCTTTAGGGCCACATAGACCGGACCTAAAAATCATAAAAATTAACCAAAATTTTAGTGCAAGTAATAAAAAATTATACGATACTTTACTTGTCTTATTATGAACAATCCACGAAGTGAAGTGAAAAGTTAAAGACACAAAGTAAGTGCTACTTATTTTAATAACCACATAGAATTTTCTATGCTACGTAAGACTGATATAAGATGCCAATTGAATAGTGTCTATAGGCAAAACATTACCGAACATAATGAAAATGTGGCAAAAAATAGACATATACTTAGTAGGTTAATAGACTGTTAAAATTCTGTGGGATTTTTGGGGGCCATAATGAGTCTGAAACTAGTGCTAATCCACTTTGCGCATGTAAAAGAACCGAACCGAACCGAACCGAATGGTCTTTATCTATAAACAAATAAACTCAAAACTACACCAAGTAGCTGCTTGTTTGTAAAATGCTAAAATAAAATTGTTCAGGTAAGTTTTTGAAGTGTAAACTTCTTTAGGCGCGTTTAGCAGTTTTTGTGGGTAGTGAATTGAACTGAGCCGTCAGGCTTGGCTATGTAACGCTCATTCGGGTAAAGTCGGCTCGAGTCGGAGAGGAACATTCAGTGAGCGATATGATGATGCAGATTAAGGCCAGTATTATTAATTTCGCCTTGTTGAAGTTTACACTTCTGCCGTGTGGTCTTAAGCACACACAATTGTTTTTTTATCTCCTTTTGCAGTCACCGAAGTTCATAGTTGGACCATAAAGTGGCGAATAAAATTAAATGAAACCAAATCAATTCATGCTGATTTTACAAACAAAAATATAAATCACATACAAATAACAATTAACAACATTCCCGTACCACATTCAAATCAGGCAAAATATCTAGGTATAACACTTGATACCAAATTGCGCTGGAAAGCACATGTTAAGAAAAAAAAAGAAGAACTTGAGATAAGGTACAGAAAAATGAACTGGCTAATTGGAAGGAAGTCCAATTTAACAATTCATAATAAGTTACTGCTTTACAGGCAAATACTGCAACCAGTATGGACGTATGGTATTCAACTATGGGGTTTGCCAAAGAGAGTAACATTCTAGTTTTACAGAGATTTCAAAATAAAGTATTAAGAAACATTGTGAATGCACCTTGGTACGTTCGAAATAGTGACCTTCATCGAGATCTGAAAATCGAAACTGTAGCAGATACTATAAAAAAGTACACAAAAGCCATGAAGATAGACTCCATCGGCATGTGAATGTGTAAGCAATTCAGCTTCTAGACAATACTATGCTAGTTCGAAGACTAAAAAGAGTGAAGCCGTTTGAGCTAGTAAACTAAATGAATTACATAAAACAAAATAATGCTATAAACACAACACAATTGTGAGTTACAGACCAAACAAAGCCGGGAGAACTGTTGAGTGAACCCTAAGTTTAAATCTGACTTTTCTAGTAAATTAAGTTAAAACAAAATTGCTAATTAGTCTTACTGACTAGATTGTAATACAATAAATACAGTGTGTTTGACAAATAAAAAAATAAAAAATCTCCTTTTCCATGCAATATAAATTTCCGCCACTGGACATGATACGAATGATACGATGATGAACTCTCGCCGCAACAAATAGACCGTTTGTTGGTGCGTAGATAACGCGGACCATTCTCTTAAACGCAACATATGCTTGTCGAATCTCTGCCGATTGCTGATTCAGTGACTCCAGCGTGTCGAATTGATTCTGATTCCGTGATTACCGTTTTAACTCCCATCTCGTGAAGTTCGGCTAGACACAGAAACTCCGTTCGAATATTATTACGCGCACAAAAGTTGCCGTGCGACGCGAGAGTTTTACAGATACAAAACAATTATGTTTACGCGCATTGTTTAAAAACTTTGTAAAAAAACTATGGATTGTTCAGTGTCAAAGTTAACAAAAGAATTAATTAATCTTAATTAATTTTTTTACAAGACGAATTAAACTGTTCCAAATCAGTTTACCAGTTGTGCTAAATTAAATAATCTTTAAGTATGAGTTTTGTGCAGTTGAGTTTCTAATTAAATTTAAATTTTAATTGCAAAGTAGGCGAGAGCCCTTTTCAAAAGTTTTCCTATTGAGGAGATTGGGTTACAAAATTACAAAAAGGTTTTAAATACTTATTAAGTGACGATTTAGATTCATTTTGATTACAAAAAGATTATTATACCAGAATTTTAAAATCAAGAAAAAAAATATTTTAAGACAAACCAGATTGTGTAAAAATATAGAACTTATGCATTTAATAATGCTTTGATCAACAATATACTAAATTGTTAACTGATAACGAAAATTTATGTGCCATAAAATGTTAGAAATCGAATTTTAAAAGTGGTTTTTATATCTTTTGCTTAAAAAATCCTGTATCAAAAAACGCTCAAAATATGAACCTGCTGAAAAGGATAGTGAGGGGCAGTAAACTTACTGGTAAGTATGTTTGTATATTAAACAGGTTGTTAAAATTCTCCCGCACGTCAGAGTTTTATACAAACAAAACAAATTGATTTGCGGACATAGTTTAAAAACTTTGTAAGAAACTATGGATTGTTCAGTGTCAAAGTTAACAAAAGAATTAATTATTAATAATTAATTTTTTTATAAGACAATTTAAACTGTTCAAAATCAGTTTACCAGCTGTGCTAAATTAAATAATCTTTAAGTATGAGTTTTGTGCAGTTGAGTTTAAATTTTGATGGCAAAGTAGGTGGGAGCCCTTTTCAAAAGTTTTCCTATCGATGAGATTGGGTAATTACAGAAAGGTTTTAAATACTTATTAAGTGACGATTCAGATTCATTTTGATTACAAAAAGTTAAGATTATTATACCAGAATTTTTAAATCAAGAAGAATTACAAGAAGTTATTGTTTAAGAGAGTTTTTACGTGACTTATTTTTAATAAAAACTATTTAAAAACAAACCAGATTGTGTAAAAATATAGAACTTATGCATGAAAGAATGCTTTGATCAACAATATACTAAATTGTTAACTGATAACGAAAATTTGTGTGCAATAAAATGTTGGAAATCGAATTTTAAAAGTGGTTTTTATATCCTTTGCTCAAAAAATCCTCTATCAAAGAACGCTCAAAATATGAATCTGCTAAAAAGGATCGTGACGGGCAGTAAACTTACTGGTAAGTATGTTTGTATATTATACAGGTTGTTAAAATTTTCCCGCACGCCAGAGTTTTATACAAACAAAACAAATTGATTTGCGGACATGGTTTAAAAACTTTGTAAGAAACTATGGATTGTTCAGTGTCAATGTTAACAAAAGAATTAATTATTAATAATTAATTTTTTTATAAGACAATTTAAACTGTTCAAAATCAGTTTACCAGTTGTGCTAAATTAAATAATCTTTAAGTATGAGTTTTGTGCAGTTGAGTTTCTGATTAAATTTAAATTTTGATTGCAAAATAGGCGGGAGCCCTTTTCAAAAGTTTTCCTATCGATGAGATTAGGTAATTACAGAAAGGTTTTAAATACTTATTAAGTGACGATTCAGATTCATTTTGATTACAAAAAGTTAAGATTATTATACCAGAATTTTTAAATCAAGAAGAATTGCAAGAAGTTGTTCTTTAAGAGAGTTTTTACGTGATTTATTTTTAATAAAAACTAATTAAAAACAAACCAGACTGTAAAATTATAGAACTTATGCATTAAATAATGCTTTGATCAACAATATACTAAATGGTTAACTGATAATGAAAATTTATGTGCCATAAACTGTTAGAAATCGAATTTTAAAAGCGGTTTTTATATCTTTTGCTCAAAAAATCCTCTATCAAACAACGCTCAAAATATGAATCTGCTAAAAAGGATCGTGAGGGGCAGTAAACTTACTGGTAAGTATGTTTGTATATTATACAGGTTGTTAAAATTTTCCCGCACGCCAGAGTTTTATACAAACAAAACAAATTGATTTGCGGACATGGTTTAAAAACTTTGTAAGAAACTATGGATTGTTCAGTGTCAATGTTAACAAAAGAATTAATTATTAATAATTAATTTTTTTATAAGACAATTTAAACTGTTCAAAATCAGTTTACCAGTTGTGCTAAATTAAATAATCTTTAAGTATGAGTTTTGTGCAGTTGAGTTTCTGATTAAATTTAAATTTTGATTGCAAAATAGGCGGGAGCCCTTTTCAAAAGTTTTCCTATCGATGAGATTAGGTAATTACAGAAAGGTTTTAAATACTTATTAAGTGACGATTTATATTTATTTTGATTACAAAAAGATTATTATACCAGAATTTTAACATCAGGAAGACTTACGAGAAGTTATTGTGTAAGAGAGTTTTTACCTGATTTATTTTTAATAAAAACTATTTTAAAACAAACCAGATTGTGTAAAAATAAAGAACTTATGCATGAAAGAATGCTTTGATCAACAATATACTAAATTGTTAACTGATAACGAAAATTTGTGTGCAATAAAATGTTGGAAATCGAATTTTAAAAGTGGTTTTTATATCCTTTGCTCAAAAAATCCTCTATCAAACAACGCTCAAAATATGAATCTGCTAAAAAGGATCGTGAGGGGCAGTAAACTTACTGGTAAGTATGTTTGTATATTATACAGGTTGTTAAAATTCTCCCGCACGCCAGAGTTTTATAGAAACAAAACAAATTGATTTGCGGACATAGTTTAAAAACTTTGTAAGAAACTATGGATTGTTCAGTGTCAAAGTTAACAAAAGAATTAATTATTAATAATTAATTTTTTTATAAGACAATTTAAACTGTTCAAAGTCAGTTTACCAGTTGTGCTAAATTAAATAATCTTTAAGTATGAGTTTTGTGCAGTTGAGTTTCTGATTAAATTTAAATTTTGATTGCAAAGTAGGCGGGAGCCCTTTTCAAATGTTTTCGTATCGATGAGATTGGGTAATTACAGAAAGGTTTTAAATACTTATTAAGTGACGATTTATATTTATTTTGATTACAAAAAGATTATTATACCAGAATTTTAACATCAGGAAGACTTACGAGAAGTTATTGTGTAAGAGAGTTTTTACCTGATTTATTTTTAATAAAAACTATTTTAAAACAAACCAGATTGTGTAAAAATAAAGAACTTATGCATGAAAGAATGCTTTGATCAACAATATACTAAATTGTTAACTGATAACGAAAATTTGTGTGCAATAAAATGTTGGAAATCGAATTTTAAAAGTGGTTTTTATATCCTTTGCTCAAAAAATCCTCTATCAAACAACGCTCAAAATATGAATCTGCTAAAAAGGATCGTGAGGGGCAGTAAACTTACTGGTAAGTATGTTTGTATATTATACAGGTTGTTAAAATTCTCCCGCACGCCAGAGTTTTATAGAAACAAAACAAATTGATTTGCGGACATAGTTTAAAAACTTTGTAAGAAACTATGGATTGTTCAGTGTCAAAGTTAACAAAAGAATTAATTATTAATAATTAATTTTTTTATAAGACAATTTAAACTGTTCAAAGTCAGTTTACCAGTTGTGCTAAATTAAATAATCTTTAAGTATGAGTTTTGTGCAGTTGAGTTTCTGATTAAATTTAAATTTTGATTGCAAAGTAGGCGAGAGCCCTTTTCAAATGTTTTCGTATCGATGAGATTGGGTAATTACAGAAAGGTTTTAAATACTTATTAAGTGACGATTTATATTTATTTTGATTACAAAAAGATTATTATACCAGAATTTTAACATCAGGAAGACTTACGAGAAGTTATTGTGTAAGAGAGTTTTTACCTGATTTATTTTTAATAAAAACTATTTTAAAACAAACCAGATTGTGTAAAAATAAAGAACTTATGCATGAAAGAATGCTTTGATCAACAATATACTAAATTGTTAACTGATAACGAAAATTTGTGTGCAATAAAATGTTGGAAATCGAATTTTAAAAGTGGTTTTTATATCCTTTGCTCAAAAAATCCTCTATCAAACAACGCTCAAAATATGAATCTGCTAAAAAGGATCGTGAGGGGCAGTAAACTTACTGGTAAGTATGTTTGTATATTATACAGGTTGTTAAAATTCTCCCGCACGCCAGAGTTTTATAGAAACAAAACAAATTGATTTGCGGACATAGTTTAAAAACTTTGTAAGAAACTATGGATTGTTCAGTGTCAAAGTTAACAAAAGAATTAATTATTAATAATTAATTTTTTTATAAGACAATTTAAACTGTTCAAAATCAGTTTACCAGCTGTGCTAAATTAAATAATCTTTAAGTATGAGTTTTGTGCAGTTGAGTTTAAATTTTGATTGCAAAGTAGGTGGGAGCCCTTTTCAAAAGTTTTCCTATCGATGAGATTGGGTAATTACAGAAAGGTTTTAAATACTTATTAAGTGACGATTCTGATTCATTTTGATTACAAAAAGTTAAGATTATTATACCAGAATTTTTTTTAATTAAGAGAGTTTTTACGTGACTTATTTTTAATAAAAACTATTTAAAAACAAACCAGATTGTGTAAAAATAAAGAACTTATGCATGAAAGAATGCTGTGATCAACAATATACTAAATTGTTAACTGATAACGAAAATGTATGTGCAATAAAATGTTGGAAATCGAATTTTAAAAGTGGTTTTTTATATCTTTTGCTCAAAAAATCCTCTATCAAACAACGCTCAAAATATGAATCTGCTAAAAAGGATCGTGAGGGGCAGTAAACTTACTGGTAAGTATGTTTGTATATTATACAGGTTGTTAAAATTCTCCCGCACGCCAGAGTTTTATAGAAACAAAACAAATTGATTTGCGGACATAGTTTAAAAACTTTGTAAGAAACTATGGATTGTTCAGTGTCAAAGTTAACAAAAGAATTAATTATTAATAATTAATTTTTTTATAAGACAATTTAAACTGTTCAAAGTCAGTTTACCAGTTGTGCTAAATTAAATAATCTTTAAGTATGAGTTTTGTGCAGTTGAGTTTCTGATTAAATTTAAATTTTGATTGCAAAGTAGGCGGGAGCCCTTTTCAAAAGTTTTCGTATCGATGAGATTGGGTAACTACAGAAAGGTTTTAAATACTTATTAAGTGACGATTTATATTTATTTTGATTACAAAAAGATTATTATACCAGAATTTTAAAATCAAGAAGACTTACGAGAAGTTATTGTGTAAGAGAGTTTTTACGTGATTTATTTTTAATAAAAACTATTTTAAAACAAACCAGATTGTGTAAAAATAAAGAACTTATGCATGAAAGAATGCTTTGATCAACAATATACTAAATTGTTAACTGATAACGAAAATGTATGTGCAATAAAATAATGGAAATCGAATTTTAAAAGTGGTTTTTTATATCTTTTGCTCAAAAAATCCTCTCTCAAACAACGCTCAAAATATGAATCTGCTAAAAAGGATCGTGAGGGGCAGTAAACTTACTGGTAAGTATGTTTGTATATTATACAGGTTGTTAAAATTCTCCCGCACGCCAGAGTTTTATAGAAACAAAACAAATTGATTTGCGGACATAGTTTAAAAACTTTGTAAGAAACTATGGATTGTTCAGTGTCAAAGTTAACAAAAGAATTAATTATTAATAATTAATTTTTTTATAAGACAATTTAAACTGTTCAAAGTCAGTTTACCAGTTGTGCTAAATTAAATAATCTTTAAGTATGAGTTTTGTGCAGTTGAGTTTCTGATTAAATTTAAATTTTGATTGCAAAGTAGGCGGGAGCCCTTTTCAAATGTTTTCGTATCGATGAGATTGGGTAATTACAGAAAGGTTTTAAATACTTATTAAGTGACGATTTATATTTATTTTGATTACAAAAAGATTATTATACCAGAATTTTAACATCAGGAAGACTTACGAGAAGTTATTGTGTAAGAGAGTTTTTACCTGATTTATTTTTAATAAAAACTATTTTAAAACAAACCAGATTGTGTAAAAATAAAGAACGTATGCATGAAAGAATGCTTTGATCAACAATATACTAAATTGTTAACTGATAACGAAAATATATGTGCAATAAAATGTTGGAAATCGAATTTTAAAAGTGGTTTTTTATATCTTTTGCTCAAAAAATCAGTGTCTGGATGGATTTTGTTCATTTTTAAATGGGACCATCTCGACCCAAGACCCAGCCTAGGTACCAAATTTCATTAAAATCGGCCAAGCGGTTTTTGAGTTATGCGCGTTGGTCGTTACAGACAGACAGACAGACATACAGACAGAAAGACAGACGGCGCAACAAAAAAGTTTCAAAATCATCTGAAACGCAAAGATATATAAAATTTTTGAAATCCGAGCAACTTTTTTTTCCTCGAAAAAATTAGGATCACCATAGCTCACACTACTATAGTATAGTATATGTGTGAGCTAATATGTCTAGCTTAATAAGTCTTTAACTGCATACAATGGGCTTTTAACCAAAAATATTTTTTTGAGAAAAAAATAGTGTTAAGGATAAAAAATACTCTGCCAATTTATGGGCACTTAAGCTCACACTAGATACTATATTTATAGTGTACGTGTGAGCTAATATAACTAAAAACTGAAATATATTTTATTCAACTCTAGACTCAATTACCTGTCGTTTGATACTACACAAGCCATGTTATTACTTAAACTCAAATTAGTGAAATCTACCCCCACTTAAAAAAAAACTAAAATGTATTTTGTTTTACTCCAGACTCAATTACCTTTCGTTTGATATCACACATGCCATATTTTCACATACATTCAAATTTTTGAAATTTACCCCACCCTTTTTTTGTTAAATAAACTAAAATGTATTTTGTTTAACTCGAGACTCAACTACCTTTCGTTTGATATCACACAAGCCATATTTTTACATAAACTTAATTTTTGAAATCTACCCCCACCCTTTTATTTGGCTTGTGTTTGGTGGATTTTGTTCATTTTTAAATGGGACCATCTCGAGCCAAAACCCAGCTTAGGTACTGTTCGGATTTCATCCTCAATTTATTAGCTAAATAAGTTAGAATTTTTTTGTTTATTTTATTTCGTTTTATTATTTAAATTATAACTATAAAATTACGCCTAATAATATAAGAAACCTTTATTTCCCGCGCCGCGACTTTTATTTAAATTTCTCGTGTATCCAATGAAAGGACTAGAGCGAGCACAGGAAGAGCCCTCTGGTGGCGAAAAAATGCAACGTAAAAACGGCGCAAGAAAGTGCGCATGAAACTAGGACTTGAGAAAGGAATGTCAAGCTAACCGCGCGCGGAGTGAAAATAAAACTTCAACATTCTAAGAAAAACTCCGTCTAAAAAGTGCCAAAACGTTCTCTAAACCCAACCCGCAGTTTGTTCGACTCAGCATATGGACATTACAAGACTGGTAAGTGTGAGCTCTGTCCTCGCTATTTTTTTTCTATAATTAAAACGTTACGCAAATCTAAAATTGATACTTATCAGTTGGTAGTGGACCTATATGCTAGTTCATATTGGTCCTTCGCAGCCATAGATGCTCAAAATTTCTTTAAAAAAAAAAAAATAAATAAAGGTTTCTGCTAATTAAAAGCATTTTCTTTTACCCTAATTAAAATTATAGTACTATCTTTGTCCCACACATTGCTATAAATTTTTATTTAATTTTTATATTTTCGTCCAAATAAATTCAAGGCCGCGCTCGACGCCGGACAAAAACCATTTTTTGTGGGGAATTCCGAGTTGCAATTTTTTGTGGTATATTCCTATTTCTTAAGGTGTTTCCCAAGGAATTTGTAAACAAACAATCTAAGCTGGGGATTCCGTTTTTGTTTTGATATTTATAAACACTTTTTTATAGGGTGTTTCCCGAACGCTTTTATATACGTTTGTATTGGGTGTTTTAAAAATTAAAAGTCGCTTTTCTAGTTACCTATTTAAGCCGTTAAAATGGCTAACGTAGGAAAAATCAAACAGCATAAAGTCTTACGGACAATGGCTTGTAACCAAATGATAGAACTAAAAGCTCTTGCTGATCGTATTGGTGAAAATGAGCACACAAAAAGGCAGTTTAAGTCCATGTGCATTCATTACGATCAAATTGAATCAGATTTTCGCAAAAATCATCAAAGCCTTTTAACTTTACTCGCGCTTTCAGAGGCTGATGAAGTCTTAACCGAGGAAGAATCAGTACGCACACAGTTTCAATTTAATGCTTCTTATGTACGCGCTATTTTCGAAAATTTGGATGAAAGCCAAACGGGGTCAGAACCTCAAGGGGCGTCTTCTGCATCTCAGAGAAAATCATACAATGTCAGACTCCCTAAGATTGAGATTCCGACCTTTTCAGGTGATCCAAAAACTTTTAGATATTTTCGAGACGTTTTTAAATCTCTTGTACACGAAAATTCTGATCTCGAAAATATTGAAAAATTTAACCACCTGCTTTCAGCCCTCTCAGGGCCACCTAAAGACCTGGTTCAGTGTACTCCTTTGGAAGCTGACCTATACTCAAACGCTTACCAATCATTAATGGATCGCTATGACGTCCCCAGACTTATAGCATTCGCGCATCTTAAAGCCATTGAAAACGCTCCTTACGTAACCAATTGTAAAGACGCAAAGTCACTTCGCACTCTAATTGATACTTTTTCTGAAAATCTATCTGCGCTAAAAAGCATGAAGTTTCCTGTAAATGAGTGGGACTTCCTTCTATTTTATATGTTATCTAAGCACTTAGATGATGATACTATAACTCGTTTTGAATTCGAAGAAAATAAAAACAGCAAAATTATCCCCAAATTTGATTCTCTAAAGATATTTGTTCTTAATCAATGCAACGCCCTAGACGCCATAGAGTTTTCTACATCAGTCAATTCGAAATCAAATTATTATTCTAACCCGCAATATAGAAAATCCAAACCGCCTGCGCAAGCAGTTCATAATTTCAGTCCAAAACCGCGATCAAATTCTTTCTTTACCGCACCAAGTGCCTCTCGCTCGACTCAAAATAACAATTTTGTTCAGAATCCATGCCCTTGCTGTGGTCATTCTGATCACACAATCTATAGATGCCAAGAATTTCATAATAAGTCTCCTCAAGATAGATTTAATTTTGTACGGCTTAAGGGTTGGTGTACCAACTGTTTGAGTCAAGGTCATCGCTATAAGGGGTGCAACTCTACCCATTTATGTCGTTTCTGCAACGATAAACACCACAGTCTTTTACATCATGACCGCACTAATCAAAATATTGATCACTCTTCGCACTCGCAATCTAGTCCGCCGCAAGCCACACCGCCAAACCAAACCACTCAGCAACCCCCATTTTGTGGAGTAAGTTCTATTCCTACCAACAACACCCTCTTATCAACCGCTATAGCTGAAATTTCTGACAAATATGGTAATTATCATAAAGTAAGGCTTCTTTTAGACAGTGGCTCTCAGCTAACATACATTTCTGAAAATTGTGTTAATAGACTCGGATTAAAAAGGTTCGATTGTTCTATGTCTATTTATGGCTTAGGACAAATGAGTCAACACACATCAGAAGGAGGTGTTTCATGCACTCTTAAACCTGTGGCAAAAGATAACCCTACTTTTTCGATAGACGCCATTGTAATGGCTGATCTTTGCCCAATGTTACCGATCGCTTCTTTTCAAAAAATTTCTTGGCCGCATATTTCTCAGCTCAAGTTATCAGATTTAAATTGGCATAAAACATCACCTATTGACCTACTCATAGGTGCGAATCTTTACCCCTATATTCTCCAACAGGGTCGTTTGTCAGGCCAACCTCACGAACCTGTAGCTTTAGAAACTTCATTTGGCTGGGTTCTCTCGGGAAACATTGTGCCGTCCATAAAAAATGTTAGCTTTTCATATTTTACGCACTCTCAAAGTGACCCCTTGTCACTAGAAAGAACTATGCAAAAGTTCTGGGAGCTAGAAGAGTTGCCAAGTATCTCTTGTCTCTCTCCCGATGAAAAATTGTCTGAAGAAATATTCTCTAAAACGCATATTCGCACCGAATCTGGCCGTTACCAGGTTTCCTTACCATTTAAGAATAAGTCAGAACCGCAATTTCAAAGAGATGAATCCCGAATTCCCGCACTTCGTCGATATTTCATGCTAGAAAAAAGATTATTATCAAATCCAGATATCTACAAAAAATATATTGACTTAATTCAAGAATATATAGACTTGGATTATATCGAGGAAGTACCTAGTAATTCAAACCCCTCTACTTCTTACATAATTCCCCATCATTGCGTAACAAAGGGGGACTCTATACGCATAGTTTATGATGCTTCAATGAAAACTACTATTCAACATACATCCCTAAATGATACCTTATTAGTAGGTCAAAAACTCCAACATGACCTCGTAAAAATCTTATTAAATTTCCGTCTCTATCCTGTGGTTTTTACATGTGATATCAAAGGCATGTTTAATCAAATTCTAATCACACCACCTCATAGGGACTTTCAGCGCATATTATGGCGTTTTTCGCCAAACGAGCCACTAAAGGAATACCGCTGGAAAAGAATGATCTTCGGTCTGTCTAGTTCGCCATTTATTGCTAATAGAGTGATTGTTCAATTGGCTGAGGATGAAAAATCTAACTACCCCCGAGCATATGAAGTTCTAAAATCCTCAATTTATATTGACGACTGTGTCACAGGCTGTTTTTCACTTTCTGAAGCTAAGCTGGTCCGTGACGACCTTATAAATTGTCTAAAAACAGGTGGGTTTGACTTAAGAAAATTTAGCAGCAATAGATTATCTTTTTTGTCTGATCTTCCCAAGTCGCATATTCAATCAGGTTCTCTTAATTTTGACGATGATTCTGCTACAATAAAAATTCTGGGCCTTCGATGGCAACCATCTAGTGATGTTTTTCACTATTCTATTCAAACCTCAGATAATAATTTGACTTGCACAAAAAGGGCAATATTAAGCCTTGTCGCACGCATTTTTGATCCAATAGGATTTCTCGCTCCTGTTACTTTATTCGCAAAACTGATTATCCAAACTCTCTGGATGGAGGGTTTAGACTGGGACTCTATCCCCTCTGCTGAAACAGTAGAACGCTGGACAAAATTCAAAGAACAATTACCCGCTTTATCACAAATTGAAATTCCCCGCCAAATGACGCTTATCAGCACAAAAACTCAGTGCGATCTAATAGGTTTTTGTGACGCTTCACAGCGTGCAATTTCTTGCGTTACATATCTCCGATTTTTTGATAAAATTACAGGCATGTTTCAGACATTTTTTGTAATGGGCAAAAGCAAAGTAGCTCCTATTAAAAAACAGTTATCTATACCCAGGTTAGAGCTCGAAGCCGCATTGATGGTGACCCAACTTATTTCTTATGTCACTGAACTTTTTAAAGACAAGCTTCAAATTGAAAATATATATGTTTTTTCTGATTCAACCATTACCTTATATTGGATAAAAAGTCCTCCCTATAAATTTAAAACATTTGTTGCAAATCGAGTCTCCCGAATTCAAGAAATTCTCCCTCCTTCCATTTTTTATCATGTAGTATCAGAAGCGAATCCCGCCGACTGTGCTTCGAGATCCCTTCTTCCGAATGAAATTTTAAACTGCAGTTTGTGGTTTAAGGGACCCCAATGGTTAAAAGGGTCTAAAGACGACTGGCCAAAATCTATAGATATTAAATTAGATAAGGAGCTAATCTCCTGTGAAGAAAAAAACTATCTCTCCTTCGCCGCCTTTGCGGAAGACCCTAATTGCTTCGAAAATTTAATAAACAAATTTTCTTCACTGACAAAAATTTTAAGAATCGTTACTTATATACTACGTTTTATCAAACTTTTACGCCGTAAGAAAAATCCATCAGACTCTAACTTACCTAAAATTATTACTCTTCAAGAGTTAGATAATTCTTTGTTCATGCTCATAAAATTCATCCAACACAAATCGTTTTCTGAAGATATTGCAAATCTTACCGCTAAAAGGCTGCCTGTTAAAAATCTTCGAAAACTAGGTGCTTTTCTGGATGAAAATGGTATCCTTCGCGTCGGCGGGCGCCTAGTCAATTCTAAATTACATTATGACCAAAAACATCCCGCTATTTTGCCGCGAGATCATCGCCTAACCACTCTTGTTATTGAATATTACCACAAGGTCTATCTGCATCCAGGAAAACACACCCTCCATTTTCTTCTTTTACAGCGTTTCTGGATTTTGTCTGCGCGACGCGCAATAAACTCAGTAGTTGCAAACTGCAGAAATTGTTGGATTCTTAAACCCAGGCCCTATGAGCCTGGTCCCATGGGTAACTTACCTACTCTTCGCGTATCTCAAATCAAACCTTTCAGTGTCGTGGGTATAGACTACGCAGGCTTTTTTACGACAGCTCTATCAAAAACCCGCAATCCCAAGACTTCAAAGTCTTATGTCTGCATTTTTAAATGTTTTGCAACCACTGCAACTCACCTAGAAATAGTCTCGGATCTTACTTGTGAAGCTTTCTTGGCAGCACTACGAAGATTCACTTCGCGTCGTGGTAAAATTTGCAAAATATTCTCCGATAATGCAACTTGCTTTACGGCTGCGGAAAAACAGCTGCGAGATATGTTCAAAACCTCAGTCGAATCCCAACATATCGAATGGCATTTCCAGCCACCTTCTGCACCCCATTTTTCAGGCTTGGCAGAAGCAGGGGTAAAATCTTTTAAGACCCATCTCCATAGGATTATCGGCGAACAAATTTTAACATTTGAGGAGCTTTATACTGTCATTGTGCAGATTGAGGCTCTTCTGAACAGTAGACCGCTTTGTCAAGTCTCTACAGACCCTCACGACTTTTCAGTGCTTACGCCTGGGCACTTCTTGACCCTCGAACCTCTTTCTGCTTTACCCGATCATGATTTAACGCATCTTAAATTAAACCGCTTAGATAGGTGGCAGATGTTGCAGCGAATGCACCAGGACTTTTGGTCAAGGTGGAAAAACGAGTACCTGAACACATTACAACAAAAGGGCAAGTGGTTAGAACCTTCCTCTCCTTTACCCGAAGTTGGAACTCTAGTGCTAATTAAAGCAGATAATATTCGACCTTCTAACTGGCCATTAGGCCGAATTTCCGCGTTACATCCTGGCAAGGATAACATTTGTCGTGTAGCGACTGTGGTAACTAGTCTAGGGACTTTTAAGAGACCCCTAGTAAAATTATGCCCGCTACCCTTTGCAAAATCTGAATGAAAGAAATTACTTTCTTTGGGGGTGGAGCATGTTCGGATTTCATCCTCAATTTATTAGCTAAATAAGTTAGAATTTTTTTGTTTATTTTATTTCGTTTTATTATTTAAATTATAACTATAAAATTACGCCTAATAATATAAGAAACCTTTATTTCCCGCGCCGCGACTTTTATTTAAATTTCTCGTGTATCCAATGAAAGGACTAGAGCGAGCACAGGAAGAGCCCTCTGGTGGCGAAAAAATGCAACGTAAAAACGGCGCAAGAAAGTGCGCATGAAACTAGGACTTGAGAAAGGAATGTCAAGCTAACCGCGCGCGGAGTGAAAATAAAACTTCAACATTCTAAGAAAAACTCCGTCTAAAAAGTGCCAAAACGTTCTCTAAACCCAACCCGCAGTTTGTTCGACTCAGCATATGGACATTACAAGACTGGTAAGTGTGAGCTCTGTCCTCGCTATTTTTTTTCTATAATTAAAACGTTACGCAAATCTAAAATTGATACTTATCAGTTGGTAGTGGACCTATATGCTAGTTCAGGTACCAAATTTCATTAAAATCGGGCTAGCGGTTTTTGAGTTATGCGCGTTGGTCGTTACAGACAGACAGACAGACAGACAGACACACAGACAGACAGACAGACAACACAACAAAAAAGTTTCAAAATCATCTGAAACGCAAAGATATATAAAAAATTTTGAAATCGGAGCAACTTTTTTTTTCTCGAAAAAATTAGGATCACTATAGCTCACACTACTATAGTATAGTATATGTGTGAGCTAATACCACAAAAAATACTCTGCCAATATATGGGCCCCTAAGCTCACACTAGGTACTATAGTTATAGTGTACGTGTGAGCTAAACAGACATACAGACAGACAGACAGACAGACAGACAGACAGACAGACAGACGGCGCAACAAAAAAGTTTCAAAATCATCTGAAACGCAAAGATATATAAAAATTTTTGAAATCGGAGCAACTTTTTTTTTCTCGAAAAAATTAGGATCACCATAGCTCACACTACTATAGTATAGTATATGTGTGAGCTAATACTCTGCCAATATATGGGCCCCTAAGCTCACACTAGGTACTATAGTTATAGTGTAGGTGTGAGCTAATATAACTAAAAACTAAAATATATTTTATTCAACTCCAGACTAAATTACCTTTTGTTTGATACCACACAAGCCATGTTTTGACTTAAACTCAAATTTTTGAAATCTACCCCCACCCTTAAAAAAAACAAAAACTAAAATGTATTTTGTTAAACTCCGGACTCAATTACCTTTCGTTTGATATCACACACGCCATATTTTCACTTAAACTCTAATTTTTGAAATATACCCCCACCCTTTTTTTTAAATAAATTAAAATGTATTTTGTTTAACTCCAGACTCAATTACCTTTCGTTTGATATCACACACGCCATATTTCCTTATAAACTCTAATTTTTGAAATCTACCCCCACCCTTTTATTTGGTTTGTGTTCGGTGGATTTTGTTCATTTTTAAATGGGACCATCTCGGCCGAAAACCCAGCCTAGGTACCAAATTTCATTAAAATCGGCCAAGCGGTTTTTGAGTTATGCGCGTTGGTCGTTACAGACAGACATACAGACAGACAGACAGACAGACAGACAGACAGACATACAGACAGACAGACAGACAGACAGACAGACAGACAGACGGCGCAACAAAAAAGTTTCAAAATCATCTGAAACGCAAAGATATATAAAAATTTTTGAAATCGGAGCAACTTTTTTTTTTCTCGAAAAAATTAGGATCACCATAGCTCACACTACTATAGTATAGTATATGTGTGAGCTAAAAAGCCTTTCTTCGTACGCTAACGAACGTGCACCAGTGCCGTCACACGGTACTAAGGTACATCGTTAAAAAGGAAATTGTATCTGCTTGAAAAAGGAGCTTCAGATGATTTTTGGAAAAGTTGACTGTTTTCGAGTTATTAGCAAAAATCTATCAAAAAGCACCTTTAAGGGGAGGAACCACCCCCCGTCAGGATTCGATCGGTGGTGCCCTTTCGTTAAATATTCGGGCGAGTCTTATGTCTATCCATACCAAGTGTGTCGGTCTAGGACAACTGGGCGCTGCCAACTCGACGCCGCCAACTGGGCGCCGGGCCAACTCGGCGCCGCCAACTGGGCGCAGGACTAAAAAAAATTTTTTTGATAAAATGTGTAGATGAAAAATAAAATATATTATTTATATAAAAACATCTTTAAAAGACCCTTTACGCATTTTTTTTTGAAATTTGTTTTTGTTAAGTAAAGTTAAATCCATTAAGTCGACTATTAATCTTGGTAGTTGTAGTGTTTGATAACCTGGTAACACTACAATTTACGTTTTTTATAACAACAATGGCGGATCCAAAAATCAAAATGGAGGATCCAAAATGGCGGATTTTCTTATTTACTAACCGATTTGTCTCAAAGTTGAAATATAACATTGCTTAAGGTCATTTAACACAATTTTTACTGAAACTTAAAAAAATCAAAATTTTGTTAAATGACCTCAAGCAATGTAATATTTCAAGTTTGAGACAAATCGGTTAGTAAATAAGAAAATCCGCCATTTTGGATCCGCCATTTTGATTTTTTTAAGTCTGAGTAAAAAATTTTGTTAAATGACCTCAAGCAATGTAATATTTCAAGTTTGAGACAAATCGGTTAGAAAATAAGAAAATCCGCCATTTTGGATCCACCATTTTGATTTTTAGATCCGCCATTGTTGTAATAAAAAACGTAAATTGTAGTGTTACCAGGTTACCAAACACTAAAACTACCAATATATATTTTATTTTTCATCTACACATTTTATCAAAAAAATTTTTTTAGTCCGGCGCCGAGTTGGCCCGGCGCCTAGTTGGCCCGGCGCCTAGTTGGCCCGGCGCCCAGTTGGCGGCGCCGGGTTGGCGGCGCCCAGTTGTACCATTCCGAAGTGTGTTGTTTCTATCATTAAACGCAGCATCTCGCTTGAATCTCGGATGTAGGACCTGAACTACTATGGGTTTTCTAGTATGAATCTTTAAAAAATTAATAAAATAAATAGTTTTTTGAAGCAATTTAAACACTATCAAAACAGCATAAGTTTTGTGAAACTAATAGAAACAACTACTCCGAGGGAAAAGACCCCTACCGGCATTGAATTATACTGATGGCTTGATGCTTTCGTTGGGAACTTGTTAAAACTGTTTGGTTTTCACTATCTCCAACGTCGATCACAAGGATACGAATGATCCCCGTCTGGAACACGTCCTGACAGTCAGGAACAAGTGATCTATACCAATCCACGACCGGTTGCGACCTTTTGGGTCATCTTCAGGTGAATGTAGGCGATAGCTCCGTGTAGAGCATAAGTTTTGTGAAACCAACAGAAACAACTACTCCGAGGGAAAATACCCCTACCGGCATTGAATTATACTGATGGCTTGGTGCTTTCGTTGGGAACTTGTTAAAATCAAGCCATCAGTGTAATTCAATGCCGGTAGGGGTATTTTCCCTCGGAGTAGTTGTTTCTGTTGGTTTCACAAAACTTATGCTCTACACGGAGCTATCGCCTACATTCACCTGAGGATGGCCCAAAAGGTCGAAACCGGTCGTGGATTGGCATGGATCACTTGTTCCTGATTGTCAGGACGTGTTCCAGACGGAAATCATTCGTATCCTTGTGATCAACGTTGGAGATAGTGAAAACCAAACAGTTTTAACTATCAAAACAGCTGCTAAATTAAATAATCTTTACGTAAAAGTGAGGTGGAGTTTCTAAATAAATTTAAATTTGCAAAGCGCATCAAAGTAGGCGAGCGTTCTTTTCAAAAGTTTTGCCATTGAGATTGGCTAATTACAGAAAGGTTTTAAGTCAGTGGCCGCCCATAAGTAGTAAAACTGGGGGGCGTAAATGGTAAGAGTGGGGGTTCTGATTCTTTTTATTTTCATTACCATAGTAAAAAATATGATTCACCTGCTTACATTTATTAAATAAGATTTTAAATAAGATTAATTTTGTATTTTTTTGGGGGGCGGGGGGCGTCCTTGTTTTAAATACTTATTAAGTGACGAATCAACTTCATTTTGATTACAACAAGTTAAGCTTATTATACCAGAATTTTAAGCTCAACAAGAATGCTAAAAAGTTATTAGATAGTTTAAGTTGTGCTACGTATTTTTACGTAAAACTGCACGTTAAGCGCTCTACGTTTTGTTCCAAATTTGAGTTTAAGTTGAAGGTTTTTACGTTACCATAACAAGTCTACTAATAGCAGAGAATATGGAATGCGGCACTGTGTTTTTTTGATGTTACAATTTTGTTTTTTGTCCTTTCAACTACAGTAGGAATATATTTGCAAAGAATCGTTTGTACTGGAAGCGGAAATTATCGTCTAGGCCTCAGTTTTCGATCGGTCAATCAACCAATTCTATTCTTTGGTAACGTTAAGGTGCCCGCAGACTGCCGTAAGCTAACGTAAATACGTAAGCTCCTAACGTGACCTTGACGACGGTGTGACGAAGTGCGCTTGCGTATCTGTCAAATCCCATGCTTACGTAAAAATACGTAGCACAACTATCTATTGTTTAAGAAATGTTTAACGTGCTTTAGTTTGTTTTAATCATTGACTTGTTATCATAGTTAATAAAAAGTATTTTAAACCAAACCAGATTGCGTAAAAATATTGAACTTATACAAGAAATAATGCTTTGATCAACAATAAACTGAATTGTTAACTAATAACGAAAATATATACAGTGTTAATAAAGTATATCGCCAAACTTCAGAGTATTATTTTTTAAGTGATTTTAAGAAAAAAATGTATGAGTAACATCAGTCTGCAAATGCTTAGTTTTTGAGATACTGGGTTGTTAAAGTTTTAATTCAAATCTGGAACGTGTATTTAGCTACAAGGCGTTCATCATTAAGCATGCCAAATATTGGGAAAAACTGCTTGGGTGATGTTTTTTCCGGAGTTATGCCCTCTTCTTTCCTCCAGAACTTTTTTGCCGTAAGTCACTGGCAGATTGAAAAATGTTTTATTAAGAAAATTTTTGATTTCTTTCATTTTTTTTGTATCTCTAACTCCCATAAAATTAAAATATTGTAATGTAGTGACTATTTAGCAAGGTACAATTTTTTTTCTCTTTTTCTCAAAAACGGTTAGAGAGACAAAAAATTTTTACAATTTTATTTGCATTGTCCAAAAAGTTTGTAAGAAACTGTTGGGTTATAGTATGATCGTTTAAAATGTTAATAATATATAATTACAGTTTTTTAAGCAAATAAAACAGGACAAAATCAGTTTCCTTGTTTTGCTAAATAAATTATCTTAAGGCAAGAGCTCTTTGCAAAACAATTGCTCTTGAGATAAGGTAATTACAAAAAGGTTTTAAATACTTATTAAGTGACGATTCAGCTTTATTTTGATTACATTAAGTTAAGGTAATTATACCAGAATTCTAAACTCAAAAACAATATTCTAAGAAAGCTATTGCTTAAGAAACTTTTTGCGAGGGATTTTAAACGTAATTTAATTTGTTTAAATCATTGACTTGTTATTATACTTATCATAGTTAATAAAAAATATTTTAAACCAAATCAAATTGTGTAATAAAAATTTTTTCAAATAAAAAACACCCAACTGCTAATTTTACTTGTAAGTACTAGTCGCAGTTAAGTACAAAATTGATAGGTATACCTATAATGTACGACATGCTTCAACTTTTAATTTTGATGCCCAAAGCGCACTTACGAAATTATACAGTTTTGTATTTTCATGAATCAGGTTATTGGGTAATTTTGTACCCAACTGCGAGTAGTAGTTGGGTGTTTTTTTTATGTTTTTTTTTTTATTTCCAACTTTTAGGTTTAATTCTTATTCAGCCTTATAAAAAGCACTATGCATTTACAATCCATTTAGCTTTACCCAAAAAGTACGTGGATTTTCTACGGACGCGAACAGTGTTACCTTTCATTGAGTGAAGGTGGGGGAGGAGAGAGAGAGAGAAGTGAACTAGTCAAATGGCGTCGAAAAAAATCTTAAAGCGTGTGGCGAAAGAATTTTTGAAATCGTTCTAAATTTGTGAAAGGTATAGCTACAACTATTACTAATAAGGTGGGTGGGGAGAGGAGATGGAGAGGAAGGGGGAAAAAGTCTTAAAGCATGTGCAGAAAGAATTTTTGAAATCGCCCTAAATTTGTGAAAGGTATAGGTACAACTTACAAGAAGGGAGGTGAGAAGAGGGAGAAGGGGAAACTAGTAAAATGATGTTGGAAAAAAGTCTTCAAACGTGTGCAGAACGAACTTTTGAAATCGCTTTATATTTGTGAAAGTTACAGCTATAACTATTACTAATAAGGATGGCGAGGAGGAGAAAGGGAAGACCGGGACTAGTAACATGGTGTTGGAAAAAAAATCTGAAAGCATATGTAGAAAGAATTTTTGAAATCGCTCTATATTTGATAAAATTATGCGAATATGGTTTTTGAATAGGGTTTGACGGAATGACAGAGGGGAGATGGGTGGGAGCAGGGAGGACTACAAAGTAACTACAGCAAATTATAGGACATTTGCAATGGATGATCACAGGAATTTCATTAAAATCGCCTCAAATTTAGTTGTATGCGTTAAAGCCTACATCATGTGACAAAATGGCGTTTAAAAAAATATAGCCTATAGCACCTTCGGGATCAGTAGCAATTCAACGACACCTTTTTTGTCAAAATCGGTTTAGCCGTTTATTCTCTAGCGTGACACAAACATACATATTTACATACATACAACAATCGAAAAACATTACTCTTCCTTCGCCGTGCTGTAGTTGGGTAAAAATATGGAACTTACGAGAATGCATGAAATAATGCGTTGATCAACAAAAAACTAAAGAAACAACGAAAATATATGTGGAGTAAAATGTTGGAAATTCAATTTTTATTTTGCTCAAAATATGACTGCTTAAAAGGATAGTGAGGGGCAGTAATCTTATTATACAGGGTGTTAATATTTCCAGGCACACAAGAGTTTACAGAAATAGAACAATTTTATTTGTCTAAAAAGTTTATAAGAAACTATGCCTTTTCAAGGAGTATGAACGTTTAAAAAGTTGATTAAATAAATAATTAGAGTTTTTAAGCAATTAAAACTGTACCAAATCAGTTTACTAGCTGGGCTAAATTAAATAATAGGCCAAGCGTCAAGGGACTATTTTTATACCTTCATCTGCATTTGTAATATTTATATTATTTCGAGCACTATTTTACAAATAATAAGAAAATATCGACCGTAGATTATGATAAATGAAAAATGCCCATATCCAAGTATGTAAGGGCGCACTTCAAAAAATCATATCTTTTATAATATAAGGTCAAATGCAACGAATCAAGCATCAGCTTACTTAGAAAACTTTACCCTTATCGAAAAAAAATATACCAGAATTGCTTGGTAGCCATATTTGTTTTAATCTGCGATTAAACTCTGATTTTGTTAAAATTTGCGAACTACAACCCAACTTTGGTAAAGCAAAAACTATTGGTCGGAGCGAAAAAATGTATAAAACCAGAGTTGTGCGCAATTTTGTTCTCTACGTATTTTATTGTAACTTTTTTTATGTAGCACCTACCTGCTATTTTCCTCCAAGCGCCGCGATACAGAGTTTTCATTCCCCCCTCGAGCGGCAACCCCCCGAGGTCGCAAACTTAGATGTACTATCAGGGCACGGTGGATAGAATAGACCGGTGTTCGGATCTTATATATACAGGGTGTCCCAGAACTAATGGTACATGGTTAAACTGTATATTCCTTGAGTCAAAATATTACGATTTAGCCATACTTACTTTAGTACAAATGTTCGTATTATCCGAGATACAGGGTGTTAAACTTTATTTTTTCAATTCGATTTTCTTTAATAACTTCTTTACTAATTAATATTTTTGCAAAAACTAACCAGCGTGTAAGTTTTTTTAAAATTGGCAAGACGATTTCGTTGAAAATTTTAATGTACAATGTACAGGGTCCTTAGACCACTACGATTGCATAAAAATCAGTGTAGTATTCTTGTGCCTCGGTGTATACCAGTTTTTATGTAAAATAATGGTTTGCCCATCCTTTTTATGTAAAAAAGTTATACTGTTTTAAAGTCGCTCAGAGCAATGGTTTTTGAGATTTTTGCATTTAAAGTATTTATTGCATTTGAGTGATATGCCTATTTTATGTATGATACTTTCTTCAATTCTTTCTACTAAGTAATAATTTTGCACATAAAATTATATAATTTTGGTAAAAAAAATTAAAATATACAAGGTGTTCTCTAGGTCGGTACCGTTACATTAAAATCGGTCTAACTTTTTTGTTCCTCGGTGTATACAAGATTCTATTAAAAACATTAATTTTTAAAAAATTTTAAGTAAAAAAGTTATAGCGTTTAGATGTCGCTTAGAGCAACGGTTTTCAAGATATTTGAATCAGAAGTTTTTATTGTATGCGTAAAGGATTTGTGATTAAATTCTTACCTACTTCATACATATTAGCTATAATCAAAACTTTTGTATAGCATTCTAAGATTGGATGTTTTCTATTAAGTTAAAAAATATAGTGTGTTAAAACAATAATTGTAAGTTATTGTCCGTTATTGCAACTGTGTAGGGCTATATTTTTAATGAGGAACAAAAACCTCTTCGTATTAGTTTTTTTTAAAAATGGTAAGTACGTATACCTTATTAATGCAAGTATTTTTTTATTGTTTTGAAAGAAAATTTTAATTATTAATAAAATTTATATTTTATTAAAAATTTAAAGAAATATAAAATTTCTTAAGCATGGCGCTCTTAGCATCTAAGTTAAAATGTTAAAATTGACAAATAGTAAATCAAATTTAAAATTGTTTATTATAGTAGGCTTTGAAAATATAAAAACAATAGATTCCAATAAAGTTGCTGTCAGCTTCTATTCTGTCAAGCTTAAAATTACAGAACTGTTTGTAAAATTATTTAATAATTAAAATGTTATTCTGTTTAAAAACCTGCCTAAGTATACACCGAGGCACAAAAAAATACACTGAGATGATTTTAATGCAATGGTAGTGGTCCAAAGAACACCCTGTACATTTTACATCACAAAAATATTAATTAGTAGAAATAATTGAAGAAAGTATCATACATAAATTAGGCATATCACTCACATGCAATAAAAACTTTAAATGCAAAAATCTCAAAAACCGTTGCTCTGAGCGACTTTAAAACAGTATAACTTTTTTACATAAAAAGGATGGGAAATCCATTATTTTATGTAAAAACTGGTATACACCGAGGCACAAAAAAAAATACACTGATTTTAATGCAATGGCAGTGGTCCAAGGAACACCCTGTACATTGTACATCAAAATTTTCAACGGAATCGTCTTGCCAATTTCAAAAAAACTTACACGCTGGTAATTTTTTGCAAAAAGAAAATCGAATTGAAAAAATAAAGTTTAACACCCTGTATCTCGGTTAGTACGAACTTTTGGACTAAGGTAAGTATGGCTAAATCGTAATATTTTGACCCAGGGAATCTACAGTTTAACAATGTACCATTAGTTCTGGGACACCCTGTATATATATGTATATATATATATATATATGTCGAATTTTTCACGTCACTGGTGGTCCAGCTGATTTTTGTAAAAAAAAAAGTTTCCCATTGTTCATGCTCTCCATAAAATGAAGGAGGAGTAATTTTGAACATATTATGATTCGGGACATGAACGACTGATGTGGGTGGATTTTGCGGTAATGATTGTATTGTTGCCGGTGCAGATGTATTTGGCAACGATTGCAGAATTTTTTCGAATGCATTTTGATCAATAATGTCAAGCGCAATTCCACTAATTGCAAAATAAGCATCTTCGTAAGAATCACCCTCGGACTGTTGCGTGGGATCAAGCTGAATGAGCTCTTCCTGTATTTTTTCAAATTGACCAAATGCCGTGTCTAATTTTTCCAACCTAATTTTTACTTCCGAAATTGATAGACTATCGCTGCTTGTGCTTTGAATGAATTTTTCAAATTTAGATATAATGTTTTTAAAACTTCCCCGTCTTTCTACCAACTGAAGAATCTTTGCTTGCTTTTCTGTCATTATAACAACAATTTATAATAAAAATAAGTTATGTGAAACCTGAGCTGCAAGAAAACTAACACAGCCCCACTTATGGAGCGAGCCCACCTGATAATTGATCCGCTGATGTCTTGTTACGCTATGCTGTTTTTCGAAATGATTTTCTGCGAAGATCCGCTCGAAGAGCAAAAATATGTCTGCGAAGATCCGCTCGAAGACCAAAAATATGCCTGCGAAGATCCGCTCGAAGACCAAAAATATGTTGTATGAAGATGTATGCAGTGGACGCATAGGACGCTGGTGTGGATAATTTGAATTCTGTTTTTTGTTTCTGAATATTTGAAATCTTGATTTTTGATTATGAATAAAAAATTATTTTGTTTTTGACAATGTTATATATTTTCGATCTCTAATCAAATTGTGACTTTGTCATTATAACGGGTGAATGTGGTACAATGATATAAATAAAAGTATTGCAAATCAATGATAACCAACAATAAAAAGTTATTGATATTTAACACCTTCTTCAAATCGACGTAAAGCAGCTCGTGTCCGTATGCCATTTTCTTTTCAATAACTTGGGTTATACAAAAGAGATGATCTGAAGTCGATCTACCCGCCTTGAAACCGGCTTGTTCTTCTGCATCCATGTCTTTGTATTCGCTCTCCACTTTATTTCTTATTATTTTACCGTATATTCTGCTTAGCGTACTAGTCACAGATATACCTCTATAATTGTCACATATATCTTTCCTTCCTTTTTTGTGTATTGTGGATATAATAATAACTCCTTAGAAATATTTTTAAGCCTAAAATTCTTGTATAACAACCTTAACTTTTTGTAATAAAAATGAAGCTAAACCGTCACTTAATAAGTATGGCAAAACTTTTGAAAAGTGCTCCCTCCTACTTGATGTACTCTGCATCAGTTAAAATTTAAATTTAATTAGAAACTCTCACAGTAACAAAACTTTTTACTTTATGATTATAGGCCAAGCGTTGGGTACAAAATATGGGGTTCTATTTGCAAGAGGTCGAACAGAAATAAAATTTGGAGGGATGGTAGACATCCCAGCAAACATCGACCTGCTGGTACTTTACTAATATTGTACTTTAACTGCTGGCAACTGCTGGCATCGGCAACGATGTGCATTATTTTTAATATTTTTGTATTGTCTAATTTGCATATTATTTAAAAGTGCAAAAAATGCATTATTTTAGTACTTTATTTTTCATACAACGAAAAGTTATTCTTTATTTTTGAAGAATGCTAAGTGCAGCCAGCGTTAATGGCAAAAAAATATTTAAAAGTGTATTTAATCAGTTGCTTTTCAAGCACTTTATTTTAGTAAAAAACAATTAAATATTTTACTGTGAAAATAAAATATTCACAACAAAATATTTTAATAACATTTTGAAGGAGGTACTCTTAAAGTACATTTAATTTATTATTAAAAATTTAAAAGTTTTACTGCAAAATTAATACAACAGTGAAAAAACATTTTAAAAGTATTTTTAAACAGTTGCTTTTAAAGCACTTTATTTTTGTACAAAAGTATTAAATATTTTACTGTGAAAATAAAATATTTACAAAAAAACTGACAAGTTGATATTTGCCGTCCTTGCCACTAGATGGCAAACACTAGTCAAAATTTTACAGGTACACTAAGGAATGTCAAGCTTAAGAATGTGAATGATTTTATTTATTTTTAAATTGATATGGAATGTTCCATAATCCTTGGAAATATCCTCATCTGATATAAAAAGGAAAATATTAAAGAGCCTTATATAATGATCAAATATTTCTTTCCGTAAATAAGAGACGTGAGTGAAGTAATGTCCTTACAATATTTACAATAAAAGTAGTTTCTTTGTACTACTAAAAAAATTAATAAAATACAATGCTTTAAAAGCACAGGTTTTTTTTAAAAATGTAAAAAAAATCAGTTATTTTTGTATTTACTAAAAATACGAAGAAAATACATTGCTTTAAAAGTACATGCTTTTGTGTAGAAAGAAGTTAAAAAAAATGCATTACTTTAAAAGTACAGTGGTTTTTGTACTAAAATATATACTTGCTGGCCTGATGTTCCAAATCAATACGAATTAAGTACTTCCTACTTAGTATTTTGCCGTTATGGGCAGCAGTGAAAGCCAGTACTTAAACAGTACTTTTTTTGTAATCCATGTTTGCTGGGATAGGTACCCTGATAGCATGGTGGATAGAATAGACCGGTGTTTGGATCTTATAAATATATGTCGAATTTTCACGACACTGGTGGTCCAGCTGATTCTTGTAAACAAAAGTTAGATATGATATGAACAACTAATATTTTTTGAATTTTTTAAAAACTAAGTCAATTTTCCTACTATTTTTTAGTATATTCTTATAAAACAATATTTTTCAGACATACCAGTCGTTATTTTTTTTAGCCCGCTTCATTTCTCTTTACACAAAAAGTAAAATTCGAAGAAAATAATGTGTTCGTGTCAGCTTCAAAAATAATCCGCTGACCTACATCTTTGTTTACTTCCCAAGTCCTCGGTTCACCTTTGATACTAAACGATCACATTCAGTTTGACTTGTAGTTTAAGTTTTGTGTAATAAAAAATAAAGCGGGCTAAAAACAATAACGACATAGAAAACTATATTTTATAAGGATGTACTAGAAAACAATGGGAAAATTGCCTTAGTTTTCAAAACATTTAAAAAATATTAGTAGTTCCGTTGTTCATATCATATCTAACTTTTGTTTACAAAAATCAGCTGGACCACCAGTGACGTGAAAAATTCGACATATATATATATATATATATGTCGAATTTTTCACGTCACTGGTGGTCCAGCTAACTTTTGTTTACAAAAATCAGCTGGACCACCAGTGACGTGAAAAATTCGACATATATATATATATATATATATATATATATGTCGAATTTTTCACGTCACTGGTGGTCCAGCTGATTTTTGTAAACAAAAGTTAGATATGATATGAACAACGGAACTACTAATATTTTTTAAATGTTTTGAAAACTAAGGCAATTTTCCCATTGTTTTCTAGTACATCCTTATAAAATATAGTTTTCTATGTCGTTATTGTTTTTAGCCCGCTTTATTTTTTATTACACAAAACTTAAACTACAAGTCAAACTGAATGTGATCGTTTAGTATCAAAGGTGAACCGAGGACTTGGGAAGTAAACAAAGATGTAGGTCAGCGGATTATTTTTGAAGCTGACACGAACACATTATTTTCTTCGAATTTTACTTTTTGTGTAAAGAGAAATGAAGCGGGCTAAAAAAAATAACGACTGGTATGTCTGAAAAATATTGTTTTATAAGAATATACTAAAAAATAGTAGGAAAATTGACTTAGTTTTTAAAAAATTCAAAAAATATTAGTTGTTCATATCATATCTAACTTTTGTTTACAAGAATCAGCTGGACCACCAGTGTCGTGAAAATTCGACATATATTTATAAGATCCAAACACCGGTCTATTCTATCCACCATGCTATCAGGGGACCTATCCCAGCAAACATGGATTACAAAAAAAGTACTGTTTAAGTACTGGCTTTCACTGCTGCCCATAACGGCAAAATACTAAGTAGGAAGTACTTAATTCGTATTGATTTGGAACATCAGGCCAGCAAGTATATATTTTAGTACAAAAAACACTGTACTTTTAAAGTAATGCATTTTTTTTAACTTCTTTCTACACAAAAGCATGTACTTTTAAAGCAATGTATTTTCTTCGTATTTTTAGTAAATACAAAAATAACTGATTTTTTTTACATTTTTAAAAAAAACCTGTGCTTTTAAAGCATTGTATTTTATTAATTTTTTTAGTAGTACAAAGAAACTACTTTTATTGTAAATATTGTAAGGACATTACTTCACTCACGTCTCTTATTTACGGAAAGAAATATTTGATCATTATATAAGGCTCTTTAATATTTTCCTTTTTATATCAGATGAGGATATTTCCAAGGATTATGGAACATTCCATATCAATTTAAAAATAAATAAAATCATTCACATTCTTAAGCTTGACATTCCTTAGTGTACCTGTAAAATTTTGACTAGTGTTTGCCATCTAGTGGCAAGGACGGCAAATATCAACTTGTCAGTTTTTTTGTAAATATTTTATTTTCACAGTAAAATATTTAATACTTTTGTACAAAAATAAAGTGCTTTAAAAGCAACTGTTTAAAAATACTTTTAAAATGTTTTTTCACTGTTGTATTAATTTTGCAGTAAAACTTTTAAATTTTTAATAATAAATTAAATGTACTTTAAGAGTACCTCCTTCAAAATGTTATTAAAATATTTTGTTGTGAATATTTTATTTTCACAGTAAAATATTTAATTGTTTTTTACTAAAATAAAGTGCTTGAAAAGCAACTGATTAAATACACTTTTAAATATTTTTTTGCCATTAACGCTGGCTGCACTTGGCATTCTTCAAAAATAAAGTATAACTTTTCGTTGTATGAAAAATAAAGTACTAAAATAATGCATTTTTTGCACTTTTAAATAATATGCAAATTAGACAATACAAAAATATTAAAAATAATGCACATCGTTGCCGATGCCAGCAGTTGCCAGCAGTTAAAGTACAATATTAGTAAAGTACCAGCAGGTCGATGTTTGCTGGGATGTCTACCATCCCTCCAAATTTTATTTCTGTTCGACCTCTTGCAAATAGAACCCCATATTTTGTACCCAACGCTTGGCCTATAATCATAAAGTAAAAAGTTTTGTTACTGTGAGAGTTTCTAATTAAATTTAAATTTTAACTGATGCAGAGTACATCAAGTAGGAGGGAGCACTTTTCAAAAGTTTTGCCATACTTATTAAGTGACGGTTTAGCTTCATTTTTATTACAAAAAGTTAAGGTTGTTATACAAGAATTTTAGGCTTAAAAATATTTCTAAGGAGTTATTATTATATCCACAATACACAAAAAAGGAAGGAAAGATATAGGTGACAATTATAGAGGTATATCTGTGACTAGTACGCTAAGCAGAATATACGGTAAAATAATAAGAAATAAAGTGGAGAGCGAATACAAAGACATGGATGCAGAAGAACAAGCCGGTTTCAAGGCGGGTAGATCGACTTCAGATCATCTCTTTTGTATAACCCAAGTTATTGAAAAGAAAATGGCATACGGACACGAGCTGCTTTACGTCGATTTGAAGAAGGTGTTAAATATCAATAACTTTTTATTGTTGGTTATCATTGATTTGCAATACTTTTATTTATATCATTGTACCACATTCACCCGTTATAATGACAAAGTCACAATTTGATTAGAGATCGAAAATATATAACATTGTCAAAAACAAAATAATTTTTTATTCATAATCAAAAATCAAGATTTCAAATATTCAGAAACAAAAAACAGAATTCAAATTATCCACACCAGCGTCCTATGCGTCCACTGCATACATCTTCATACAACATATTTTTGGTCTTCGAGCGGATCTTCGCAGACATATTTTTGGTCTTCGAGCGGATCTTCGCAGACATATTTTTGCTCTTCGAGCGGATCTTCGCAGAAAATCATTTCGAAAAACAGCATAGCGTAACAAGACATCAGCGGATCAATTATCAGGTGGGCTCGCTCCATAAGTGGGGCTGTGTTAGTTTTCTTGCAGCTCAGGTTTCACATAACTTATTTTTATTATAAATTGTTGTTATAATGACAGAAAAGCAAGTAAAGATTCTTCAGTTGGTAGAAAGACGGGGAAGTTTTAAAAACATTATATCTAAATTTGAAAAATTCATTCAAAGCACAAGCAGCGATAGTCTATCAATTTCGGAAGTAAAAATTAGGTTGGAAAAATTAAACACGGCATTTGGTCAATTTGAAAAAATACAGGAAGAGCTCATTCAGCTTGATCCCACGCAACAGTCCGAGGGTGATTCTTACGAAGATGCTTATTTTGCAATTAGTGGAATTGCGCTTGACATTATTGATCAAAATGCATTCGAAAAAATTCTGCAATCGTTGCCAAATACATCTGCACCGGCAACAATACAATCATTACCGCAAAATCCACCCACATCAGTCGTTCATGTCCCGAATCATAATATGTTCAAAATTACTCCTCCTTCATTTTATGGAGAGCATGAACAATGGGAAACTTTTTTTCAGGTATTTAAATCCATTGTAGATGATGATCCAAACATTCCGATAATTCAGAAATTTTTTCAGCTAAAACAGTGCATAAAAGGTGATGCAGCAGAGGTTCTCAAATCACTCAATGTGACGGAGACTAACTACAGTATTGCATTAACACTTCTTCGAGAAAGGTATGAGAATAAAAGAATATTAACACATAAGCATTTAAAAAATCTTTTTGATTATCCTGCTCTGCTAAAAGAGTCATGTCAATCATTGCGCAAGTTCATTGATCATTGTACTCAGAATATTCGCGCGCTCGGAAATCTCAATGAACCGGTAGAATATTGGGACACTATATTGTTGTATTTGTTAACAAGTAAGTTAGATATTACTACAAGACGCGAATGGGAGATCACAAATAAAAGTGAAAGACCCAAGTATACAGATTTTATGAATTTTCTTAAAAATAGAGTTCAGATTCTAGAAACCATTGATACAAAAATTTACAACAAAAACATTAATACAACTACAACACCATTTAAACCAAAACCAATAAATCAAACATTTTCAAAAAACTCTATTCAGCAAACACAAAAATCATTCTCACATGTAGGCATAGATAACGAACAAATAAAACAGATAGACCATGAAGACTTCTCTTGCTCATTTTGTCGATTAAACACACATTCTACCTACAAGTGTTTTCGATTGTTGGCTTTACCGATAAAGGTTCGCAAAAGTGAGCTAGAAAAGCGAGGTATTTGCACAAACTGTCTTCATACAGGCCATGAATTAAACTTATGTCCATCAAGAAACTGTAAATTCTGTTCTCAGCGTCATAATTCAATCCTCCATGAGTCTAAATTCAAACCCGCACAAACAGATGCTAATTTTAGAGATACATGTGCATTTGTACAGGAAAATGAAGAAGTTTCACCAGAAGTACATTGTGAAAATGAAAAACAAACACTGCGGGATAATTCTGACATATATCCTGGAAACAGCCAAACAGCATACTGCGAGATTCATGGCAAACAAGCGTTTTGTCAACCTCTTCTTGCAACAGCGATCATAGAATTATTAGACAAGGATAGGAAACCTATCAAATGTCGTGCCATGTTAGATTCAGGTAGTATGAATAATCTTTGTACGACTAAACTATACAATAGACTGAACATTAAATCTCAACCAGTTCATATGACAGTTAATGGTATTAACCAAGCACCAATCAAAATCAATAAATCATTTTCGACTGAGCTTCAGTCAACTGTTCATTCATTTAAGACGAACATTCCTTTGCTAGTTATCGATAAAATCACTTCCAAGTTACCGCAAATTTCTTTTGATCCCAGCTTACTTAAAATTCCATCAAACCTGCAACTAGCAGATCCACAATTCCACGAATGTCAAGAAATTGATATTTTGCTTGGAACCAATTTATTTTTTAATTTGCTTGAAAGTCAACAAATCAAACTAGGAGCAAATCAACCTATCATACAGAATTCCAAGCTAGGATGGTTTTTAGCCGGTCCTTTACACACTACACTCAAGCAATCTAGTTCTCAGTTGAATTCTCTATGTCATCTTTCCATCAATTCATTGCATGATACCGTACGCGATTTCTGGTCTATAGAAAACGTACAGCGTGATCAAAATAAGCTTACTACTGAGGAGCTAGAATGCGAAATACACTTTAGACAAAATCTTAAACAAGACAGTACCGGACGTTACGTAGTAAAATTACCATTAAAGGATACTTATCAAAACTTAGGAGATTCTTTTCAAAATGCAAAAAAATGCCTTTTTTCTACAGAAAAACGACTTTCAAAAAACTCAGAACTTCGCAAACAATATTCTAATTTTTTAAAAGAATATGAAGAGATGGGGCATATGTCACAAATTAATCCAAATCTTGATCATCATGACAAGATCTCATTTTATCTTCCTCATCACCCAGTCTTTAAGGACACTAGTGAAACTACTAAGACCAGAGTAGTATTCAATGGAAGTTGTTCTTCAAGTTCTGGTGTTAGTTTGAATCAGGTTCTAAAAGCAGGTCCCAAAGTACAAAGTGATTTGTTTGACATAGTTTTGCGCATGCGAACTTATCCGATTGTTTTAACAGCTGATGTTGAAAAAATGTTTCGCATGGTATTAGTTGATAAATCAGATAGATCTTTTCAACGCATACTTTGGCGTGATAATCCATCTCAAGAAATAAAGCACTATGAATTAAACACTATTGTTTATGGTTTAACCAGCAGTTCCTTTCTTGCTACACGTGTTTTAAATGAGATTGGTTTTAAATGTCAGGAAAATAATCCTAAAATTTCACAAATTATCAAAGAAGATTTCTATATGGACGATCTTATAACCGGTTGTAACGACCTTCAATCAGCTATTCAGCTAAAAAATGATATTTCACGAATCTTACATAATTCTGGTTTTAATCTGCGAAAATGGATGTCAAATGATGCAGACTTTTTATCAGCTATCAACGTTTCTTCAGAACCTTTTTTAATTAAAGGTGACAGAGAGATCAAAACTTTAGGTATTTGTTGGAATCCTAAAGATGATACACTAAGTTATATTTTTCAGATGAACACTGAACCATCTATCATCGCAAAAAGAACTGTGTTGGCAGGTGTAGCCCAGTTATTTGACCCTTTAGGATTGGTCAATCCAATCATTGTCCGAGCTAGACTTATTCTACAGGACATCTGGAATAATAAGCTAGATTGGGATGATAATTTACCAGATTCTATTTCCTTAACTTGGCTAGAATTTTTAAAGCAGATAAAGTGTATCAGTGCTATCAAGATTTCAAGATGCGTACTACATTCTACTCTAGCAGATAAGATACAACTTCATGGCTTCTGCGATAGCTCTCAGTTAGCTTACGGAGCAGCTATTTACCTGGTTTTTTGTGACGATAAGGGTAGTATGCATTCAAATCTTATCTGTGCTAAGAGTCGGTTAGCCCCTCTTAATTCTAACTTAACCATTCCGAAGCTCGAATTGTCTGGTGCATATTTATTAGCACAACTAATGGACAGAGTAAAACGTACATTACGTGTTAAGATTTCTAACATCACTTATTGGACAGATTCTACAATTGTCTTAGCGTGGCTAGAAAAGGAGCCTAGCCATTGGAAAGTTTTTGTTAGTAATCGCGTAGCTGAGATTCAGCGATTAACCGAAAATAGTCAATGGAGACACGTGACAACTGATCAAAATCCAAGCGACATTTTAAGTCGTGGTTGTAACCCCCAATTTTTAGAAAATTCTTTGCTTTGGTGGCACGGTCCTTCTTTTATTGGTCAACCAAAGGAAAATTGGCCTAAAGCAATAACAACTAAAATTGATACTGTTCCTGAAGTTCGAACAGTAAAAATTACTTTAACTTATACTGCCATACAAAAACCAAACAGTCACAGCTTTATCTTTGATCTTTATTCCTCTTACAGTAAATTAGTTAAAGTTACAGCATTTATTTTAAGATTTTGGAATAACCTAAAAGCCAAAAAATCTAATCATAGATTGGAGTTATCTAAAACTTTGACTATTCAAGAGCTAGATAAGGCTGAGCGTACCCTTTGTTCTTTAGTTCAACAGGAAAGTTTTAATAAAGATATTAAATGTCTTCAGGAAGGGAATAAGATTGAAAGGAGCAGTAAACTTATAAGACTAAATCCTACGTTGGATAATGATGGTTTACTCAGGCTTGATGGCAGACTAAGACATTCTCATCTTAGCTTTGATCAAAAATTTCTTATTATATTACCTCCAAAACATCCATTTACTACTCTATTGATTAGACATTACCACTTAAAATATTTACATGGTGGAACTCAAATTATTTTATCTCAGATTAGAAATAAATTTTGGGTGGTCAATGGTAGAAATGAAATTCGATATTTACTTAGAAAATGTATTACTTGCTTTCGAGTGAGACCTCGTGATATTACTCAGCTTATGGGTTCTTTGCCAGCTTCAAGGGTTACCCCTTCCAGTCCCTTTAGTGTATGTGGAGTGGATTTTGCAGGTCCTTACGCTATCAAAGATGGAAAAACGCGCAGTCGGGTAACACTTAAATGCTATATAAGCCTATTCGTATGTTTTTCAACTCGTGCTGTGCATATTGAACTTGTAACTGATTTAACAACTGAAGCATTTTTAAACGCATTTAAAAGATTTGTGCCAAGGCGTGGCTTATGTAGTCACATTTATAGTGATAACGCCACAAATTTTAAAGGTTCAAGCAACGAACTTGATAGATTATGCGCGGTAGTTACTGATTGCGTCAATCAATATCAAACTTTTTTCTCTGACAACAAAATTAATTGGCATTTTATTCCCCCTCGTTCTCCCCATTGTGGTGGTCTTTGGGAAGCCGCGATAAAATCTTTCAAGTATCATTTAAAACGAGTCCTGGGAAGTGTGAAGCTTGACTTCGAGAATTTCTACACTGTCCTCACACAGATAGAGGCAATCCTCAACAGTCGACCTTTGACCCCTCTATCCGATGATCCTATGGATTTTCAAGTACTTACGGCTGGTCATTTCCTTATTGGAAGAAGCTTACTTGCCTGTCCACAAGGCAATGTGACAGACGTTAAGCCAAATCGGCTGAACTACTTTAAGCAGCTGCAACAAATCGTACAACAGTTTTGGCATGTTTGGAGTACAGACTATATTCACTCCTTGCAGCAGCGCACAAAATGGTGTTCCCCACAGCAAAATATCAAGATGGGAACAATGGTCCTTCTTAAGACAGAAAATGAACCACCTATGAATTGGCCATTAGGACGGGTCGTTGAACTACATCCCGGTCATGACAACCTGGTCAGAGTTGTATCCGTTCAAACGCAATACGGTATTTACAAACGTGCTATTACCAAGTTAGCGCCATTACCTATGGAAAAAATTTCAAGTCAAGATAAAATATTTCCTGGTCTAATGTGATAAGGGATGATCCCGAATATGACATCGAAATCCAGAAATTGCCTCTTTGTTTAAAAACAAGGACTGTAAAATTACAAACTCTTCTAGAGTTAACAAAATATTAGATAAGTTAGGTTTAGAGAGTTTAAAATTACCTCAATTTTATTTGTAAAACTTTTATTGTTGGGTAATTTTATTTATTATTTTTGAAATTTGGACATTTCAACGGGGGCGGCATGTTAAATATCAATAACTTTTTATTGTTGGTTATCATTGATTTGCAATACTTTTATTTATATCATTGTACCACATTCACCCGTTATAATGACAAAGTCACAATTTGATTAGAGATCGAAAATATATAACATTGTCAAAAACAAAATAATTTTTTATTCATAATCAAAAATCAAGATTTCAAATATTCAGAAACAAAAAACAGAATTCAAATTATCCACACCAGCGTCCTATGCGTCCACTGCATACATCTTCACACAACAGAAGGCATAGACAGTATACCACTAAATCTTGCGAATTCTGCCTCAAATGAATACGCGGCTTAAGGTCCGGCGGCTAATCATTCGCGGTGAATTGTCGCATTCCCTGTCTGATTAACTGTAACATACAAAACAATTTTTTTACTTTTGTTTACTTTTCTTACCTAATTTTGTGATGCTTCATTTAAATCACTGCATACATATTAGTTATTCTTTAACTATACCATCTTTTCCACACAACTGGTGTATTTATTCCTTGCTGGGACTATAATAATTGTTACGCCTATAAACAAGCTAATCAGAAATATAGGTCGGAAATATTTGGGTCCACCATATAGCCATCACAAGTCCCTGCCCCCCAAAATACCGTGATCGACCGTATTGGTACCTCCCACAATAATTCAATAAATCAACCAAATCCGGGGCCAGTGCAGTTGGTCGAGTTTCAGCGTAGCCGTGACTTCTTATCACTGTACTATCAAAATGTTCGCGGGCTTCGTACGAAAACAAAACAACTTTTCAATGCAACACTTACCTGTGATTTTTCAGTAATAGCGCTCACTGAAACTTGGCTATGTCCTGGCATACACGACGCAGAATTATTTCACCCAGAATATTGTATATTTAGATCCGACAGAAATTATGATGAGGTGAAACAAAATTTGGGGGGTGGAGTCTTATTGGCGGTGAGGAAAGCATTTCAAACTACCAGTTTAAAACTTGAATTACCAGTTGCAATTCGCGACACAATTGACATTCTAGGAGTCAAAATATCTTTTTCCAGCAATCTTCATATGTACATAATCTTAACATACATTCCGCCAGGCAAAATTTCTTTTCTATATGAACATCTTTTTGAATACCTGTCCTCTCTTACTTATTTATTTAACGAAAAAGTAATCTTTCTAGGAGACTTTAATTACTCGGAATATGTAGCTTATGTGGAAGGAGCACTTCCTTCTAGTAGGTTAAATCACTTGGTTAACTTTATGAGTTTTTTGGATTGGCAGCAAATAAACACTATAAAAAACTCTGATAATCGATTACTTGATATTGTCTTATCCTCTTGTCCTAATTTAACCTTTTTGCAGAGATGTCATGATTTTCTGCTTAATGAAGACAGGTGCCATCCTACCTTGTTAATAAAATATCAAATAAATGGCGACAAAAAGCTTAAGTCGTATGTAATGGATGATGTATTTTACAATTTTAAGAGGGTTGACCTAGGAATTTTATACCCAAGCTTAGCAGAAATCGACTGGCGAATTCTTGAATCAATAGGTGATGTAAACACAGCTGTTGAACTTTTTTATCATAAACTGTATCTTTGTCTGGATGACCTTGTGCCTAAAACACTTAAAAATCGGCGAAAATATCCTCCTTGGTTTACCTCTGACATAATTAAATCGATAAAACAAAAACATAAATTTTTCCAAAAACACAAAAAATTTGGCAATGATACTTACTTAGATAAATTTAGGGAATTACGCGATATAGAAACCTCATATCAAAACTATTGTACTCAGCTTGAGTCAAACCTAGCATCTCAGCCTGGAAATTTCTGGCGCCTTATTCAATCCTCACAGAAAATCAATAGCTTACCTCCTAACATGCAAAACCAACACGGTGAGTGCTTATCTGACCCACAGAGTATCGCCAATGCCTTCGCCAAATACTTTCAGTCATCGTATACCTCAGATCAACAGATCCCCATAGCACATACGAATACTGAAGACCCTTCGATTACTAATGAAATATCGCTTAAAAAGTTTCAGGAATCTGAGGTATTGCGAGCCCTGAGGTGTTTAAATCCGAAGGCTATTGTTGGTCCAGATAAAATTCCAGCATTTCTGTTGAAAGACTGTGCCCATATATTTTCTTATCCTTTGACTATTTTGTTTAATTTATCCTTGAAACAAAAAACTTTTCCGGACACTTGGAAAGCATCTAAGATTATACCAGTCTATAAAAAACAAGAAAAAAGCCTAATCGAAAATTCCAGACCCATCACCATTATTAACAATTTTTCAAAATGCTTCGAACGTGTCCTTCATACTTCACTCTACCCTGCTTTGTCTGGCCGGATTGACTCGAGACAACATGGATTCATGAAAAACAAATCAACTTCCACTAATTTAGTCACTGTTACCCAATTTATTGCTGAATCAATAGATATGAATGCTCAAGTTGATGTGGTCTACACAGACTTTTCTAAAGCATTTGATCGGCTGGACCACAGCATTTTACAACGTACTTTTGAACACTTTGGACTGTCTGATGATCTTTGTATTTTTCTCAAATCATACCTGACTAAGAGACCCCAATACGTTGAATGTTGTGGTCGAGCTTCATCTACAATTATCGCTAGCTCTGGGGTCCCTCAGGGATGGATATTGGGCCCATTATTTTTCATTGCTTTTATTAATAGTATTTTAAACGACATTCAGGTTATTTGTCTATTATATGCTGATGATCTTAAAATATTTTGTCGAATAAATAATTTATCTGACTGCGAAAGACTTCAAAATGCCCTAAATAGAGTTAATACTTGGTGTCACTTTACTACCACTAAATCCTATCAAATGTAACGTTGTCTCCTTCTCTCTTAAGCAACAGGTAATTCAGTTTGACTATTCTTTGGATGGCGCCATATTGCCTAGATCACTGGAATTTAAAGACCTCGGTATAACATTCGACAGTGCTCTTTCTTTTGTCCCTCATATACGGGATATTGTTAAGAAGAGTTATCAAATGCTCGGTTTTATAATCCGCAATTCTCAACATTTTAAGAATATCGCTAGTTTAAAATTATTATATTTTGCGTACGTCCGATCAAGATTAGAATACTCGTCTATTGTGTGGTCACCGTGCTACCAAACACATATTGACTCAATTGAAAAAATTCAGCGCAAATTTTTAAAATACCTGGCTTTTAAATTGGACGGTGTGTACCCAGAAATAGGAACACCAAATGAGGTCCTTTGTAATAGGTTTAATATCAGTTCTCTAAAAGATAGACGCAGTTTGGCCGAGATACAGTTCATTTATAAAATTATTAACAACCAAATCGACTCGCCGGAACTATTGCAACAATTAAACTCTTTAGTACCTAGAACTTCGGCTCGATCGACAGTGCCATTTTATTTACCAAACCAACGAACCAACATTGGCAAAAATGCCCCTTTAACAAGAGCCTGCAACACTTGTAATTCTTACAATGATCGATGTGACATATTTAATTGCAGTATCGCTTATTTAAAAAAACTACGGCTGTCCTAAATCACTATTAACTTATTATTTATTTCTTTTATAAATACTATTTTTTTTGTATCTTTTATTAGCTGTAATCAACTTCAACTGTATTTTTCCCACTCTGTAATTGGGTTTGTTCCTGTTGAGTGGCTGTAAAATAAAATAAATAAATAAATAAAATAAATATTCCTATCAAAATATTTATTCACTATCATTATTAATAATTGTGCTTTTAATTTGCCATGTTTGTTTCTACAAAAGGTAAATATTGTAACCAAAATTGCACAAAGCGTATCTGCTATCGACTCGTATGAACTCGCAGCGAAATGCAACTAAAAATAGCGATGGCCCGTTATGGTAGTGGAACTATGCGGCAGCGCCGTCTATAGTATAATTTTTTTTAATGTTTATAAAACAAAACATTTATTAGCTTCATATATCTTAAATTCAACGTTAGAAATGAGATCTAGGAAAAACACTATAAAAATAACCATAAATATTGATGGTATTATTTTTAATGTTAGTGAAATTATGGTTTTTTTAATGCTGGTTTCTTAACGTTATTAAGAAATATATTTTTGGTAATGCTTTTACATGAAATTTTCGTTAGGATTTTCTACATGTTTATTTAATGTCAAAAGTTGACTTAATTTTAACACAAACTTGTGTTAAAAAAAAACATTTTTTTAACGTTATTTACGATTTTGTGGTTAGTGGGTTGTGCCTGTAGTTTATTTATCAAGGTTATTTTTGACAACGCTGAAACGCTTTCGACTGGAATCTGGGATCGCGGTCTCTCATTAAAACATGCTATACTCAATCTGTTTATAATCCTCTTATGGAAATTAAGCACCCTAGATATGGACTTGTTCACGCGGTATAATTTCTGATGCGTTTACATTCTTGATCTCTCCAAGGCCTTTGATACTTTAAGCCACGGTATACTATTGAAAAAACTAGAAGCGTACGGGGTGAGAGGTACTGCATACAACCTATTTAAATCGTATCTGACTGGCAGGAGACAAAAAACCATTATTGAATCCAGCTGAGATCTTTCGAGTCAGATATTGGAGAGATAAGTACCCGTGTGCCACAGGGTAGCATACTGGGGCCTCTTTTCTTTGTTATTTACTTAAACGATATGGACATAATATTTGAAGAACCAGTAGAAAACAAAAATTATGCGGATGATACAAACATAGTTGTACCAATAACAGACAATGAACATATTGTCACAGAAAAAAATGGACCTAGGGGTCTTTAGTTTGGGGGCGTAGAAAATTATCGGAAACGGGGGAAGTTTAATACATATATTTCGTTTATAATTATACAGCGGATAAATCGACAGAAATTATAGCCTACGCTAACCTACCCAAAAAAAATATGGAGAACCATAAATACGGCCATTAGGGCCTTACTGTGAATTATGCCGGGTAGGACTCGGGGGACGCAGTACACAGGACCACAGGTTCAGGGTTAAAAAAAGAGACGACGTCCAGAAACTGGTTACGAAGCTCAGCGGACGTCCAGAAACTGGTTACGAACGCTTAGTTAAGGGACAAATGAGACGACGTCCAGAAACTGGTTACGAAGCTCAGCAGGACGTCCAGAAACTGGTTACGAACGCTTAGTTAGGAGTGGACCCCGGGTACTGGTCATTTGTATGGTGTGTTAAATTGCCTTTTATATTAAATTATTGCAAATTCAGCAATATTGCTAGTGACGATTGTTTTCGATACTTAGGTACCACAATAACTTGGTATTTCATAATAATAGATGCACGCCTTTAATTTATATGGATCCCAATAATTAAATTAATACGAAGTGCATCTGTTTTGTTTAGATAAATGTATCACTTTGGGACAGTTTAATTATGATCTGTGTGACAATATTGATGAAAAATGCTTAGAAATTTAGACCTCAACAAAAAATTGGTTAGACACCAATCACTTAATACTAAATGAAGAGAAAACCAAGATCATAATTATAACCAATCAAAAAATTGCACAAGGAAATACCATGACCTTTAACAACAAACAAATAGACTTTGTCAAAAATACTAAATTGCTGGGTTTAATAATCGACAATAAGCTTAATTACTCTGAGCATATTTAGCAATTAAGCAGTAAACTCAGCAAAGCTTGTTATGCAATTAAAATTATGGCAAAAATTCTTAAAAATAACCATTACCTACGAAACATATACTACGGCATGTACTACTCGCATCTAAAGTATGGCATACTATTCTGGGGAAGTAGTAGTCAAGTTCAAAATGTCTTTGTGCAGCAATAACGAGTAATGCGTTTTATGTTCAATGTGAGATTTGGGGAAAGCTGTAGGGGCTTATTCCGATCTAGCAGGTATCTTACGGTATATGGGATCTATATATTTGAATGCGTCCCATATCTAAAACGAAACACAAAAATTCGAACATCTTAGACCTAGACATGATCACAATACTAGAAACAAAAATACCAGTCTAAACTATCCGATTCACAGGCTGAAGTCAACTGAGAAAAGTCCAGACTACTCAGCAGTAAAGTTTTATAATAGACTCCCAGAATCAATAAAAAAAATTGCTACACTAAAACCGTTTAAAAAAGCCTGCTTTGATCTAATATGTGAAATAGAACCGTATTCAATAGACGAGTACCTAATGTACAACATCAACATATCGCACACCCGCTGAAAAAGAGTCGCAACTCAAAAATCGCCGTTATTGATAACTTGTACTTTCTTCCATAAAAGCGTCATATTTATGTTTCCACAATTCACCGCGAGATTGCGATGTGCCTCTTTTATTTTGTCCAGTTTAGCTTAGGATGCATTCCTTTACAGTGTCACTTCTGACTTTATAACAGCGTAAACGTGGAGTTTCATCCTGAAAAGAGTCACATTTCGAGTTGTGAAAGTTTTCGTGTGGACTATTGGTTAAATCTGACCCATCCCATATAACAAGTAAAATACTGTTCTTTTTTGTGTTGTGACTGTTTTTTCGAATTGTTAAGTGTACTTAGAATTAAGGAGAATAAGAAAAAAATCTTTTGAATTTATTAGAGAATAATCACATTCCCAGTTGTTATTCAGCATTTTAGAACTCGTTGTAAAAATAAATACAAAGTTTCTTCTTTATTTGTTTTCTTTTTTTATATTATTTACCATCCTGCGTGACATCCTGATTTACAACGTCATGATGCCTTGTTCTAAAAAAGTGTCACAATATCTGGTTTTTGTCTATTTTTTACTAAAAACGACAAAAATCATTTTTTCTGAGAAACGTACTGCACCAATTACATTGAGTTAATAGGTTCCTGTTGATATAAAATAACATGTTAACTCGTAATTTGTCATGTTAGTGAAAAATGAATCTCTCTAATGAACTAAATTCTTTAACAGCGATTTTATTTTTGAGTTATGACTATTTTTTAGCGGGGGTGCGATATTGAAATGATCACCCCTGATAGTTGCTGCTTCGATTATTTTATTGTTAAGAATGTATATACAGATTTAAGTTATACCTATGTAAATCATGATCTTTTTAAAATGAAATTAGAAACTAAATTTTAACGCCAAAGATAATATGTAATTTTAAAAAAGAATATGTCTTGTATGTTTTATTTATAATATTGTGTCTCAGTATTCAAACATTGGTCGGCTCGTAACTATTTATTAATTATGTTTGTGTTTTTTTATTCGCTATGTTATTGTATTTTGTTATTTTACTTTATTTCGTGCTTAAAAAATAAATCATTCGCATAAAATACCTTGATTTACCTTTGACGAATGTTCTAGAATATGATAGGATTAGATCTTGTTACATTTGTTTGTAATGGTACATTTGATGTGTATCTATATATATATATAGATACACATCAAATGTACCAGTACAAACAAATGTATATATATATATATATATATATATATATATATATATATATATATATATATATATATATATATATATATATATATTTCTTTTACACACTGTAAATTGACGTACCATATTTATATGATTTTTAATTGATTTTTAAATTGTAATCTTAATGTGGTTAATAAAGAACTGAACTGAACATAAAATTAAGCTGTTTTCTGGAAAAATAGGTAATTTTAGAGTTCTGTAGACTTGAGCACCTGTTTTTCTTATTCAGGATCTTAAATTTTCAAAAGCTATTTTTTACACCATAACAATTTATTTCACGTTCCACACTAACAAATATCTCGCTGATGGAAATATAATGAGTAGAGGTAAATATTTTTATTGGCAAAAATTTAAAAACTGTAGACATTATTCTAAAACAAAAGCCCCGTTTCTAATTTATGTACAGTTAGATTCAGTGCCGGATTTATGCCTACGTTACACAGGCTATCGCGGAATGGGACAACTGGGCGCCAGGCCAACTCGGCGCGGACTAATTGTTTTTTCGATAAAACATGCAGATGAAAAACAAAATAAATATATTATTTATACGAAAACATCTTTAAAAAATCCTTTACGCAAGTTTCTTCAAATTTGGTTTTGTTAAGTAGAGTTAAATTCATTAAGTCGAGTGTTGAAATTTGGTTCGTGGTAACCTGGTAACAGTTTACGTTTTTTATTACAACAATGGCGGATCTCAAATGGCGGATTTCTTTATTTTCATATCGATTTGTCTCAAACTTGAAAGTTTGCAGTGCTTGAGATTACTTAATACAGTTTTATCTACAATATTTTTATTACATTTTTTTAATCTCCCGATTTTTTCTTCTGCATACTTATTGGTATTGTATAAAGATACAGTCCTTTATAACTCGAAATTAAAGAGACAACGAAAACAGTTCGAGTTAAGGAGGGTTCGAGTAATAGAAATTTGAGCTAAAGAGGTTAAAATACATATAAAAAGTGCAGGGAGCACTTAAAAGGTTTGAGTTATAGAGGGGTTTGAGTTATAGAGGTTCGAGTAAGAGAGGTTCGACTGTATTAATAAGTTAGTGCCATCACATTATCTCCTTGATACATTATACTTATTTTAATATAAAAGTAACTGTAACAATCAAACGAGTAACGCAGGCCTGGAGTTACTACATACAGATTGTTTAAATTTAAATGTTTAATGTTTTAATTAGTTCGTTTGTCAAATATACAAAAATAAATATTAATAATTTGGAATAGGTACAACGGGCCTGCTGCCCAACCGGCCCTAAATTGTACCGGCCCACCGGGCATTTGCCCAATTGCCCGCCTGTCCCATCCAAACCTGACTTAGGTCAATTAAATATAGGTCAAATAAACAATGTTGGAATAATGGATTTTTTTCAATCAACTGAACTGCATATAATTTGCCCAAAACCAAAAAAGTGAGTTAGTTAAAGGCATAAAAAAAATTATTGAATAACTGTGCACAATTGGGGGCGATAGGCATAAAAAGGGACGTTTATTATTTCTATAAAATGTTAAAATACTTCTCAGAATTTTGTTTTTATGTACTGGAACTCCAATATCAAGAGGAAAACGAATAATAATTGGTGTCTGATGTCGCAGGGAATACAAATTTTGTCTGAAAATCCAGACGCTCTAGATGTAGGAGCATAAAAGCTAAAAGCACCAACAAAAAATGGGTCAAAATAAGTTATTATGGTTGTAATATGGTAATAATATATTTATGTTGTTATTAGATCATCTCTTTTGTATAACCCAAGTTATTGAAAAGAAAATGGCATACGGACAAGAGCTGCATCTACTTTACGTCGATTTGCAGAAGGCATATGATAGTATACCACTAAATCTACTTTGGAAAGCGTTGGAAAACACAAACATAAGCGTACAACTAATTAAGGCCATCAAAGAGTTATACCGCAATAGTAAGGCAAAAGTTAAAATAAAAGCAAAACTAACCAAAGGCTTTCAAGTAAATAAAGGTCTTAAACAAGGTTGCTGTATTTCGCCTACGCTCTTCAAGATATACTTGGAACAAGTCATTAAAGTATGGAAGAGAAAATGCCAAAACACGGGAATTCCGTTGGACGAAACCACCTTGTATACTTTATGTTTCGCCGATGATCAGATAGTAGTGGCTCAGGCATTGACTTCTATACCCTACGGGTAGACCCGGCATGGGCCAAAATTGCCATTATATCAAGCTTTTATCGCAATTGACCAAATACAAGTAAGAATTTAATGAGCAAAATAGGGATGAAAATAGAATTTCGGTTTGGTGAGTCCGGAAACATGCAACATCGCAAAAATATTCTATTTGCTTGTCTTGGATAAAAAAGGGCAGTGGCGGCGCCAAATAAAAATTTTGAATTCCACTAGAATTTTTTTATCAACAATTTTCTGTTTGAATAATAAATAATTCACGAATACTTACTTGTGTGTGTTTACAAAATTCTCTTCAGTAAAAAAAAAGAGTAAAAAGAATTTCTAAGCATGCTAAGTGCAGTGGATGTATTAAAATTATTGTTTTCATCTTAGAACTTTACAAATGTTGTACCTTCCAGGTAAAATATTTTCTTTCTTTGAACAAGGGTCTTCTTCAACTCTTCTTTTCTTGGGTGGACTACAAGTTATGCTCGAGTCAGATGAAATTTCGGAACTAAAAATTTCAATTCGGAATGGGACAACCGGGCGCCGGGCCAACTCGGCGCCGCCAACAGGGCACCACGCCGGGCCTAATGGGCGCCGGGCCAACTCAGCGCCGGACTATTTTTTTTTCGATAAAATGTGCAGATAAAAACAAAATAAATATGTTATTTATACAAAACTTTCAACATCTATTAAGTCGAGTGTTGAAATTTGGTAGGTGTAGTGTTCTGCGACTTGAAACACCGCCAAGTTCCATATTCGATACATATCGATGCATAAATAAGAAAGTCCGCCATTTTGGATGCGCCATTTTAATTTTTTTAAGTTTGTTTTTCATCTGCACATTTTATCAAGAAAAAATATTTTAGTCCGGCGCCCAGTTGGCTCGGCGTCCAGTTGGCCCGGCGCCCAGTTGGCCTGACGCCCCGTTGGCCTGCCGCCCAGTTGGTGGCGCCGAGTTGGCGGCGCCCAGTTGTCCTAGACTGCAACACTTTTCAGGGGTCTGGTACGTTTTACCACCTTTCTTAAAACTACGAAGTTTTTTGAAAAATGATAATTTTAGACCATTTTATAGTGATTTCTAAAAAAAAAATTGCGGACTATCGTTGATTTTGTTAAAAAAATTGAAATTGAAACATTCTTAAAACCCCATTAAAACCCATACAAATTGCTACAAAAGAAGCATTTTCTCATTTCAAACTGAAACACGTCTATCAGCTGTCAACAAAAACTTGAAATAACTAAGGTCACTGATCGAAATCGGGTCAGTTTTTTTGGTCCTTTTATGAAAATGCACAATTTTTTAAAAAGCATGAAATTCAAAACAAAATCAAGAAAATTATGATTCCTACATTTTTACAAATAAAAATTAGTTTAATTGAACATTATATCAATTTTTATTCCTTAAAACACTAAAAATTAATAATTATTTACTTTTTTTAAAATTTATCGAAGGTCTAACTGAACAAAAGCAAACTGAACCCATCCGTATCGAAATGAACCAAATCAAACCGAATCTAACGGTTCGGTTTGGTTCGGTTCGATTTGCTTAAACTGAACCGAACCTAACCGAATATAGCTAAACCTAACCTAAACAATCCTAGCGGAACCTAACCGAACATACTCAAACTGAACCAACCTAACCCAACCTAACCCAACCTAACCCAACCTAACCTAACCTAACCCAACCTAACCCAACCTAACCCAACCTAACCCAACCTAACCCAACCTAACCCAACCTAACCCAACCTAACCCAACCTAACCCAACCTAACCCAACCTAACCCAACCTAACCCAACCTAACCCAACCTAACCTAACATAACCCAACCTAACCCAACCTAACCCAACCTAACCCAACCTAACCCAACCTAACCCAACCCAGCCCAGCCCAGCCCAACCCAACCCAACCTAACCCAACCTAACCCAACCTAACCCAACCTAACCCAACCTAACCCAACCTAACCCAACCTAACCCAACCTAACCCAACCTAACCCAACCTAACCCAACCTAACCCAACCTAACCCAACCTAACCCAACCTAACCCAACCTAACCCAACCTAACCCAACCTAACCCAACCTAACCTACCTATTGTTAATAAATATAGTAAAAGTTGTTAGGTTTATGTCCAGGGGGTAACCATTGTCCATAATCGTCGGAAATCGAGTTAGGATTAGTGTATGCGACCATAAACATTGAGTGGCGAGTGAGTGTTTGGTCTTCAATTTTTTTAGGGAAATTTTTCAAAATCTTTTTTTGCGCACTCTGGGCACCCTAATAAACCGTAATCTGGTCACCCTAATCCATCGCAATCAAAGAAAATGGGTAATCGAAGTGTCACAAATTTTTTGTTGGTTTCTATTCTTCTTTTATATTATGTAGGACAAAATTATTAATTAAACTAAGTGACCTTATTAAGTAAGACAGCATGATAGTCAAATGACATTAGAAGGACATAAACATATGATACCGGCCTGTAGACCGGTCGCGGTGGTCATATAATAATAAATATATACTTTCGCGATGAAAGACCAAAATTTAACTTAAAATTACTGTAAAGTCCGCAAAAAACATTAAATTTATGGAAATTTATAAAAACATAGATCAGTGTGTGTAACAATTCATCAAGATGTATGAAACTCGACCGTGACATGTCAAAAGTTTGGTTCGAAAAAACAAAAACAACTGGATAAAAATCGGTATGTAAGCATTTAAAAAGAAATCATTTTTAAGAAAATCAAATACTTCTTGTTAATTTTCATGCAATGCAAAAAAAAGTGCGGGGAAGTGACACTTTCTGAATCAAAATGTGTGAGGGTAAAATCGCACGGTCGCAGAAAAAACTATCTATCGTGACGCTACTGAACTTTCTCGTGTTTTAGGAAAAACTATCCGTCAAGACGACTAACGATTTTTTTTCTTCTTTTGCACAAAAAACAATTTTGGACCATGTTTAAACTCAAATAGTTACTTCTAAACTTGTTTTTAAACGTTTTAAGATTTCTTTTTGTAATATTCCCGCACAAAATTCAAAAAAAATCATTTCCGTACTTAGACAACATTGTCTATCAGTTTTCCCTGTATACACGGACTAACAGGTAGAATCACTCAAAATACGGCAGGTGGATTAAAGGTAGCCAGCTGCTTTTCTGTCGCACTTATGCCGTCAGTGTGAAAGAGATAAAAGTACCCTTATATTATCTAGGGTATTATTAGCATGCAAAATCACCCTATCTTTGTCCGTTTCACATGTTCAATAATGTCTATCTCTGTTTTTATTGTAAAAGAAATACCCGACCATAGGAACCAAATTGGATAGGGTCAATAAAAAATGCCTTGTCTTTCCGTCTCTAACGCCCTTTTAGGGCGTTATACAACTCAATGGGCTCAGAATTATGATGACCTCGAATATATGACACGAAAACTAATAAGTGCAATAAGTGGGGACTAGAGGTTAATCTCAATAAGACAGAGTATATGTGTATCGGTGGAATGAAACAGGATCTAATCTTAAATACCGGGCATCGAATTCAGTCCTGTGATGAGTATAAATACTAAAAATTACAGGTGACGGAACACTAGACAAAGCTATAAAAGATCGAAACGTACAAGGAAGAAAAGCAATAACTTTATTAAATGGAATAATTTGGGACCAAAGTATATCAAAAACATAATAAAAAGCTTATATATAACACCATTGTAAAAAGTATTATTACATACGGCTCAGAAGTATGGCCAATCAAGGATAGAACAGAAAAAATGCGTTCCGCTACGGAGATGGACTATTGGAGAAGAGCAGGGAAATCAAAAAGAGAAAGAGTTACAAATCAAAGAATAAGAGAAATTATGACAGTGGGGGAACGTACTTTAGTGGTTGATATAAGAACAAAGCAACTGGTGTGGTACGGACATGTACAAAGAATGAATGATGAAAGACTACCTAAACAAATACTACAATGGAAACCAACTGGCCGAAAAAAACGAGGACGGCCAAGGAGAAGCTGGAGAGAAGGAATAGACAGTGAAATAAGAATAAGAGGCCTAGATGATGAATTATGGGCAAACAGAAACGAGTGGAGATTGGGTATCGGAAGACGTAGAACGTTGTGAAACCGATAAATATATAATATATATATATATATATATATATATATATATATATATATATATATATATATATATGTATGTTTACCATAAAGTAAGTAGGAAACTTACTTTGTATTATCAAAAACGTTGGCAGTTAAATGGCGAAAATATATTTATTGATTTTTCACAGATAGATGCCGTCAAAAACTTTGGTGGTTATCTTTTTTGACTGAAATATATTTTTTTACGATTTCAATGAAACTTGAGTGGACGTCTCAGGAGAGACGCGATCTCATTGAAGTACAGAAGCATTGACGATCCCACACAGTGTGCCTGAATGAAGTATAGGTTACATAAAAATGGTTCCAAAAACTAAGAGCATATTTTGAATATGGACTCTTTCCTGAGTTCAGAGCCATATTCATATAAATCCTAGCTGATCCTGTTCTCAAAATTTTATCAATTTTTTGCCATTTTTCTATTTAGCCTAGGCGCTGGCTCCCGTCACATGTGACCTAATATGTGCGCTCAGTTTGACTGCGGGGCATTGTTAAGCACCCATAGGAGTATAAAAAAGTTTGGTCACGTGATCGAACTCATGGTCGTTTGGCCGCCATCTTTGAAAATGGCCGCCAAATGGATAGATTTTTTTGTTTAAGCGTATCTCCGTACCCAGTCGACCGATTTTAATTTTTTAAAGCCTGTTATACTCTTTTTTAAAGGCAAATATATTTTTTAAATTTGAAGGAAGTTCACGAGGTAAAAAGTTTTTACAAAAAAGTTTCACGGGCAAGACCTCAGAGGTAAAGGTAAGGACCTAAAAATTTCGGGGGCGAGGGGGGATTGATCCTCACTGATGCCTCTCACCCCTAGGTACGGCCCTGCTCAGATTTCATTATTTCATAATATTATTTATCTTTTCGTTAAAAAAAGAGCCAGACGGAGTTAAGCTCTGGGAATTTCGAGCGAACAACAAAATAATTTTTGTGTCTTTATCAAATCTAGAAATATTTCCCTTGGGCTTAGATTTTATATTTGGACGAGTTTTAGTTAAATGTCAATGCTATGGAACAATAAAATAAGTTACAAAAAGAATTCTGATTTACACATCACCTATAAAAAGTTATATTTTTAGTATTTAATGTCGAGAAGAAAGACATGGAAGCATTAACGGGTCTACTAGGGGGGGCAGGGTTGGATGGGCTCAAACAAACCGGCCCTGCCAATTTTTTTTTATTCGGCCCTCGCTTCGGCACAAAAATTTTACGGCAAAGAAAACGAAGCCATAGTGTGTTATTTTTGTTTTTGATAATATGGAGGTTTTGTTATTAAATAACAATTTTAAAGGATGTAATTTGCATTTCGAGAAAAAAAACTTCATATAAACATATTTATACAAGGTGTTTAAAGCCTTTCAGAAAATCTCCTTTTTTATTAATATCTGTGATACTGCTCTAGATATTTTTGTAAAGTTTTATATTCTGTATGCATATATTAATCACTAAGTACCTGTTAACATAATTAATATCTAATTTTTTCACAAAATGAAAACTCAACATACAACAGCACTGCCAATGTTAGTGAAAAGGCTGCAAGTATTTTTTTTTCGAATTTAGGTTTTTGGTCTCGACGGATTTTCCATCATGTCCTATGTAATAAAATTTAAAAAAAAAACTAAAAAAAAAACAAATAGCAGTAACTGTAGTACTGCCTTATGAACAATTAAAATTTTGAAGTCGTTTTTCCGAACCACACTTTTGTCACTTGTGCCCTTTTAACTACCGGGGGCAGAGGAGGTATGCTAATTTTTCATATGGTAACGTTTTTTTTTTAATAATGAACTTGATGCTGCAATTTTATTTATGATCTCCTTAATATGAATTGGACCCAATATTAGGGGGATCAATCCCCACCAAAATAGTCAACAAAGTGTGTTATAAGAGATTTCACAACAGCAACACAAATAAGAAAAAAATTGGACAATATTTTTATTACATTTTTTTAATCTCCCGATTTTTTCTTCTGGATATTGGTATTGTAAAAAGATATTAATAAGTTAGTGCCATTATCACATTATCTCCTTGATACATTATACTTATTTTAATATAAAAGTAACTGTAACAATCAAACGAGTAACGCAGGCCTGGAGTTACTACATAGAGATTTTTAAATTTAAATGTTTAATGTTTTAATTAGTTCGTTTGTCAAATATACAAAAATAAATATTAATAACTTGGAATAGGTACATCGAGCCTGTGGCCCAACCGGCCCTAAATTGTACCGGCCCACCGGGCATTTGCCCGGTTGCCCGCCTGTCCCATCCAACCCTGAGGAGGGGGATAAAGGCGGTCATTACGCTCCCCTCCCTCCCAGAACCCGAAAAAATATGTAAAGTATTGCTACTACAGGTAAGTTAAACGCTGAAAAAAAGTATTTTTTTGTTGACTCTCACCAATGCTCAAGACGACAAGAACAACCAAAACATAACATTTCTGGTTCCAACGCATTTCACATTTCAGTTTCTTTCAACTCTTAAAACTTAACTGGCTGGAATAACTGGCATTTTTACAAAAAATTATCCTGACGCCAATGGTGATATTTTAACAAAAATGAAAAAACCGTCCCGGCATAAATGTTCAAACTTCAATAAAACGTCTTTGTTTGAAACTCGTAGACAATGATTGCGTAGAAATAAAATTTCGGACTTCCATTGTCTTTATTTATTTTAAAACACGACGTTTCGGTTAGTAAGTATCTCTAACCGTTATCCAGTGTAAACTGTTTTACATTACATTAAGGGGCGGGGGAGAGCTGAATTTAGAGTTCCGTTAAAGTAAGTTATAATAAGTAGGTTTTCGTGTGAGGTAAGCAATAAGAAATAGTTGATTTCTTAGTTCTTTCTGCTTACTTTTTACTGTAACTAAACCAAATAGTTAATTTTTCCTTGCAGCTTATGTCTTACTCCTTACTTTACGGAACCATGAATCCAGTCTAAAACTTATTTTTACTGAAACATATATCTGTGACTGTGAACTCTATGAAAATGTAGAGAAAGAAGTTGAGTTATCCTTACAGTTGTGAGATAAAAATTTTGGGAAAAATACAATTAAAAAATAAATACATTTGTTGTAAGCACTGTTTTAGTTTTGAGTAAGATCACAATACATAAACGGGATGCCTGGGATGCTCTGTATTGCCACTTCCAAAAGTAGTTATCTAAAGCATCGAAGAAATAACTTATATGTTCTCTGTCTAAAGGCAAAGCGAGCTGGAGAAATCTTTTCCAAAAGATCTCATGTTGAGAAAACCTTGGGTTCAACTTTGCTGTAGGAAGGACTCCTTTATCGTAACAACAAAACAATTTGCGGCAAACATTTTGATTCAAGTCAGTTTGACACAGTGTGCCTGAATTTCGAATATGGACTCTTTCCTGACTTCAAAGCCATATTCATATAAATCCTAGCTGATCCTCTTCTCGAAATTTTATCAATTTTTTGCCTTTTTTCTAGTTAGTCTAGGCGCTGGCTCCTGTCACGTGTGACCTAATATGTGCGCTCAGTTTGACTACGGGGATTTGTTAAGCACCCATAGGAGTATAAAAAAAGTTTAGTCACGTAGTCGAACTCATGGCCGCCAAATTGATAGATCTTTTGTCTTGGCGTATCTCCCTACCCAGTAGTCCGATTTTAATTTTTTAAGGCCTCTTTTACTCCTTTTTTACCAGCAAACTAATTTTGTTATTACACATTTTTTGATAAATCAAGTTGTTTTTGAGATATACCAAGATTATTAGTATTTCCGCTCGCAAAATAATTAAAATAATACCAATGCTCATTTTATTGTAGCTACAATATTATTTGTTTTTTTTTTGTTACATAGAAGGCTTTAAACCTTTCACAGAAGATGATATTGACTTTATATTTTTAAAGTTCGATGGATGGTAGCCCTAAGGACTGCCTTAAAAAGGTGGTTTCTAAAACTGTTCACAAGATTATAGAAAAAGCGAATTTGCAGTGAAACGATGCATCCTAGCGAAAAACGATAAAATTAATTTTTTACAGCACTTTTTATTCTGCTTCTTTTGATGTATCACTTAGCATCCTAGCTTTGATAGTTAGCTGTACAAGCCAGCTAAAATACACAATTTTGTAAATATTCCATATTTTCGCTCCAAAATCGATTTTATTTTTAAAAATTGTAAAATATATGACAATGATCAGAAGAAGCGGAATTAAAAGTACTATAAAAAATTATTCTTGACGTTTTTGCTAGGATGCATCGTTTCGCTGCAAATTCACTTTTTGTATAATCTTGTGAGCAGTTTTAGAAACCACCCTCTTTAAGGCAGTCTTTAGGGGTACCATCCATGAAGCTTTAAAATCAGAAAGTCAATATCCTCTTCTGTGAAAGGTTTAAAGCCTTCTATGTGACAAAAAAAACATATGTCAATAATATTATAGCTACAATAAAATGAGCATGGGAATAATTTTAATTCTTTTGCGAGCGGAATACTAATAATCTTGGTTTTATCTCAAAACTACTTAATTTATTTAAAAATGTGTATTGACAAAATTTATTTGCTTTTAAAAAGGGAGTATAGCAAGCTTTAAAAAATTAAAATCGGATCACTGAGTAGGGAGGTACGCTTAAACAAAAAAATCTATCAATTTGGCGGCCATTTCCAAAGATGGCGGCCAAACGACCATGAGTTCGGCCACGTGACCAAACTTTTTTAATACTCCTATAGGTGCTTAATAATGCCCCGCTGTTAAAGTAAGCGCACATATTAGGTCACACGTGACAGAAGCCAGCGCCTAGAATAACTAGAAAAATGGCAAAAAATTGATAAAATTTCGAGAAGAGGATCAGCTAGGATTTATATGAATTTGGCCCTAAGGTCAGGAAATAGTCCATATTCAATATGTGCAATTAGTTTTTGGAACCATTTTTATGTAACCTATACTTCATTCAGGCACACTGTGTTGAGGATACAATAGATGCAAATATAACTAATACTTTACCTTGAAAACTCAAAGAAACTGGTAAGTCTTACATATAATTTAAATTTTAACAAACACAAATTTTCCTGTGTCGGTTGTTTTCTACTCATATAATGTAGGTCATACAAGGTTAGGGAACGTCCATAAATTACGTAACGCAAAAATGAAAGATTTTTGACCCCCTCCCCCTCCCCCCCTCGTAACGCATTTTCAAGAAAAAACATATTAAAAAGACATTGAGTGTAACGCAAGGCCAAGTAGCTTTTCTTGAAAAATAAAATAAACTTAAAAAAAATATATATATTTAAAATAATGTTGTTATTTTATTTTAAATATTTTACTTAAAAATAGAAAAAAGTTTAAATTGGCAAACTGGTAGAATTTATGAAAATTATGAAATGCAGTTGAGCTTTGGAAGGCCGATAGGAACTATGATAAACCTATAAAAGAAAAGTAAAAAACCCCAAAATTTAATTAACTTCTCTCCCTTCTAAATTAAAGTTATGTAACAGAAAGCTGAGCTTTGGAAGACTGATAGAAACTATGATAAAACTATAGGAAAATATTTAAAAACATTAAAATTATAATTTACTTTCCTCTTCTATAAATATAAAGTTATGTAAAATTAACATTGCCAACTTCCAGGAACAATAGAAAGCTGAGCTTTAGAAGGCTGATAGGAACTACTATAATAAAACCATAGGAAAATATAAAAAAACCTCAACAGTTTTTGTTAATGAGGCATTGCAAAAGTTTTGAACAATTATCCGCATATTTTACTACTTTAAAACTTAAATATTATCCAAATCCTTTAAAAAAGGAGTGAAATCATAACAAAAACATTTCATGTAAAAAAAGCCAAGTACAAAACAATTCATGTAAAGAAAAGCCAAGTACGCGAAAGTGGTATTCCGTAAAAAGAATTGAGATAAAAGTAAAGCCTGGAAAACTTCAATACAAATTTTAAAACGAAAGGTTCTTACTAGTTTGGAAATGTTTTTCTAAACTTGGCGATTACGGCTGCAAATGACTCTTAGGCACAGTGCTTAATTGAACATAAAGAAGTTTGGCTGGAATAGCAAAGTTTAAAAAAACATTTCCAAACTAGTAAGGACCTTTCATTTTGAAATTTGTATTGAAGAACTTGGCTTTACTTTAATCTCAATTCTTTATACGGAGTGCCACTGTCGCGTACTTGGCTTTTTTTGACATGAAATGTTTTTGTTGTTACCATGGTAACGCGGGCCGCATATGGTTTGCGGCACCCGATCGGCTAGTATCTTAATCGTGTAGGCAGGTGGGAATTAACTTTATTCATGGTATGCGTCGAACCAAAACGAAAAACTATAGAATAATATTTTAATTAAGATTTTATTTTTTTTTGTATTTTCTAAGGAGACAAAAATAAGAAAAATATGACACATTACGCAAATTTTCCAAAATTTTATTTGAAAATTTCTATCCCTCGCCAAATTTTTTTCAAGTTACAGCCCTGTGCCTCCATATACGTAATATTCCAATACTCCCTGTTACCTATTTACACAATGGTTGTCGTTTGATGCAAACATTCAGAAATAAAGGTACGAAAAATGCACAGATACCAAATTTACATAGAAAGAGTTTTTGTAAACTGTACGCCGATGATTTGACGTAGCGAGTACAAGAATAAAATAATATTCATGTGTAAAAGTATAACCAATCAGGACATTTTATCTTAAGGACCGCAAAGAGGATAGACTTATACCCATTGATATTGCTATTTTAAATATGTTTGCATTCTGCATCGTAAGGTACCGTAGTTATTGCAATAATACGTACTATATGCAGTGGCGGTTTCTCCATAAGTGCACATGTGCACGTGCACTCCCAAATTTTACTTAAAAAAATACTAAAATTTAATTAATAATTTCCCCAAACGGAATTCACTAAAGACTGGAATATTACCTATAAATTAATACCCGGTATGTATGTGTTTGTATTCGTGTTCAAACCATCTGCGGTGCATGCTGGCGGATGCGTTATATAGTTAGTTCGAATCTAATTATTCACTTTTATTTGCTCCGTAGATGTTGTGTCGCATTCTAATTACGAAATATAGAAAGAGAGGACGACATGTCCCAATAGAATTTTACAGTACGTAGAATCTGAACCTTCCTGCGGCAGTGCCTAGGACAAAATCTGTGCAAAAACTAGCCTCGATGCTGCCCGCACCCCCGTGACGCCTCCGGCACCCATGGTTCGCGTTGCATGTTAGAGGAGGTCAAGGGCACTTTTAATTAGTGCACTTAGACAATTTGGCATAGTGATGTGCAACGATAACTTTTCCAAGTATTGAGTAGATACTGATACTTCCTATTCGAGTATTAGATTTTATTATTATTATTTATATTATATTATCGGTAAATCCAATATATAAATATCGGTCCAATTGATTACAAGTACTCCAAACTCGTTACTCATACATGCTGCCGATACAATTGATACGAAAGTAACACTTTTGGCGTCGAAGGATCTTCGACTACTTCGAATCCGCCCATGTATCAGATATTAAAGTATGGAGTAGATAGTATTTGCACACCACTAATTTGGCATTTACGGTCGGGCGCTGGCGCTTTGTTTTGATTTCAACGATTTGGTATTTACGACAATGGCGGAAGTTTCTAATTCTGATAGCATTAGCGTGCAATATTTAAAAACAATTAAATTTTCATCTTTGCCATTAGAAGAGAAAATATGTAAACTAGGTATGATACATTAATTATTTATTTATAATTTCAATAGCAATAGGTAGGTAACTAATATCTAATTAAATATCTCATTTTTTAATTAATTGCAAAAAAAAATTCCGCCTGCGCCGCAATTTTTTATTTTTTTTTGGTGTGCACTCCGAAAGCTTGTTACCACGCGCCGCCACTGACTATATGGAAATAATATGCATATGTCTGAAAGCAACCAATCAGGTCTTTTTTGCTTAAAGACCCCAAGGCCCTCATGTTTGCATCATGAATGGGCAGTTACCGTGGGTATTGGAATATTATGTATATGTGTGCCTCTTAGTTACAACACTGCGATATAATTTAATGTGTGTCAATATTTATAGAATATTAACAAATTCTTTTTTTTTCAGAAATTGAAGAGCTTTCAGGAAATACTGGTAAGTTGTCCTAATAAAATTAAACAATTCATAAAAAATATCGAATTACCTATAGAAATAAAACAACAAAAATAATTGTATATTTAGCTTTGGTGAAAAACATTTTCAAAACTGCTATGTTAGTTTTATTTGTAAATCTGTCAGAATAAAGTCCACTCTAAAATAAAGTCAGGTATTATTCCAATAAGTCTCTAATAAAAGCACTGACCGGGGGTTTAAAATATAATGGATAACCCTGTACCTACCACATGCCCACTTTCCCTTATTAAAATATATGGATAAAGTTTAGCCCTCGAAGAGGGTACGAGCTACAAAAGTTTCAAGCAAGGATATCCAATTTCATGCATCCTTGAACATAGCCAAAAAGTGTTTTCTGGCAAACAAAGTTGATGTGTTCGAAGGTTTTCCAAAAATGTATGACAACTAACCGAAAAAGCCTTTAAAAACATGCGGTTATCTAACTTAAAAAAAAAAACAACTTGTATACAGAGCTTTCCATGTCAACCCGGCCACTTTTTGCACTTAAAAATTTTGATTTTAATAAAAATTAATTTTTTGGTTTCTCCTTAGAGTAAGAAAAAATACTCTGCCAATCTTTGGACACCTAAGCTCACACTAGGTACTAAAGTTATAGTGTACATGTGAGCTAATATAACTAAAAACTGAAATAGATTTTATTCAACTCCAGACACAATTACCTTTCGTTTGATACCACACAAGCCATGTTTTGACTTAAACTCTAATTTTTAAAATCTACCCCCACCCTTTTTTTTTAAACTAAAATGTATTTTGTTTAACTCCAGACTCAATAACCTTTTGTTTGATATCACGCACGCCATATTTTTACTTAAACTCTAATTTTTGACATCTTCCCCTACCATTTTATTAAAATAAACTAAAATACATTTTGTTTAACTCCAGACTTAATTACCTTTCGTTTGATTTCACACACGCCATATTTTCACATAAACTCTAATTTTTGAAATATACCCCCACCCTTTTATTTGGCTTGCGTTCGGTGGATTTTGTTTATTTTTAAATGGGACCATCACGGCCCAAGACCCAGCCTAGGTACCAAATTTCAATTAAATCGGACAAGCGGTTTTTGAGTTATGCGGGTTGGTCGTTACAGACAGACATACAGGCAGACAGACAGACACCTATACTGCCGTTCTAAGTAAGACCCACCCATCTGCAAAAAAATTAAAAATGAGTTAGGACCGAAAATGGCTTTATATAGGTAATAATTTGTAACTTTTTTTTTGTTTTATTACTTAGATATTGCTATTAGAAACTCATAAACATTTACCAATAAAATACTCTGCCAATATATGGGCCCCTATGCTCACACTAGGTACTATAGTTATAGTGTACGTGTGAGCTAATATAACTAAAAACTGAAATATATTTTATTCAACTCCACACTAAATTACCTTTTGTTTGATACTACACAAGCCATGTTTTGACTTAAACTCAAATTTTTGAAATCCCCCCATCCTTAAAAAAAAACAAAAACTAAAATGTATTTTGTTAAACTCCGGACTCAATTACCTTTCGTTTGATTTCACACACGCCATATTTTCACTTAAACTCTAATTTTTGAAATATACCCCCACCCTTTTTCTAAAATAAATGAAAATGTATTTTGTTTAACTCCAGACTCAATTACCTTTCGTTTGATATCACACACGCCATATTTTCACATTAACTCCAATTTTTGAAATCTATCCCCACCCTTTTATTTGGTTTGTGTACGGTGGATTTTGTTCATTTTTAAATGGGACCATCTCGACCCAAGACCCAGCCTAGGAACCAAATTTCATTGAAATCGGCCAAGCGGTTTTTGAGTTATACGCGTTGGTCGTTACAGACAGACATACAGACAGACAGACAGACAGACAGACAGACAGACAGACAGACAGACAGACAGACAGACAGACAGACAGACAGACAGACAGACAGACAGACAGACAGACAGACAGACAGACAGACAGACAGACAGACAGACAGACAGACAGACTGACAGACAGACAGACAGACAGACAGACGACGCAACAAAAAAGTTTCAAAATCATCTGAAACGCAAAGATATATAAAAAATTTTGAAATCGGAGCAACTTTTTTTTTCGCGAAAAAATTAGGATGACCATAGCTCACACTACTATAGTATAGTATATGTGTGAGCTAAAAAATATATTACTATGTAACTCTTGGCAAGCATTTAAACTTTAAACTCGCTTTTCCCGAAATAAGTGAAAACGTAGATGGGTGGGTCTTACTAAGGACGGCAGTAAACAGACAGACAGACACACAGACAGACAGACAGACAGACGGCGCAAGAAAAAAGTTTCAAAATCATCTGAAACGCAAAGATATATAAAAATTTTTGAATCGGAGCAACTTTTTTTTTCTCGAAAAAATTAGGATCACCATAGCGCACACTACTATAGTAGAGTAGTAGTGTGAGCTAATAATATTACTCTGAGGGTTCGTCTATAGATACCGATTACACCAAGATCAAAAATTTGAAAAAATGTTGCGATTCCTTAATTCTACAGGGTGTTTTATGTTCTTAATTGGCCTTCCTTTTTTTTCCTGAAAAAATACGAACTTTGCAAAAAAAATTAGTACTGTTTAGAAATAAGAACAAGAGGCTTTAAGAAAAAATATTGAAAATGGCAAATAATCGCATCAGTGGCCTTAGTACAAGACAATAAATTTAAATAATCGCCATTTTGAAAATGTGTCCCCTTCGATTTTTAATATTTTTTTAAAGATGCTCCAATATTTTGTTTTTAAGTGGACCGAGAAGTATAAATGCCAAAAAGAAAAATTCTTGTGTAAGTGCGCGGAGGCCTTGGCCGTACTTATATGTATATAGGCAAGCGAGCAGTTTTATTGAGGCGCCCGGGGTGTGAATCAATATACATTTTATTAAAAAAAGTTGTTTTGGGCCAAGACGGGCCTTGGCCTTCCACTGTTTAAAACCTTAGCGAAATCAATATCCCTTTCTGTTCAAAAGTTAGATGGGGGAGGGGGGGTATTTAGGTCCGCACTGTAATTAAAATCGACAGAATTTATTTCGTTTCGTATAGTAAACAAAATCCTTATGTTGAAAGATTAGCTGTTATATTCCAATGCAAAACTGTCAAAATACGCCCTGACACTATTATTACATGACTTTATTCCAATACGTGCTTAACAAAATTTATTGCGTTTAATATGGCATTTATAAGCGTTTATAACAAAAAAAAACAGTTTTTCAGAAATTTGCCCCCATATTTTTTTTTCAAAATCATTTTTATATCCTATTTTGATAAATCACCACCAAAGTTCTTATTTTTTTCCTGTTTCTGAAAGAAGTTATACTCATAAACGATTAAAAAATCGTCAAGTGTAAAGCTCTGTTTCTCGAAAACATAAGAGTTTTGACCCCCATGTCAGATACACCCTGTATATTTTCAGTAAAGAGGTTTGCAATTCAGTTTTAAATTTAAAAAACTTTTTTTGTCTGGAAACTTTTTATTGGGAACAGTGTATGAGACAGGATTTTTGATTAATCCCTGCTTAGCAGATATGCTTCAGCAACCCCAACAAAGTCTCGTATACATGGACATGTAAACAAAACAATATAATTGTTATGATATTCGTTGTTTACTTAGTACACTGACTTTAATATTTTATTACTTTGAAAAAGATACCCTTTAGCGACCTTTTGGATTTGTTATCGCTTCTTTAAAATTCCAATATATCATATCACTCACTCATTAAATTCTTAAAACTTCTTAATTTGGTTAACGATAGCATCGATAAAATTGTTCTCTGACAATAAGCGTATTAAACAAATTAAAAATAATCGTTTACCTACTACTACTATGTCGGTTTAGAACGATTTTCTACGTTGTCCGACGCCTATTCTCCACCTCCTTCGATGCTGACAATCATCCTCTGTCAGATTTTTTTGACTCATTGATCTTTGGATTGACTGTTGCCATTCTAGTTTAGGACGCCCTCTTTTTCTGCGCCCTATTGGTTGCCATTCTAGGACCTGCTTTGGTAATCTTTCGTCGTTCATCCGTTGTACATGGCCGTACCATATCAGTTGCCTTCTAGTGATGTCATCCGTTATGCTTCCCTCGATTCCCATTCTTTCTTTTATGACCTCATTTCTTATGTGATCTATTCTAGATATTCTCATTGATCTTCTTATTGCATCCATTTCGACACTTTCCATTTGTGTTTTGCGTGCTTTTGACCATTGTTTCATATATGTTAAATTTTACATTCTTTTTTATCTCTCTGCTCCATAAAATACTGTTAAGACATCCAATAACTTTTTTTGCTTTTACTATTCTTTTTTCCAATTCTTTACAGTCTGTTCCTGTCTTATCAAATGTGACACCCAAGTATAGTATAGTATATTGTCCACGTTCACTGTTAATCCCCACTTTTGGTATTCTTCTGTTAACTTTCTCATCATATACTCCATGTCTTCTTTATGATTAGCCACAATTATTTGGTCGTCAGCAAACTGTAGTGTGTATATGGTAAATCGGTCGTTAAGTTGTATTCCCTTGCCGTGCACCGAACCGAACGCGACAAGTCTCTATTCCATATATTCACCATTATTTCATATATGTTAAATTTTACATTCTTTCTTATCTCTCTGCTCCATAAAATACTGTTAAGACATCAAATAACCTTTTTTGCTTCTACTATTCTTTTTTCCAGTTCTTTACATTCTGTTCCTGTCTAATTAAATGTGACACCCAAGTATACATACTCATTGCATGGGGATATTGTTTGTCCATTGTCTAGTTCTAACTCACTGGATTCGTTTCCAATACATAAGTACTGTGTCTTGTCCACGTTCACTGTTAATCTCCACTTTTGGTATTCTTCTGTTAACTTTATCATCATATACTCCATGTCTTCCTTATCATTAGCCACAATTACTTGGTCGTCAGCAAACTGTAGTGTGTATACGGTAAATCGGTCGTTAAGTTGTATTCCCATGCCGTGCACTTTACGTTTCAAGTTTTTTAGAGTTACTGCGATATATGTTTTAAAAAGAGTTTTGTTACCAGGAATTCTTTTAAAAGTCGATTTCCAATTTTAATTTTAGATTTTGACCCTTTGTATAGTTCTTTTATCGCTTTTATGTATGTATGATTGATATTAGTTTGCTCTAACACTGTCCATAATTTTTCTACTGGAACGGTATCATATGCTTTTTGTAGGTCCACAAAGGTAACATGAGTCTCTATATTTCTGGCGCTCCTTTTCTCAATTACTTGTTTAAGACAAAAAACATTATCACTACAAGATCTGCCTGCGCGATACCCACTTTGCTCTTCTTCTTCTTGTTCATGAAAATCATTCTCTATTAGACCTCTAAGAATCCTACCGTACAATCTACTTAAAGTACTGGTTACTGAAATTCCTCTGTAATTGTTGCAATCCAGCTTATTTCTTTTTTTATGTATTGAGGATATGAATGCAATTTTCCAATCATTAGGTACTGGATGTCCGTTTATGCAGTTGTTAATAATATATGTGAGATTTTCGAGTAGTTTCTGTGATCCATATTTGAGCATTTCAGCATATATTCTCCCAGGTCTGCTAGCTTTTCCGGATTAATATTTTTCATTATCATTTTCTTTTTCGATGATTACTTCCTCTCCATGTACTTCTATGTCTCTTCTCGGAGAGGCTGCCAGATATTCGGGTCTCGTCTCCTGCAGCAGTACCTTGTAGTGTTCTGTCCATTGTTCTGGTTTGATTATCTGGATGTTTACTTTTTCTTTTGTTGGGTTTTTTACTGTAGAAATGAATTTCCATACTTCAGAACTCTGCCTACCTCCTACGTGTGTATTTATGTCGTGGCACTTGCGCTCGAACATTTCATTTTTTTCTGTGCGTATCAAATTTCTTAGCTGTCTTCTGGTTTCCCTGTAGATTTCTAGGTCTCTTTGCTCCTTAGTACTGAGCCATTTCAAGTATGTACGTTTTTTCTCTTTGACCATTTCCTGTATTTTGTCCGTCCACCACATCTTCCTGTTATTTCTATTATCTTGGTACCCAACAGCTTCGTTGCTTGCTTCCTTCAAGCTTTTTATTATGATTGTATATATTTTTGCTTCCTTCAAGCTTTTTATTATGTTTGTATATATCTCTTCAAATGAGTGATTTGTGTTTATTAATTTTTCATCTAATCGGTTCTGATACAATCTTTGAGTACTTTCGATTTCTAGACTTCTAAAGTTGTATTTTTGATTGTCTTCGATGCTTTCTAGGTTTTCATTTTCTCTAATACTTTCGTCCTTATTTGTTTTTCTTAAAGGGAATAATATTTTTGCTTTAACCAGGTGGTGGTCAGATCCACAGGTAACACCACGAAGTGCTCGCACATCATACCACTTTAATTGCGAGTGTTGTCCATCTATAGCATAATCAATGATTGATTTAAGATTTCTTGTTGGCTGAATCGTTTACCTACTTGTGGATAATGAAGGAAGGCAGTGGAAAACATTTTGACAATACCGACCATTCAAGGGCGTATCCAGCCGAAAACAATAAGAGTGGCAGTTGAATTCTATAGCTTTCGTAAGGCGGGGGCCAAGGAGGAGCCACTAAATACATTGTTTATCGGGATGCGTCAGATTGAGCTGAATTTGTGATATGTTAAAGGCCAAACCTTCCTGATATTTTTTTCCAAAGAAAATTGGGGGTCATAGGCTTTGTGTTCGAGCTATACTTATTTAAATGCGCGCCACTGAAATATGGAAAAATGTACCTTTTTGTAGCTTTTTTATATAGTTCAGGCCCTAAGGGGTTCGATATTGCATTTATTGATAGAAGTAACACAGTTGGTATGGATAGACAAAAGACTCGCCCGAACGAAAGAGAACCACCCCCCAACCCTGCAAGGGAATAAAATGTCCTTTTTAACCATGTACCTTAGTATCCTCTAAAGGTGGTGGTGCACGTTCCACAGGCCTACGGAAAAAGGGAAAAATGTTTAAAATATGTTTTTTTATTTTTCTTGGGGCACTTTGTTATATTTAAAACATTATTTTTTCCAAAAAAGTATTTTTTTCACAAACCCATTGTATACAGTTAAATATTTAATAAGTTAGACATAAATTTTTAAAGTCGACGCCTTGAAATAAAAATAAATGTGTTTGTAGAAATCCTCAAATTAAACAAAAATGTTGAACATTCATTTTTGTAACTCAGTAAATAATACTCAAGGTGAGTAAAAAAATATTTTTGATTAGTATTAACTTAAAACTTAATTTTTCAAGTTGAATTTATTTAAATTGAGGGGAGGGGCATCCCCTCTCTCGCCCCCCTCAAAAGTGATCTTTTACAGTATTTTTCTAATTATTTGCAAACTTTTAACTTGGCCAAAAACGACTTAGTAATAGTTATTGAGGCTGACCAAAAGTCCTCTCTAACGATGTATAACACACCCCCCTTACATCAGTGGCGTACCTTTGACAGGCATTTAAATAAATGAGAGGTCTGGAAAAAACAATATTTTTTTAATTTTTTTGAATTTTATTGTCCTACCTGTCCGGTGTTAAAACTTATTTTAAACAAAGTTTCTGAAATATAACACAGTTATATTTTTTCTTACAAAATGACCCTTTTTTTATGCGAGTTTTAAAATCAGCACAAAATTACCGTTAAAATGATGTATCACACTCGATGTTTTATTATTTAGTTTATTCTCTGTGTTTTTTTATAATTTTATTTCTTTTTAATTTTTAATTAAAATTTTTAATAAAATTTGCGTCAAAAGAGTATATCTAAAAAAATAAAGGAAATATGGATAATATAAACATATATAAAAATAAAAAAAGTGTGGCACATCATTTTAAAGTTTTTACAAATCCTTAATATTCTACATTTCTATAAATTAAAAAAAATATATATAAATCTCAAAATTACAAACAAAATTAAAATTCAAAAAAAAAAGTTAAAATTTAATTTCACGAAAGTTTTTAAATTATTTTTAAGATTAAAAATAACAAAATTCAAATATTTCAAAATTTCAATATTTTACAAAAGTGTCAAAAACTCGACTTAATGGATTTACCCACATAGCACAATCACGAGTTTAACACGTAAAAAAGGCGTGAGAAACAAAAACGTTGATTTTAAAAGCTGCTAGAAAAAAACGTTTATTTCATATATGAAGACAAGCTTAATAGGTCATTCATTAACGTTATAAAAAATAACGTTGCTAAAAACCGCGTTTTAATAACGCCTTTATCAAATTAAAACAGCAATGTTATACGTTAGTTTCAAATGATTTTTATCAACGTTAAAATCACATTAGATTCTCGCCTTTTCTATACGAATTTTAAGACGCGACTTGCATGGCTTTTCTACCGAATATTTTTGAGATTTTACTAGCAGCATCGCCACCTATAGTCGGGATTTTTCACTTTGACGAAATCTATCAGGCAGTGCTTTGGCCTCTAAACTCCAAAAACCTGTTAAGGGACTGATCCCTGATCCACGATCACGACGCATCTGTTATTAACCTGATAAAGTAGTTAATGTTATAGATAGATACATAGATATTTTGTCTTGCCTTGAGCGCCAAAATTGTCTTGAAGTGTTGTAGTCTTAAACTAGTGAACTTTTATAACTTCCTTTCGCGTCTCTTTTAAGTTAAAAAAATGTTATTAAAAAAACGTTACCAAAAAAGACGCAGAAAGTCAGTGGGTTTGAGAAGTCTTAATCTAGTGGCGTTTTAGAACATGCTGTGGAGGACTTTTCAAGTGTGAATTTGGTACATGAAAATAACGAGGGTAAAAAACAGGTTCTATACACAGCACCAGAAACTTCAGCAAAAACTACATTTTTATAGCTTGATTTCTCCTTGTTTTTAAGTTATCTTTGAGCATGTAGATTTAACAAAATAAATATTACATTGTATAAGGTTGTTTTCAAGTAAAAAAAAACTTTGTTATATTTGTTCACGTGAATTTAACGTTGTTGTGATTTTTGTGCTATGTGGGTAACTTTACTTCTACAAACAAATAGTTAACAATTCCAAAACTCAAGAAAATTGCTGTTCAAATCTTCTACCACAAAAGAAAAATATAAAATATGCCAAAAGAAGCAAGCCATAACGATAATCGCACAAAAGTTTTAATCTTTTCCATCTTAGTTAAAGGGGTTCCTGTATTTACATAAAATTTATCCAATTTGTCTTGAGAAATTAATATTTTATGTTCCTCTTTGGGTTTTGGATTTAAAATAACTATTGAGCTGTTTCCAGCTGTTGCTAATTTTACCTTAACAAATATGCGACCTATTTCTGTGTATATTCTGTGTTTTTCATTTGCAAATTTTATCAATTTTTTTTTGCCTTATCCAATTTGGCCCTGCACCTAGACAACCGTGCCCCGGAGTGGGACAACTGGGCGCCGCCAACTCGGCGACGCCAATTGGGCGCCGGACCAACTCGGCGCCGGACTAAAAAATGTTTTTTTTATGAAATCTGCAGATGAAAAACAAATTAGATATATTATTTATACCAAATTTTTTTTAAAATCCTGTACGTAACATTCTTGAAATTTGGTTTTGTTAAGTAGAGTTAAATCCATTGTCGAGTGTTGAAATTTGGTAGGTGTAGTGTTTGGTAACCTGGTAACACTACAATTTACGTTTTTTATTACAACAATGGCGGATCCAAAAATATTTTTAAACCGATTTGTCTCAAACTTGAAAGTTTGCAGTGCCTGAGATCACCTAATACAGTTTTATCCTCAAACTTAATAAATAGAAAATGGCGAATCAAAAATGGCGGATTTTCTTATTTATTAACCGATTTATCTCAAACTTAAAATATTACATTGCTTAAGGTCAATTAACACAATTTTTTACTCAAACTTAAAAAAATCAAAATTGGCGATCTAAAATGGCGGACTTTCTTATTTATGATCCGATGTGTATCAAATATAGAAATTGGCGGTGTTTCAAGTTGCTGATTATGATTTTGACTTAAACTTATAAAAAATGCAAAATGGCGAATCCAAAATGGCGGATTTTCTTATTTACTAACCGTTTTGTCTCAAATTTGAAATACCTATTACATGGCTTAAGGTCATTTAACCAAATTTCGTACTCAAACTTAAGAAAATCAAAAAGGCCGATCCAAAACCACATCGGTTCATAAACAAGAAACTCCGCCATTTTGGATCCGTCATTTCGATTTTTCTTAAATTTAAATAAAAAATTGTAATTGATGACTTTAAGCAATGTAATATTTTAAGTTTGAGACAATTCAGTTAGTAAATAAGAAAATCCCCTATTTTCGATTCGCCATTTTGAATTATTTATAAGTTTAAGTCAAAATCATAATTAGCGACTTAAACACCGCCAATTTCTATATTTGATACACATCGGTTCATAAATAAGCAAATCCGCCATTTTGGATTCGCCATTTTGAATTTTTTAAGTTTGAGGATAGAACTGTATTAAGTGATCTCAGGCACTGCAAACTTTCAAGTTTGAGACAAATCGGTTTAAAAATAAATAAATCCGCCTGGTGAGGTTAGGCCTTCTGTAGAAAATAAAATATACCGAAGGACCACTCGAGATAGCTCGAGAAAAACGTGGGGGAGTTAAGAGGGACTGTATCTTTCCACAGGGCTCCAACAGGGAAAAAAGAGCCTAAAAACTTAAATACTAAAAATAGCGCAGCAATGAAAAATTATCAAGAAACGACTTACCATTAGATGTCTTTTGTAGCTACTTGGCTGGCCAGCCCGATTATACGCGAAGTACCAGACTCTCCATTGTTCTATAGTTCAAAATGTTCCAAACACTAATATCTAATAAACTAATTTTAATATAAAATGATAGCGGTGCGGTGACTTTACTTGCACGAGGCGCGTGGTTGAGTGTATTCGCGCAGACAATCGGCGTTTTCGTCTGCTAGGCCGAATTTAGCCGCTTATCTCAAATCCTTCATTGCTGGAAGAAGCGCGCGAAGTTTAAATTTAAAATATGGAAAGATATAGCGTAAAGTAAATCAAAATAATATTCTACAAACGCTTGTAAGCGTAGAAAATGTAACCCAAAAATATTTAAAAACTAAGAGAGATAGCTTCTCTAATTTTAAGTGAAAATTAGAGAATATAATTATTTACAAAAATAAAAACAAGTTGGGAAACTTGTTCACCGCCATTTTGGATCCGCCATTGTTGTAATAAAAAACGTAAATTGTAGTAACGAAAAAGTTTGAAAGGCAAGTCATCAGAGGTAAAGGTAGTCCCCGATTTTATCGAAAAATTTCTTTTAGTCCGGCGCCGAGTTGGCCCGGCGCCCAGTTGGCGGCGCCCAGTTGTCCTAGACCGGCCGTGCCCCGTTGGTTCTCCTCGAAAGTGGCTGAGTAAATATTTTATTCTCATAAACGAATACAGACCACAAATGTCTAAGATTAAAAAAATGTTATGAAAAGTGAACTTTGTCTTGCTTTATATGATTTTGCCATATCTTTCCAATTATCTACTGAGCTAATACCACAGTCTATTTTGTTTCATAACAGTCTGTTCACTTTCCCAGACGATTTATTCACCCGAAATTAAAAACTTAATAGACAAATACTGAAACCAGAGTGGACATATGGTATTCAACTATGGGGTTGTTCTAAAGAGAGCCACATTCTAGTTTTACAGAGATTTTAAAATAAAGTATTAAGAAACATTGTGAATACTCTTTGGTACGTTCGAAATAGTGACCTTCATCGAGATCTAAACATCGAAACTGTAGCAGAGACTATAAAAAAGTACGCAAAAAGCCATGAAGATAGACACCATCGGCATGTGAATGTGGAAGCAATTCAGCTTCTAGACAATAGTATGCTAGTTCGAAGACTAAAAAGAGTGAAGCCGTTTGAGCTAGTAAACTAAGTGAATTATATAAAACAAAATAATGCTATAAACACAACACAATTGTGAGTTACAGACTTAACAAAGCGGGGAGAACTGTTGAGCTAAGTTTAAATCTGACTTTTCTAGTAAATTAAGTTAAAACAAAATTGCTAATTAGTCTTAGTGACTAGATTGTAATACAATAAACACAGTGTGTTTGACAAATAAAAAAATAAAATAAATTAAAAACGCATTAAATACAGATTTTTGAAATAGACCGCAGTGCAAAAAAATAACATTCAAGTTTTGCCAGGAATTACGAAAAAATAACAAGGATCGGAACTTTACACATAAAAAAAGAATACAAACGTGAAGTTTAGTACTCGTGAATAGAATATATAGAAGGATTTTGTTTCTCTTGTGGTTTTCCGTGGGCAGCTCGAAAGCTGTATACCCACGGGGGTCCAAGATCTAATGGACACCTATAAAGTGTTGACAGTTAACTGTTTCTTCCTTAAGGGACTCTTTAGAACACTGCATGGTCAATGTGACACTTTTGTAAAGCTACAGACACGATATATGAATCTCATCTTACAGTATCTGCGATACCGTTTGCTTTCCCATACATGTAATAAATTTTTTATTATAAATACCATATCTCAAAAACTAAACAATATTTAAAAAAATTGACAACGTCATAATTTTGCTCGAAAAAAGTTAGCACAAAAAGGTTTTTACAGAATTAAAATATATTGCAAAATAAGCGAGATTCAAGGAATTAATAAAAATACACAATGCAATTTTTTTAAAATCCCCCTGTATTAGCAGAACCACGAAGTATAGCAAAAATCTGATTACATCATTTTTAAGGGCTCAAAAAAGAGCATGGTAAGGTGCAATCAGAAAATTGATATCTTTAATAACAACCGAGTTTCCCATTTAATCCCATCGAAAATGGAACACGTTGCTTTAAAATGATTTTGTATTACTTACACTGTGACCGTATGAGAAGAACATGTGTCTAATTAATTTTATAAGTAGCCTTTTCATTTTCGCTCATTCACCCGTCACAAAATAGTATTGGCCATTAATTCGCAAATCAGAAAGTGGGCATTTTTTAAATTCATATTTTTTTCGTTAATTTTTTATTTCTTTCTTTAAATTTTTGTGCGCTAGGTATAATACGGTCTATCTATCTAGCCTTCTTCGCAGTGGCGGCGCGTGGTAAAAAGCTTTCGGAGTGCTCACCAAAAAAAAATAAAAAATTGCTGCGCTATCGGAATTTTTTTTTGCAAATCATTAAAAAATTAGATATTTAGTTAGATATTAGTTACCTACCTATTATTATTGAAATTATAAATAAATAGTTTACATATTTTCTCTTCTAATGGCAAAGATGAAAATTTAATTGTTTTTAAATATTGCACGCTAATGCTATCAGAATTAGAAACTTCCGCCATTGTCGTAAATACCAAATCGTTGAAATCAAAACAAACCGCCAGCGCCCGACCGATAATGCCAAATTAGTGGTGTGCAAATACTATCTACTCGAGACTTTAATATCTGATACATTCGAAGTAATCGAATATCCTCGACGCCAAATACTCGTTACTCGAATCCCGAATGGGACCGAAGCCGAAGTGTTACTTTCGTATCGATTGTATCGGCATCGGCCGTATGAGTAACGAGTTTGGAGTACTTGTAGTCATTTGGACCGATATTTATATATTGGATTTACCGATAATATAATATAAATAATAATAAAATCTAATACTCGAATAGGAAGTATCAGTATCTACTCAATACTTGGAAAAGCATTCGTTGCACATCACTATGCCAAATTGTCTAAGTGCACTAATTAAAAGTGCCCTTGAGCTCCTCTAACATGCAACGCGAACCATGGGTGCGGGGGGCGTCACGGGGGTGCGGGCGGCATCGAGGCTAGTTTTTGCACAGATTTTGTCCTAGGCACTGCCGCAGGAAGGTTCAGATTCTATGTACTGTAAAATTCTATTGGGACATGTCGTCCTCTCTTTCTATATTTCGTAATTAGTATGCGACACAACATCTACGGAGCAAATAAAAGTGAATAATTAGATTCAAACTAACTATATAGCGCATCCGCCAGCATGCACCGCAGGTGGTTTGAACACGAATACAAACATATACATACCGGGTATTAATTTGTAGGTAATATTCCAGTCTTTAGTGAATTCCGTTTGGGGTAATTATTAATTAAATTTTAGTATTTTTTTAAGTAAAATTTAGGAGTGCACGTGCATATGTGCACTTAAGGAGAAACCACCACCACTGCTTCTTCGATCCGTCTTTGGACACAGGCCTCTCCCAATATCTTCCATTCTTCTCTGTCTGTCGCCTTGTTCATCCATCTAGTTCCCGGATGTTTCTTTAAATCGTCCGCTCATCTCATTTGGGGTCTTCCCCTACTTCTTTTATTTTCCCAAGGTCTATGGTTTACAATACACTCGTTCCATCGATCGCCTTTCTGTCTGATATTGTCACATAGATCATAATTAAACTATCCCAAAGTGATGCACTTATCTCAATAAAATAGATGCACTTCGTATTACTTTAGTTATGGGGATCCATATAAATTAAAGGCGTGCATCTATTATAATAAAATAACAAGTTATGTATTGGCAATAATAATAATTGTAGTACCTAAGTATCAAAAACCATCGTCACTAGCAATATTGCTGAATTTGTAATAATTTAACATAAAAGGCGATGTAACACACCATACAAGTGACCAGTACTCGGGGTCCACTCCTTAACTAAGCGTTCGTAACCAGTTTCTGGACGTCCTGCTGAGCTTCGTAACCAGTTTCTGGACGTCGTCTCATTTGCCCCATAACTAAGTGTTCGTAACCAGTTTCTGGACGTCCGCTGAGCTTCGTAAGCAGTTTCTGGACGTCGTCTCTTTTTTTAAATCTGAACCTGTGGTCCTGTGTACAGCGTGTCCCATTTTCGATGGGATTAAATGGGAATTTCGGTTGGTATTAAAGATATCGATTTTCCGATTGCACCTTACCGTGCTCGATTTTTGAGCCCTGAAAAATTATGTAATCAGATTTTTGCTATACCCCGTGGTTTTGCTATTACAGGGACTTTTTGAAAAAATTGCTTTTTTAATAATTCCTTGTATCTCGCTTATTTTGCAAGATATTTTCATTCTGTAAAAACCTTTTAATGGCAACTTTTTTTAAACCAAAATAATGAAGTTGTCAATTTTTTTAAATTTGTTTAGTTTTTGAGATAAAAAAATTAAATACGGACCTGGATTTTTTTTATCACGATCTTGATTTGTTTCATACTATTATTAACTTAAAATGATAAAACTTTAATATTTTTTTGATTTAAGGTTAAAAAAAATATTATTTTATATTAAAAAAAAACTTTATTCCGAACCTGGAAATTTCCTACGGTTATATAAATTAAAAATTGCAATTGCACACACTAGTTGAACGATTTTTAGTTTATCTGTTTTAAAATGTCACTTAAAAGATTTATAAATAAAGTAAAAAACGTTAAAAACAAACAAAAATAATATCATAGTAATTATTTGATGGTAGCAGAGCAACTCATGAAATTTACTTCAACAATAAAAATCAAAAGCGTGGAATTGACATAATCGTTTTACTTATCATTTTCGTGAATGTCTCACTCTCAATTATTCTAAAATGGCTAGAAATCGAAAATATCCATTTTTGAAAATTGTAGTAAGCATCAAAATCCCAATATTTAAACGGCAGAAATATTTTTATACAAAATGCGTTAAGAATAATTACTCAAAAATCAGTTTGAATATTTATATCATTAAAGAAAAATTAGTTATTATTTTTAGTAATTCGTTATTTTTTTTTGTATTTGTCGTAGACTTTGTTTCAAACAAATCTTTTAATTAACATAAAACCATTTTAATTTGCCAAGTATTAAAACAGTTGAACTAAAAATCATTCAACTAGCAATTTTTAATTTACATTTATGTTGGAAATTTCCAGGTCCGGACTAATTTTATTTTTAATATTAAATATTTTTTTTACGTTAAAACAAAAAAATATTAATATTTTAATATTTTGTAATAATAATAGCATAAAACCAATCAAAATAGTAATAAAAAATCCAGGTCCGTATTTGATTTTTTTATGATAAATACCATATCTCAAAATCTAAACAATATTTAAAAAAATTGACAACGTCATTATTTTCTTCTTAAAAAGTTGCAATAAAAAGGTTTTTACAGAATAAAAATATCTTCCAAAATGAGCGAGATATAAGAGATTATTAAAAATGCAATTTTTTCAGAAACTCCCTGTATTAGCGAAACTAAGCGGTATAGCAAAAATCTGATTAAAACATTTTTAAGGGCTCAAAAAAACAGTACGGTAAGGTGCAATCAGAAAATCGATATCTTTAATAATAACCGAGTTTCCCATTTAATCCCATCGAAAATGGGACACGCTGTACTGCGTTCCCCGAGTCCTACCCGGCATAATTCACAGTAAGGCCCTAATGGCCGTATTTATGGTTCTACATATTTTTTTGGGTAGCTGTATAATTATAAACGAAATATATGTATTAAACTTCCCCCGTTTCCGATAATTTTCTACGCCCCCAAACTAAAGACCCCTAGGTCCATTTTTCTCTGTGACAATAATATGACCGGCAAATTTCTATTTTAATTTGGCTACTTCTCCTCTGACATCCCTTACTTTTGTTTTATTTCTTATCCATTCATTCCTTTTTCTATCCGTTAACTTTACATCTAACGTTTGTCTTAACATTGATCTTTGGGCTTTTGTTACCTTTTCCATGTTTGATATTGATGTATTTCTTAATATGTAGCTTTATTTACCGAATGCTGCCTATGCCAATCTTACTCGTCTCTTGATTTCAGCCGTTTGGTTTTCCTTTTTTAGTTTAATAAATTTGTCCCAAGACTCCCAAGTATATATATTCCTCTACTTGTCCTATTTTCTCTTGGTTTATTCTAATTGTGATATCCTCATTTGTGTTTGTTATGAGTGCAGTTGATACTCAAGCCTATATTTTTTGCTACTGCATTCAGTTTCTCCAAAGACATCCTCAATCTTATTTGATTAAGAAAGTAATTAAATTTATTAATGCAAGTAATATAAATATATAATAACTTAAAAAATAAAAAAAAACTATTTAAAAAGTAGTGAATAGTGAAAATTAAGACATAGAAATTAAAATAGATAAAACATAAAGTATAAATCATTAACTCAAGTCAAGGCCAACAAAAATATACAGGCCACGACCCTGAAAAAATCAGCTGTTCTCTGGGGGCTGACTTTTACATTGGGTCTTATGGGAAGTCAGAGGTTTTTCTAGGATATTTTCAAAATGGTACTACAGATTTCCGCGAAATTTCACTGAAATATTCTTAGGCACCATCCTGATATTCTACCAAACTTTTGTAAGGATGCAAGATGATTAAAAGGTTTAAATCTTCGAGATTTAGCATTTCTTATTTCGAATTCAAATTACCCGCCATATACCGCATGCCAACTGTTATATTTGACATGTATTTGACTTTGTCATCTGTGTTTGTCACATTCGCGTCTGCTTTAAATTTAATTTTTGTGTGAGCTAATAAAGCGGCTCTGAAAAATTAAGCATTAAAAAAAAATTGTTCTGCAAGAATATAGTAAAAACAAACTCAAAACCGGCTTTATTAAACAAAAAATTAAATATTCATGAACCGTCATTCCAACTTCAATATTTTAAAGACAATCAGTTGTGTCGTGATGTGACCATAAAAAAAAAAATCAGCCCCGGATGTGACGTCAACAAAGTGGAGGATCGTGGTCCGTCCGTTTTGATAGCCCTGCTCAAGTGAATAAATATTAATTAATAAAAAAGTATAGTTTAAACCAAGTAGTAAACTTGAAGCAAGGCCAACACAAAAATAGAGGCCACGACCCTGAAAAAATCAGCTGTTCTCCCGGGGCTGAATTTTACATTGGGTCTTATGGGAGGTCAGACGTTTTTTTATGATATTTTCAAAATGGCACTACAGATTTCTGCAAAATTTCAGTGAAATATTCTCAGACACGATCCCGATATTCCACCAAAGGTTTGTAAGGAAGCAACATGATTAAAAGGTGAAAATCTTCAAAATTTAGCATTCCTTATTTTGAATTCAAATTACCCGCCATGTACCACATGCCAACTGTTATATTTGACATGTATTTGACTTTGTCATATGTGATTGTCACATTCGCTTCTGCTTTAAACTTAATTTTTGTGTGAGCTAATGAAGCGGCTATGAAATATTAGGGCTTACTATACATTAAAAAAAAACTGTTCTGCCTTAATAAAGTAAAAACAATCTCAAAAACGGCTTTATTTAAAAAAAAATGAAATATCCATGAACCGTCATTCCAACTTCAATATTCTAAAGACTGTCAGCTGTGTCGTAACGTGACCATCAAAAAAAAAAATCAGCCCCGGATGTGACGTCAACAAAGTGAAGGATCGTGGCCCGTCCATTTTAATAGCCCTGCTTGAAGGTATAGGATTAACCTAGATGTGAACTTTGGTTTGCGCCTTCAAGTGTCAACAATTCCCTGGATGCTGGAGCCTCAAGGGCTCGAAGTCCATGAAGTAAACAGAAGAATCAGAATCAGAATCCAGTTTCTCCAGCATTTTTTTCAGTTCTTCTTTTTTATCTGTTATTATGGCAATATCTTAGGTGATTCAAGTATTCTCCGTTTACTGCCTTTTTCTTCCCAATCTAAGTTTAAAAAAAAATAATACGGTAGCGCCCGGAAAGAAATTTGACGGTGTGGTTGCGCAAAAAGAGTAATAAGGAGCAGGGTCGTACCCAGGAGATTTCGGGAGGGTATTTAAAAGTTTCAATAAAAATTGGCGTATTGTGTTTTCTGTTATTGTCTTGCGGAGGTAGGTACGGCTTATTAAGTAGTTTGAAAAAAAAATTAAATTGACCGCCAAAAAAAGACGTGCCCTTGACCCCAAATCTTTACCTTCCTAGCCCACGTAGATTCAATGGCTAGAGAAGGTATTTGGGTGTATTTTAACCTATCTTAGCAATATCGTCGTGATGTCTGTGTGTGTGTGTGTGTGTGTGTGTGTTTGTATGTATGTGTGTGTGTATATTTTTTGTCGGTAACACGATACCATCTAAACCGCTGAACCGATTTTTATAAAATTTTCAGGTAAAATAGTGTTCACTCTTCGAAGCTGATTTTGATAAAAATCCATTAATGCTAATGACAGTTTTTTGGCAAATAAAAACTTTAAAAAATGCTTTTTACCGGAGAATCGTATCAATACGCTGTTCAGAATATAGCAGACTATATTTTGAGCAATAATTCGTGTTATAACCAAAAACTTCGTAGAAGCTTTAGTTTCTGAGATATTTACAAAAAACTGTTTTCAAGGCTAATATATTATCATGGCTTCACTTGAAGTGTGATAATAGGCTATCTAGGAAGGTGTCAGATCCGTCATGGATCCATTTATTTTTTTAAGTTCCGTTTGATGTTTTACCAATATTTTTAAAATGTGTGTATTTTTTACTTAAAAATTTCAATTAAAATCGAATATCTTTAGCTGATAAAACTATAAAAATATGTACCTACCTTTTTGCATGATCTTTTTAACTAATAAATCTAAAAAAAAAATACTTATCTACAAGATCTTTTCGTATGTACGATATTTAAAAATATGCCCGTATACAAAAGGACTTTTTTGTTTCTTTGAAAGTCTGTACATTTATCTCCTAAGAATGTATTTCATAAAAATACCCCTATGCCTTCTTTATAAAGTTTTAAAATTTTGCTAATTTAGTACCTACCAAAGTTTCTTCAGAAAAACATGGAAAAAATTTAAAAAAGTTTTTGTTTTTTTCAGTTAAAACAGTCAGCTTAAATACATAAAAAGTAGTTACAGAATAAGTGGTTCACCCCTAACACAAATCCCTATATTTATTTTTTGGAACATACAGGGTGTCCCAAAAGTCGGAGTCCACCCAAATAACTTTTGAACTAATAAAGATAACTGAACCAAATTTGGCAATGGTCGATAACATCAAGAGTTCTATTTTATGAAAGGGCGGGTGTGCTGCTTCTACGCTAGGGGGCGGCATAGAAGCGGTCAACTTAATTTTTTTAATTTATAACCCCTATCGAGTGATACCTCATTTTAAAGGATCTTGAAAAACTAACATTTTGATATAACTGTCAATTGGCTGCGTCAAATCTGTCAAATGCTATGGACTGCCAAACCTAATTTTTTCAGTGTTTTCAAAAGTTTGTTGTTCTAAACAAAAGCCCTATTGAGTAATATCTTGTTTGAAAGGTCTTTGAAAAACTAACATTTTGGAGTAACTGCCCCTTGCCTATATCAAACCTGTCAAAATCTATCGACTGTCAAACTTATTATTTTACCATTTTTAACAAATTTCACAAGTTCTGTCCAACTATAGCTTCGAAAAGGCTTTCACAAACATGTTGCCTTAACTGCCACTTGTTTATGTCAAATATGTTTTCTACATTTTTTGGCAAACTTCAGTTTGAAGTGTTTTAAGATGCCAAGTTGAAATTATTTTTTATGGGGCGCAGGTCTGTCAGTAAACGCATTGTTGAAAAGGCGTTTAGTTTTCCTATAACATCTTGTTCGCACATAAAAAAAAATATTTTAACTTTATCTTCATTTGATCGTGTCATTTTAAACACTTTAAACCAGAGTCTATCAAGAGATTTACAAAACAGGATTGACGTAAAAAGTGACAGTTACGTCACCTTGTTAGTTTTTGAAAGACCTTTCGAACAAGCTATGGTTAGACAAAACTTGCAAAATTTGTCAAAACTGGTAACAGAATAGGTTTGACAGTCGATAGATTTTGACACGTTTAGCATAGGCAAGGGGCAGTTAGGCCAATAGACTTTTTGTTTAAAATAACAAACTTGTGAATTTTTACAAAAACGTTTGACAGTCTATAATTTTTGACATATTTAACGCAGACATCTGACGGTTATGTCAAAATGTTAGTTTTTCAAATACCTTTAAAATGGGGTATCACTCGATAGGGGTTTAAATTTTAAAATTTAAAGTTGACCGCCCCTATGCCGCCCCCTAATGCAGGGACACCACACTTATCCCTTCGTAAAATAGATCTTTTGATGTTATAAGTCACTGCCAAATATGGTTAAGTTATCTTTATTAGTTTAGAAGATATTTGGGTGGACTCGGACTTTTGGGACACCCTGTATAACTTTTTTATTATTTTGTAGAGCTGGGTAATTATGCTAAAAAACACCCCTTCCGCCACTTGTAAATGTGGTGGAAGGGATTTCTTCCCGTCGGCTGTTTAAAAAACGCTCCATAAATTATGTGGAATCTAATTATTTTTTCTACAAATTTTGAGGTGCCTCTCACACCATAGGCGCACCCAGGAGGGGGCTTCGGGACCTGGGCCTCCCCCAAGTCTTAGGATTTTTTAGATATTTTCCACATATTTTATTGTTATTATTATGTCGGTTTACGTTGTCCGACGCCTATTCTCCACCTCCTTAGATCCTTAGAATCATCTTATGTCAGATTTTTTTGACTCATTGTTCTTTGGATTGACTGTTGCCATTCTAGTTTAGGACGCCCTCTTTTTCTGCGCCCTATTGGTTACCATTCTAGGACCTGCTTTGGTAATCATTTGTCGTTCATCCGTTGTACATGGCCGTACCATATCCGTTGCCTTTTAGTGATGTCGTCCGTTATGCTTCCTTCGATTCCCATTCTTTTTTTGAAGATCTAATTTCTTATGTGATCTGTTCTAGATATTCTCATTGATCTTCTTATCACATCCATTTCGTGACTTTCCATTTTTGTTTTGTATTTTTCTATTACGAGTTCCATACAACAGCATGGTTTTCACCACTGTTTCATATAAGTTAAATTTTACATTATCTTTTATCTCTCTGCTCCATAAAATACTGTTAAGACATCCAATAACCTTTTTTGCTTTTACTATTCTTTCTTCCAGTTCTTTACAGTCTGTTCCTGTCTTATCAAATGTGACACCCAAGTATACATACTCATTGCATGGAGATATTACTTGTCCATTGTCTAGTTCTAACTCACTGGATTCGTTTCCAATACATAAGTCTTGTCCACGTTCACTATTAATTCCCACTTTTGGTATTCTTCCATTAACTTTCTCATCATACTCCATGTCTTCTTTATCATTAGCTACAATTACTTGGTCGTCAGCAAACTGTAGTGTGTATATGGTAAATCGGTCGTTAAGTTGTATTCCCATTCCGTCCACTTTACTTTTTCAGTTTTTTAGAGCTACTGTGATATATATTTTAAAAAGAGTTGGAGAGATTCAACATCCCTGTCTTAAGCCTTTTGTTACCAGGATTTCTTTTGAAAGTCGATTTCCAATTTTAATTTTAGATTTTGATCCTTTGAATAGTTCTTTTATCGCTTTTATGTATGTTTGATTGATATTAGTCTGCTCTAGCACTGTCCATAATTTTTCTACTAGAACAGTATGATATGCTTTTGTAGGTCCATAAAGGTCGCATGAGTCTCTATATTTCTGGCGCTCCTTTTTTCAATTACTTGTTTAAGACAAAAAACATTATCACTACAAGATCTTCCTACACGAAGCCCACTTTGCACTTTTGTTCATGAAAATCATTCTCTATTAAATCTCTAAGAATCCTACCGTACAATCTACTTAGAGTACTGGTTACTGAAATTCCTCTGTAATTGTTGCAATCCAGCTTGTTTCCTTTTTTATGTATAGAGGATATGAATGCAATTTTCCAATCATCAGGTACTGAATGTCCGTTTATGCATTGATTGATAATATATGATAAAAATAAAATAGCATAAAATACGTCATCATGGGCTCTTGCCCATCCCCCAAAAACATCTTCCTGAGCGCGCCACTGCTACCTACTAATTATTCTATTTATCTTTGGTTCCTCTATGCCATCAAATGCAATAACCTTATCGATGTATCGATGTCTATTTACCGAATCCTAAATAAATTAAGGTCACTCATCGTCAAGCAAGGCGAAGCTAACGTCAGGCATGCGTCAGGCTTTCTATTTTTTGGTTATTATTTTTGACATGTTTTCCTCGGTTTCGCATTCGCGGTTGCGTTTTATTTTGAAGATGTTGTTTTACACAGTATGAAGGTACCTAAATTATATATATTTATGTAATTAGAATTAAAAAGTTATGCTGCAAACTATCTGGAAACTGTATCATTATTAAATAGATCTTTAGACTGTGTTAAAACCACATTTTTAAAATAGGAACGAGCCGCCAATGCGAAAACGAGGAAAACATGTCAAAAATTATAACAAAAAATAGAAAATCAGAGTTAGGCTTCCCTACCTGTAAAGCTTGCTTGACGAATGACGATGAGTGACCTTAAAATAAATAGCATTACGCTATTGTTCGTTCTCCAAACAAATAGGTAGTTATTCGCCAAATCAGTTCATGGAAATAACATCAGCACGCATTGATATTCATTGACCCATTGTTTGATGGGATTGAACCAGTGCCGTAACTAGGGGGGTGAACCGGTGCCCCAGCACAGGAGCGCCGAACAGTGATCTGGCGCAAGGTCATAAGTGGTCAAAGCCGACATCCTGATAACATCCTTAACCGATGCTAATTGAACTCTTAAATGACCCCAGGGATTCGACGCATCAAAAGTTAATTCCTAAATCTATTATTTTTTTTTACAAGCTTTTATTTAACTTCACCTGTATGTATGTATGTATGTATGTGGGTATGTATGTTTGTAATCAAATCTTGCAATTCATTTTTGAAGAACTTCCAGACATCCGATTGAAATTTCGCACAGCGTCATAGTTTCGATGACAATACAATAATATGGTTTCATCGGGTACCTACCTCCCCCCTAACGTGGGGGATGGAGAGGGGGTAAAATTTTTGTTTGACCGATTTCAACCAAAATTGGTATCTGGGGGGTTTTTAAAGATGAGAAATACGAATTTTTGATCAGATTACAAAAATTCAATATGGCGTATTCAAAATGGACGATTTAATGTCAAGTTTTTCTAATTACTTTCAACTGACTTCCACGTATCCGATTGACTTCAAATTTCGCATACCGTTATAGTTCTGATGACAATCCAATAATGTGGTATCACTGACTGCCTACCTTACCCCTAAAATGTGGTTTTAACAAAGTCTAAATTATCTACCCTTACATTTCTCTGCTATAATATAATGAATTTGGATTTTCACTAAACTTCGTGGTAACAAGGCTAAAACAAAAACGGGTAAATTTCCTTTAGCACGCCCATCGCTTTTATTATTATGATATCAGAACACCCAAAAAATTATTTTATGCTTTTTAGTCCGTTTTATAAAAGCTTATGCATAAAATTCGTTTTGATTTTTATAAAAGCTTTTTTTTCTAAATTTATTTAAGTTATAGAGGGTTAATTTAGTATAATTTTGGTGCACAATCACCATAAGGTAAAAGTAAAAAAATAAAACAAATTATAAGTAAGGCAAAAGTGTTCGTGGAAGAAACTAAAGACATTTGCGTGTAGGGTGAGGATTGAGCTTTGAAGGAGCATCGAAAAAAATGGTAAGAGCGTTTTGGTTTTTACTTAAAAAAAATTTAAAACGTTATTTTAAAAATAGTTCCTGCTACTTTCATAGACTAAATCTTTTGGTCCGGCTTGCTGGTATATAAGGGTGATTCCACCGTTACGTGTGTGACATTCAGACTTATTTTTTTTAGAATTGTTGCTTTTAAACCCAACAAAAACCCATCGTAATTATTAAATAAAATTTTGCTGAGTTAAGTTGTTAGTTTTGCTTACGTTAACGCTAAAAAAATCACTGTTTGAAAAATATTAATTTACTTATAAGATTATAAAAATTCGTTACGTGTGTGACATTTATTTCTTAACAGAATAATGTATTTTTGTTATTTTACAAATTTTCTGCGAACTGCCAAATACTTAATTCAACTTTTATTTTTTAATTAATACTTGGTAATATTTTGTACAATAAGATTTATATTTAAATGCCCCTTTATGCATTTTATTATTTTATTTATAAACTTAACAGTGAGTTACGTGTGTGACAACAACGTGTTACGTGTGTGACTAATGAACAAATACAGAAAGTAACAGCTAATAGTATTTTATTTTTTAAAAGAACTATAACTAGACAAAAACTTTATAATTACTTGACCAAATAACTTCTTACTCAAATTTTTTGGGTTAGGCCTATTTAGTTTTATAAATGGTAATCTGCTGTTGTTGTCTTCATAAAGAAGTTGATTTTAAACCCTTGACGCAGTTTTATAAAAGTCGAGCAAATTTTGGACTACCAATTTTTCATCTTTAGATTAAGATAGTTGCGAAACCAAAGATTCTACGCGGCCTCCTATACCGTCTACTACACCTTTGCCGTGGTTTGTGCAAAAATACTTCCATGTAAAATTAACATAAAATTTGTGTTTTAAAAATGGAAGTAAGTATTTATTTTTGAATTCCGATGATGGTCCATCACTAAAAATTATCACATCTTCCTTTTGACCTTCTGTAAAAATTATCTCAAACAACTTATTAACAAATACAAATATGCTATTTTTAGTCTTTTCTTTTGTGTCTGAGCATATCAAAAGGTGCTTATAAACATAGGTCTAAAAATGTATAGATTACAAGATACGTCAAACCTTTTTGTAAATATAATTTTTTCATTAGAATGTTACCATGTACCCAACTAACATTTATAGAAGCGGCTACATGTTCTAAAGGCTTTGCTACTTTCTTATAGTAGAAATGTACTGATCCCAACCAAAATTTGTTACTTTTTAGTTCTAACTACTATTTAGTATCAGGAAATAGTAGATGTTTCGTAAAAACGACCCTCTAAACTACTTCTTAGGATTGTTTCTTGATAGTCGATTCTGATAGTCTTCTATACCACAATAGGACGTTGCTAAAGTTTTACTTTCTTTTTAGTCGTCATTTCGTAGACTTTTATATCCTACTTAATTACCACTAGAAAGTTAAGCTTCATTGGAGTCCCAAACAAGTGTATCCGACAACTACATTATAACTTTAATTTTTACCACAAAAGTTTGTGTCATCATAGTAACATCTGATGTAACAATGTAGACAAAATAACTTTTTGGATCAACTTTAAAGCCGCAACTACTTTGACTTTTTTTTAATGTCGATCTTTTAAAGTAATCTCTCCTTCCTGTTTCTACTTTGAAAACGTAGACTTTTTGAAGTCGCATCTTGGTCGCATACATTTTTAACCCTACTTTTTGTGGCTCCTTTTATAATATGGGAATATTAGGAATAGTTTTGCAAATATTTTTTTAACTACCTTGAGCAGTCCATTTCTTCGAGCTCATTGCTTGACCAGTTTGCAAAACAATCAAAATGCAAAATATTGATCCAAAGTATCGAGTACCGCATACGGATTTTAAAAATTCCCTGATCCATGCTTAATCTCCATCCTTAATCTTTTACGCTACTTGTTGCTGTTCTATTCTTGTACTGTCTTTACGGTCGTTCGTGGTTTGTGCTGTGGCACCACCCTATCGCCAAAGTAACCCTCTTGTGCGGACTAAACTGAATTCGTTACTATGACTCTTGTGCTGACGTGTCGTGTCTCACTGTGATTCATTTTATGTGTTGAGCTTGGTGTCTTTTTGGTTTTCTTCAAATTTGTGCTGTTGTTAAAGCTTGGTTTGAAGTGAATAAACTTAAATTTCTGCTGTGTTTTGTGCCAGGCTTTATTGCAATAGGTCCCTAATATCTAATTTATGCACGGCCCTTAAAATAACCTCTGGGATATGCTAGACTTCATCTAGGAACTTTTGCGCTGTTTGCGGCTAATAAAAAAACAAATTAAATATATCGCGGTTACACGCGGATTTCTAAGCGATCTAACAAGTCTCAGAGATTGTTTTTTTACTTATAGGGCTTATAATAATAAAAATTACTGAATATTGACAATGCCAAAATATCTAAAAACAATAAAAAATACTACATACGAATTGTGCGAGCAATGTGAAAATAAAAAAGTAACAATAAGTTGATTTCATTGATGTGACTACGTTTTTTTAGTTCCTTGACCAACACTTCCTAGAAATTCTAGAATAGGGATCATGCTCTCCACTGCAACATACATTTTTAAAAAACACTTTTTATTGGCACTTCATTTATTGTTCTAATGGAATTTAATTTATCTTGTTTTTGTTTTAAAACCTACCACAAATTCACGCTGGTACAAAACCTATAAGCAGTGGTGCTGTTGTTGACAGAAACGGCAAATGACAAGTGGCGACACCCCAATAACTTGAGGGTAGTAGTTATACTTATCGCGTGGTTCCTATCACTCTGTAGACGTTTTCTAGTGGCGAAAGCTAGTTAATAATACGTTTCTGCAACGAAGGAGTAGAAATTCGAGTGTGTTATCTAGAACTAAAAAGGAATGCCGACATAAAAGTCGTAAGTGACACGTTGCCGTAACTTAGGCTCACTTTCAAGTAACCCTTTCGACTATCAGGGAATATAGTTTGGGACGCCATGTTTTTATGCAAGAAAGAAAATTTAATATTTTTGTTGTCGTTTTATGAGCTCATATTAAAGAGCTATACTATTTTATAAACAAATTAGTTGAAGCTTACCAAAAACGCTCTTCTTAAGCACCATTTGTTGGAGTTAACTGTCGATTATGAAAACATAACCTCCAAAATCACAACACAAAAATTCCATCAGCTACCAGAAAACGGCTCAATTTTACGGGCGCACCGGTTTTTTGCAATATATATAATGCATGTTATACAAAAAACTTTGAACTTTGCGTCGCACTCGAATTTTGATCCTCTGCTCGTAAATTCTCACACTTTTGGATAACATAGTACATATTATAACCATAACCAAACAAAAAAACTAAGCGAGTCTGTTTACTGTTGTGTCCACCATATTGTGTAACAATTCTACCAAAAAGAAACGATTATATTATTTGCAACTACATCGCAACTTTTATGCCATTACGGAAAAAAACAGCCTCTACGACGTAGTAGATACCTGGCTACGACGTAGTAGTGTAGTTGTTACTACAGTGACTTTAAACACTTGGCCAAGTAGTTATAACCAGAAATTGGTTCCCCACTTAGGGAATTATAACGTCGCTGTATGGTATACTGAGACGTAGCGGGAGTACGTTGCGGTTACTTTTAAGAAATTCTTCCTATAGTCTTTGCAACAAGGCTAGTCCTTTTGTTTAAGCACCCCGTAATTCTGGTAACAAAACGCACGTGTATTCTTAATTCAGTTTTGAACCACAGTTTCCTAAGGTAACTGATAATGGATGCTGCGAAACTAATTATCAGTTACCTTAATCTTAATATAATCGGTTACCACCCTTTATAATAAGGGTGGTGGATCGGTGTTTAAACTGCCATTGTTTTGAAATTTCTGACTTTGAAAGATTATCGCTAATTTTTTATTTAAATTCTGATTTTGATTTGGAATAGTTTTTTGAGAAAAGGTTCTGTCCGAAAATGATTTTATGTAGTGAAAAATTTATGAACAATTGGGGTGCCCTTCCGCCAAAGTTTCTACATTGGAAGATTTTCAGTGCGACTGACCGTAGAGCTACAAACCATGAACAAACGATAAATTATTAATGATTATTTAATTTTTTCAAAAATGTTATTTTTTACAATGTATTTGGAGCTGGAGTTAAGCTAAGCTTTGCAATTTGTTTTGGTAAAAATTCATTCAAATAAGATTAGGCCCTATTTATATTATAGTTTTTGTAAACAGAAGTTTTTAATATTATTACCTAAGGATAAAGACTTAATAAAAGTTAAATTAGTACATACTCATTTCTCAGTATATAAGGATTTATATTTTTTGTTTAGGGTAAATTAAAACAGTATTTTATTATAATTTTTAATAAATAAACATTTTTTATGGTCGACACATAGATCTTTTAAAATGTATAATAAAGTTCTCAACTGATTTAAGTGGAAATGCTTTGGGAATTTCAACAAAAACAGTATTGTACAGACTCTTTCTGAGTGAATTAAAAAATATATTTCAGACACAATATTTAAACTAAAAATAGCTATATTGGGGCTATTACTAATTACTAAGTTTAAAATGTTGCAGTAGAACAGTAGAACAGCTCATAGGATTAAAAACCAACCAAAAAACTGAAAATCTAAAATCTAACTAAAAAACAAACTATGCAAAAATAATTTATTCTCATCATCCAAAAAACTTCATCTCATAAACTGCCATTGTCAGTTATCACAAGAGGAGCGACATCAATAGCTGTTTCATTTTCACAGTCTTCCAAAATTAGTTTTTCGCAATGCATCATGTAATTTTAACAATGCTTTTTAAACAATAGTTTAACAAACTTTTTTTAATTAGTTTTCTAAAGAAGTTGTTTTGAATGGCATCACAAAGTCTTCAAACTTTTTGTCATTACCTATACTGTGTTTCTTAAAATTTTGCTCTGTAGTTATTACGGATGGGACTAAAGATCGAAAAAAGCGTGGAATTTTCGTTTGAACATTTTATCTTTGTCGCAATTTTTTTTACTATTTTGAATACTTGAATTTTTTGTTTTGAAAGTTGACTTTTATTGTCTATTTAAACTTTGATAGACAGACAGGCTTGCAACTGCCAACTGAAATCTGGGGCCAACAACGATTTTCGATGCTATTTTCTGTCTTCTTTATAGAAGAAAAATAAAAAAGGATAGCAAAGGGACTTGGGGTATTGCAAGGACTATAGTTGGGGTTTCGTCGTTACAACTTTAAATGTTTGTTGGGTACTAAGTAAATTTTACACAACTTTGTTGATATTCGACAGTGTTATTTGTAGAAGTAAGGGCCAATTTAAGCCTAACTAGAATAACATTATTAGGTCTAGTAGCATTCCGCAGATGAACACAACGAATAATATAAGTATTTAGTTTTTTATTTACGCCAATGACTATACAACCTATTCCTTTTAGAATTACTCAAAGAATAGACATTTAAGGCGAAAACTGAATAAACAAAATTATTACTTAGAAAATGTTGCATTTTATTGCAAAAGTTAAAATATTCTTTACGTGTGTGACAGATTTATTTCTGTTGACAAATAAAAACTTATAACATGCAATTTTTTAAAATTTTGTTTCTGGTTTCTCATAAATGTGTTGGCTTTTGACAAGAAAAATTTCATTTAATTCATGCCTATTTTCCGAGTTATACATTTTTATTTCTGTTTTCGTTACGTGTGTGACAACAGTTTATTATGCCATGTATTTTTAGGCTAAACCAAGTACAAACAAGCGAACTTTGGCATGAAAATTGGTACATTTGTTGTATATGGTACTACGGTATGGTTAATTTATTGTTTAATATCAAAAAGCTTAAGGAAAACAGTTTTTTGAGATGTTTAAGCTAACATAATGGATATTTTTATATAAATTACTTTAATGCTTTTTTCTTCGGATTTTTTGGGAAAATAGAAAAACTATATGAAATCCTTACTCAAGATCATAAGCTAAGAAGTGTTGGCTTTAATTTGAGACTAATTTTGATAACCTATAAAAATGTTTATAAACCAATCAGGACATTTTATCTAAAGGACCGCAAGAAGGATAGACTTATACCGATTGATATTGCTATTTTGGCATGCTGCATCGTAAGGTACCGTAGGTATTGCAATAATACGGAAAAATGGAAATAATATGCATATGTCTTTAAAAGCAACCAATTAGGTCTTATTTGCTTAAGGACCGCAAGGACTCATGTTTGCATCATGTATTGGCAGTTACCGTCGGTATTGGAATATTATGTATATGGGAAAAGGATATAAAAAACTTACCTAAACAATTTTATTTTTGCATTTTACAAACAAGCAGATACTTGGTGTAGTTTTTAGTTTATTTGTTTATAGATAAAGTCTATTCGTCCTTGTTTTACATGCGCAAAGTGCTCGGATTGGCACCAGTTTCAGACTAATCATGGCCCTGTAGAGCAACCTCAAAAATCCTTCAGAATTTTAAACGGACTATTAACCTACTAACCACATTTTCATTGTGTTCGGTAATGTTTTGGGCACTATTCAATTGGCACCTAATATCAGTCTTGCCTAGCATAGAAAATTCTATGTGTTCAATGTACTTTATTGCCATAAGATTTACATGGTAAATATAGACAGTGTCAGGTAAAGACTAACATAAAAGAATATAATTCCTTAAACTAATTTATGCAATTAATCTATGTAACATAAATAAAGATAAGTTTTACAAATTATTAATTTTATAGTATATAGGTAGTATTTCTTTTTCGCTCTTCTCGGATTTAACCTCCTCTCGAATTTAAAAACTCCCTTACTGAGTAGTATGCTTTATTTATAAGCAGTTTTTTAAGTTCCTCTCGAAATTTTTTAAAGCTTGGCAAGCTTTTTATGGTATTTGGAATTGCATTAAAAATTGTTGCACAAAAGCGGTATGGCCTCTTAGCATATAATGACAGATTGTAATTAGGGATTCTAATATTTGAACTAGACCTTGTATTATGAGTATGAAGTGTGTTTACAGATGGAAATTTTTGTTGCTGTTTTTTCACAAATAGTGCTGCTTCAAAAATCAGGATAGATGGAGCTGTCATTAGATTATTTTCCCTAAACACAGGTCTGCAAGAGTCCTGATGTTTTAGTTTAAATATAAGTCGCAGTAATCTTTTTTGCAATAGAAGAATGCGTTCAAAGTTTCTACATTGACCCCAGAACACAACTTGGTATCTTATGTGACTGTATCCTAAGGAGTAGTATACGTTAATAAGCTGTTTAGTTGTAAGTTCTTTAGGTTCAAAATTGCAAAAAAAGTAGAGTTTAGTTTTCCTGCCACAAAACTGCAATGTTTTTCCAAGTTATCTGTTCATCAATTTGAAGTCCTAAAAAAGAACAGTTCTCCATTTTGATTATGTCATTGTTTTTTAATTTTAGTTTTAGTTTTGTGGTTATTTAAATAAGTAGCACTAACTTTGTGTCTTTAACTACTTCGCGGATTTTTCATAATAAGACAAATAAAGCAAAAAAAAGCATTTTGTTTTTCACAACCGCACAACAAGTTTTCAGCATCGTATAATTTTTTATTACTTGCACTAAAATTTTGGGTAATTTTTAGGATTTTTAGGTCTGGTCTATCCGGCCCTAAAGATTTTATTTGTAACCGAAGTTCATGTCAACGTATTTAAATTTGCACAGTTAATTATATAATCGACGGTATTTATTTCCATTTTGAAAACAAACAAAAACAAAACCAATGGACACGCGACCGGCAAGGCTTTTAACTACTGACCCTGATGTAACCGAAATCAAAACAAACTCATACGTCTTCATTAGGGATAGAACCGGCAACACGCAGGAAGGACAACGAACGGTTTGGCACGATGAATATGGCCGACGCAGACTTCAACTAAAACAAACATTCCTTCCGCCCCCGCGCGAGAACAGCTACCCATACACCGCTGAAAAATGGGTGAAATTGAAATCTTGTCCCGCGCGGTGCTGCCGGCTTGTAATTATTTACGCTAAAAAAGTTTACCCAGTTAACCACAGACTAAAAAGAAAGAACTAGGCATGTCATAACTTTTTTTAAATAAATCAATTAAAAATACTGGTTGTTGTCTAGTTTTGGGAGGGCACTGTCCCGTTGTCCTCCCTGTAGAGAGCCGCCACGGGTGACACCCTGTACAAAAATTTGTTTTTTTAACAAAAGAATCTGTTGTAAGGTTCGTCTTTTTTAACTCACCTTTTTTGCAATGGGTATCAACCAATCACTGTTATACCATTTTAATTGTCATTTGTCACTTCCGTTCTTAATTAGCTTGACAGGCAGGCGTCAGGTACCATAAAAATAAAACAATAAACTTATTAATCTGCTCAATTATTCATAAACTTAAAGTTTACTCACCGGGGGACTCATGCCGCCCTTCCATGCAACTTCACTATCGTACATTCCATTAACAATAAAATCAGATATAATTTTGGTAATACTTTTAATCTTCTTTCTTCAGCATGCTACCCTAAAATAGTATGAGGGCTTCCCCTGGACGCTTAATTGCCGCTAAACAATTAGCATCCCAACATCCAAGTGATAAGGTTATCTTTTACTGAAACCTTCCACCTTGATGTGTCATTCAGAAAGCATGTAAGAACCCATAAAACTTACAGATCCTCTAATCTGAAGCATAAACTAATTAGTTTATGTCTGAAGGAACGCCGGCAGGCACTAACAGCCTCTTAGGTTTTTCTCAGTGGCCCGCCATAATGTTCACTGCCTAAACATTGATCCGCCATTATGCGCTACACTGCTCCTTCACAAATTATCTCACTTTTCACTACTGAACTACATTCTCTCTTTTTATATTAAACTCTATGCTTGCTTCGCAATACCCAAAAACACTTGAGCTTTTACCCGTCTTTACTGGGCAATATCTAACTTCTCAATAATCCTCATATCTTAATGTTTATTCTATATAATGCTTTTTGCCTGCCTGCCTTTTTAGTCAGCATAAAATAAACAGGTGGGTGTCAATAATTCAATTAAGAGGGGGTTTTAACTAATTAATAATAATTAAAGAATATTACAGGTATATTTATGTAAAATACAGAAAAAGCAGCGGCGTAGCGTGCCCGAAAGGGCGGGGGGGGGGGGGGGGGGCGACAGCTAAAAAGGGCGCCTCTGCAAACTGATGAAAAATCTTATGGCAAAAAAAAACCAAAAGGTCAAAAAGGCGCTTCTCACAAATCTTGCGACCAAAACAAAAAAAAAAAAAGGTCATCATGTATGAGGGGGCGGCCGATACGTCACAAGGGCGCCTCTCCCACCTATGGGGCGCCACTACCCTCGGGGCGGGGGGGGGGGGGGGGCGACGAACCCCCCGCGCCCCCCCCACGCTACGCCGCTGAGAAAAAGGTAACTAAAAACTATTTGATTAAAAATATACGTTACACTGTTTTTAGGCATCTTTTCTTGGGCTTTCACTTAAATCACCAGTTGGATTATTTCAGTCAATCTTTATGTAATTGCCACTGTTACGCAACACTTGGAACTCTATAATGAAAACAAATCTCGAAATCCTTATTATGTTTTAAATGAATAAACAATACATTTTCTTATATTGTTAGGATCTTAAATCAAATCGAAGCTTTGTCGGATTTGGGTCAGGTCAATAATTCCATACGATTTCTGATAGGTATTTAGTTCCTGTTTAATTTATTCACATTTTAGCGATACGCGTTTTATTTGAAATTGATCTTTAGATGATTAATTTGTTTTTTATTAGCAAGTGCTTACATTATTGTATATATATATATATATATATATATATATATATATATATATATAGATATATATATATATATATATATATATATACAGGGTGAGGAAAAAATACCGGGACCCCTAAATATCTCGATAACTAAGAGTTATTTGCAAAAATGGTCTAAATAAAAGTTTTAGGATTGAATTTATTCTATTTGGTCGTGACATTGACATTGACGTATCTGTCAGCATTAGGAGTTTTTCGGAGGTCAACTTTAAAAATTTAAATGAAAACCATATTTTTTTCTTTTACCATTCGATGGAGAATAAAAATCTACGTTTAAAATGACATTGTAATTTTGTGTCAGAATGACATTTCGAAGCATATAAATTAAATAATTGTTCTTAAAGTGACCTTAACACTTTAAGAAACTCGTAGATTATTTAATTACCCCTGTATTTTATTATGCGTGTAGCTGTGACAATGACATTATATCTTAATATTGTGTCAAAACAAATCGCAAATTATTTCTTGTTTGAAGGGGTCCCGGTACTTTTTCCTCACCCTGTATATATATATTTATCGGTTTCACAACGTTCTACGTCTTCCGATACCCCATCTCCACTCGTTTCTGTTTGCCCATAATTCATCATCTAGGCCTCTTATTCTTATTTCACTGTCTATTCCTTCTCTCCAGCTTCTCCATGGCCGTCCTCGTTTTCTTCGGCTAGTTGGTTTCCATTGTAGTATTTGTTTAGGTAGTCTTTCATCATTCATTCTTTGTACATGTCCGTACTACACCAGTTGTTTTGTTCTTATATCATCCACTAAAGTACGTTCACCCACTGTCATAATTTCTCTTATTCTTTGATTTGTAACTATTTCTAAGCATTTTTTTGTTTTGGCATTTTCTCTTCCATACTTTAAGGACTTGTTCGAAGTATATCTTGAATAGCGTAGGCGAGATACAGCAACCTTGTTTAAGAACTTTATTTACTTGAAAGCCTTTGGTTAGTTTTGCTTTTATTTTAACTTTTGCCTTACTATTACGGTATAACTCTTTGATGACTTTAATTAGTTGTACGCTTATGTTTGTGTTTTCCAACGCTTTTCAAAGTAGATTTAGTGGTATACTATCATATGCCTTCTGCAAATCGACGTAAAGCAGATGCAGCTCTTGTCCGTATGCCATTTTATTTTCAATAATTTATTATACAAAAGAGATGATCTGAAGTCGATCTACCCGCCCTGAAACCAGCTTGTTCTTCTGCCTCCATGTCTTTATATTCGCTCTCCACTTTATTTCTTATTATTTTACCTTATTATTAAAAAACCGAACCGAACAGAACCGAACCCAAAATTCTTATTTACTCTCCTCCCCTATATATGTAAAGTTATGTAAAAGTAACATTGCCCACTTTCAGAAGAACTATAATAGAACTATATGAAAAAATTTGAAAACCCCAACAATTTTATTTGCTTTCCTCTCTTATAAATGTAAAGTTATGTAAAAGTAACATTGCCCACTTCCAGGCCTTTTAAACAAGGTATCACTTGACACACTTTCCATGCATATTCAAAATATGGAGGTAAAGTGTGCGGGACGGTTTTTTTAAATGGCCAAAATATGAAATTTTACGTCACTCATAAAAAAAATTGTTTCAATTTTAGAAACAAAATTTCTATTGGAAAATCATGAGCAAGAACCGAGACTAGAACAATAATTTTATTAGAGCCCCTAAAATTTTGGTCGGTGTCACTCTTTTAATTATGAAAAAACCTTTAACACCCAATGTAAGTGTCTGAAACGGTCTTACTCCGGTTTATTTTAAATTTCAAACCTGTATATCTTGTAACCTACCTTGGCAAAAAGGAGATATTACATGAGTCTAGTTTCTAGCATTTTATCTCACAAAAAAATCCTTTTTTTTTTTTTTTTGAAGAAGTTCACGAGGTAAAAAGTTTTTACAAAAAAGTTTCACGGGCAAGACCTTAGAGGTAAAGGTAGCTCGGGGACGCGTTTCTGCCTCATAAGGCTTCATTCAGCCCGAGCATAACCATAAAATGGAACGAGATGAAATGATGATGTGGATATCTGAAAAGGAATATGAAATATGGTGTTTACTAAGGAGAGACCAACTGTCAATTTGCAGCTTCGGTCAGGGTTGCCTCAGTTTTGAGGCTAATTTTGACGTCGCGACGGAGACAGATATAATCTGCTCCCAGAAAACAGCCTGAGCCCTGGATTTTTTAAATTTGAAGGAAGTTCACGAGGTAAAAAGTTTTTACAAAAAAGTTTCACGGGCAAGACCTCAGAGGTAAAGGTAGCTCGGGGACGCGTTTCTGCCTCATTAGGCTTCATTCAGCCCGAGCATAACCATAAAATGGAAGGAGATGAAATGATGATGTGGATATCTGAAAAGGAATATGAATTATGGTGTTTACTGAGGAGAGACCAACTGTCAATTTGCAGCTTCGGTCAGGGTTGCCTCAGTTTTGAGGCTAATTTTGACGTCGCGACGGAGACAGATATAATCTGCTCCCAGAAAACAGCCTGAGCCCTGGAGTTTTTAAATTTGAAGGAAGTTCACTAGGTAAAAAGTTTTTACAAAAAAGTTTCACGGCTGAATGAAGCCTAATGAGGCAGAAACGCGTCCCCGAGCTCGGAATGGGACAACTGGGCGCCGCCAACTCGGCGCCGCCAACTGGGCGCCGGGCCAACTCGGCGCCGGGCCAACTCGGCGCCGCCAACTGGGCGCCGGCCAACTCGGCGCCGGACTAAAAATTTTTTTTTTGATAAAATGTTTGGATGAAAAATAAAATATATTATTTATATAATAACATCTTTAAAAAATCCTTTACGCAATATTTTACAAGCTTTTATATTTAGCTTCTGATGTTCTGTCTAACTAACTATCTATCAAATCTTGTGAAGCGTTTTTGACACACTTCCCATTATCCGATTTGGATGAAATTTGGTACACACGTAGTGGTCCCATGACAATACAACACTAAGAAAAAAATATCCTACCACCCCTACCCCCACCCCTTCTATAGAAAAATGTGTTTTTGACACACTTCCCGTTATCCGATTTGGATAAAATTTGGTAAACACATAGTGGTCCGATGATAATACAACAATAAGAAAAAAATATCCTCCCACCCCTACCCCCACCCCCTTCCATAGAAAAATTTGTTTTTGACACACATCCCATTATCCGATTTAGATGAAATTTGGTATATATATAGTGATCCGATGACAATACAATATTAAGAAAAAAATATCCTCCCACCCCTACCCCCACCCCCTTCCATAGAAAATTCGTTTTTGACACCCTTCCCATTATCCGATTTGGATGAAATTTGGTATTCACATAGTGGTCCGATGACAATACAACAATAAAAAAAATCCTACCACTCCTACCCCCACCCTCATCTATAGAAAAATGCGTTTTTGACACACTTCCCATAATCCGATTTGGATGAAATTTGGTATACATATAGTGATCCAATGACAATACAATATTAATAAAAAAATATCCTCCCACCTCTACCCCCACCCCCTTTCATAGAAAAATGTTTTTGACACTCCATTATCCGATTTGGATGAAATTTGGTATTCACATAGTGGTCCGATGACAATAAAACATTAAAAAAAAATATCCTCCCACCTCTACCCCCACCCCCTTTCATAGAAAAATGAGTTTTTAACACACTTCCCATTATCCGATTTGTATGAAATTTGGTATACATATAGTGATCCGATGACAATACAACATTAAGAAAAAAATATCCTCCCACCCCTACCCCCACCCCCTTCCATAGAAAAATTAGTTTTTGACAAACATCGCGTTATTCGATTTGGATGAAATTTGGTATACATATAGTGATCCGATGACAATACAATATTAAGAAAAAAATATCCTCCCACCTCTACCCCCACCCCCCTTTCATAGAAAAATGAGTTTTAGACACACTTCCCATTATCCGATTTGGATAAAATTTGGTAAACACATAGTGGTCCGATGATAATACAACAATAAGAAAAAAATATCCTCCCACCCCTACCCCCACCCCCTTCCATAGAAAAATTTGTTTTTGACACACATCGCGTTATCCGATTTGGTATACATATAGTGATTTAGATTTAAAAAGATCTACAGAGTAGGTAAAATTTTTTTAAAATAAATTCGTGGCTAAGCGGGTATAGAAAGATTTTGTTTCTCTTGTATTTTCCGTGGGCAGCTCGAAAGCTGTAAACCGACAGGGGTCCACGATCTAATGATGTGATCTTGGACCTCCGTAAGTGGACAGCTTTCGAGCTGCCTACGGAAAAAGACAAGAGAAACAAAATCTTTCTACACCCGCTTAGCCACGAACATTTTTTGTTTTCTTCATTCACGAGTACTAAACTTTACGTTTATAAAAAATTTAATTTTTGTCATTTCTGAACTAACGAAATACTTTTGAATCTTAATAATTTTTAAAAAACATGATACCTACCTACTATTTTTTTAAAAGCTTTGTATAATTTTTTTTTAAATTACCAACTTATTGTTCTCAAAAAAATGCAATATTCTGTCTCATAAAACATTTTCGTATAATTTCAAAAACAATGATTAATAAATAAAAAAGTCCGCCATTTTGGATCCGCCATTTTGTTTTTTAAAGTTTGAGTTAAAAATTGTGTTAAATGACCTCAAGCAATGTAATATTTCAAGTTTGAGCAAATCGGTTGGTAAATAAGAAAATCCGCCATTTTGGATCCGCCATTTTGATTTTTGAATCCGCCATTGTTGTAATAAAAAACGTAAATTGTAGTATTACCAGGTTACCAAACACTACAACTACCAAGATTCAACAGTCGACTTAATGGATTTAACTTTACTTAACAAAAACAAATTTCAAATAAATTAGTAAAAAAATTGAAATTTTGACGATGTTATTACGATAAGATATCCGTATCAATTAAATATCACTATTTGCAAGAATCAATCTAGCAGAAAAATGCAGAAGTAAATAAATAAAGAAGAGTTTATTCTAGATTATAATGAAATCGCTGATCGTGAGTTATTTGGAAACTCATTTTTCTATTGGGAGAAGGAGAGGGTGGGGGTAGAGTTAGAAATATATTTTTTGTTTGGGCTGTATTGCCATCGGACCTTTATGCATATACCAAATTTTATAAAAGTCATTTGAAGTGAAGTGTGTCAAAAACGCATTTTTTATGGAAGGGGGTGGGGGGTAGGGGTGGGAGGACATTTTTTCATTATTGTTGTATTGTTATCGGACCACTATATGTATATCAAATTTCATCCAAATCGGATAATGGGAAGTGTGTCAAAAATGCATTTTTCCATAGATGAGGGTGGGGGTAGGAGTGGTAGGATTTTTTTTTCAATGTTGTATTGTCATCGGACCACTATATGTATACCAAATTTCATCCAAATCGGATAATGGGAAGGGTGTCAAAAACGCATTTTCTATAGAAGGGGGTGGGGGTAGGGGTGGGAGGATATTTTTTTTTTAATGTTATATTGTCATCGGACCACTATGTGAATACCAAATTTTATCCAAATCGGATAATGGGAAGTGTGTCAAAAACGCATTTTTCTATAGATGAGGGTGGGGGTAGAAGTGGTAGGATTTTTTTTGTTCAGTGTTGTATTGTCATCGGACCACTATATGTATACCAAATTTCATCCAAATCGGATAATGTGAAGGGTGTCAAAAACGCATTTTCTATGGAAGGGGGTGGGGGTAGGGGTGGGAGGATATTTTTTCTTAATGTTGTATTGTCATGGGACCACTACGTGTGTACCAAATTTCATCCAAATCGGATAATGGGAAGGGTGTCAAAAACGCATTTTTCTATAGATGAGGGTGGGGGTAGGAGTGGTAGGATTTTTTTTCGATGTTGTATTGTCATCGGACCACTATATTATACCAAATTTCATCCAAATCGGATAATGGGAAGGGTGTCAAAAACGCATTTTCTATGGAAGGGGTGGGGGTAGGGTGGGAGGATATTTTTTTTAATGTTGTATTGTCATCGGACCACTATGTGAATACCAAATTTCATCCAAACCGGATAATGGGAAGTGTGTCAAAAACTCATTTTTCTATGAAAGGGGGTGGGGGTAGAGGTGGGAGGATATTTCTTTCTTAATATTGTATTGTCATCGGATCACTATATGTATACCAAATTTGATCCAAATCGGATTACGGGATGTGTCAAAAACAAATTTTTCTATAGAAGGGGGTGGGGGTAGGGGTGGGAGGATATTTTTTTCTTATTGTTGTATTATCATCGGACCACTATGTGTATACCAAATTTTATCCAAATCGGATAAGGGGAAGTGTGTCAAAAACACATTTTTCTATAGAAGGGGTGGGGGTAGGGTGGGAGGATATTTTTTTCATAATGTTGTATTGTCATGGGACCACTACGTGTGTCAAAAACGCTTCACAAGATTTGATAGATAGTTAGTTAGACAGAACATCTGAAGCTAAATAAAAGCTTGTAAAAAATATTGCGTAAAGGATTTTTTAAAGAGGTTTTTATATAAATAATATATTTTATTTTTCATCTACACATTTTATCAAAAAAAAATATTTTAGTCCGGCGCCGAGTTGGCCGGCGCCCAGTTGGCGGCGCCGAGTTGGGCCGGCGCCCAGTTGGCACGGCGCCCAGTTGGCGGCGCCGAGTTGGCGGCGCCCAGTTGGCGGCGCCGAGTTGGCGGCGCCCAGTTGTCCTAGACCGCCCCGAGCTACCTTTACCTCTGAGGTCTTGCCCGTGAAACTTTTTTGTAAATATTTATGTTTGTTGTGTCTCGCTAGAGGCTAAACGGCTGAACCAATTTTGACAAAAAAGGTGTCGTTGAATTGCTTCTGATCCCGAAGGTGCTATAGGCTATATTTTTTTTAACAGGAATCAACATTGCGGTCTTCAGACGCCATTTTGTCACATGACGTAGGCTTTAAGGCATACAAATTATCTAAATTTCAGGCGATTTTATTGAAATTCCTTTGATTACCCATTGCAAATGTCCTCTAATTTGCTGTAGTTATTTTGTAGTTCTCCCTGCTCCCACCCATCTCCCCTCCTGTCATTCCCCCAGCCTATTCAAAAACCATATTCGCATAATTTTATCAAATATTAGGCGATTTAAAAATTCTTTCTGCATACGCTCTCAGATTTTTTTTCCAACACCAGTTTACTATTTTTCAGGGCTCAGGCTGTTTTCTGGGAGCAGATTATATCTGTCTCCGTCGCGACGTCAAAATTAGCCTCAAAACTGAGGCAACCCTGACCGAAGCTGCAAATTGACAGTTGGTCTCTCCTTAGTAAACACCATATTTCATATTCCTTTTCAGATATCCACATCATCATTTCATCTCCTTCCATTTTATGGATATGCTCGGGCTGAATGAAGCCTTATGAGGCAGAAACGCGTCCCCGAGCTACCTTTACCTCTGAGGTCTTACCCGTGAAACTTTTTTGTAAAAAAATTCTTGAAATTCTAAAACTAACTTCAGTATAAAAATAAATATTTTGTCACCAAGGTTTTGTAATGATCCCAAACAACATAATTTTCTCTAAAGAAATTAAAACTGTAGTTACAACGTTGACATTTTGCAAATTAACAAAACCTCAAAAAATTCGTTAAATTACAATTGGCAAAGTTGTCGCTACCTAAAAATTATAATTATCCGGTTTGGGACGTGTTCTGGTGTGTTTCAGACGATTTTGAGCTGAAAGTTTGATGCAGTTTTGGTTTACAAAAAAAGCAATTATAATTAGAACATTCATTATTTTCAAAAAAACAAAATTATAACTAAATAAAATAACTTAATTATATGTTATAAACTACATTTAGAATTACACGATTTTTTTTGAATAAGATAAAAAACTTCCTCCGAGCCTCTTTGTTCGGGAGGGGTTCCAAGAATCGATGCAGTATTACCTATATACGTAATATTCCAATACTCCCTGTTACCTATTTACACAATGGTTGGCGTTTGATGCAAACATTCAGAAATAAAGGTACGAAAAATGCCCAGATAACAAATTTACATAGATAGAATTTTTGTCAACTGTACGCCGATGATTTGACGTAACGAATACAAGAATAAAATAATATTCATGCGTAAATACCAATCAGGACATTTTATCATAAGGACCGCACTCTAAATACCCAAAAAGGCCTCTGTTTCGATGTTCATGAAACACCGTGTATATTTCCTGTAATCTTTTTTGGATAATACTTCACGTTTGGGGGGGGGGGCTCGGGACCCGGGCCGCGGGCCCCCCTATTCTACATTTTTTTAGGCTTTTTTTGACATATTTCATGAATAAAAACATAAAATGGCATAAAATACTGCATCAAGGTGTCTCGCCCCCCCACAACGCTTTCGCCCCCCAAAACATATTCTATGGCGCAACTGCTGATAAAATCTTTAATTTTGCTTGATTTCAATTTTGAAATTTTGAGGCAAAATTTTGGAATTCCTCCTCGAAGTATCCCCCTGGCCAGTGGCGTATATTAAAAAAATGTTACGGGGGGGACCCGAACAGTTTCGGGGGGGGGGCGAGACCCCATGAGGCTGTATTTTATGCTATTTTATGTTTGTATTTATGAAATATGTGACAAATATTTATAAAAATTTTTGCTTCGGGGGTCCCCCCTTATATACGCCACTGCCCCTGGCAAACAAAGTCGACGTGTTCGAAAAAGCCTCTGTTACCTTAAAAAAAAACACCTTGTATGCAAGACAGGAAACTCTTTATCCTATCCCCCGCTAAAAGAAAAAATAGGGATAAACTATTTTTTATCTTTACATTAAAAATTCGGAATATTTTAAAATTGGTGAAAAACACCAGCGGCGAAGTATTCTTTTTAGTTTTTGTTCTTTAGCAAAATCGACTTGCTGCTGGTAATAACATTGACGGACACTAATGGCCTCTCTCCTGACTCCTTTTTTAGTAACTGTTTTCTTATTATCTACTGAAAGAAGTTCATTGTAAGGTGGACTGAGAACAGACCATCTGATATAATATTGAATAGTTTCTGACTTCTAAATAAAGCTTCGTAAATCTAACTATGCCAAGTTTTTATCGATTAGGGGAGAGTTGGGCAATGGTGCCCAGTCAATCGAAACCCGTGTTTATGTACGTAACACAGTGTGCCTGAATGAAGTATAGCTTACATAAAAATGGTTCCAAAAACTAATTGTACATTTTGAATATGGACTCTTTCCTGACTTCAGTGCCATAGTCATATAAATCCCAGCTGATCCTCTTCTCGAAAGTCTGTCAATTTTTTGCTTTTTTTCTAGTTAGTCTAAGAGCTGGCTCTTGTCACGTGTGACCTAATATGCTCAGTTTGACTGCGGGGCTTTGTTAAGCACCCATAGCAGTATAGAAAAAGTTTGGTCACGTGGTCGAACTCATGGTGGTTTGGCCGCCATCTGTGAAAATGGCCGCCAAATTAAAAGATTTTTTGTTTAAGCGTATCTCCCTACCCAGTCATTCGATTTAAATTTTTTAAAGCTTGTTTTATTCCTTTTTGAAAGGCAAAAAAATTTTATTATAACATATTTCTTCATAAATTACGTAGTTTTTGAGATATACCAATATTATTAGTATTTTCGCTCGCAAACTAGTTAAAATAATACCCATGCTCATTTTATTGTAGCTACAATATTATTGACATTTGTTTTTTTTTTGTTACATAGAAGGCTTTAAAGCTTTCACACAAGGGGATATTGACTAGATTTTTTTTGAAGTTGGTTGGATGGTTCCCCTAAAAAGGTTTCTGAAATTGTTCACAATATTATTGAAAAAGTGAATTTGCAGCGAAATGATACATCCTAGCGAAAAACGGTTAAATTAATTTTATATAGTACTTCTAATTTCACTTCTTTTGATGTATCACTTAACATCCTAGCTTTGATGGTAAGCTGTACAAGCCAGCTAAAATATCCAATTTTGTAAAAATTCCATGTTTTCGCTCCAAAATCGATTTTTTCTTAAAAATTGTAAAAGATATGACAATGTTCAAAAGAAGCGGAATTAAAAGTACTATAAAAAATTATTCTTAACGTTTTTCACTAGAATGCATCCTTTCGCTGCAAATTCACTTTTTGTATAATCTTGTGAACAGTTTTAGAACACCCTCTTTAAGTCATTTTTTAGGGGTACTGCATCTATCGAACTTTAAAAACATAAGGTCAATAGCCTCTTCTGTGAAAGGTTTAAAGCCTTCTATGTAACAGAAAAAACAAATGTCAATAATATAGTAGCTACAATAAAATGAACATGGGTATTATTTGAATTCTTTTGCGAGCGGAAATACTAATAATAATAATAATAATGGTATATCTCAAAAACTACTTGATTTATTAAAAAATGTGTAATGACAAAATTTATGTGCCTTTAAGAAAGGAGTATAACAAGCTTTAAAAAATTAAAATCAGATGACGGGGTAGGGAGATACGCTTAAACAAAAAAATCTATCAATTTTTCGGCCCTTTTCAAAGATGGCGGCCAAACGACCATGCGTTCGACCACGTGACCAAACCTTTTTTATACATCTACGGGTGCTTAACAATGCCCCGCAGTCAAACTGAGCGCACATATTAGGTCACACGTGACAGGAGCCAGCGCCTAAACTAACTAGAAAAATGGCAAAAAATTGATAAAATTTCGAGAAGAGGATCGATCAGCTAGGATTTATATGAATATCGCTCTGAAGTCAGAAAAGAGTCCATATTCAATATGTGCAATTAGTTTTTGGAACCATTTTTATGTAACCTATACTTCGTTCAGGCACACTGTGGTAAAACAATATTTAGAAAAAATATTAATATAAAATGGTTAAAAACAAAAATACCGATAAATTTAGGGGAGATGGGGGCAAAATGCGGCCCGGGGGTAAAACGAGGTTTTATTTTACTGACTGGTTCAACTTTCTGCAATATGATTGGTGCCGGTCGGCTGAGCTTAATATGGTTTTTGCTCAACATGTATTGTTGCGCGCTGTTTATTGTAAAGCTTGCGCATTTTGTGACTGTAAGTACATTTTTTACAGACTTTTCAAAATTTTGTTTACTTTGAACAATTAGTGGGTTTATGTGTTATTCACGAAGAAATTCAAGGTTTTTGGTTATTCATAATTAAACGCGTTGGCTGTAAAATTAGCCTTTTACTGTATCTATATGAATTTTATTTGAATTGATGTGGTGGTTTGAGGCGAAAGGGGGTTTTTTTGATGGGGGCAAAACGGAGTACATTGTTATACCTAGTAACTCATACCCCATTTTGTTCCAAAAAAGTTATTGGTACCATCACTGAAAGTTGTATTTTATTTTGTCTTTGACAGCGATGACTTGATCGCTGTAATTCTTATATATTTCGTAAATACTAAATTTAAGTATTATAAATGTTTTTTTTATTACAACTTTTAATTTTTTTAAATAAGTATTTTAATCTTGATTAGTATTTTATTAAATAAAACTTGTCTTACAAAAGTATTGATTCTAAATTACACAAGTACCTCGTATGGGGGGCAAAATGGGGCAAAGTCAAGTTTTTACAAAGATAAAAATAAAAGTATGATGTAGTTCTAAATCGCTTAAACGGAAAATCAAAACATAAATATAACATATCTAGTCAACTTAATTCCAAATATAAAATAAATTCCCCATATTGCCCCCCTTTCCCCTATTTGCGATTACCCATCCTTTCGGGTAATTATGCGCATAGTGCTTTACATAAAAGAATGACAAAACTTTGTATTAACAATATTTATTTATTAATTTTATAAGAGGTGTCTGTGTATTTTAACAATTTAATCATGTAAATATTTATAAATTAATTTATGCGATTTAATAACATTTTGCCAAAAAAATTCACCCTTATCATAGAATAATTTATTTTACTCTTATGTAGGTACTCTTGATCGTATAACAAAAAACAAGAATTTATTGGACTCTTGGTTTGCGACTTCAAGAAAAAGGAAAAAATAGCGTGATTCGTGGATACTTCCCCAACCGAAAAAATACTTGGAAAAACAGCTTAAAAAAGATGTAAAAAAAATATATTGAGCTTTTTTGCGCACAATGGAACGAGATAAAATGGAAAACAAATGTCGTAAGAGTCTTACTTGACATATATTTGGAAGCTTATTGAAAAAACAAATAGGAAATATTTATTTGACATAAAAACAATGAAAAGAATTTTTCTTTCCGGGAAAAGGTTTAGGGTAGTTAGGACTAAGGTCACTCATCGTCAAGCAAGCTTTACGATGAGTCTCCTTAGGTAGTGTAACATATCAAAAGTTCCCACCTCTTGCCCCCCCGCTTCAGTGGCGGAGGGGGATAAAAAGGTGCACTTTTTCGGTTTTTCGCCTATAACTCGATTACGGCGCGGTGTACAAAAAAAATGTTTTATTAAAAATTAAAGAGCATTCAATTCCCTACAAAATATGTGTGCTGACCTGAACTTTAACTGTAACAAATTTTGAGATAGTGGCAACCAAAAACAGTTAATTTTTAAAAAACACAATTTTGCCTCATATTTTTATCAGACTGGTTCATCTAACACTTTTGTTTTTAATTTTAGAAAAAAATCGTGAATAACGAGAATGTAGTGCATTCAATTTTAAAAAAGAAATTTATTTATCTTTATATATGTGATCATAAATTAAATGTTACAGGTGTTTTAGTTTTAAGTTGATATTTCTGATTTTGTACAAAAAACTGTATAATTGCTTTTACTATCACCTTCTTAATCATCATCATCATTATGAGTTTTCGGTCAAGCTATTGACTTTAAGGGCACTAGGACGGGGGTAAATTAAAAGGAATAAGTATTATTTGAAAAGAATTTTAAGGAAGAACGTTCCCACTCCAGTTGGAATCAAAATAATTGAAGTATTATTATTAAGAATTATAACTTTCTTGAGCCAGCTGAAAAATTGGATACCTAGTCATTGATAGTTAATTTTTATAAGTAATGAATAAGAACAATTTTTAGATTGATTTAAATTATTTGGCTTCTATAACATATTGTATTGTACATATATGGAATAAGAAGTAAACGTATACATCTGTAGCTTAGAATAATAAATATATTTTATTCAGTGGCGGCTCGTGACGGTAAAGTTTGTGAGTTCTGCCGATCGGGTATAAAAAATGCTATTTTTTTACAGTCTCCAGACCACGTGTCTATTATTAAAAGTAAAAAATTGCCAAGTTTGATTTGGCAAAAATTACAATGCCTAGGAAAAAATAGCGTTTTTACAAAAGATTTAATTCCCAATTACGATTTTCACGGGCTTGAACCACACTTTCCTATTAAAATATCGGGCAATGGCCGTCCTTCTTCTTTCAGTTTTTCTTCATAAGTAAAGAGCGAGAATTTTTTTACATTAATTAAATTATCCACCACATTCATTGTGACACAATTATACAAAAACAAACAACAAACATGACCATAATCTCCCGCTCATGCGTTTGGCGTCTTCTAAATAAATAAATGCGCCCGCAAACACGCAACGCTGAGCCCGCCCGCCCGGAATTGTACTGAAACTGCAAGTTTTGCAGCTCTATTTTTTCCTAGATTTCGCTATCTAAAGCCATGAGCAAGTGCGGTGCGGGGCGAAGGAAGGAGTTCCTAGCCGAGCACAGATACGTTGTGTTGCAATTTAGCAGCGCAACAATGCCAATAACTTTTGACAATATTTGACCGACTGTGAAATGCGGCCTTCGGCGACGGCGCACGGCGTCATACTCAACACACGTACGCGATTTGAACGCCTACTATAGCCAAGGACTGTACACAGAGAATGTGTACAGTCCTTGTACTATACCAACACCGGACCGAAAATATACTGCTATTCCAATAAGTTTAGAAATAAAATAAATATATTAGAAAAATAGCAGCGGCTGAAAAATAGTCAAATAATGTGAAAATTTTGGGGGTTCTGCAGCACTGCAGCCCTTATGCATTAGACGCCCCTGATTTTATTACTCTATGATCTGTAGATACAAAAACTGATGCAATTCTGTACGTACGTAGTAATATGTGGATAGAGGTGGTGTGAAAAAGTTTATAATTAATATTGTTATAATTATTTTGTTTGTCTTTCTTTTATGAATGTCTGGCTCGACTTTTTCATCTTCATTATGATTGATTAAAACGGACAAACCCTTTAAAAAAATGTTATAATAATTTATAAATGGAACAATTATCTTTAAAAAAGTTTTTGATGCCGCTGAATATTTGGTGAAGGAACTATACACTGTGCTTTAGATTCCCAACCCCAGCTAGCTAATTTGATAACCAAAGGTGTAGCTACTTGATAATATGTTTTAAGTTTATGTTATTTGTTGTTAACACACTTGGGAGATGTGATAACAAATCAGAGTAATATTTGGATAAAGGTGATGTGAAAATGTTTGAAACTAATATAATTATAATTCGATGCATGAACAGAGGGTGGAGCACTAGTGGAGAAGATGATTTTTTATTTTTTGTATTTACAATACTCCACTTTGAGAAATGGATTTGTCTTCAATATAATTATAATTGTTTTGTGATATTCACGTCCAGAAAATTATTGTAGGTAGAAGAAAATCACGAGCTTTTGGACTGGTAAATTTTATTGTCTGTTGTTGTTAATTTTTGCTGACGTTTCGGTGATGGTTTTTCACAACTTCTAAACTATTTTTACTTGTATTTTTTAACATTTGAATGTAATGTCTTTTTAACTCCTCCAACTTTTTGTTTTTATTATTTTTTAAACATTTTTACCACTTGTGTTTGTAATAGGATTAACCTTTTTGTTAATTGAGATTTTATTCAAATAGTGTAACGTCTTTGTAGCTCTGAAGAAGGTGAAAAACCATCACCGAAACGTCAGCAAAAATTAACAACAACAGACAATAAAATTTACCAGTCCAAAAGCTCGTGATTTTCTTCTACCTACAATAATTATAATTGTTTTATTGGTCTTGCTTTCTTGGTTTTCTGCTGCACATCATAACTTTTTTTACAGTAGTTTCATATTTGACTCTGGTTTTGCAAATAAAGGAAATCTGTAGGTATAGTTATACCATTTTGACAGGTCGTATCACTGTTAAGCAAGTTCTACTTCAGCATGCAAAGATCGAGGATTTTACACTTAAGCTGGTTTTTGGACTTTAGGTTATTTATGGTAAAGTTTTATAAATCCTAGTTGACCCCTCCAAAATGCCTCTGATGTTCAATGGCAATCAGTAAAAGCATGTAGGAACAATATTTCTTTCTGTGTTGTGATTATACTTTAGTAATTAGTTTTGAAACGAGGAAAAGCTCGTTCTGAAATTATTGCTAAAATGACACATTTTATGGCATTTTTTTGACGAGCTAAAAAATCAATATTAAAAAATCAATGTTAAAATTTGGTTTTTTTAATTGGGACATTGTTTCTTAATTTTATTTAGTGTTTACTAAAATATTGACAATAAATTCACAATTTACACCTCTGTTTACACTATTTCATCGTATAACGCCCATAAATTCGAAAATATAGATATGAAACGTCACCAATTTGATGACGTATTTATTGAACCACACTGTTTCGAAAAATAGAGCTTTTTTTGGAGTTACGACGTATTGGAAGAGCTTGCGAACATGACAAAAACTTGCTGGCGGCTTTTAGTTTATTGATGTTTTTCAATCCGTGCCGGGTTGTGTGGTTTAAGCTGTTAATTAAAAAACTAAACGGTTTTGTTTTGTTCCTAAGAGCCGCGGACATAATTGCTATTGGGATACATTTATCAAGCGTTTTTTTTGACCGACTTCAAAAAAGGGGTTAAGTTCGACGCGTAGGTTTTATTTTGTATTTAGTGGCATAAGGGCAAGGAAGAATAAAAAAAATAAGATAATAAAAAATTTACCTCACGCTGGACTCGAACCAGCGACCTTTCGCTATCTTGGCAAACGCTCTTCCACTGAGCCACCGAGGCACTGATTCAAAATCTGCCTATTCGGAAACCGTTTCGTCATCTCTAATTTTTCTTTGTTAGTATAGGTGTGTGTTCTCAAGCTTTCGATAGCTCCGAGGACAAGGTAGGTATTATATGGGTATGGGAGAGGAATACACATTCACGATTTATTAGTTGTATGAAACCCTATTTATCCATCTACCAGTGGTGTACGACATATAGTACGTCACTAAAGGTGTCAGATGTGGAATTTTAAACAAACAATATAAAGCCAAACTTAAAATCACCAAGGTTAGTTTTAGCGCTCTAGATATAAATTAAAGAACGAGGAGAATTTAGTGGCATAAGGACAAGGAAAAATAAAAAAAATAAGATAATAAAAAGATTTACCTGAGGCTGGACTTGAACCAGCGACCTTTCGCTATCTAGGCACTAAATTCTCGTAGTTGTTTATTTTATATCTAGGGCGCTAAAACTAACCTTTTTGATTTATTTTGTATGTCTCACGATATAGGGGAAGTTAACTGGTAAATAGTTAATTGTTCGTTGGCACTTTCTGTGGTGTATACGGTCCAAGCGCGGAATAGGGAACTTGCCCTTTTTTTTTATTTTACTAAAATGTGTGTTTCTGTATGAAAACGCATTATACCAAATATCAGCGCTTAAATCGCAATACTTATTTTACAATAAATAATTAAAGTTGGAGTCGCTGACTGGTAGATTCAAACACAGCAAAATGCGCGGCAGCCGCTGTGACGTCACTCCTTTGAAAAATCCCGGGCCCCTTATGAGTATAACGGCCATTCGGTTCATAACTTTTTTATTTATGAATATTTTTTATTTCTGTTAAAACATTCTTTAGGCACTTTTTTAAGAGCAATTCAACTGTCTAATTAAAGTTTATTTGTCACTTTTAGTTTTTGAGATATTACATAAAGTTTATATTTTACTTATGGATTGATCCTTATTTTATTCGATTTTTAAAATTAGCGTAAAATTTCCTTTAAAATGATGTTTCACACTTAATATTTAATTTTTTTATTTTTTTATATTTTTATTTTTTTATTACTTCTTATTTTTTTAATTTTTTTAAAATAATTTAAAAATAATTTAAACCAATTCTTATTCAGCAAACTAAAAAAAAAGAAGTTAAGAGGTAACTAAAAACTAAAAATATAAAAAACAATAAAAAAAAATAAAAAATAAAATATTAAGTGTGACATGTCAATTAAAAAAAAATTACGCTGATTTCAAAAATCGAATAAAAAAAGGTCATTCCATAAGAAAAATACAAACCTTATGTAATATCTCAAAAACTAAAAGTGACAGATAAAATTTAATTTGACAGTTGAATTGACCAGACCAGATCTGATACCCTCCTATATTATTAAAGACTGTGCCTTTGTCTTGTGCAAACCTCTGACGTATTTGTATAACCTTTGCTTGGCCAATAAAAAAATACCTAACATCTGGAAACTCTCTAAAATTAGCCCAATTCACAAAAAAGATAGTAGAACTGAGGTAGGTAACTACCGACCAATTACGTTAATAAATAATTTTTTAAAATGCTTTGAAACACTTATTCACAGTACAATTTATCCTAGTCTTAAATATCGAATATCCCCTGATCAGCATGGCTTCATAACAGGTCAATCGACAACAACAAATCTTATAGAAACCACTCAAGAAATTGCTGAAGCTTTAAACTCTTCCTCTCAAATTGACATAATCTACACGGACCTATCAAAAGCTTTTAGTACAAACACTAAATTACTTTGGTTTCTCCACTGGCCTTACTGAACTCTTTGAATCTCTTATCACTAATCGTAAACAGTTTATTGAAATTCGTGGTATAAAGTCAAAGGAGATTAATGCTTCTTCCGGTGTTCCTCAAGGATCAGTCCTGGGGCCACTTCTGTTTAATCTGTTTATTGATGGAGTAAGCAAATGCCTTAAAACGACGAAACTTAAAAAATATGCTGACGACATAAAATTAGAAGCACGCATTAACTCAATCGAAGACTGCCTGAATCTTCAGAATGACCTAACCTCTCTTAGCATATAGTGTAATGAACATAAACTACTTTTAAACATTGCAAAATGTCAAGTAATGACTTTCACCCTAAAAACTAAACCGATCACTTTTGACTATTCTATAAATGGAAAAGTACTAAATAGACCTGAGTTTGTTCGGGATCTTGGAATTACCTTCGACTCTAAGCTAACCCTTAATAAGCACATAGATACTATTATAGCTGAAACCACCAGAACATACGGATTTTTAGTAAGAGTTAGCAGAAACTTTGAAGACCTTGAAACAATAAAACTTTTATATTATACTTTTATTAGATCAAGATTAGAATATGCCTCCGTAGTATGGTCACCACAACTACTTACTCAGAAAGAATCGCTAGAAAAGATCCAAAGACGTGTACTTAAGCTTTTGTACTTTAAATCAACCGGTAATTATCCTCCTCAAGGTCACCCCACACTGACCTTATGCAACTGTTTAATATTCAGCTACTCGACACACGTAGGCAGTCGGCCTCTCAAACGTTTCTATATAAAATTCTCCATAACCAAATTGATAGCATAAATATTTTAGAGAGAATAAACTTTTCTATTCCACGGCTAAACTCAAGACAATCACCTGTTTTTTATCTTCCTACTCCTCGAGTCAATGCAATGCAATTCTCGCCAATCTATACAATTTGCGAGACTCATAATAAATATATGCAGGGTATCGATATCTTTAATTGCAGTATATCTGCAGTCAAACAAGTATTTAGACGTTAGAGTTCCTACTTTTTATTTAAGACATACTGTATACATGTATCTTTTTGTACTTATTTTGCTTATATTATTTATAGTTATTGTAAACATTTTTTTTTGTAAACTTCCTGCCCTGTAATTGGGTATTACCTATTGGGCAGTGTAAATAAATAAATAAATAAATAAAAATAAAATAAATTGCTCTTAAAAAAGTGTCTCAGGAATCTTTTTACAGTAATAAAAAATATTCATAAATAAAAAAGTTACGGGGGTGGGTCGAAAATGCACCAAATTGAAAATATATATCTTGAAAGTAGTTTAAGATATCGATGTGCGGTTTTCGGCATTAATGTTTTAACAAAAATTGAGCTCGTAACATGTAGGTTAGTTTTTTCTATCTCCTCTAGAAATGGGCGTTTCCTATCAAAAGTGTCCAATTTGGACCACTCTGTACCTATGTGGGTAGGTATAAATGAAAATAAATCAGCACTAGTGTTTATAGAGCTCATTCTAAACAGTGTTTTAAATAGGTTCACTTAATTAATATACAGTGAAACCTCCTATAAGCGGACACTCACGGTTCCGTCGATTTTGTCCGCTTATTGGAGGTGTCCGCTTATGACAGAGAACTGCGAAATTTTAATATATATTTATTAACAATTTCCGCTGCTTGCGTTTTTGTGATATTAAATTTTTTAGCGATCTTTCGTGTTGATAGATGTTCCTTCTCCGATACTTTAACAACTTCCATTTTTTTACGAAAACTAAGAAGTTTTTTACTAGGCGCCACTTCACAGAGATCTATTGTACGTGCAAGACAAATAATACTTAGTTAATTTTCCTAAATATTAATTATTCCGTTGCACTGAACCATACAGGTTGTCACGTGACACCGCAAAGTGCGCGGATAGAAAGTGCGCAATTACCGGCGCGATGAGAGAGAGATCATCGTAATCTCCATATTGAAACCGGCGTGTTTTTACTCGGTTTCCAAAACTACAATTCAATCATTTGCAATTAGTGCCAATCAATTCTAAAATCATTCCAATCCGTTACCTCAACTCCTCACAGTGATTTCGATCAACTCAAGAACTCTGGTAGAAGCCTGGGCGCCCAGTGAATGGAATTTGTACCGCCGAGAAATAGCAAGGTAGGTGTCAATCGACATTTTGTATGGTTCTCGCGTTATTTTCCATTTTTATCCTTAATGCGTTAAAAGTTTAACCAGCGCCTAAAGCTATCGAAAGGGTGTATGTCTTGTGTATGCATACATCTATTACTACCCAACTGAACAATAAAAATCAAACATAGAGTCCCGCCCAATAAAATATGTTATAAATACGAGAGAAGTACTTAGTCTCCGCATTAAAACGGAAAGAGGTAATTTCCTGGCTGCAGAGTGCGTTGTTGCCAACATACTACATAATATTTATGCCCATGAGATGCGTTGTCAGAGGTTCGCGTCCGGTTAAGGGAGGTTTCAGAATTTTTTAACCAAAAAAAATTGTCCGCGTTTGGTTATTAGAGTCTCCGGTTTTAGGAGTGAACTTTACAGGTAATGAAATAGGGAAAACTTGGTTCCAACAAATTTGTCCGCTTAAAGGGAGCGTCCGCTTATTTCAGTTTACTTCTTTTTAATAAGACTTATTAGTATGGTTATATATATATATATATATATATATATATATATATATATATATAATTATTATATTATAGTACTTACAGTACTTCGGTATTAAAATCCTCCGAATTTTTAATGTATAATGCAGTCATAAACATATCAACTCTAGGTAAATTGTCTGATTGTTTTTTTATAAACCCCGCATCGACCATTTTCAGTCTTTAACAGAATCACAAAACACTAAATTACGAAAATTTAGACAAAACTACGTCCGGAAATAACTGAACACCACGTTCAAAGTACAATATCAATTATTTACATATCGAGATCCAAAGGCGTGACGTCACAACCAATGGCAGCGCGTTTTAAGAACAGGTCAAGTTATTCAAATTTCAAACCTTTATTTCTCAGTTAATTTAATTGTTATTGGAATTTTTCTTTTTTTAGGAAGTTTCTTATGATAATACCTTACGATTTTAATTGTTTTTAAAGGATTCGATTTTTTGGGCAAGTTCCCTATTGGGGTGACGTGGTATCTAAAACTCTACTTCGGAATCAGCTACGAAACTCAAACTTGGCATAGTTGTAGATCTTCATGGAGTTAACAACCCCTCCAAGTTTCATGGACTTAAAGTAGTAAAGTAGTTACGAAAATTGCCACTCACTTATGTATAGATCATCCAAATTCTACTGTACTTCCAGACATGCTAGAAAGTTGAAATTCAGGAGAAGAATATAGAAAATATGACCAAACCCTTGGAAAAAATCAAAAAACCCCAAAATTCCAATTTAATTCCCTCCCCTATACATGTCAAGTTATGTGTAACATTGCCCACTTCCAGAAGCACTGGAGAACTGATCTTTGGCAGACTGATAGGAAATATGATAAAACTATGAGAAAAAATTTAAAAACCCCAAAGTTTTAATTTGCTTCCCTACCCTATAAATGTAAAGTTATGTAAAAGTAACATTGCCCACTTCCAGAAACACTAGAGAGCTGAGCTTTGGAAGGCCAAAAGTTCCTAGATCCGCCCCCGTTATTACACCTGCCAAATAACAATCAAAATCTATACTTATTTTGTTAGGGATTATGGTCTTTCTTCCTCCCCCAGATCTTTCTTGCTATACGCCACTGGTGAAGTTTTAAAATACACAACGATGTATTTAATCAATCTTTTGTAACTTTTCTCTACATAAAGGTATAGCGGATACAGAAACATGACAAAGATCAAAAAGTTTTTATACAAGCTGCGTTCGGTATTTGCATCTCAGACGTGACGGATTTTTGGTCACGTGATTACAGATTAGTCTGAGCAAATTGGAATTAACGAACGATCCAGATCAAATCGATCAAATTCTTATAAATGGTTTTAACCTTAAATATAACCAAAATTATTATGTACATATTGCAACTCACGCCCAGCTATAATTTTGACAAAATTTTCCTGTGATGTCGGAAATTTATATAATTTGTTGTCTTCAACATCAAATAATTCGATTTCAATGTTTTTACATAAAAAAATTATTTTTGTAAACAAAACAAATACACAACATACGTCATAATCTCAGATCTGAGGGCACGGCAGTGCCTCGCCAAGTTCGCGCGCTGTAACCATCTTTTCTTGAAACATTTCAGCCGATATTTGACCTACCTAAAACTCTACTTCGGAATGAGCTACGAATCTCAAACTTTGCACAGTCGTAGATCTCCATGGAGTTAACCACCCCTCCAAGTTTCATGGAATTCCATAAAGTAGTAAAGTAGTTACGAAATTTCAGAAAACGTCGAAATTGCCACTCACTCACTCACTCACTCACTCACTCACTCACTCAAGTATAGATCATCAATATTCTACTGTACTTCCAGACATGCTACAAAGCTGAAATTTGGCAGACTGATAGAAATTATGACCAAACCCCTGGAAAAAATCAAAAAAACCCCAAAATTTTAATTTACTCCCCCCCCCTATACATTTAAAGTTGTGTAAATGCTAGAGAGTTGAGCTTTGGCAGACTGATAGGAACTATGATAAAACTATAGGAAAAAATCCAAAAACTTTAAAATTTTCATTTACTCCCCTCCCCTATAGATTTAAAGTTATGTAAAAGTAGCATTGTCCACTTCCAGAAATGCTAGAGAGTTGACCTTTGGCAGGGTGATAGGAACTATGATAAAACTATAGGAAAAAACAGCCCAAAATTCTAATTTACTTCCCTCCCCAATAAATGTAAAGTTAAGTAAAAGTAACATTGCCTACTTCCAGACGTGCTAGAGAGCTGAGCTTTGGAAGACCGATAGTAACTATGATAAAGTTATAGAAAAAAATTAAAACACCCCAAAATTCTAATTTACTTCCTTCCCCTATAAATGTAAAGTTATGTAAAAGTAACACTGCCCACTTTCAGAAACGCTAGAGAACTGAACTTTTTAAGACTGAAAGACAAAAACTATATGAAAAAATTTGGCTGAGCATTGGAATGCTGATAGGAACTATGATAAAACCATGGAAAAAAATTAAAAAACCTCAAAAATTTAAGTAAGGCATTGCAAAAGTTTTGAACAATATTCCGAATAATTTACTACTTTAAAAATTAAGTATTATCCAATCCAAAAAAAAGCCAAGTACGCGAAAATGGCATTCCGTAAAAAGAATTGAGATAAAAGTAAAGCCAAGTTCTCCATTATAAATTTCAAAATGAAAGGTTCTTACTAGTTTGGAAATATTTTTCTAAACTTGGCTATTACGGATGTAAATGACTCTTAGGCACAATGCTAAATTGAACATAAAGAAGTTTGGCTGTAATAGCAAAGTTTAAAAAAACATTTCCAAACTAGTAAGAACCTTTCATTTTGAAATTTGTATTGGAGAACTTGGCTTTACTTTTATCTCAATTCTTTTAACGGAATGCCATTTTCGCGTACTAGGCTTTTTTTTACATGAAATGTTTTTGTTATGATTAATCTGTTTCGTCGATCAAAATGTACGGAGCAACCAGATTTACGTCCGACTAGTCTGAGCAGAATTACCGAACGATTCAGATCTACCTCCCCTAGATCTAGATGGCATTAACGAACGATTTAGATCAAAAAGATTAATCCGACGTAAATACCGAACGCAGCTACAATAAAACAGGATTTTCTTTGGCTTTTGCAGTCCATCAACTTCAGGGCATTAAAGTTTAGGTATGAAAAGTTTTTACTCCCTGTAGATCGGAAAAATGGGAAAATGAACGTTTTTTTTATACGAACTTTTAAAGCAGAAAATCACCCCTCTTCGTGTATACCTGCAGGGTGCCCGCAAGTTTAATTAATTTAATGTTTTTGGGAGTTTCAGGGTCAATTTTGCAGCTTTTTGTTTAATAGAATTATCTCTTGCCATTACCTTTCTATGGCATTTTTGTAAATGTAAAATGATGAGTTCAGAAAAAAATGCAATTTAGGTATTTAAGTAATACATATAATAATATTTCTAAAAATAAAACTTTCCAGGTTGAAAATTTTATAAACTTATTTGACATGTTTCACATTTTTTAACATCTTTGAAATTATATTATAATATTTTTGACGGTTCTTGGCATTTTTTGAAATTTTTTGTCATTTTAGATATTTTTTAAAGTTTTTGACGTATTTTGACATTTTTGAAACTTTTTAGCTTTTTTGACATTGTTTTTGATATTTTTGGCATTTTTCTAATTTTTTGACATATTTAAAGTACTTGAAGTACTTCTATTGTAAAAATAAAAGACTTGGGGAAAATCAAGTACTTTTATAATGTACTTGGTACTTGAAGTACATTTGAAAAGAAAATGTACTTAGTACTTCAAGTACTTTTACAAATCTTAATGTACTTGGTACTTGTACTTAAAGTACTTTCATAATGTACTTGTGACAACTCTGATGTGTCATCAAAAGCTAGTAACATATATGTGTGAACTGTGCTTTTTATAAGGAGTTTGATCATTTTTTATCCCTTCTGTAACGTGGTAGTTTTTCTCATATTACCCAAAACCTATCACATGCAATAGAACTATTTTCGAACTAAATTCCAAAGAAAAAATTTAATGTCCCGATCTGTAACATAGGACAATTTCTGTAACATCGAAAAATGGCGTTACCGAACGGACAAATGGTGTTACAGATGGGACAATTGTTTACATTTTCCGGTCAAGCCAAATTTATGAAACAATTTTTTTTCAGTTTTGTGCCAGATTTTAACGGTTTTGTTTGGGAAAAATGTAGATTTTATTACTTTACTCAAGTTATATGTAAAATAATGCACGTTACAAAAAGGCAGGGTTGGAAATGCCCGGTGGGCTGGAATAAAAAAAATTGCCAGGGCCGATTTGTTTGAGCCCATCCAACCCTGCCAAAAGGAAAACATAATTGCCTCAAAACTATAAACACAAAACTATTAGTTGGGAGCCTAAGCCACTTTTGTCTACATTTTTGCGTACAGTAATGAAACTTGGCACGAATATAGTACAAAACTATGGTATTATTTTACCAAGTGGTGTTCATTCCGAAACCAGTGAAAAGCTACAGGGTGTTTTATTTTTAATTGCATCTATCCCTGTTTGAAACTAATTTATTACTACATATCTCATTAAAATTCCGTATAAAATTCAAATGTAAAACCAGAGCAATGAAACTTGGCACCGTCATAAGGACATATACCCTTTTATTATTTTAAGCGTTAGGAAAAATATATTAAATTATTTTCTTACAAGAAATAAAAAAGAATTTATTTTTGTTTGAAATATTTTTGGCGTGGGTGTTTAGTAGAAAAAAATTTCCAGGATATTAGTTATGTAAGATACTGTTTAAAACAAGGTTAAAACCTACTTCGGGCCTAAATAAAATGTTTTTCTTTAGAACTAAAATTGCCGGATGAGTGTAACGTATACAGGGTCATATAATAGTACGGAGGAGTTTTTATATATAATTCTTAATGAAAATAATCTAATGGCGAATTCTTTTGGGAAAAAAGTGCAGCACTAGTGCGCCACTAGTGCAGTTTTTGTATTCTTTTGGCCCACTGACAAGCCCAGTGTTGCACTCAGTGCACATTTTTTGGCACGGGCTCTCCGAACTCGTGTTGCACTAGTGCACTTTTGTATTCTTTTGAAACTGCACTGGGGCAATTTTTTGACAGCACCAAAACAGTGTCAGTGGGCCACGAGTGGCCCACTAATTTTCTCAAAACGGACGGACGGACGGATCTGACACCTTTCTAGCTAGCCTATTATCACACTTAAAGTGAAGCCATGATAATATATTAGCCTTGAAAACATTTTTTGTAAATATCTCAGAAACTAAAGCTCCTACGAAGTTTTTGGTTATAACATGAATTATTGAGCAAAATATAGTCTACTATATTCCGAAAACAGTGTATTGATACGATACTCCGTTAAAAGGTTGGTATTTTCTAAAGTTTTTAATGCATTAATGGATTTTGACCAAAATCTAATTAGCTCGTAAGAGTCGAACACTATATTTTACAAAAAAAAATACTTTAAACTGTTAAAAATACAGGGTTTTTTAAAAAATAAAGTGTTAATGATCATTTAAGTAGTTTATTTATGACGACCTTACAAATTAATATACTGAAGTCAATGTAAGAACATTACAACAACATTAGCACTACATTGTGATATATGTTTTCGTAATTTTTTATTTTAGTGTTGAAAATTCAAAAAACTCTAGGTTTGTCAAATTCACATCTCATTAATATCACTACCTATATTTTCCTTTTTACTGGACTTTATTTTTATTTTAAACACTACATCATCACTATCTTCTGAATATACAGGGTGTCCCAGAACTAATGGTACATAGTTAAACTGTAGATTCCCTGGGTCAAAATATTACGATTTAGCCATACTTACCTTAGTCCAAAAGTTCGTGCTAACCGGGATACAGGGTGTTAAACTTTATTTTCTCAATTCGATTTAATAACTTTTTTACTAATTAATATTTTTGCAAGAAATAACCAGAGTGTAATTTTTTTGAAATGGGCAAGATGATTCCGTTGAAAATTTTGATGTACAATGTATAACGTGTTCCTTGGACCACTACCATTGCATTAAAATCAGTGTATTTTTTTTGGGCCTCGGTGTATACCAGTTTTTATGTAAAATAATGGCTATCCCATCATTTTTATGTAAAATAGTTATACTGCTTTAAAGTCGCTGAGAGCAACGGTTTTTGAGATTTTTGCATTTAAAATTTTTATTGCATGTGAGTGATATGCCTAATGTATGTATGATACTTTCTTCAATTCTTTCTACTAATTAATATTTTTGCACAAACTAACCAGATCTTTCTGAAATTTGAGAGACAATTCCGTTGAAAAATTTGATGTACAATGTACAGGGTGTTCTTTGGACCACTACCATTGCATTAAAATCATTAGTGTATTTTTTTGTGCCTCGGTGTATACGTAAGCAGGTTTTTAAACAAAATATTATTTTAATTATTAAATAATTATTAATAACAAGCCTACTATAAAAAAACAATTGTAAGTTTGATTTACTATTTGTGAATTTTAAAATTTTAACGATTAAGCGCCATGCTTAAGAAATTCTATATATTTTTTAAATAAATAATAAAATATTAATTTTTTTATTAATTAAAATTTTCTTTAAAACAATAAAAAAATACTTGCATTAATAAAGTATACGTACTTACCATTTTTTAAAAAACTTATACGAAGAGATTTTTGTTCCTGATTAAAAACTTAGCCCTACACAGTTGCAATAACGGACAATAACTTACAATTATTTTAACACACTTATGATAATTCAAGAACCACGCTGTATATTTTTTTACTTGATATTTTTTAAGAAAACGTAAAATCTTAGAATGCTATAAAAGAGTATTGATATCTATGAAGTAAGTTAGAATTTAACTTCTAATTTAAATATCTTGAAAACCGTTGCTTTAAGCGACATCTAAAAAACTTTTTTACTTAAAAAAAATTAAAAAATTAATGTTTTTAATAGAATCTTGTATACACCGCGGAACAAAAACGTTAGACCTATTTTAATGTAACGGTACCGACCTAGAGAACACCCTGTATAATATTTTTATTCTTTTTACAAAAATTAAATTGTCCATGCCCAAAAACCACTAAACCCAATTTTTTGTGCAAAATTATTAATTAGTAGAAAGAATTGAAGAAAGTATCATACATAATCACTCACATGCAATGAAAACTTTAAATGCAAAAATCTCAAAAACCGTTGCTCTGAGCGACCTTAAAACAGTATAACTTTTTTACATAAAAAGGATGGGAAAATCATTATTTTATATAAAAACTGGTATATACGGAGGCACAAGAAAAATACACTGATTTTTATGCAATGGCAGTGGTCCAAAAACACCCTGTACATTGTACATCAAATTTTTCAACGGAATTGTCTTGTCAATTTTAAAAAAACTCACAGGCTGGTTAGTTTTTGCAAAAATATTAATTAGTAAAAAAGTTATTAAAGAAAATCAAATTGAAAAAATAAAGTTTAACACCCTGTATCTCGGTTAATACGAACTTTTGGACTAAAGTAAGTATGGCTAAATCGTAATATTTTGACCCAAGAAATCTACAGTTTAACGATGTACCATTAGTTCTGGGACACCCTGTATATACTGGAGAACAGCTACTTTGCTGTCATTTTTACGGTTTTTGTATATTATTTATTGTAGCTATTGCGTTAATTAGAATTTTGCAATTAAACTTGGCAACATTTCTCGGTTTTTCAGAGGCTATAATACAAAAATTTAAAAATCAAACAAGTTTCGTATCTAATCGGGTAAAAAGGAGTTTTCGTTTCTATCATATTTTTCCGTGGGTAGCTTGAAAGCTTAACCTCACGGGGGTCCAAGATCTAATGGACACCTAATAAGTGTGACAGTTAACTGTTTCGTCCTTATGGGACTCCTCAGAATACTGCTTGGTCAATGTGACACTCTTCCGAAGTTAATTAGGCGGTTTTGTCTTTAATTCTATGTAAATACCGAGAAAACTCTCGCAAGAAGCGCCATCTACTGAGATACGAGAGAAACCAGAATGAGCGAAAATAAACTACTATACATATCGATTAATGAAAAGATCGATTACATTTAAAAATAAACAAACTAATCCGTGACCTACGACAGCTCTTCTGCCTTTCAGGCCAGATCAACGCTGATTGCGTTTTTACCCGCCATCAGACAGTCACAGTGAGCGTCAATCAATTTTTAAGCCAAATAATATTAACAAACGTGAAATTTAGTACCCGTGAATTTAAAAATCAAACAAGTTTCGTGGCTAATCGGGTAAAAAGGAGTTTTTACGTCGTAGGTCACGGATTAGTTCGTCTCTTTTTATTTGTAATCGATCTTTTCATTGATCGATATGAATAGCAGTTTATTTTCTCCTGCTCGTTCTGGTTTCTCTCGTATCTCGGTAGATGGCGCTTCTTGCGAAAGTTTTCTCACTACATAGGATTAGAGATAAAACCTTCTAATTAATTCGCAAGAGTGTCACATTGACCAAGCAGTGTTCTGAGGAGTCCCATAAGGACGAAACAGTTAACTGTGAACACTTATTAGGTGTCCATTAGATGTTGGACCCCCGTTGATATTAAAAAAAAGGTTATAACTGACGGATGTTTCAGCAGTCCCTGGTTAAAGCTAAAATATTTAATGTATTTATTTTAAATAAAATGTGCAAGAAAATAGCATTTTGTGGATACTTAAGGGTACATAGCTCTGCAAGGGTAGCACCTAGGTAGCTCCAAAATATTTCGTTTAATTTCTTAAGTTCTCCCTTTACATAATTTCTCAAAAAAGATGTACTTTCTGAGTAAAAGGCTATTATAAGAAATACTCTGCCAATATATGGGCCCCTAAGCTCACACTAGGTACTATAGTTATAGTGTACGTGTGAGCTAATATAACTAAAAACTGAAATATATTTTATTTAACTCCAGACTAAATTACCTTTTGTTTGATACCACACAAGCCATGTTTTGACTTAAACTCAAATTTTTGAAATCTACCCCCACCCTTAAAAAAAACAAAAAACTAAAATGTATTTTGTTAAACTCCGGACTCAATTACCTTTCGTTTGATATCACACACGCCATATTTTCACTTAAACTCTAATTTTTAAAATATACCCCCACCCTTTTTTTTAAATAAATTAAAATGTATTTTGTTTAACTGCAGACTCAATTACCTTTCGTTTGATATCACACACGCCATATTTTCACATAAACTCTAATTTTTGAAATCTACCCCCACCCTTTTATATGGTTTCTGTTGGGTGGATTTTGTTCATTTTTAAATGGGACCATCTCGACCCAAGACCCAGCCTAGGTACCAAATTTCATTAAAATCGGCCAAGCGGTTTTTGAGTTATGCGCGTTGGTCGTTACAGACATACAGACAGACAGACAGACAGACAGACAGACATACAGACAGACAGACAGACAGACAGACGGCGCAACAAAAAAGTTTCAAAATCATCTGAAACGCAAAGATATATAAAAATTTTTGAAATCGGAGCAACTTTTTTTTTCTCGAAAAAATTAGGATCACCATAGCTCACACTACTATAGTATAGTATATGTGTGAGCTAAAAATTATCAAAATGCCAAGATGGCGGCACCATTTAGACAATGTTCCTGAAGGAAAAGGGTGTGGGAACTTTTAGTGTGTTTAATAGTATCCTAAGGGCTATTGATTCTGCATATTGTTGGTTTTATGTTTACAGAAATGATTTATTTTGTAATTTTTTTATCCCTTCTCGGGCGCCATCTTGAATAATTCAAAATGCTCAATGGTGCCAGAGTGGCATCAACCGGATTCTTATAGTAGAGCTCTTGAGCTACCAGAATCAGCACTAAAATTTTATATATACCTCAAATCCAACCTCTTTGGAAATCTTCCAGACTATTGCCAGAAACTTTTTTTTGTTTTTTAACAACCTGTGGATACACCCAGGCGCCCGCCCCCAGTCAAAAACAAATGGTTTTTTTATTTACTTTTGCCTCTTTCAGTGTTTCAATGAGCTTGTAACCACAAAGTAAACCTTATAACCCTTTATATCCACCTTAGCCAAACATTAAAGTAGAGGTAGGTATTTTGATTTGCAGGGTAAAAGTTTTAAAACAAAGGGAAAAATCAACATATGCCCGCCGGCTTTTAAGCCTGGTGAGGCCTGAATATTTCGACGAAGATTAACCCGTGTAACGAGCAGGGACCCAATTCTTGAACCATTCGGATTTTTTGTCGTATACGAGTAAAATTCGAATAGTGGTTTCGAGTACTCGGAAAAATTGCTATGCTTGAATGCCACTCGAATGTTATTTCCGTATACGACTTTTCTTTTGGACTGAAATGCTGTTTACGTATAATTTTGGCCAACCTACCGCCGGTATGTCCACCTAAACTTGCCGCGACGAAGTAAGGTTCGCTAAATGACGTTTTTTGGAATCTCAACTCACTCAGTGATTTTTTCGTATATCTGTATGATGCCACAATACTGCAACTCGGGCTTTTTTGATAAACTGTATAGTTTGTAAAATATGAATTTTCAAAGTTTTGCCATTTTGGTCTTATGGGTTTCCCTATACTAAAAATCGCTAAATGACCTTTTTTGGAATCTCAACTCACTCAGTGGTTTTTTTGCATCTGTATGACGCCACAATACTGCAACTCGGTGCTTTTTTTGATAAACTAAATAGTTTGTAAAATATAAATTTTCAAAATTTTGCCATTTTGGTCTTATGGGTTTCCGTATACTAAAAATCGCTAAATGACGTTTTTTGGAATCTCAACTCACTCAGTGGTTTTTTCGTATCTGTATGACGCCACAATACTGCAACTCGGTGCTTTTTTTGATAAACTGTATAGTTTGTAAAATATGAATTTTCAAAGTTTTTCCATTTTGGATGGGTTTCCCTATACTAAAAATCGCTGAATGACGTTTTTTGGAATCTCAACTCACTCAGTGGTTTTTTCGTATCTGTATGACGCCACAATACTGCAACTCAGTGCTTTTTTTGATAAACTGTATAGCACGGCCTGCGCACTGATAGTTCGGTAAGCATTCCCGAGATGGCACTAATTCCTTAATCTTTACAGTTTTTTTCACAAAAAATACCCGCGCTGTTGCTTCCTCCCGGTATAATTTTTTTATACCGTCAAACTTTTCAAATTTATCAATTTTTTATATTTGTCAATTTTTCTCTGTCATTCATAAATGTTTGTTTTTTTTTAAATTTATTGCGTATTTTAAGTAAGATCTTTATTTGAAAATGGCTTCAACATGTTGCGTACTCAATTGCCCTTTCAAAATTAAACTCTTTCATAGATTCCCAAGATATTTTCATGTAAGTAAAAATACATATTTATATAAGCATTGCCTTTAGTATGTATACAGTGATATAAGCTTGTTTTATAGAAAGATTTATTATGAAAAACACTTTAATTACTTTTAGCTCCGCCAAAAATAGGAGAATGCCGTTGGACATGAAAACGCCTATCGACTTATACAAAATCTGGGGGCACGGTAGTGCTCCACCAAGTTCGCGCGGAAACTGCTGTACCATCTTTTTTTGAAACATGTCAGCCCATATTTGACCTATCTAAAACTCTACTTCGGAATGAGCTACGAAACTCAAACACAGGCATAGATTTTTATAGTTAACAATCCCTCTAGGTTTCATGGACTTCCATAAAGTGGTAAAGTAGTTACGAAATTTCAAAAAAACGTCGAAATTGCCACTCACTCACTCACTCATGTAAAAATCATGTAAATTTGTCTGTACTTCCAGACATGTTACAAAGCTGAAATTTGGCAGACTGATAGAAATTGTGACCAAATCCTTGGATTGTAAAAAATCAAAAAACCCCAAAGATCTAATTCACTCCCCTCCCCCATACATGTAAAGTTATGTAACAGTAACATTGCCCACTTCCAGAGGCGCTAGAGAGCTGAGCTTTGACAGACTGATAGGAAATATGATAAAACTAGAGGAAAAAATTTAAAAACCCCAAAATTTTAATTTGCTTCCCTCCCCTATAAATGTAAAATTATGTAAAAGTAACATTGCCCACTTCCAGAAACGCTAGAAAGCTGAGCTTTGGAAGGCCGATAGGAACTATGATAAAATCATAAAAGAAAATTAAAAAACCCCAAAGTTTAATTAACTTCTCTCCCCTATAAATGTAAAGTTATGTAAAAGTAACATTCTCCACATCCAGAAACGTTAGAGAGCTGAGCTTTGGAAGGCCGAGAGGAACTATGATAAAACTATAAAAGAAAATTAAAAAACCCAACTTTTAATTTACTTTCCTCCCCTATAAATGTAAAGTTATGTAAAAATAACATTGCCTACTTCCAGGAAGGCCCACTCACATATGAATCATCATCATCACTTCCAGGAACACTAGAGAGCTGAGCTTGAGAAGGCTGCACAGTGGAACGTTTTGAAGATCTAGGTGGACAACCCCCGAGCAACATTAACACTCTTTAATGCTTGATTTTTTTAGCTTTAAAATAACATAAAATATTTAAAAGCATTTAGTATTTGCAATATTACCTACCTCTTATATAGGGTGATTCAGATTTTAACGATTTTAAGATTTGTAGTCATACTGTATGTTTTTAATGAAAATTATTTCAACAAATTTTATAACAATGAAATAACGGTATATATTTTTTTAGTTTTTGCAAGAAGGAATTTAAATAAAACAGTTTTGCAATATACAAGGTGTTTCAGAAAAATTTAAATAAAGACGTTTTAGGCGGTAAGGGACGATCAAAAAAAAAGTTCCGCTCTCATATGTCACTATATGAAAAATAAATGCATTAAAAATTTTAAACCTCCCACCCCTTGCCCCTGAAAATGTTCGTCTGATGGCATTATCTTTAAAGGGGTTTAATGTGAGAAAATTTAAGAGATATTTGGATTTTAATTTTATATAACTAAGAAAGTTTAAAAAAATATTTATTTAATTGGAAAATTCCATTTTTATTTGAAAAATGTCATTACTTAACATAAAAATAATAGAATAATTAATTAATTCATTTTATATATATATATATATATATATCTTGCAAACTAAACTGTGTTAATTAATTTCTCAATCTGACACAAAAAAGACAAGAAAAATATATTATCATATTTCTAAAACCGCATAATAATAACTCGCTCCGTTTAAAACTTTTTGGATCTTTTTACCCTCAAAAAACTTCCCTTGGGGTTTGGTGCAGATGCCTTTTTATTAAGCTTGGTTAAACTGGTGACAGAGTGAAAAGTTACTGTTGACAAAAATTCGTGAAAGTCGAGAGTTTTAAAAACCCATCCTACAGACATACATAGGGCATATTCTTAAATTACGTAACCCCTCCTCCCTCCTCCGTAATGCATTTTTAAGAAAAAATATATTCAAGAATCATGACAGTGTAACGCAAGGTTAATAACCCCCCTTCCCCCTTGAGTGTTACGTACTTTAGGAATCGGCTCATACACATAGGTACATGGCAGTGGCGTATATAGAAAAAAGTTTCGGGGTGGGCCCGAGGCAGTTTGGGGGGGCCCGAGACCCCATGAAGCCGTATTTTATGTTTGTATTCAGGAAATATGTGGAAAATATCAAAAAAAATCTTAGCTTCGGGGGGCCCCCCCTTATATACGCCACTGGTACATGGGATAGGGTGTCTCAGAAACTACAAGGACTATAAGGATTTAGGACTATGGGGATTTAGGAGACGCTAAGACATACCAATTTTGGTAAAAAAGTGGCGCTATTCCGAGCTGTATCAAAGAAAACATTTATATGCGTTTTCAAAATATTGAGAAATAAATGGATCCATGAGGGATCTGATACCTTCCTAGCTAGCCTATTAGCACACTTCAAGTGAAGCCATGATAATATATCAGCTTTGAAAAGCTTTTTGTATATATCTGAGAAATTGAAGCTCTTACGAAGTTTTTTGTTATAACACGAATTATTGAGCAAAATATAGTCTACTATATTACGAAAACTGTATATTGATAAGATGCTCCGTTAAAAAGTTGTTTTTTTTTTTAAATTTAATTGTCGAAAAACTGTTATTAGCATTAATATATTTTGACCAAAATCTAATCAGCTCGTAAGAGTGTCGAGCACTATTTTACCTGAAAATTTTATGAAAATCGGTTTAGCGGTTTAGGAGCTATCGTGTTATGGACAGAAATAATATACACACAGACATCACGACGATATTGCTAGGATAGGTCAAAATACAGCCAAATAACACATTTTCGGCGTTATCTAAAAAAAAATTTTCGCCGAAAATAATACCTATTAATAATACCATTGCTATCCGGGCTAGGAAGGCCAAAACTAAAAATTGTGACTTTTTGAATAAAATAAAGTCCTAAAAAAATTGTTAACGTAATTTTATTGGCCTAGTCATATTTATATAGTTTTATTCAATTTGTTTAAAAGAACGCGACAATATTTTAATTTTTCGAACACAATTTAAGTTTTTAAGCATTATTTTGAAACCCCCTGTAGATATTTTTAACTTCGACACTGCATCCGATTAAGCTCGCAATAGTGCCACTATTTTCCTTTTGAACGAGTATCGTAAGTGTTACCGTTTCTGAAAATCCCACAAAGCCCTATGTACTGGACACCCTGTAGACAAACAGACACATTGACTCATCGTGATATAGAAAAATGCACGAAGATTGACTAATTTGGGTTAGAAAATCCCCAAAGGGCATATTTGTGAAGGTATCAAAAAGAAAATGTCATTAAACACAAATAATACGTTTTCTATTTTTAGAGTTGCAGGCTAACAAAATAATTGAGTACAAGTTTACCGCAAAAAAAGGACAAAATTTCAATACTGCATCAGAAAGTAGAGATTTCGGTTAATTAGAAAATAATAAAACTAACATCAACAAATTCTAACAAACTAAAGTTTCAGTCCAACAAAAACTATATAAAAATAAAATTTTCCTTACCAAAACACCAGCGAATTCATAAAATCATAGCAAGTAAAACCCTGCAACAATGACAGTCAAAATGCTTCCCTAGTCTTAAGGACATATCACTCTAAAAATGTCTGGCACTTGTATTACTCCAGCGCCTACTATGCAGGAAAAAACAATATTGTTTTACAGCATTGCCCATACATAAGATTAAAATGTCTAAGCAGAACATTTTTAAGATGCAACTTTCAATGCAAATATCTTGACAACCAGAAGGGATAAAAAAAATAATATTTTGGATCTAAGATGTATGGAATATGCTCTTTAATTGTAGAAAGCTGAAATGTTAATTTATAGTACTTAACCATGTCCACCTAGATTAGTCAAACGTTCCACTGTGGGCTGGTAGAAACTATGATAAAACCATAGGAAAATATAAAAAAAAACCTAAAAATTTTTAATAAGGTATTGCTAAAGTTTTGAACAATATTCCGCATATTTTACTACCTACTTTAAAACTTAAATATTATCCAAATCCTTTAAAAAAGGATAAAAGCATTTCATGAAAAAAAAGCCAAGTACGCGAAAGTGGTATTCCATAAAAAGTTCTCCAATACAAATTTCAAAATGAAAGGTTCTTACTAGTTTGGAAATCTTTTTCTAAACTTGGATATTACGGCTGCAAATGACTCTTAGGCGCAGTGCTAAATTGAACATAAAAAAGTTTGGCTGGAATAGCATAGTTAAAAAAAACATTTCCAAACTAGTAAGAACCTTTCATTTTGAAATTTGTATTGGAGAACTTGGCTTTACTTTTATCTCAATTTACCGTTTACGAAATACCACTTTCGCGTACTTGGCTTTTTTTACATGAAATGTTTTTGTTATGATATAGATATCCATAAAATATTTAAACTAAGGTGAAATTATTGAACTAAATAAAAAAAACTGTGATTGAGATACCGACAGTCAGATACTTTTGTTAAACATTCCTTAAATGACTAGCATGTGCCTAAATTAATATTGATTTATTATATAAAATATATTACAGTTAAAAAAAATCCTGACTGGTGGAATACTGAACATAGCTAAATAAAATACTCTGCCAATATATGGGCCCCTAAGCTCACACTAGGTACTATAGTTATAGTGTACGTGTGAGCTAATATAACTAAAAACTGAAATATATTTTATTTAACTCCAGACTAAATTACCTTTTGTTTGATACCACACAAGCCATGTTTTGACTTAAACTCAAATTTTTGAAATCTACCCCCACCCTTAAAAAAAACAAAAAACTAAAATGTATTTTGTTAAACTCCGGACTCAATTACCTTTCGTTTGATATCACACACGCCATATTTTCACTTAAACTCTAATTTTTAAAATATACCCCCACCCTTTTTTTTAAATAAATTAAAATGTATTTTGTTTAACTGCAGACTCAATTACCTTTCGTTTGATATCACACACGCCATATTTTCACATAAACTCTAATTTTTGAAATCTACCCCCACCCTTTTATTTGGTTTCTGTTCGGTGGATTTTGTTCATTTTTAAATGGGACCATCTCGACCCAAGACCCAGCCTAGGTACCAAATTTCATTGAAATCGGCCAAGCGGTTTTTGAGTTATGCGCGTTGGTCGTTACAGACATACAGACAGACAGACAGACAGACAGACAGACAGACAGACAGACAGACATACAGACAGACCGACAGACAGACAGACGGCGCAACAAAAAAGTTTCAAAATCATCTGAAACGCAAAGATATATAAAAATTTTTGAAATCGGAGCAACTTTTTTTTTCTCGAAAAAATTAGGATCACCAAAGCTCACACTACTATAGTATAGTATATGTGTGAGCTAAAATAAATGTGTAGTTATTGGGTTGTTTTTTTATGTATATCGTTGAAATGATTATCTAAAATATTTTAAAGACTTTTCAATACAAGTATCTAGTAGTTAGGACATTTTTGATTCATTTCACCAAAATGATTTCCTAAAATATTAAAAATAATTTTTAATATAATCCAAAGATTATGGAATATAAATAATCTTTAAGTTATATTAAAAATATTTTTGAATCACTTAGTATTTTTAAATAAAATTAAATATATCACCCGTGCGCGATTTTCGAAAATGTTCGTAGCGCCATCTTTGGACTGCTTACCCGAACTTATGTACGTTCGACACACCGTATATAATAATAATATAATTTTGAGTGGCCCATCTTAATAATATATATTATAATCTATAATCTTTGCTGTATAGTTTGTAAAATATGAATTTTCAAAGTTTTGCCATTTGGGTCTTATGGGTTTCCCTATACTAAAAATCGCTAAATGACGTTTTTTGGAATCTCAACTCACTCAGTGGTTTTTTCGTATCTGTATGACGCCACAATACTGCAACTAGTTGCTTTTTTTCACACATTTCTAGTTAACATTTGTCTGAGAAAATTCAAAAAACAGTGAATAATCCAAAAAATTAAAATTTTTGTCAAAATAAATTGAGTTTCACAACCAATTTTAACACATGACAAAATGCCGGGTAAGTCACTTAAATATATAAATATTTTTTAAATTTCCAAAAAAATTGTGCAACATCTGCAGCATCTGTTGATTTTTTTGCAAGAGCCTCTGAATTTTTATTACCACGGGGCTGCGGAATGTTGTAGGTATACCACATGGAAAAAAGCTATACTAACCATAGGGTAGCCTGCTTAGAAAAAGAAAAACTAGTTTAGCAGGTGATTGGATAGGAATAGAAACATAAGGGTTTACCCTGATCGCAGCAAATCCCGGTGACCTGTGAACTAAAATTTAAAAGAAGAGGAGTAACACAGGATGTGAAATTTTACACCAGATTTGGCGGAAGAACAAACGACTTCGCTTTAAGGCTTTGACATTAAGGTCATTAACTATACAGTGGATATCGGTTTTAACGACATTGAAGGGACCTTAATTATGGCCGTTATAACCGAGCGTCGTTATAGAGAAAAAACCTAACAGAATAGGTTATATTATAGAACTCTGTCGAGACCTTAATATGTCGTCGCTATAACCGATATTATGTCGTTATATAAGATGTCGTTATAAGGGATATTCACTGTATATACCTACCAAAGTACAAGCTATAATGTGATTTTCCTAACTTCTTATAACGATATCTATTTCCTAAAAATAAATAAAATCACAAAAACTTTGTGAATATTAAGGCTTTCCATAATATGTAGGTAATTTAATAACAAATATTTTGTAAAAATCAAATTACAAAATACAAATAAATAAATATATAAATTTCACATAAAACTTGTGATATTAGAAAAAATAAATATTTTTTCACAAGTTTCGCCCAAAAATATGTGCTAATGCAAGTTTGTTTTAATGTTTGGTATATTTAGTTTATTAGGCCGTCTGTTCTAGTGGTTTATAGTTTGTGAATATAAATTAAATTAGTGTCATTTTATCTGCATTTTAAAGAACTAAAATTAAAAATGTAATATGATAATCTTATCTAATTGTGTAATCCTTTCTGTGTGCAACTTTAATTTTGTGCTCTCGACTTCATACGTTGCCTTCGATCTATCTTTACGCGAGATGACGAAACCTACCCTTCTTTTAGTCACGTGACTTTGAATTTAACTCTCTCATATGATCACATGCCGGAAGTAAATCGATCACTACAACAAAGGCATTCGTTTTTTGGATAATTATTGGGTCGTTCCATCAAACCAAAACCGTTTTAAAACAGTTTTATGACTGTCGAACTGCCTGATGGAACACTGCTATTGTTTGCACGCCACTGCAAATCATCATATATAATGTAATAGCCAATTCCTTTGGCTTTTTTCAACGTCAATCTTGTTTGAATTTTGAAAAGATCCACATGCTGAGTTATTGAAAGCCGCAAGGTGTGTCTGTATTCGAAATTCGAGCATAGAAAAAAAAACTTGCTTCGAACGTCATCAATTTATCACCACTTTACATTAATTTTATATAGGGTGTCCCGTAAAAATTATAGAGAAAATATCGGCACATATTTTCAATTAATTATTTTATTTTCTTCCAAAGGTAGCAATAATTGATTTATGTTTTTTTACTAAATAAGTAGCTAAGTCGTTTGAATAAAGTAACAAAATGGTGAACAAGACATTCTCTTCCGAATAAGCTGCATTCTTTAACCAATTGATTTTTTTTGGAATTTACAAAAAACTTTGGAACCTGTGTTACATCGTCTCTATGAAAGCATCTAGTGCTAAAAAGAAAACATTGGTTAAACACAATAGGGACCTATTGCAATAAAGCCAGGCACAAATTGTGCCGGGCACTATATTGACATTTTCGCATTAAAAACTGATAGTTGATCTTTCAAAATTGACATACCAAAGTCGCATTTAGAAATCCAGTCGTTTATTTTCCAGTTATAGTGGCGTCACTATTAATTCCGGTTCTTATAATACTTAATGGCCTAATTTTGAAAGAAGACAGCTGTTCTTATAATGCGAAACTGTCAATATAGTGTCCGGCACAATTAGTGCCTGCCACTATTGCAATAGGTCCCTAATGATCTCTATATATATACAACTGAATAGGCCTTTACATTACATAATATCGCTGCCACGGCAAAACAATGACGCAAGTGGAAAAATATGATTTTTACAGGAGAGGCGAAAAACGGAATTAAATTCCTTATTATTACGTTTAAATAAAGTGAAGAAAATGCATTGGGATGAAAGTAGTTGGGATTTTTAACCAAATCTAGATAGTTTTACCGTATAGGGAGATTAATTTTGAAAATAATGACATAATTAAGTCAAAATGTCAAAATTTTACAGTTGCGTCATTGTTTTGCCGGGACGGCGATATGCAAAGTAAAGCAAAATAATGTATTTTTTTAGAGAGAGTACGGTGCGCAGGTGATATCTTTCCTTTTTACCCAACTGCAGCAGGCGAAGGAAGGGTAAGGTTTTTAGATTGTTGTATGTATGTAAATATGTATATCATAACAAAAACATTTCATGTAAAAAAAAGCCAAGTACGCGAAAATGGCATTCCGTAAAAAGAATTGAGATAAAAGTAAAGCCAAGTTCCTCCAATACAGATTTCAAAATGAAAGGTTCTTACTAGTTTGGAAATGTTTTTTTTAAACTTTGCTATTACAGCCAAACTTCTTTATATTCAATTTAGCACTGTGCCTAAGAGTCATTTACAGCCGTAATAGACAAGTTTAGAAAAATATTTCCAAACTAGTAAGAACCTTTCATTTTGAAATTTGTATTGGAGAACTTGGCTTTACTTTTATCTCAATTCTTTTTACGGAATGCCATTTTCGCGTACTTGGCTTTTTTTTACATGAAATATTTTTGTTATGATTTCACTTCTTTTTTAAAGGAATTGGATAATACTTAATTTTTGAAGTAGTAAAATATTCGGAATATTGTTCAAAACTTTTGCAATGCCTTACTTAAATTTTTGAGATTTTTTTCCATGGTTTTATCGTAGTTCCTATCAGCCTTCCAAAGCTCAGCTCTCTAACGTTTCTGAAAGTGCACAATGTTACTTTTACATAACTTTACATGTATAGGGGAAGGAAATGAATTAAAATTGTCGTGTTTTTAAATTTTGTCCTATAGTTTTATCATAGTTCCTATCAGTCTTCCAATGCTCAGCTCTCTAGCGTTTCTGGAAGTGTGTAATGTTTCTTTTACATAACTTTACATTTATAGGGGAGGAGAGTAAATGAAAATATTGGACGTTTTATAATAATTTCTATCAGCATTCCGATGCTCAGCTCTCTAGCGTTTCTGGAAGTGGGCAATGTTAGTTTTATATAAATTTACATTTATAGGAGAGGGAAGTAAATTAAAATGTTGGTGTTTTAATTTTTTCCTATAGTTTTATCATAGTTCCTATCAGTCTCCCAAAGCTCGACTCTCTAGCATTACTAGAAGTTGGCAATGCTAGTTTTACATAAATAAAATGTATAGGGGAGGGGAGTAAATTAAAATTTTGAGTTTTTTTTATTTTTTCTATAGTTTTATCATAGTTCCTACGAGTCTGCCAATGCTCAACTGTCTAGCATTTCTAGAAGTGGGCGATGTTAATTTTACTTAACTTTACATTTATAGGGGAGGGAAGTAAATTAGAATTTTGGGGTGTTTTAATTTTTTCCTATAGTTTTATCATAGTTCCTATCAGTCTGCCAAAGCTCGACTCTCTAGCATTACTGGAAGTTGGCAATGCTAGTTTTACATAACTTTAAATGTATAGGGGAGGGGAGTAAATTAAAATTTTGGGTTCTTTTGATTTTTTCCTATAGTTTTATCATAGTTCCTATCAGTCTGCCAAAGCTCAACTCTCTAGCATTTCTAGAAGTGGGCGATGCTACTTTTACATAAATTTAAATGAATAGGGGAGGGGAGTAACTTAAAATTTTGGGGTTTTTTGATTTTTTCAAGGGGTTTGGTCATAATTTCTATCAGTCTGCCAAATTTCAGCTTTGTAGCATGTCTGGAAGTACAGTAGAATATTGATGATCTATACATGAGTGAGTGAGTGAGTGAGTGAGTGGCAATTTCGACGTTTTTTGAAATTTCGTAACTACTTTACTACTTTATGGAATTCCATGAAACTTGGAGGGGTTGTTAACTCCATGGAGGTCTACGACTGTGCAACGAAGTTTGAGATGATGGTTACGGCGCGCGAACTTGGCGAGGCACTGCCGTGTCCTTAAATTTGTATTTCTCTAGCGGCTAAACGGCTGAACCGATCTTGACAAAAAAGGTGTCGTTGAATTGCTACTGATCCCGAAGGTGCATTTTATCACATGATGTAGGCTTTAAGGCATACAAATTACCTAAATTTTAGGCGATTTTATTGAAATTCCTTTAATATAATAATAAATATCCAGTAATTTTCTGTAGTTACTTTGTAGTCCTCCCTACTCCCACCGATCTCCCTTCCTGTCATTCCCCCACCCTATTCAAAAACCAAATTCGCATAATTTTATCAAATATAGAGCGATTTCAAAAATTCTTTTTGCATACGCTTTCAGATTTTTTTTCCAACACCATTTTACTAGTCGCACCCCCACCTCTCCCTCTCAACGCCCCGCCATCCTTATTAGTAATGGTTATAGCTATAACTTTCACAATTATAAAGCGATTTCAAAAGTTCTGTCTGCACACGCTTGAAGACTTTTTCCAAGTTCATTTTACTAGTTACCCTCTCTCTCTCTTCTCCCCTCCCTCCTTATTAGATATAGTTGTAGCTATATCTTTCAAAAATATAGAGCGATTTCAAAAAGTCTTTCTGCACACGCTTTAAGACTTTTTTCCAACATCATTTTACTAGTTTTCCCCTCCCGCTCCCTTTTTCCCCCCCACCCTCCTTATTAGTAATAGTAGCTATACCTTTCACAATTTTCAAAAATTCTTTCGGCACACGCGTTAGAATTTTTTTTGAAACCATTTTACTAGTTCCCCCCACCACCACTCAATGGAACGTAACACTGTTCGCGTCCGTAGAAAATCTACACGTACTTTTTGGGTAGAGCTAAATGAATTGTAAATGCATAGTGCTTTTTATAAGGCTGAATAAGAATTAAACCTAAAGTTGGAAATAAAAAAAATTTCAAATAAAAAAAAACCCCATCTTGTAAATTTATTATTTACTACTAGTTGCAGTTGGGTACCCATCTGCAAAACTGTATAATTTCGTAAGTGCGCTTTGGGCATCAAAACTAAAAGTTGAAGGATGTCGTACATTATAGGTATACCTATCAATTTTGTACTCAACTGCGACTAGTACTTACAAGTAAATTTAGCAGTTGCGTGTTATTTTATTAAAAAATGTTTTTATTACTTTGTGGAAATATTCATTACTTCGTAGAATTTTTAAATATTCGCAATAGGATTTTATAAAGTGATTTTCCAACAACAAGGCAGGCAGGTAGGCATTTTAATTATTACATTTCACCTGAAATCCTAAATTATTTTGTTAAAAGAAAGGAAAACAAGAATATTTGAAAAGGTGATTTGCAAAAAAAATATATTTAAAACCTGAACAAAAGAATTTTTCAAAACGTAAAGTTTAGTACCCGTGAATATAGAAAGATTTTGTTTCTTTTGTATTTTTCCGTGGGCAGCTCGAGAGCTGCACACCCACGTGGGTCTAAGATCTAATGGACACCTATCAAATGTTGACAGTTAACTGTTTCGTCCTTAAAAGACTCTTCAGATCACTGCATGGTCAATGTGACACTTTTGTAAAGCTACAGAGACGGTATATGAATCTCATCCTACGATGTTGGTAAGAGAAATAAACCCTGCGATACCGTTTGCTTACATAAGTGGCGACATCTACAAATACAAAAGAAACTACCAGAGTAAAAATAAAAGCAGGCAGATGAAACGAAAAACAGTACTCATGACCCTGACATAATTTGTCCCTCCGGTCGGGTCAATGCTTTTTGCCGCCTTCGCAACATTTTATGTCGGGTGAGCGGAGCGTGAGCCAAAAATACTACAAACTTGATGTTTTTTAAACTTAAAGTTTGTAGTATTTTTGTAGCTCTGTAACTTTACAAAAGTGTCACAGTGTTCTGAAGAGACCCTTAAGGACGAAACAGTTAACTGTGAACACTTAATAGGTGTCCATTAGATTTTGGACCCCCGTGGGTGTACTGCTTTCCAGCTGCCCACGGAAAAATACAAGAGAAAGAAAATCTTTCTATGCCCCCTTAGCCACGAAAAAAATTTTGTCAAAAGAATTTTTATTTTTAAATTTTACCTGAAATCTTAAATTATTTTGTTCAAAGAAAAGGGACCAAATGAATGATTACAAAGAAGGAAGGTGGGGGGGGGAGCTAGTGCCCAACAGTGCTCCCCCCGACGACACGCCCCTTTGTCCAACATATATGGCGTAGATGCTTTTTTATATTTACTATCGTTTTTGGGCTCAATTTTGTTGCATCTGCGGCTCGCTGTATCAGATTCTCAAATTGAAGTGCGATTCCATTTTGGACTTGTTCCCTTTCCAGTTGAAAAAAAGCCAATATATTTAAAATTATCAGCTGCGATTGTTCATTATACCTATTATATTTGTTTCTCGGCATTTTACATCTTTTCAAAATAATTTCCGACAAGTTGACAAACTCATGTTTTTGATTGACAGTGACGGATACTTCACATAATCAATTACCTAACTATTTAAAAAATGAATTAATCATAGAAACTACTTTCTTTAAAAAGTTTATTGTCACCGCTGTTTATAATATACTAAAGAAAGATAAACAAAAATTACGTCATTACAAATGCGTATAATTTGGACTATATATGTGTATAAGCAGAAACTAGTATAAGTTCATATGCAGCCCTTACACTGCGACCAACAGGTCTATTGTGGCTCACTTTTGAGTTTTTGCTTACCACTGTATATCTAATCCTCCAAAAAGGTCGGCTCAGTTTGGGTGAGACACTGTTCAGATCTTCCGAGGCAATCTGAAATTTACCGAAAGTGTTCTGACATAAACGTGCAATAGCCGGACATTCGCACAGTACATGTCTAACTGTTTCGTCATCCTCCATACAGAGTCTACATTCGGTCTCTTCTACTACTACATTCTGTGCATGGATACTCTTGGTCCACAGTGACCCGTAAAAACTTCAGTCACTATACTTATCTCTTGTCTCGTAAGTCCAATGATGCTCCCGGCTCTTTCTCTACAAGGTTCTTTAAAAATGCATGTCCTAAACATCCTAACTTGTGAGATACAAGGTGTTTAAAGACTTTTAGAAAATCTCCTTTTTTATTAATGTCTGTACTGCTCTAGATATTTTTGTAAAGTTTGATATTCGGTATGCCTATATTAAACACTAATTACCTATTAACATAATTAATATCTAATTTTTTCACAAAATAAAGACAAAAAAAAACGTACAAAATTTCACTGCCCCCGTACGTTAAAAGGCTTCAAGTAATTTTTTTTCGAATTTAGGTTTTTGTCTCGACGGATTTTCCATCATGTCTTATGTAATAAAATTTAAAAAAAAACGTAAAAAAAAACAAATAGCAGTAACTGTAGTACTGCCTTATGAACAATTAAAACTTTGAAGTCGTTTTTGCTTGCGCCCTTTTAACTACCGGGGGTAAATAAGGTATGCTAATTTTTCATATATGCTAACGACTTTTTTAATAATGAACTTGATGCTGCAATTTTATCTATGATCTCCTTAATTTGAATTAGACCCAATACCGATTTTTCAATCGGTTAATCAATTTCTTAGGTGTTTTATGTATTTTAGCACCAAAAATGATCTTTCGCAACTAAGATATTGGCAAGGCCGTACCGAAACAAAGCAACAAAGAGATTGCACAACAGCACAAATAAGAAAAAAATTGGACAATATTTTTATTACATTTTTTTAATCTCCCGATTTTTTCTTCTGGATATTGGTATTGTAAAAATATATTAATTAGTTCCATTATCACATTATCTCCTTGATACATTATACTTCTTTTAATATAAAAGTAACTGTAACAATCAAACGAGTAACGCAGGCCTAAAGTTACTACATACAGACTTTTTTAATTTAAATGTTCAATGTTTTAATTAGTTCGTTTGTCAAATATACAAAAATAAATATTAATAATTTGGAATAGGTACATCGGGCCTGCGGCCCAATCGGCCCTAAATTGTACCGGCCCACCGGGCATTTGCCTGGTTGCCCGCCTGTCCCATCCAACCCTGACATCTAGGTATTTTCCGTCTGACGCAAGTGAAATTATTTCACCCTGAAGATAAGCAGGAGTCAAGAAGTCCTTTTACGGGTGAGCGGTATAATGACTGTTTTGCTGGGATTAACTGACATCGGTATAGGGATTAGTTTTATAAAGTTGATTCAAATCATGAACAAATTTTCTAATAACCAATTGCCTACAATAACCACTACTGTCTGCGTTCGTTATGCCACAATTTATCAGCTTTTTTCTAAATCCCACGTAATCTTATAACAAAGCTCCAATTTTTATCAATTTATGGAAAGCTTGTCAAAAGGGTCGATAGCAAACTACAGGGTGTCAAAAACTGAAGCGTAGCCTGCGGAAACTGTACTTTAAACTGTGCCAGTGCAAAAAGTTTACTATTTTGCACTTCTGTGGGAAAAGGTTGCTATTTTCTATTCGTGCTCGGAAACTATCGATGTTTCAAATGAAAAATACTGTCTGTTTTCCATAATATTAAACTTTGTTTTGCGCAAAAACAACTGGTGCCCCCCCCCCCCGCCCTTTTATTCAGGACACGCTACAGGGGAGGGAAACGGGGCAGTGCCCTCCCAAAACTAGACAACAAACTGTATTTTTAATTGATTTATTTAAAAAAAGTTAAATTTTCCCTTACGAAATGGTTGTCTAGTTTTTTTATTCCCTGTGGTTAACAACGAGCGATTAATTGGGTAAACTTTTTTAACGTAAATAATTACAAGCCGGCAGCGCCGCGCGGGGCAAGGTTTTAATTTCACCCGTTTTTCAGCGGTGTATGCGTGGCTGTATTCGCGCGGGGGCGGGAGGAAGGAAACATTTGTTGCCCTTTCTAGTGTTGCCGGTTCTATCCTTAGTGAAGACGTATGAATTTGTTTTGATTTGGGGTTTGTCAGTAGTAAAAAGCCTTGCCGGTCGCGTGTAATTATTTGTTTTCGTTATCGTTTGTTTATAAAATGGAAATAATTACCGTCGATTACATAATTAATTGTGCAAATTTAAATACGTTGACATATGAACTTCGATTTCAAATAAAATCTTTAGGGCCACATAGACCGGACCTAAAAATTAACCAAAATTTTAGTGTAAGTAATGCCGAGGGATGTTCCATAAAAACTTATAATTGAAAATTTAATAAAAAATTATACGATGCTGAAAACTGGTTGTGAAAAAAGAAATGTTTTTTTTTGCTTTATTTGTCTTGTTATGAACAATCCACGAAGTGATCCTGCGCAACGGGAATGTCTGATATCAAGCACTTTTGTTAAAAGTTAAAAATACATAAAGTAAGTGGTATTCATTTAAATATAACCACATAGAATTTTCTATGCTAGGCAAGACTGATATTAGGTGCCAATTGAATAGTGCATATGGACAAAACATTACCGTACATAATAAAAATGTGACAAAAATTAGACATATACTAAGTAGGTTAATAGACTGATTAAAATTCTGTTTTTGATTTTGCTCTACGGGGCCATGAAAAAGAAAGGCGAATGGACTTTATCTATAAACAAATAAAGTAAAAACTACACCAAGTAGCTGCTTGTTTGGAAAATACTAAAATAAAATTGTTTCGGGAATTTTTTTTATCTCATTTTTCATGCAATTTAAATTTCTGCTCCCCCCCCCCCAATTTATAACGTCACCAGCCGCCACTGGCAACCAACCAAATTCAGAGGGCAACGAAATTTGAACATTTTCAAAATTTTTGCCACTCTCTGAAAAATGAAATAATCTGCATTTGAAGACCCAAGTGGATGAAGGTGCCATGTCGCATTTTTGCCAAAATTGAGTTTTTTCCACCAAATCTAATAAAAAGCGCTATATTTTCATGCAAATTTCATTTTTGATATATATATATATATATATATATATATATGTTGTACTCAATTGACGAAAACGGTAACTACCCGAATTTTATACTCACAACGCGATATATCATATACCCAAAACGCGTTGTGTGTAAAATGGTAAAATTCACGACAGGAAATCACGATTATTGTCGGAGACACGCGACGGGTTTCGTGTTATGGGTGATAAAGAATACCCATAATGCGAAAAAAAATTGTAAAATAAAAATACTGACACGTTTTTAAGATTTATTCATGATTTATAGACTTAATTAATACCGATATCGGCCGGTACAAAATAGCGCCGATACAAAATAACGCAAAAAATTGAAGAAAAAAAGTTAAACCTAGCTGACCTGGCTGGCTATTAGTTTCCTTATATCGGAAACAAAAAATATCGAATTAAAATGTCGAAACTGCAAAATATCAAAACAACAAAATATCGAAACTTTAGAATATCGAACAGTAAAATATCTAAAATACAAAATATCGAATCCGATTCAAACCAATCCAAACCGAACCAAAATGCGCTATTATGGTATGCGCTATTTTGACCATACGGTATTTTAGCTATACCAGCATATTTAAAAAAAAAACTTCCCTGACTTCTTTTCCGGGATCCTAGAGGGTGTGAATCCGAACCGAACCGAACTGAACCGAACCGAGTTTGGTTCGGTTCAGTTTGGTTGTAGGATCCCGGGAGAGAAGTCAGGGAAGCTTTTTTTTGAAAAACTATGCTGGTCTGTTCGGTTTGGTTCGGTTCGGTTTGGATTAACACCTTCTAGGATCCTGGAAAAGAGTCAGGAAAGTTTTTTTTTTGAAAAAATATGTTAGAAGAAACCCCTTAGTCGAAGTATATATGCCAAAACCGAATCAAACCAAATATTTGATAAAACGGCATTGGATACAAATGTATTTATACAAAACAGGGCCCATACAAAATGCGCTATTTTGTAATACCGCTATTTTGTACCGGCGCTATTTTGTACCGGCGCTATATTGTACCGGCGCTATTTTGTACCAGGGCTATTTTCTACCAGCGCTATTTTGTACCATCGCTATTTTGTACCGACGATTTTATTCCGCGCTATTTTGTACAGCGCTGTTTTATAACGGAGCCATTTTTATCGAAATTTCACTTAAAACTTTGAGAAAGGACAAATAAATAAACAAAACAAACACCTGCTGACTGTTGCTGCCGATTAAATAAAGTAAGGTTATGTATTTTCGGGTTGTGGGTATTTATTATTACCCATAGCACGAAAACCGTCGCGTGTCTCCGCCGATAATCGTGATTTCGCGTCGTGGGTTTTTCGAATTTACACACAACGCGTTTTGGGTATATAAAATATACCCGTAACGCGATGTGGAAAATTCGAAAGATCCACATCGCGCTGTGGGTATAAAATTCGGGCAGTGACCGTTTTCGCCAATTGAGTACAACATATACATATAATAGGAAATCATTGATTGGTGGGACCACAACACATGATTAATTCAAATTTATTTAGACCAAAAAGTTTCAATAAAATACGCGAAAAGAAATTATTTGCGACATGGCACCTTCATCCACATGGCTCTATAATATAAATCGTCAATTATGTCGTGCAAAGAAACTGAATTAAGCTCTCATAGCTGTAACTGAGAGATGAGTTTGCAGAGAAAAGGTCGAGGATCCCAAAACTTTTGGGCAAGTAACTTTGCATTGCCTAGGTATTTTGTTAGTTAATTGAATATGGGGTTTTAAAAATTAAATCATGGAAATCATCCCCAGACGTCAGGGTTGGATGGGACAGGCGGGCAACCGGGCAAATGCCCGGTGGGCCGGTACAATTTCGAGCTGGTTCGGCCGCAGACCCGATGTACGTATTCCAAATTATTAATATTTATTTTTGTATGTTTGACAAACGAACTAATTAAAACATTAAACATTTAAATTAAAAGAATCTGTATGTAGTAACTCCAGGCCTGCGTTACTCGTTTGATTGTTACAGTTACCTTTATATTAAAATAAGGATATTGTATCAAGGAGATAATGTGATAATGGCACTAACTTATTAATATCTTTTTACAATACCAATATCCAGAAGAAAAAGTCCGGAGATTAAAAAAATGTAATAAAAATATTGTCCAATTTTTTTCTTATTTGTGTTGTAAAGTCTCTTTTAACACACTTTGTTGACTATTTTGGTGGGGATTGATCCCCCTGATCTCCCCCTTCAACACGGCCTTGCCAATACCTCATATCTTAGTTGCGAAAGATCATTTTTGGTGCTAAAATACATAAAAAATCTTAGAAGTCGATTAACCGATTGAAAAATCGGTATTGGGTCAAATTCAAATTAAGGAGATCATAGATATAATTTCAGCATCAAGTTCATTATTAAAAAAGTCGTTACCATATGAAAAATTAGCATACCTGTTCTGCCCCCGGTAGTTAAAAGGACGCAAGTGACGAAAGTGTGGTTCGGAAAAAAACGACCTCAAAGTTTTAATTGTTCATAAGGCAGTACAGTTACTGCTATTTGTTTTTTTTTTTAAGTTCTTTTTAACTTTATTACGTAGGACATGATGGAAAATCCGTCGAGACCAAAAACCTAAATTCAAAAAAAAATTACTTGCAGCCTTGTAACTAAGGGGCAGTGCTGTTGTATGTTGAAATTTTGTACGTTTTGTTTTTGAGTATTCATTTTGTGAAAAAATTAGATATTAATTATGTTAATAGGTACTTAATGTTTAATATAGGCATACAGAATATAAAACTTTACAAAAATATCCAGAGCAGTATCACTGATATTAATAAAAAAGGAGATTTTCTGAAAGTCTTTAAACACCTTGTATCTCACGAGTTAGGATGTTTAGGACATGCACGCATATGTTTATATGAAGTTTTTTTTATCAAAATGCAAATTACATCCTTTAAAATTAGCATGTAATTTATTCTCTCATTTTTTCAATAAATTTTAAATCTCTCTATTGTATGTCTCTCTCAAATCATTTTATCTCGCAAACTTTGATCAGTCATGTAAATAAAAACCGTTTTTCAAAGCCTAAAAATAGTATAAAGAAAGGAAAATATCTGAGGACACGGCAGTGCCTCGCCAAGTTCGCGCGCCGTAACCATCTTTTCTGGAAACATTTCAGCTGATATTTGACCTACCTAAAACTCTACTTCGGAATGAGCTACGAATCTCAAACTCTGCACAGTCGTAGATCTCCATGGAGTTAACAACCCCTCCAAGTTTCATGGAATTCCATCAGGTCACTGACTCACTCATGTATAGATCATCAATATTCTACTGTACTTCCAGACATGCTACAAAGCTGAAATTTGGCAGACTGATAGAAATTATGACCAAACCCCTGGAAAAAAACCCCAAAATTTTAATTTACTCCCCTCCCCTATACATTTAAAGTTATGTAAAATTAGCATCGCCCACTTCCAGAAATGCTAGAGAGTTGAGCTTTGGCAGACTGATAGGAACTATGATAAAACTATAGGAAAAAATTAAAACACCCCAAAATTCTAATTTACTTCCCTCCCCTATAAATGTAAAGTTAAGTAAAAGTAACATTGCCTACTTCCAGACATACTAGAGAGCTGAGCTTTGGAAGACCGATAGTAACTATGTTAAAGTTATAGAAAAAAATTAAAACACCCCAAAATTCTAATTTACTTCCTTCCCCTATTAAGTTATGTAAAAGTAACACTGCCCACTTCCAGAAACGCTAGAGAGCTGAACTTTTTAAGACTGAAAGACAATATGATAAAACTATATGAAAAAATTTAAAAACACCAACATTTTAATTTACTTCCCTCTCCTATAAATGTAAATTTATATAAAACTAACATTGCCCACTTCCAGAAATGCTAGAGAGCTGAGCATTGGAATGCTGATAGAAATTATGATAAAACCATGGGAAAAAATTTAAAAAGTCCAATATTTTCATTTACTCTCCTCCCCTATAAATGTAAAGTTATGTAAAAGTAACATTACCCACTTCCAGAAACGCTAGAGAGCTGAGCATTGGAAGACTATATGGAACTCTGATAAAACTATAGGACAAAATTTAAAAACGCGACAATTTTAATTTATTTCCCTCCCCTATACATGTAAAGTTATGTAAAAGTAACATTGTGCACTTTCAGAAAAAGCTGAGCTTTGGAAGGGTGATAGGAACTACGATAAAACCATGGAAAAAAATTTAAAAATCTCAAAAATTTAAGTAAGGCATTGCAAAAGTTTTGAACAATATTCCGCATATTTTACTACTTTAAAAATTTTAAGTATTATCCAATTCCTTTAAAAAAGAAGTGAAATCATAACAAAAACATTTCATGTAAAAAAGCCAAGTACGCGAAAATGGCATTCCGTAAAAAGAATTGAGATAAAAGTAAAGCCAAGTTTTCCAATACAAATTTCAAAATGAAAGATTCTTACTAGTTTGGAAATATTTTTCTAAACTTGGCTATTACGGCTGTAAATGATTCTTAGGCATAGTGCTAAATTGAACATAAAGAAGTTTGGCTGTAATAGCAAAGTTTAAAAAAATATTTCCAAACTAGTAAGAACCTTTCATTTTGAAATTTGTATTGGAAAACTTGGCTTTACTTTTATCTCAATTCTTTTTACGGAATGCCATTTTCGAGTACTTGGCTTTTTTTACATGAAATGTTTTTGTTATGATTTAATATTCAAGCTACATAAGTAGTAAGGTATGTACGGAAAGCAGTGAAGGCCCTAAAAGTTTGAACTGGCTATAAATAACGCAAAACAAAAAATTAAAACAAAGTGAAAACAAAAAATCATAAAAAAAAGAAACAAAGTTTACGAAATTACTTTGCAGTTTTCATTAATTGACTTTTATTTAATTTTTTGTGCAAAAGACTGTGTATATTGAGGGACAGCATTGAACAAGCACAGAACAGCAAACTTGAAAAAATGGTATGAAAATAAGCCGGCAATGAGTTTGGATTTCTTTTTAAAAATTTTTTGTGTATAAAAAAAAATGCGATAACTTTTTTATGGTTGCACATACAATTTTATTAAAAGTTAAATACAGCAATAATAGTTCAGGCAAGATTCGGGAAAATCCACTTTCTAGAAGCATTTTATATTACTTTTTGCCAAATGGGCAATTCCCCCTATTTGACCCCGCTGAATCCGAATATCCCTGTTGCCAACTATATATATTTGTATCATTAAAAAATTAATAACATATTATTTTTTTTTAAATGGCTGCAAAAACCTCCAAAAACTCCCCCAGACCCCCCAAAATCTGAATGTTTGTGATTTTTTCAAATTTTCTTAAAAACTAAGCTTCTAAGAGAAAAATGTATAATACACTTTATTGTAGCCAATAAAATTCCCTTTTCAACATGGTATAACTTAATAAAGTTAGACTAATAACAAGCTCTCCAGCGGCGTCCGTTAATTGAAGTAATTATAAAAAGTTGAAAAAATACCAAGATTTATTTAATTTTTTTAAAAACTAATATCTACAGAAAACCATGTATTACATTTCGGAATACTCAATAAAATTTCCTTCAGAATAACGTATAACATGATTAAATCGGTTTTATAAATACTTCAGGGGCATCCGTAAATTAAATTAATTTTGAAAAAACAGAAAATAAACCATTTTTGTTACACGTTTTATCTAATTTTCTTAAAAACTAAGCTTAACATGAAAAAACTTGTTCTACACTTTTTTGTAGACAGAGAAATTCCCTTTCTAGAAATGTGAAACTCGGTGGGGTTTGACTTATAGCAAACTCTCCAGCGGCGTCCGTCAATGGGGGTGATTTCAACAAATCATTAAAAAAAACATGTTTGTCATACGTTTTATTCAATTTTCTTAAAAACCAAGCTCTTTATCAAAAAATGTGTTCTATACTTCGTCATAGCCAATAAAATTTCCTTTCAAACAGTGTATAACAAGGTGGAAGTTATTTTATATTTACCGGTCCAGTGGTTTCTTAATTTAAAGAAATTATTCAAGATCAATCCAAACTAATCAATTTTGTGTCTTATTGGCTTTTCGGTGGATAATAAAGAGCGGCGGATAAAAGGTCGAAAGTACAAAAGGTCGAAAAAATAAGGTTAAAGTACAAAAGGTCGAAAATACAAAAGGTCGAAAGTACAAAAGGTCGAAAGTACAAAAGATCAAAAAACAAAACGTCGAAAGTTTAAATTGTCGAAAGTACAAAAGGTCGAAAGTACAAAAGATCGAAAGTACAAAAGATCGACTGGACAGGTCAATTCGACTTGATACGGTAAATTTGTATTTTTAATATTTTGTTTTGTCGATTTTTTTTCGACCTTTTGTACTTTCGACCTTTTATAGCTTCGGCGGCAGGCCCGATAATAAAATGTCCTATTAAACAGTGTGTCACAAAATGTGACCCATAGTATAGAAAACTCTCCAGGGGCGTCCGTAAATTGCAACAATTACCAACTTACTTCCTAACAGGTTGACAGGTTGGTTGTTGATCCCAATGAGTACCTAATTATGATTATGAATGAAGTTTTTGAAAGAAAATGTTATGTTCTACAATAAAGTATTCTACATATTTTTTCCTGAAAAGTGTAGTTTTTGAGAAAATTTTGAAAAACCTATAATAAACATGTTTTTTCTAAATAATCCCAATTTACGTACGCCACTGAAGAGCTACTTGCTTTTCCTAACCTTATTGACCAATACATCGATGGAAAGGGAATTTTATTCTCCGCAAAAAACTGTTCTTTGCAATTTTTGATAAAAAGGTTAGTTTTCGAGAAAATTGCATAAAACTGAAAAAAAAACAGGTTTTTGGGGGTTTGGGGGGGATTGTCTCCGTCCCTGTCGATTTTTCGAGTTGGCAACAGAGATATTCAGATTCAGCGGGATCAAATTAGTGGAAAATGGTCGGTTGCCAAAAAGTAATATGATTTGCTTCTAGACCGAAAACGGAAAGCCTTTTAAAATAATATGCTCTGACTATAAACAATTAACCACATTTGACCAGTGGCGACTCCTACAGGGAGGGCAATGGGTTAGTGCCCTCCCAAAACTAGACAACAAAACAGTATTTTTAATTAATTTATTTTAAAAAAGTTAAATCTTCCCTTACGACATGATTGTATAGTTCTTTTTATTATCTGTGCCTAACAACAAGCGATTAGTTGGGTGCACTTTTTTAGCGTAAATAATTACAAGCCGGCAGCGCCGCGCGGGCCAAGGTTTCAATTTTACCCATAGTGCCTATAGGAATAAACATTACCGAACATAATGAAATTGTGGCAAGAAATAAACATATATACTCAGTAGGTTAGTAGACTGTTTAAAATTATAAAATTATGTGGGATTTTTGAGGGTGCTCTACGGGGCCCAGCGGCGTAGCGTGCCTGACGGGGCGGGGGGGGTCGACAGGTAAAAAGGGCGCCCTCAAATATATTGCGACCACAAAAAAAAAAAAGGTTCATTCATTTAGTTTCCTTTCCCGACTCGGCTCCTCTAACGCTTAGGGCGCTTTGGGCACCCATGGGGCGCCAGTACCCTCGGGTCGGGGGTGTCTGAAACTGGTACTAATCCGAGCATTTTGCGCATGTAAAAGAAGGGCGAATAGACTTTACCTATAAACAAATAAACTAACAACTACACGAAGTAGCTGCTTGTTTGTAAAATGCTGCTTGTAAATATATATATATATATATATATATATATATATATATATATATATATATATCCTTTTCCATGCAACAAATTCTGCCCCCTCCCAATTTATAACATCACCAGCCGCCACTGCAATAACTAAATTGTTAAATTTTTCGTAAATCCAGTAGGACCCCAGTTATCCATGCACCTTCCTCGGATAACTGGAAACAAATATAATCCGAATTTATTATAACGCACTGCATTCACGAAAATATATTATGATTAAGGGCCGGTTTATCAATGGAGGGTTACCCCTATGAGTTAAGGATAACCCTGGGTCAAAATTGTGACAAGTGTTTAATCATCCAGGATTAACTGCTAACTCGAGGGTTATCCCAAGAAAAAGTTAACCCGCGCTCTCACGGCTAGTTAGCGTATCTAGAGAACTAAAGTACTACTACCATGTCGATTAAGAATATTTTTTACGTTGTCCGACGCCTATTCTCCACTTCCTTCGATCCTGACAATCATCTTCTGTCAGGTTTTTTTGACTCGTTGATCTTTGAGTTGACTGTTGCCATTCCAATTAAGAACGGCCTCTTTTTCTGCGCCCTATTGGTTACCATTCTAGGACCTGCTTTAGTAATCTTTCATCGTTCCTCCGTTGTACATGGCCATACCATATCAGCTGCCTTTTAGTGATGTCATCCCTTATGCTTCATTCGTTTATGGCCGTGTACTTTACGTTTCCAGTTTTTTAGAGCTACTGCGATATATATTTTAAAAAGAATTGGAGAGATGCAATATCCCTGTCTTAAGCCATTCGTTACCAGGAATTCCTTTGAATGTCGATTACCAATTTTAATTTTAGATTTTGACCCTTTGTATAGTTTTCTTATCTCTTATGTATGTATGATTAATATTAATTTTCTCTAACACTGTCCAACTCTTTTTAAAGTCCAAGTTCTGGCAACATATTAAGACATAAAATTTGTCTAAAAAAATGGTGTTATCGAGTTTTAATAAATTGGTCAAAAAATTTTTTTTAAGTCACAAGCTTTTATAAAATGCACTAAAAATTAAAAAATAATTTTCTAACATTCTAATATTATCATAATAATAAAAGCGATGGCCGACTGATGGAAATTTTGACGATGTTAGCACGATAAGATATCCGTATCAATTAAATATCACTATTTGCAAGAATCAATCTAGCAGAAAAATGCAGAGGTACCAAACCCACCCAACAAGACCTAAGATACCCCAGCATTTCTCTGACATAGGTATGGCAATGGCATTACATTGCGGCACATCAAACATATCTTTGATGACCTGCTATGTTGAATATTCTTTAAGTGTTTAGATCACAAATTTAGATGAACTTATGCTTTGATTTGCGGCCATCGCTTTTATTATGATGATAATATTAGAATGTTAGAAAATTATTTTTTAATTTTTAGTGCATTTTAGAAAAGCTTGTGACTTAAAAAAAATATTTTACCAATTTATTTTATACTTTTTAGTCTCAGCTATCTACTCTATTAAATGAAAATATTTGTTCAATAACAGAACAGAGGAGTATATTCTAGATAATAATGAAATCGCTGATCGTGAGCTGTTTGGAAACACATTTTTCTATTGGGGGAAGAAGAGGGTGGGGGTAGAGGTAGAAATATATTTTTTATTTGGGCTGTATTGCCATCGGACTTTTATGCATATACCAAATTTTATAAAAGTCATTTGAAGTGAAGTGTGTCAAAAATGCATTTTTTATGAAAGGGGGTGGGGGGTAGGGGTGGGAGGACATTTTTTCATTATTATTGTATTGTTATCGGACCACTATATGTATACCAAATTTCATCCAAATCGGATAAAGGGAAGTGTGTCAAAACCGCATTTTTCTATAGATTGGGGTCGGGGTAGGAGTGGTACGATTTTTTTCTTCAATGTTGTATTGTCATCGGACCACTTTATGTATACCAAATTTCATCCAAATCGGATAATGGGAAGGGTGTCAAAAACGCATTTTCTATGGAAGGGGGTGGGGGTAGGGGTGGGAGGATATTTTTTTTTATTGTTGTATTATCATCGGACCACTATGTGTATACCAAATTTTATCCAAATCAGATAACGGGAAGTGTGTCAAAAACACATTTTTCTATAGAAGGGGTGGGGGTAGGGGTGGGAGGATATATTTTTTTTAAATGTTGTGGTGTCATCGGACCACTATGTGAATACTAAATTTCATCCAAACCGGATAACGGGATGTGTGTCAAAAACAAATTTTTCTATGGAAGAGGGTGGGGGTAGGGGTGGGAGGATATTTTTTTTTATTGTTGTATTATCATCGGACCACTATGTGTATGCCAAATTTTATCCAAATCGGATAACGGGAAGTGTGTCAAAAACACATTTTTCTATAGAAGGGGTGGGGGTAGGGGTGGGAGGATATTTTTTCCTTAATGTTGTATTGTCATGGGACCACTATGAGTGTACTAAATTTTATCCCAATCGGATAATGGGAAGTATGTCAAAAACGCTTCACAAGATTTGATAGATAGTTAGATAGTTAGACACGCAGCCCACGAGAAAGACCGGCCCGGGCGCGGAAATATCACGTTACCGTAGGAGGCTCACAAAAAAACGCCTCACGGCCCGCTGTCATTTAAAACATGTGTGTTTTCAGTTTTGGTATGTTTGTTTACGTCGATTTTTTTTTAATTAGGGCAGGAATTTTATGTGAATTTTATCGAAGTTATCAAAATAACGCAGCCCACGAAAAAGACTGTAGTGGGCTGCGTTAAAATAATTAATGGCTAATGAGTAAATTAAAAAGAAAATACCAATAAGATAAACAATGCCGCGAACGTGTAATTAGTGTTGTTCCTTGTCGATCCAACTATAAATCTCAAACCTAATATGTTGCAAACGGGAATGAAGTGGTAAAAGATAAGATCTTGGATAAGATTGATCAAATAATAGACATCCTTAGTGACATTTTCGATAGTGAGAGTGAAAAATGTGTTCAGTTGTCATTTCTTATTGAACAATTAGGTCTCTTGAAAAGGTAACCTGAGAATTGAAGATATGGTGGATACACTTTAATGTTGGCTTCATCTTTGTTTATCCAGTCATCCAGTGCATACACGTCAATTTACAATTCTAAGGTAATATGTCTTCCGCACCCTCGTAATATTAAAAAACTGATTTGTAAAATATTGTTAACAGATAGTAATCTCTCTGGTAGTGTGAAATATTTAAAAAGTAAGATACAGCTTTTAAAAGAACTGAGTTGGTAGTTAACTTACACTTTAATGAAATATATATTAAACTTTGTGCTGAGTAATTTTTCAAAAAATTATTGACGACCACTACATTCAGTTCATTGAATGTGAAAACCATCTCACTTATTCACAAAATCACTTGTTTCTTTTTAATAAATTATTGTGAAATGTTTTATATTGAAAATTTTTCTTCAGATAACTCTAGCGAGTGTTTTTATGGAGAAAAACTATTGTCAAAGCTTGAAAAAATTAGTTTAAGGGCATGTAAAGTTTTTTAAAATAATTTTATTAAAAAGACAAAGATGATAACACTCAAAGAAAAATTAAAAAACTAAAAGCTTAGGTTTGATATGTCCAATTTTGAAAGACTTGTATAGATTTGAAGTTACTAACGATATTATGGATCTAATATATGTACCTAAAGATATTAGAGTGCAAATTTTGTGTAATTTTTTATTTTATAGATTCAGTTCTTTTAGCCATAATAAACACATATATCAGCAAAATATTTTTTTAAATTTTTGCCTATAAAAGAACAAAAATTTTTTGTTAATTTATTTAAATTGTGTAAAAACATATAATATATTAAGCAATACAATAAGAATCCTGGGACTCCTAAGATCACGTGACCGCCGACTTGCTTATAACGCGCCATGGCCGGTCTTTATCGTTGGCTGCGGTTAGACAGAACATCTGAAGCTAAATAAAAGTTTGTAATAAAAATAACATTTTGATACCCATCTTTTGTGAATACATTGTTATGTAGACCGTGGTGTTCCTAATGGTTCTTGTCTGGTTCCTACGTTGTTTCTTAAACCTAAGGTGTTGGGGTTTAACGGTACCACTTGTTTCTAGCATTTCATTCGACCATGTTCCATTGTTGTACTTAATTATGTTCATTTCCTAATGCCTTAATGCCGAATGTATTTTTCATTTCCATATCTTTAATCTAATGTGATCTGTCACTGTATAATGAGATAAAAAAATAGTTTTAATATCCCGCCCTAAAAAGGCTTGGTTCTATTCATTCCTTTTGGTTCTAGGAATACACCATTTCGGAAGACAATAATCAAGTATATGTAGTTATACTTAAACAGGGTGGTCTCGAAATTTTTTTTTTTTAATTTTTGATTTAATTTTTTTCCGGATTTTTACCTTCCTAGCCCGCGTAGCAATGGCTAGAAAAAGTCTTAGTTTCGACGAAGAATTTTTTTTGAGAAAACGCCGAAAATGTGTTATTTGGGTGTATTTTGACCTATTTTAGCAATATCGTCGTGATGTCTGTCTGTGCGTGTGTGTGTGTATTTGTGTGTGTATATTATTTCTGTCCGTAACACGATAGCTCCTAAACCGCCTAACCGATTTTTACAGATACTCTAACAAGCTGATTATTTTGGTCAAAATCCATTAATTCTAATGACAGTTTTTTGACAATTAAAAACTTTTTAAAATGCTAACTTTTTAACGGAGCATCGTATCAATATGCGGTTTTCGGAATATTTTTATTTTATTTTATTTATAATATTTATTCATACAAAATAATACAATAAACAATGCTTTTCAAACCTATGTACAAAGTATGAGTAAATATAAAAGGATTTTTAATTTCTATAACAAATTTTTTGGTGGTATCAAAAAAATGAATGACTAAGATCTTCAAAGCTCTAGTGAGCTTGTCTGTAGTTCTTAGCTTTCTGTTTTTGTGTACTGTATGGTTCCAAGTTTGATTTGTAAAAAAATTAAAATTATATCCTGCAATTAGTTCGTAATACTAAACTTAAATTTAAAAACTATACTAGCCTATACCTAATCTCTTTTTTTTATGGTTAAAATTAATTTATATAGTAGACTACACTTTGTTTAATAATTTGTGGTCGGTTCGGTTCGGTTCGGTTGGGAATATAGTAGACTAGACTTTGTTTAATAACTTGTGTTATAACCAAAAACTCCGTATGAGCTTTACAAAAAACTGTTTGCAAGGCTGATAAATCATGGCTTCACTGAAGTGTTATAATAGGCTAGCTAGGAAGGTATCAGATCCGCCATGGACCCATATATTTGTATTGAAAACATAACATTATACTGTTTGGGCATATATTCTAGTTAAAAGGTTAAAAATATATACCTACAGCAAATTTTCGGAAAACTAAGTTTTAAACTTAAGGTCTACCTTTTGGAGAAAAAATTGAATATCTCAAAAACTATTAACTTTTGCATAAGGGAAAGTCCTTAAATTACGTAACGCAAAAATTCTGGATTTTTGACCCCCTCCTCCCCTCTTAATGCATTTTCAAGAAAATCTGTTGGTTGTCATGACAACGTCGCATGCTTTCGCAGGGCCAAGCCTCAGGTGGTGAACCTGCGTCCACTATTGAAATAGTGTCCGGTCGCAGTAAACGGCTCGGTTTGGTCGCCCGGGTTTCTTGGTGATCTGTGTGTCGGCTTATTGGTTACATTCGTTTCTGATTCGGTGTTTATTTTAATTATTTTGCTTAATGTGTGTGTTTTACTGGAAAACCCGTTTTCAAGGTGGAACGACGATGACAAAACATACTGTTGAATTCTGAAAAGACATGCCCTATATTGAACGTAAATAAACCGGCTAAGGTTAAAGAAAAAGTGTGCATTCAACATTTTAAAGAAGGATAAACGAATTGCCTTACATACAAGCAGTCAAATTTAAATTAAATGCAATTTCATCATCGTGAACCACTACCTACCTGATTTCTCTAATTTTACTGAATTTAGGTAAGTTCTTTATAGAATAGGTACTTACATTATTAATTTATTATTATATTTTTATTTTTTATATGTGAAGAGCTCTCGGGAAAAAAGATGAAAGTCCAAAAACTGAAAATGTTCAATAAATCAATTTTTAGATTTAAAATTACTTTTTTGAAATATCCATGGTGATTTGGGACCAAACATAATCTGAGGGCACGGCAGTGCCTCGCCAAGTTCGCGCGCCGTCACCATCTTTTCTTGAAACATTTCAGCCGATATTTGACCTACCTAAAACTCTACTTCGGAATGAGCTACGAATCTCAAACTTTGCACAGATCTCCATGGAGTTAACAACCCCTCCAAGTTTCATGGAATTCCATAAAGTATTAAAGTAGTTACGAAATTTCAAAAAACGTCGAAATTGCCACTCAACTCACTCATGTATAGATCATCAATATTCTACTGTACTTCCAGACATGCTACAAAGCTGAAATTTGGCAGACTGATAGAAATTATGACCAAATCACTGTAAAAAAAACCCCAAAATTTTAATTTACTCCCCTCCCCTATACATTTAAAGTTATGTAAAAGTAGCATTGCCCACTTCCAGAAATGCTAGAGAAATGAGCTTTGGCAGACTGATAGGAACTATGATAAAACTATAGGAAAAAATTAAAACATCCCAAAATTCTAATTTACTTCCCTCCCCTATAAATGTAAAGTTAAGTAAAAGTAACATTGCCTACTTCCAGACATGCTAGAGAGCTGAGCTTTGGAAAACCGATAGTAACTATGATAAAGTTATAGAAAAAAATTAAAACACCCCAAAATTCTAATTTACTTCCTTCCCCTATAAATGTAAAATTATGTAAAAGTAACACTGCCCACTTCCAGAAACGCTAGAGAGCTGAACTTTTTAAGAATGAAAGACAATATGATAAAACTATATGAAAAAATTTAAAAACATTTTAATTTACTTTCCTCCTATATACATGTAAAGTTATGTAAAAGTAACATTGCCCACTTCCAGAAACACTAGAGAGCTGAGCATTGGAATGCTGATAGAAATTATGATAAAACCATGGGAAAAATTTTAAAAAGTCCAATAGTTTCATTTACTCTCCTCCTCTATAAATGTAAAGTAATTTAAAATTAACATTACCCACTTCTAGAAACGCTAGAGAGCTGAGCATTGGAAGACTTATAGGAACTATGATAAAACTATAGGACAAAATTTAAAAACACGACAATTTTAATTTATTTCCCTCCCCTATACATGTAAAGTTATGTAAAAGTAACATTGAGCACTTTCAGAAACGTTAGAGAGCTGAGATTTGGAAGGCTGATAGGAACTACGATAAAGCCATGGAAAAAAATTAAAAAACCTCAAAAATTTAAGTAAGGCATTGCAAAAGTTTTGAACAATATTCTGCATATTTTACTACTTTAAAAATTAAGTATTATGCAATTCCTTTAAAAAAGAAGTGAAATCATAACAAAAACATGCCATGTAAAAAAAGCCAAGTACGCGAAAATGGCATTCCGTAAAAAGAATTGTAATTGTAATAGCAAAGTTTAAAAAACATTTCCAAACTAGTAAGAACCTTTCATTTTGAAATTTGTATTGGAGAACTTGGCTTTACTTTTATCTCAATTCTTTTTACGGAATGCCACTTTCGGGTACTTGGCATTTTTTACATGGAATGTTTTTGTTATGATATACTTTATTTAGCCCAAAGACTCCAAATTACAGTTCTATTAACTATTTGTAGACTACTAGATCTGTTTGGTAATTATGGCTTCCTATTCTGTCGAATGACGGTAGTTCCCGAGAAGAAAGATGATAGTCCACGACAGGATCAATCTTAAAAAATGATCGGAAAAAGCTAGACGTCTGTTTTTTGATAATAGATTACTTGAAAACAACTTTCATTCGTGTAGAATGTATAAAAGATTTTACAGAAAAAAATATTAATTAAAAATTCAATCAATAATATATCGCAAAATATTAAAACAAAAATAAAATTCTTGATTATTATAACGAAATTTCACTTTTTTCATTTTGACTACCCTACGTCCCCATAAACTGTACATCTGCAATCATCTTCTACTGTATCTCTTGCCAGTCTTACCTTCTTTGCAACATCACTAACTCTTCCATGGGATTTTCTTTTTTTAATTTATTATACATTTTAGCAAACTACACTCACCAAAAATCTTTAACTTTTAATAAAATTAAATGGCTAAATGGCATTTTGTAAATCCTATCTTTCTATAAAAAAACTGATCATATACACGTTACCATGAAATCTTTTTATCTTATCATTCATCTTTTTTCCCAAGAACTTCGCAAAGGTGCCCCTGTTGTGGACTATCATCTTTTTTCCCGCAAGAGATTAAATAGTTTTTTAATTTTTCTAATTTGAAAAAGACTTTTATTTTAAGATTTTTCATTCGTTATAGATGAAAAAAATATCAGAGGATACGAATTTGTCAAAATCTCAAATTTGAAAAAAATGGACTTTCATCCTTATTCCAGAGAGCTCTTCATGTGTGTATAAAAAATGGGGGTAGAGAAATCCTGCGTCACCTATTGCGAATGTCACGAGCCGCCACTGATGGATTGCTGTGAACACACTCGGTTGTTGCTCAAGCGCGTCGATAAGGGGGGGGTGGGGGTACATGCGGGTCAATACCCCCCCCCAGGAATCCAAGAACTGAAGTTTTTTATTATCGAGCACTCGTAATGCAAAGCTCACGAAAATTTGCAAAAAAAAAATTAAGTATGTATAAGTTTGTTAAGTGTTATTAAGTATATGTAAAGTTAAAAATAGGGTTTGATGTGATTTGTAATTGAGTTTAGGTCAACTGTAACTAACGGTAAGAAAAACCTAAAATTTCTTTTATTGTAGTACAGAGTGGTCCAAATAGGACACTTTTGATAGGAAACGCCTATTTCTAGAGGAGATAGAAAAAAACTAACCTGCATTTTGCGAGCTCGATTTTCGTTAAAAAGTTAATGCCGAAAACCGCACATCGATATCTTAAACTACTTACAAGATATAGGGTGGTTTTCCATTTGGTGCATTTTCGACCCACCCCCGTAACTTGTTTATTTATGAATATTTTTTATTTCTGTAAAAACGTTCTTAAAGCACTTTTTTAAGAGCAATTCAACTTTCAAATTAAATTTTATCTTTCACTTTTAATTTTTGACATATTACATAAAGTTTGTAATTTTCTTATGAAATGACCCTATTTTTATTTGATTTTTGAAATCAGCGTAAAAACAAATGATGTGTCACACTTAATATTTTATTTATTTATTTTTTTTTATTTTTTTTTATTACCTCTTATTTTTTATTATTTTTTTTAGTTTGATCATTTTAAAATATTTTAAACCCATTCAGCAAACTAAAAAAAAATAAAAATGGTTTTGCGATAATAGCCTTCGCATTTTCATTATTTCCCATTAGCAAAATATTTTAGAAAAAACTCTCTCGTGAAAAGTTACCAAAAACCTAGTTACTAGGTTTTGCAAAAGTAGGGCAGAGTACCCCCCCCCTCAAGAAAAAAAGCTATCGACGCCCTTGTTGTTGCTTTTTCTAACTACCCCTTCAGCGTTACGTAATTTAAAAATAGTCGCTAACTTAGAATATCGTCGACATACATACAATTCAGTCAAATAAATTTTATTTAAACACAATGTAACTTTAAAATTTCAACAAAAATTTACAACAGAACTGACAATAACTAAAATCGTGTTTCAACGCACATCAATTCTATCAACCTGGATAAATAACTTTTTATTATATATATCTGGAAATGATGATAAAATCGATATTTTTTCTCATTCGATGTTATGCAAAGTATATAAAACCACGATTATTTTATTTTAATGGTTTTATTTAACTCGTCTTCGTAAATTTTAGTTCAAGCCCTACATCCAAGTTCGCACGGAAACTGCTGTACCATCTTTTCTTGAAACATTTCAGCCCATATTTGATCTAAAACTCTTCTTCAGGATAAGCTAAACTCATTCTTTGCACAGTCGTAGATCTTTATAGAGTTAACAATCCGTCAAAGTTTCATAGACTTCCATAAAGTAGTAAAGTAAAAACTGTTTGGTTTTCACTATCTCCAACGTCGATCACAGGGATACGAGTGATCCCCGTCTGGAACACGTCCTGATAATCAGGAACAAGTGAGCCATGCAAATCTTAGCTTCGGCCTGGCCATCAGTATAATTCAATGCCGGTAGGGGTATTTTCCCTCGGATTAGTTGTTTCTGTTGGTTTCACAAAAGTAGTAAAGTAGTTACGAAATTTCAAAAAACGTCGAAATTGCCACTTACTCACTCACTCATGTATAGATCATCAAAATTCTACTGTACTTCCAGAATGCTACAAAGTTAAAATTTGACACACTGATAGAAATTGTGAAAAAACCTCAAAATTCTAATTTACTCTAAAACTAACATTACCCACTTCCAGGAACGCTAGAGAGCTGAGCTTTAGAAGGCTGATAGGGACTATGATAAAACCATAGGAAAAAGTTAAAAAAACCTCAAAATTTCGCAGTTTTGAACAATATTCCGCAAGTTTTGAACAATATTCCACACATTTTTCTACTTTAAAGCTTAAATATTATCCAAATTCTTTAAAAAAGGAGTGAAATCATAACAAAAAATTTAATGTAAATTTCTTCCACATTGCATCAAAAAAAAGGGTGCTGCGAGTCAAAAATTTTGTATTTTTCCACGGAATATGTGCCAAAATGTTCATACTTTTACCTTAATTTTTTACGTGTCTTCGGTGTACAGCTCGGGCTACAAGGTAGCGGTGCATCTTGCATAGACGTACAAGAAATGGTACGGTCCCCCCTTTTTTATGTCATTAAAAATTAAGTAAACTCGTTTGGCAAGTCTGGCATTTCAGCGGTATTTAAAAACCATGCGGTGTTTCCCACCCCACAAATGTCGAAAAAATAAGATAACATTACAAAGTAGGCGAGTGTACAGCGTGTCCCATTTTCGATGGGATTAAATGGGAAACTCGGTTATTATTAAAGATATCGATTTTCTGATTGCACCTTACCGTGCTCTTTTTTGGAGCCTTTAAAAATGGTGTAATCAGATTTTTGCTATACCCCGTAGTTTCGCTAATACAGGGAGTTTTTGAAAAAATTACATTTTAATTAATTCCTTGTATCTCGCTTATTTTGCAAGATATTTTTATTCTGTAAAAACCTTTCTATGGCAACTTTTTTAGAGCAAAATAATGACGTTGTCAATTTTTTAAAATATTGTTTAGTTTTTGAGATATGGTATTTATCATAACAAAATTAAATACGGACCTGGATTTTTTTTATTACTACTTTGATTAGTTCCATGCTATTATTACTTTAAAATGATAAAACTTTAATATTTTTTTGATTTAAGCTTTTGATTATAGCCCAAACCTGGAAATTTCCAACGTAATTATAAATTAAAAATTGCAAGACACACTAGTTGAACGATTTTTAGTTTATCTGTTTTGAAATGATAATTAAAAGATTTATAAATAAAGTAAAAAACGTTAAAAAGTTACAAAAATAATATCATACCAATTATTTGATGGTAGCACAGCAGGTCGTGAAATTTACAAAACAAAAGCGTGGAATTGACATTGTCATTTTACTTGTCATTTTTGTGAATGGCTTACAATTATTTTAAACTGGCTAGAAATCGACCATATCCAGATTTTGAAAAATGTGATATGTTTGACTGCTTCATTCAAGCAACAAAATCCCAATATTTAAATGGCAGAAATATTTTTATGCAAAATACGTTAAGAAAAATTACTCAAAAATGCCAACAATGTCTTACACATAATGGTAATCAGAAAAATTAGTTATTTTTTATAATTTGTTTTTTTTGTATTTTTCGTAGACTTTGTTTCAAATAAACCTGTAAATTAACGTAAAACCATTTTAATATGCTAAGTATCAAAACAGTTAAACTAAAAAATGTTTATCTAGCAATTTTTAATTTGTATTTATGTTGAAAATATCCAGGTTCGGACTAATTTTTTTTTTAATATTAAATATTTTTCTTTTACCTTAAAACAAAAAATTTTAAAATTTTTATTATTTTATGATAATACTAGCATGAAACCAATCAAAATAGTAATAAAAAAAATCCAGGTCCATATTTAATTTTTTTATGATAAATACCATATCTCAAAAACTAAACAATATTTTAAAAAGTTGATAACGTCATTATTTTCTTCTAAAAAAGTTGCCATGAAAAGGTTTTTGCAGAATAAAAATATCTCGCAAAATAAGCGAGATACAAGGGATTATTAAAAATACAATTTTTTCAAAAACTCCCTGTATTAGCGAAACTACGGGGTATAGCAAAAATCTGATTACGCCATTTTTAAGGGCTCAAAAAAAGAGCACGGTAAGGTGCAATCAGAAAATCAATATCTTTAATAATAACCGAGTTTCCCATTTAATCCCATCGAAAATGGGACACGCTGTACATTGCTTTCATGTACACCGCTGAAGCAAGCAAAGATTTTTTTATACGACTGTCTTGTAAAAGGGGGTTTTGCGCACGGAGAACACGATCTGAAAATGGCATTTTGCGCACGCTGTGTGCAAAACGTTTTGCACACGCGTATTTCAATTTTGCACACGCCTATGACATTTCTGCATACGGGTCTCCCGTCATTGTGATTTTTGTTGTTGTCACCCATCAATATAAGTTGGCTTAGTTCCGTAGCAACCGTCACTGCTCGTATGTTTTGTTGATTAGATACGTCAAAAAATTGTTGAATTTTTAAAGTTTTGTTGTAAAAATGTCGGAAATAAAAACAGGTTAAATTAAAATTTGATTTTTCTTTCTTTATTAGCAGTCGTATAAAAAATATTGTAAAAAACTCGTTTGAAAACCTCTTTGCACACTCCCTCGACTTGTAGACCTCGCATTCGGCTCGGTCTACCAAACTGTCTCGAACGTGTGCAAAGAGTCGTTTTCAAACCTTGTTGTTTAAATAACTATTAAAAAAGCACCCTGCACACCTCCTTTTTATTTTTTGAACGCAGTTGAATGACGTCATCGTTTTGGCCGTGTTTATTTTCGAACGGTTTTGGGCTACCCACAAATCGCCAAACAGAACTGCGGATATAACCACGGATTACCAAATAAATCCGCGGATATAACTACGGTTCACAAAGGGTGATCCGCGATATAACATTTACCTTAACGCTCCCCAGCTGTGTTAAAAAGGGACATTCATCGTAAAACAAGCTGTATGAAAACCTCGAAAACAATAAGGACACAAACCTGACAGTTTTACAAGTTCATTGGACCTACCTAGCATTTGGTAAATTTATCAGGAGAGCTAAAAAATAAAAAAGGTGTAGATATGTTTCTGCAGTTAGATCAAAGGTGATTTATAGGTATATATAGTCCAAATTATACGCATTTGTAATGACGTCATTTTTGTTTTTCTTTGTTTAGTATATTATAAACAGCGGTGACAATAAACTTTTTAAAAAAAGTAGTGTCTATGATTAATTCATTTTTTAAGTATTCGTCACTGTGAATCAAAAACATAATAACAAATATTGATTGGCAAAAATATCTACGCCATACGTTTTTTTCTCACCTGCTGGCGTCATTACAAATTCGTATAATTTAGACTATAGTATAGTTTACATAAAAATGGTTCCAAAAACTAAGTGCACATTTTGAATATGGACTCTTTCCTGACTTCAGAGCGATATTCATATAAATCCTAGCTGATCCTCTCGAAATTTTTTCAATTTTTTGCCATTTTTCTAGTTAGTCTAGGCGCTGGCTCCTGTCACGTGTGACCTTTTATGTGCGCTCAGTTTGATTGCGGGGCATTGTTAAGCACCCACAGGTGTATAAAAAAAGTTTAATCACGTGGTCGAACTCATGGTCGTTTGGCCGCCATCTTTGAAAATGGCCGCCAAATTGATAGTTTTTTTGTTTACGCGTATCTCCCTACGCAGTCATCCGATTTTAATTTTTTAAAGCTTGTTATACTCGTTTTTTAAAGGCAAATAAATTTTGTTATTACACATTTATTATTAAATCAAGTAGTTTTTGAGATATACCACGATTATTAGTATTTCCGCAAAAGAATTAAAATAATACCCATGCTCATTTTATTGTAGCTACAATATTATTGAAATTTGTTTTTTTCTTACGTAGAAGGCTTTAAACCTATTACAGAAGGGGCTATTAACTTTATGTTTTTAAACTTCGATTGATGGTACCCCTAAAGAATGACTAAAGAGGGTGGTTTCTAAAACTGTTCACAAGCTTATACGCAAAGTGAATTTGCAGCGAAACGATTCATCCTAGCAAACAACTAATACAATTTTTAATAGTACTTTTCCGCTTCTTTTGATCAATGTCATATCTTTTACATTTTTTAAGAAAAAAATCGATTTTGGAGCGAGAACATGGAATGTTGTATATTTTAGCTGGCTTGTACAGCTTACCATCAAAGGTAGTATGTTAAGTGATACACCAAAAGAAGCGAAATTAAAAGTACTATAAAAAATTAATTTTACCGTTTTTCGCTAGGATGCATCGTTTCGCTGCAAATTTACTTTTTCTATAATATTGTGAACAGTTTCAGAAACCACCAGGCAGTCTTTATGAACCATCCAACGAATTTTAAAAATACATAGTCAATATCCCCTTGTGTGAAAGGTTTAACGCCTTCCATGTAGCAAAAAAGAACAAATGTCAATAATATTGTAGCTACAATAAAAAGAGAATGGCTATTATTTTAACTAGTTTGCGAGCGAAAATAGTAATAATCTTGGTATATCTCCAAAACTACGTAATTTATCAAAAAATATGTTATGATCAAATTTGTTTGGCTTTCAAAGGGAAGTAAAACAAGCTTTAAAAAATTGAAATCGGATGACTTGGTACGGAGATACGCTTAAACAAAAAATCTTTTAATTTGGCGGACATTTTCAAGGATAGCGGCCAAACGACCAGGAATTCGACCACGTGACCAAACTTTTTTATACTGCTATGGGTGCCTAACAAAGTCCCGCAGTCAAAGTGAGCGCACATATTAGGTCACACGTGACAGGAGCCAGCGCCTAGACTAACTAGAAAAAAAGCAAAAAATTGACAAAATTTCGAGAAGAGGATCAGCTAGGATTTATATGAATATGGCTCTGAAGTCAGGAAAGAGTCCATATTCAAAATGTGCAATTAGTTTTCGTAACCATTTTTATGTAACCTATACTTCATTCAGGCACACTGTGTGAGAATAGTTAAACCTCAAAATATTTCAATTTTCGTAATTTTGTTAGTTAGGTCCCTTCGTGAGAAAGGCGACGATTTTCTTTTAAAAATGAAAAAATATGCAAAAATAAGGTGTTTTTCCACTTCAGAAGCGCTAAAAGGGTTTTTTATCTTTAACTCGTTGTAAACTTTCTGGAAAAAAGAAACACAAGATGAAAAGAGAAATTAATTAATAAATCGAGACCAAAGACGCTTAAAAACTTACAAAATTTGCACCTAAAAATATTCTTAAAGTTTTATAATGATATTCAATATCCTGTATTTTTTACTAGTAATATAGATAACTTTAAAGGCGGGTCTACATGTATCATGTTGCCTGACGTTTTACTTGATCAGGTAAAACGAATCAGGCAAAACGTACGTTTTGCCTGAACTGAACAGGACGGAAGACGGACCTGTTAAACTGATAGGTTACCTGGTAACTTTCTGGCCAATCAGAGCCAGTTGTTGAAGCGGGAAATGACGTCACCCAGAGTGCCGATTTAAATAAAAAGGCCCTTTATTGATTTAAATGTAAATATATTTTATTATTTTTCTTAAAGTGTCTCGAATAACAATATTCTTAAATTACATCAACTAACTCAAATATAAAACATTCCTTATACCAAAATATCTTAAAGGCAAAATGTCTTAGAAAGCTTTTAGTCCGTTAAAATAATTTTCAAATTTCAAATATGCTTTATTGTCAGAAAAATACAACATTTTTATTGACAAAGCGTTAAATATAAATAGATAATTAATAAAGTCTTTTACATAATACCATAGTTGTGGTCAAAAGTTCAAACAATTTCACCAACACTTGATACCTATTGTAAAACTTAATAATTACTCTTAAAATACATATTGATTTAAAAAACACAGATTAAAAGGTATATTACATTCACATAGTAAATACTCTGCCAATATATGGGCCCCTAAGCTCACACTAGGTACTATAGTTATAGTTTACGTGTGAGCTAATATAACTAAAAACTGAAATATATTTTATTCAACTCCAGACTAAATTACCTTTTGTTTGATACCACACAGGCCATGTTTTGACTTAAACTCAAATTTTTAAAATCTACCCCCACCCTTAAAAAAAGCAAAACCTAAAATGTATTTTGTTAAACTCCGGACTCAATTACCTTTCGTTTGATATCACACACGCCATATTTTCACTTAAACTCGAATTTTTGAAATATACCCCCACCCTTTTTTTTAAATAAATTAAAATATATTTTGTTTAACTCCAGACTCAATTATCTTTCGTTTGATATCAAACACGCCATATTTTCACATAAACTCTAATTTTTGAAATCTATCCCCACCCTTTTATTTGGTTTGTGTTCGGTGGATTTTGTTCATTTTTAAATGGGACCATCTCGACCCAAGACCCAGCCTAGGTATCAAATTTCATTGAAATCGGCCAAGCGGTTTTTGAGTTATGCGCGTTGGTCGTTACAGACAGACAGACAGACAGACAGACAGACAGACAGACAGACAGACAGACAGACAGACAGACAGACAGACAGACAGACAGACAGACAGACAGACAGACAGACAGACAGACAGACAGACAGACAGACAGACAGACAGACAGACAGACAGACAGACAGACAGACAGACAGACAGACAGACAGACAGACAGACAGACAGACAGACAGACAGACAGACAGACAGACAGACAGACAGACAGACAGACAGACAGACAGACAGACAGACAGACAGACAGACAGACAGACAGACAGACAGACAGACAGACAGACAGACAGACAGACAGACAGACAGACAGACAGACAGACAGACAGACAGACAGACAGACAGACAGACAGACAGACAGACAGACAGACAGACAGACAGACAGACAGACAGACAGACAGACAGACAGACAGACAGACAGACAGACAGACAGACAGACAGACAGACAGACAGACAGACAGACAGACAGACAGACAGACAGACAGACAGACAGACAGACAGACAGACAGACAGACAGACAGACAGACAGACAGACAGACAGACAGACAGACAGACAGACAGACAGACAGACAGACAGACGGCGCAACAAAAAAAGTTTCAAAAGCATCTGAAACGCAAAGATATATAAAAAATTTTGAAATCGGAGCAACTTTTTTTTTCTCGAAAAAATTAGGATCAAGATAGCTCACACTACTATAGTATGGTATATGTGTGAGCTAATAAACAAGTTAATGTTAAAATTCTTTCTTTTTTAAAAAAATAACTACAAGTAGAAAGTATTTAAGTAAACTAGAACAAATATTTACGGTTTTTAAATAAATATAGTCCAAAAAAACACCACAAATGTAAAAAATCAATCATCAAAAAATAAAAATACTCAAAAACACATGTAAACAAAGGGCTCTATTCAAATCGTGGCACTCCAAATGACGCGCTGTCACCTCTCACGCCACTTCGACCATGGATTTACTAGAGGCCCTCGATACATTTGACAATTGTTAAAACAATTGTCAAATGTATCAAGGGCCTCTAGGATTTACCAGGCACCCTATCCTTGCCTCTGTTTTAGGCAAAACTTCCGGCAAGAACACAGAACATGTATTAGGAGCCCAGGGCCGTACTGGGTACGTAGGGGCCCCGGTGGGAGAGCAGAGCCAAGAGCCCCGTAACCTGTGACGGATACAGGAAGTTCGGGAGGGAGGGCCCAAAAAAATTTGCGGCTTTTCGTAAGGTTGAGCTCAGAAGTTTGGCACTATATGAAACTTTAATGTGCCACAGGCAAACATTAAAAAAAAAATTAAGTCATTTTTACGTAAAATTAAAAAAAATGTTATTTTTTTGGAAATATTTTAAAGAACTTTAATTTTTATTAACTTTCTAGCCCGCGCAGCAATAGCTAGAGAAGTTAGTATTGTTTTCGACGAAAACTGTGTTATTTGGATGTAGTTTGACCTATCTTAGCAATATTGTTGCGACTTCTATCCGTGTGTGTGTGTATGTCTGTCCGGCCCACAACAGCTCCTAAACCGCTGAATCGATTTTCATGAAATTTTTTAGTAAAATAGTGTAAAATACTGTAAAGAGCTGACTAAAAGCTGACGGAGCATTGCATCAGTAAGATATTTATAAAAACTGTTCTCGAGGTTGATATGTGAAGTTCGCTTGGAGTGTGCTAATGGGTTAGGAGGGTATCAGATCATCCATTTATTTTTTTATTGGAATTGAAGAAATACACAATGAAATATCAGCAGTAAGTGCATCTAGAGAAATTGTCATATTGGGAGAGTTAATGATCTGACAGTTGGCCAATATGGAGAAAATGTTGTTAATGACAATGGAAACCGGCTAATTACAGTATGTGAGCAATTAGACCTAAAAATCCAAAATGGTTTTTTTCAACATAAGGAAATACACAAATATACCTGGACCAAACCCTCACAAAACCTGAAATCCGTCATTGATTATCTTATCACTAAACAAAAGACAAAGCTAAAAATTCAAGATGTCAGAACAAAGCGTGGATCAACATGCGGAAGTGATCACTATTTTCTGGAGTCCAAAATTCTCTTTCCTTATCAAGGCCGAAGCCTGCATCAACAACATCTTGATGATACAGTGATTGAAGAAATTGATCACTGTAAATATAATCTACTAAGCCTAGAACATGACAGCGTAAAAAACTTATACAAAAAGAGACTGAACGAAAAACTTAATACAAGTTCAGGTGAAACCCCAGATGAGGAATACGAATGTATTACATTAAGCATCCACCAAGCTGCAAAAGAAGCACTAGGATTAGTGGAAGAAACTTCTAAAAGAAGAAAACCATACTGGTGGGATGCTGAGATTGAAAGAGAAATAGAGGAAAAAAGGAAATTATATCACACCTACTTATCCCAAAAGACAGATAGAAGCAGACAAGAATACAAAATCGCGCAATCAAAGGTGAGAAGAATGATCAGTGATAAGAAAAATCATTCGTGGACGCAAAAGTGCCAGAAAATAGATTCTTACTTAGGAGGTAGGAGAAGTACCGAAAGCTGGAAAACTATAAGATCGATTAAAAAAGAAACATGCAGAGATATCATTTCACCAATACCAGACAAAGAATGGGATGAGCATTTTAAAAAACTTTTAACTGAAGATAGAGCAGAATTCAAGGAAGACGCAAGAGACAATATAATTATAACGATGGGATCTCCAGTACCCCTCACAATCTCTGAGGTCAAAAACGTGTGCACAACCTTAAAAAGCGGTAAATCTGCCGGACCCGGAAATATCCCAGCCGAACTTATTAAATATGGCACTGAAGAACTGTTTTGGAGATTACGGAATCTTTTCCAAAAATATTTAAATGGAACTGTAGTCCCAACTGAGTGGAAAACGTCATATATATCCACAATACACAAAAAAGGAAGGAAAGATATATGTAACAATTATACAGGTATATCTGTGACTAGTACGTTAAGCAGAATATACGGTAAAATAATAAGAAATAAAGTAGAGAGCGAATATAAAGACATGGAGACAGAAGAACAAGCTGGTTTCAGGGCGGGTAGATCGACTTCAGATCATCTCTTTTGTATAACCCAAGTTATTGAAAAGAAAATGGCATACGGACAAGAGCTGCATCTGCTTTACGTGGATTTGCAGAAGGCATATGATAGTATACCACTAAATCTACTTTGGAAAGCGTTGGAAAAGACAAACATAAGCGTACAACTAATTAAGGCAATCAAAGAGTTATACCGCAATAGTATGGCAAAAGTTAAAATAAAAGCAAAACTAACTAAAGGCTTTCAAGTAAATAAAGGTCTTAAACAAGGTTGCTGTATCTCGCCTACGCTCTTCAAGATATACTTGGAACAAGTCCTTAAAGTATGGAAGAAAAAATGCCAAAACATGGGAATTCCGTTGGACGAAACCACCCTGTATACTTTATGTTTCGCCGATGATCAGATAGTAGTGGCTCAGGATTATGACGACCTCGAATATATGACACGAAAACTAATAGAAGAGTACAATAAGTGGGGACTAGAGGTTAATCTCAATAAGACAGAGTATATGTGTATCGGTGGAATGAAACAGGATCTAATCTTAAATACCGGGCAGCGAATTCACTCCTGTGATGAGTATAAATACTTAGGTCTAAAAATTACAGCTGACGGAACACTAGACAAAGCTATAAAAGATCGAAACGTACAAGGAAGAAAAGCAATAACTTTATTAAATGGAATAATTTGGGACCAAAGTATATCAAAACATAACAAAAAGCTTATATATAACACCATTGTAAAAAGTATTATTACATACGGCTCAGAAGTATGGCCAATCAAGAATAGAACAGAAAAAATGCTTTCCGCTACGGAGATGGACTATTGGAGAAGAGCAGCAGGGAAATCAAAAAGAGAAAGAGTTACAAATCAAAGAATAAGAGAAATTATGACAGTGGGTGAACGTACTTTAGTGGATGATATAAGAACAAAACAACTGGTGTGGTACGGACATGTACAAAGAATGAATGATGAAAGACTACCTAAACAAATACTACAATGGAAACCAACTGGCCGAAGAAAACGAGGACGGCCAAGGAGAAGCTGGAGAGAAGGAATAGACAATGAAATAAGAATAAGAGGCCTAGATGATGAATTATGGGCAAACAGAAACGAGTGGAGATTGGGTATCGGAAGACGTAGAACGTTGTGAAACCGATAAATATATATAATTAAAGAATATAAGCTTTATCTCAAGGATGGTTCTGTTCCCCTCGATCCCCTACTGCTCGCAGCCAGAAAGAAAACAAAGTGTGTTGGTAAAAAGAATTTATTTATCAGTTATCACTGTTCATACTATTACAAAAGCATTCTTTGCAATTCAACTGAACCTTTAGCAAAACTTAGGCAGTTTTCTTAAGGCTACTTACCAGATCAATCAACAGCTACAGATATTTTAAGTATAAATTACAGTAATAATCTTAGTAATGTATTCAGTAATATTATCGTAGCACTTACTTTGTGTCTTTTTAACTTTTCTCTAAAGTGCTTGATATCACACATTCCCTTTGCCACCCACGCAGGATAACTTCGTGGATTGTTTATAATAAGACAAATAAAGCAAAAAAAAGAATTTCTTTGTTCACAACCGCACAACCAGGTTTCAGCATCATATTATTTTTTTATGAAATTTTCTATTATAAGTTTTTTGGAACAACCCTCTGCATTACTTGCACTAAAATGTTGGTTAATGTTTAGGTCCGGTCTATGTGGCCCTAAAGACTTTATTTGTAAACGAAGTTCATATGTCAACGTATTTAAATTAGCACAGTTATTTATATAATCGACGGTATTTAATTCCATTTTAAAAACAAACGAAAACAATGGACACGCGACCGGCAAGGCTTTTAACTACGGACCTACCCTAAATGAAAATAAACTCATACGTCTTCACTAAGGATAGAAACGGCAACGCGTAGGAAGGGCAATGAACGTTTTCGCACGATGAACATGGCCGACGTCCCCTAAAACATTCCTCCCGCCCCCGCGCTTGAACACCCATCCATACACCGGGAAAAAACGGGTGACATTGAAATGTTGTCCTGCGCGGTGATGCCGGCTTGTAATTATTTACGCTAAAAAAGTTTACCCAATTAGTCTCCTTTTGTTGACCACAGACCCAAGAAAAGAACTAGACATGTCGTAAGGAAAGATTTAACTTTTTTTAAATAAATCAATTAAAAATACTGTTTGTTGTCTAGTTTAGGGAGGGCCTTATTTAGATCAGGTCCCTTATATCAAAAGAATAAAGAATTGAAATATTTTATCATAAATTTAAAGTTACTTTTTGTTTTCAGACGATAGACGGATGGCAATGCTCTATCCAGGCACTTGTTACCCAGAGGCGTGCAAGGGGGAGACCGCATGTACATCTATTAACAGCACCACGTACACATGTATATGCACGCACGACTCACAACCGCCCACTTCGAGAGGTACCTGTCCTAGAAAATTAGGTAAGCCAATTAATAATAATTATTATTCTAAAGTCGGGTACTCATTAGCGAGCCACGAGCTTCGAGCATCTCGAACAACGACACAAGGCATACTCTCGAGCACACAACAAGCCGCTCGCAGTGAGCAGCGGCCTTCGATGCGAACACAAAGGGATTCGCAGTTTGTTCGTGGAGGTCGTACAGCCAGTGATGGCAGGTCTCATGCTTTTGCATGAGATCTCATGTTTCTCAAACAAATCTCATGCTATCATTATTTTATCGCAAAATCTCATGATTTTCAGCTTACAGAGACAAAAATAAATTATAGTTGAAAATTAATTATACAGGTAGTAGTAGTAGTAGTAGTAGTAGTAGTAGTAGTAGTAGTGGTGGGGAGACCATTTTTTGGTCTAGCGACTAGGCACACGGCGCGCCCTTTTCGCAAACCCCGATTTGTCCGTACATCACATATCAAACTGATGCACGTGCCCCTTAGGATGCAAGTTTTCTTTCTCTAAGAGGACTTAATTTTGCCTGACACCTCTTTGTCGAGGGCGGGGATCTTTATACTGCGTAGCAAGTATACACAGTGGACCCACGCTTTTACACCCCTTCCGAAAGGTGGTCCTGCTACATGTTAGACTTGCATCTATCTAACATGGCTATCGTCCCAGCAGAACTTGGTTATAGACGATAGACTTCTTTCCTTTTCAGCGCAACAGTCGTGGTTGTCGTGGGTTGACTGTAGGAGATTTATGCTGGCGCCGTCCAGGTTCCGACTATATAGCACTTATAGCAGGCTCCTGGGTTATTATCCCTGGTTCCTCGGCTGGCTGCGTGTCGTCAGCTCCTGGACTACACCTGCGTATATTGTCGATGTTCAATGTCGACTTATATTTTTTGCGTGCATCGCATCGCATGCTTATTCGATGACGGCTGTTGAACGCTGAAAAGGAAATAGGCGACAGGGCGACAGATTTTTTTTTTGTTTTTGCATCGTTCTAGACGCGAGCCTGGTACCTTCTGCATGTGAAGCCGACGACCATACCACGGCACTACCCTGCCGCCTAATTATACAGGTAACTATGAACTACAAATAACAAAGTAATCATAAGAGAATTCGGCTTACGTCCCGGCATTTGGCATCGTTGGATCGTGTTTCATAATCGCAAATTGCAACCTCGCGCCTGGTTGAGAGTATGACGTACACATGAGCGGTTCGCTTATTCGGGTACCTATTCCCCAAAAAACGATAATCGATTATTCTGTTATGTGCCACACCTAGTGTTGTAAAATTTCGAGAAATATATTTTCGGAAATATTCCCTGAAACATTGGAAATATATGGAAATATTGGAAATATTAAAAAAATAGGAAAAAAGGAAATATTTATTTATAAAATCTTAACAAAACATTGGAAAACGCAGAAGACTTATACATAAACATAAATCAGGAGTTATTCTTCAAACAAATATTATACAGAAATAAGGTCAAATTTGTACAACAAAAATATCATTCTTGACACACTACTCTATTTACTAGTCAAGCAAGAGGCATATCTTCATCGCTGTCATCAGCATCACACTTAATAACATCGTCTTGCCAGTCTACTTCCTTAAAATCTTCAATAGTATCGGAAATAAAAAATTTTCTATAGTAAGTTTAATGCTTATTAGGGCCTATCCTTAAATTACGTAATACTCAAGGGGGGGGGGGGGTTTCGCCTTGCGTTACACTATCAATGTTATTTTAATGTGTTTTTCTATAAGCGTGCGGACAAGTCCACTTTTCCGCACGCATTTTAGTGCGGAAAATTAAATTTGTTACGATTTTGAGGTGTTCTATAACATTTAGACCGTTCAAAATACATTTGTATCTTTCCTACCACACGAAATATCCTAAAAATATTCAAATTGACTAAAATTCTGCTATATTTTCAATATTTTCGATAAAATAAAGTTTTCAGTAAAATAGGTTCAAATTATAAGTTTTTAACCTCCCCGGTATAAATATCGTCATTGTCAATGTCAAACAACAATGAAAACTAGTGGTTTTAGATTTGGCATCTTAAATCACCATAGCAACAAAGTACAAACAAACTGTCAAAACAAGCGTCTTTTGAATTTTTCAAACAAAAAAAAATCAGATTTTCAATGGATTCTTCGGACGAAGATCTACCCCAGTCAGTTCTAGAAGCCGCTAGAATCACTAATTTGGACCTGCTTCCTTCAAAATCTCGTCACAGGTCTGAGAAGGAATATAGTTTGTTTGAGAGATGGTGCCACGCTAAAGGCATCAAATCCCTTCAAGAAGCTGTTTTTTTGGCATATTTCTCCGAAATTTCCAAAACGTGCAAACCGAATACCCTTTGGTCGAGGTATTCTATGCTCAAAAGTGTAATAAAACTCAGAAAAAACGTTGACTTAAGCAATTTTTTTAAAGTTACGGCCTACTTGAAAAAACAAAACGTTGGATTCAGACCCAAGAAGGCAAAAATCTTCACAAAAGAAGAAATTTTCAAGTTTTTATGCGAGGCTCCTGACCTAGTTTATTTGCATATGAAAGTTGCCACGATTTTTGGTTTGGCGGGCGCATGTCGCCGTGAAGAACTAGCAAAAATGTGCCTAGATGACATTGAAGAAAAAGGAAATATGATCATTATAAAAATTCCTGACTCAAAAAACCATACATTTAGAAGTTTTGCTATTTCAGAAGAAGCCGAGAATGGAAAACTTCTCCAATTGATCCGAAAATATGTCAACTTAAGGAAACCAGAGACCCCACATAGACGGTTCTTCGTAAACTACAAAAAAGGAGCATGTACGGTACAATGCATTGGAATTAATACATTCGGTAAAATGCCATCAGATATCGCATGCTATCTGAAGCTTTCAAATCCAGAATTATACACGGGCCACAGCTTCCGACGTTCTGCCGCAACAATGTTGGCAGATTCAGGCGAAGGAATAACCAATATCAAACGACTCGGTGGATGGAAATCTTCAAGTGTCGCAGAAGGGTACCTTGACAGTTCATCTGGATTCCAAAAAAATATTTCGAATAAAATTTTGAAGTTCAGCCACCCTGGTCCTTCAACTAGTCAGCAACTTTCTTCTACCATACAATCTTCCAAAGTGCCTCAATCCAGCCCCAAATGCATGACCACAGTTGCAACAGATGTTTCCGAAAACTTGGAGAACGCAGTGGAGAACCAAAACCCAAGTTTCAAATCTGCCACTTCATTTGAGAAAACACTTGCCTCTGCTATCAACTTACAGCACGCTACAAACTGCACCTTTAATATTAATGTTAATAATAATAATTGATTTGATTAAAATGTTTTGAATACAAATAATTTTCTGATTAATTTTTAGTTTTTTCCTCACGCTTATAGAAAAAATAATGTACCTAACTCGTGCGTAAAGTGTCTTTTCCGCACTTGATTGCTGGCCAAACTTCGCTATCGCGTCGTTTGGCCATCTGCAATCGCGTGCGGAAAAGAGGCACTTTCCGCACTAGTTAGGTAAACTACTATTTTTCTTGAAAATGCGTTGAGAGGGGGATGGGGGTCAAAAATCCTGAATTTTTGCGTTGCGTAATTTAAGAAGGCTCCCTAAGGTTACAAAATATGAAAGATAATATTTTTTTAAATATTTCCAATATTCCCAATATTTCAAATATTTCCGAGACACCTTCGGAAATTTCCAATATTTCTATTTACATCACTAGCCACACCTTTATGACATGAATTTGACTAATTAAGAAAAAACAAGCGTACTGCAACATAGCTGAATATATACGTATTATGTATTGTGTACCTACAATAATAGGGACTTATTGCAATAAAGCCAGGTAGTAATTGTGCCGGGCACTATTCTGACAGTTTCGTATTGTAAGAACAGCTGTCTTCTTTCAAAATTAGGCCTTTGTGTATTGTGAGAGCCTTAATTAATAGTGCCGCCACTATTTATGGAAAATAAATGACAGGATTTATAAATTCGACTTTGGTATGTCAATTTTAAAAGATCAACTGTCAGTTTTCAATGAGAAACTGTCAGAATAGTGCCGGGCAGAATTACTGCCTGGCTTTTTGCAATAAGTCCCTAATTAATGAGCAGCATGCAGTGGCGGTTTCTCACGTGCACTCCCAAATTTTACTTAAAAAAATACTAAAATTTAATTAATAATTACCCCAAACGGAATTCACTAAAGACTGGAATATTACCTACAAACTAATACCCGGTATGTATGTGTTTGTATTCGTGTTCAAACCACCTGCGCTGTTTCACTTTTATTTGCTCCTAGATGTGTCTCATTCTAATTACGAAATATAGAAAGAGAGGACGACATGTCCCAATAGAATTTTACAGTACATAGAATCTGAACCTTCCTGCGGTAGTGCCTAGGACAAAATCTGTGCAAAAACTAGCCTCGATGCCGCCCGCACCCCCGTAACGTCCCCCGCACCAATGGTTCGCGTTGCATGTTAACGGAGCTCTTTTAATTAGTGCACTTAGACAATTTGGCATAGTGATGTGCAACAATTACTTTTTCAAGTATTGAGTAGATACTGATACTTCCTATTCGAGTATTAGATTTTATTATTATTTATATTATATTATCGGTAAATCCAATATATAAATATCGGTCCAAATGATTACAAGTACTCCAAACTCGTTACTCATACGGCCGATGCCGATACAATTGATACGAAAGTAACACTTCGGCTTCGGTCCCATTCGGGATTCGAGTAACGAGTATTTGGCTTCGAAGGATATTCGATTACTTCGAATCCGCCCATGTATCAAAGTATCGAGTAGGTAGTATTTGCACACCACTAATTTGGCATTATCGGTCGGGCGCTGGCGGTTTGTTTTGATATCAACGATTTGGTATTTACGACAATGGCGGAAGTTTCTAATTCTGTAAGCATTAGCGTGCAATATTTAAAAACAATTAAATTTTCATCTTTGCCATTAGAAGAGAAAATATGTAAACTAGGTATGATACATTTATTATTTATTTATAATTTCAATAATAATAGGTAGGTACCTAATATCATATTGCAAAAAAAAATTCTGCCTGCGTCGCAATTTTTAATTTTTTTTTTGGTGTGCACTCCGAAAGCTTTTTACCACGCGCCGCCACTGGCAGCATGCCAGAGGCAACAGCGACAATTCCGCCATCTCATGCTTTTTTTTGAAATCTCATGCTTTCTTGAAATATTTCTCATGCAATATTTCTGTGGGACCTGGCAACACTGCGTACAGCCGGGTACTCATTAGCGAGCTTCAATCTTCGAGCAACGACCGAGATTTATTCGCTAGTATGGACGCTAGTACCATTCACGAAGCCCGCATTGTTCGAAGCTCGCAGCGTAATATCGAAACCTTAAATTAAACAAAGTACCCACTGAATTTGAGACATAAATATATACATCTCTTTACAGTTCTTGAAAAAGTGTACCTACACATTTACAAATCAGTTTTTTTTTAATTACTTGTTAGAAAATAGTAAGCTGTCAATCTTATTTCTATTAATTTTTGAAATAATAACAATGCTGTAAAGGAACGAAAAAAAAATCTTTTAAACATGGTATCACTTGACCCACTTTTCCTATCTAAAGTCAAGAGTTCTAAGGGACCCCAACTAGGGGTCGATAGAAATAACTTTTTTAAGAAAATAAAAATAATGTGTCAAAGGATTTTTTGAAACACTTAATTTAAATACTCATAATGGCATCCAGTATACGTTTTCAGTGAGCAACCCTGTATATTACTTTAAATTAAATGTTTTACCTCTTTATAAAATCAATAAAGATGCGCAAACAACCTTGATAATGATGACGATAACGGAAATGATAACACTCATGTTTTGTCGCTCCACTTTATTTTTCTTTCTGAGTAATAAATTTTGTAAAATAAGTAAAAAATGAAAAAAATATTTTATTTACCTCACTTTACTGATAACGGCAATGACCACCTATGATCGGACAAGCTTACCTATGCACGTATTAATGTTAAAAACTGCTCATAATAGATGTAGCTTTACTCGGGTGATCTCTGTATTGAGAGATGTTGAAGGAATACGAACAATTCGCGCGCGCTCGCTTAAGGCGCCTCTAGCAGTAGATATTTAGAAATTACAAACTGATAACGGTAATGACTACTACTAATAATAATATTTGTTTTTAACAAACGGCGATATATACTTATATATACAGTCGAACTTTGATAACTCGAACAACCATATGCCACATAAAAATTTCGACTTATCCAGACTTCGACTTATAAAACAATATACAAAAATTGTTGCGACGTTTTCGTATTTTTTGTCAAATAAAAATTTACGTGTTTTTTTAATGAAAAATTGGTATACTGCAATAATTCTAATACAACCAAGTCTATATTAAAAACGTTCGACTAACGACTAATTGAAGTTTGAGTTATCAAGACCAATCTTACCCTTGACGGTATTGCCAACAGTTTGGTTCGACTTATCAAAGATTTTGAGTTATCGAAGTTCGAGTTATCAAAGTTCGACTGTATATACATACTTTAATATTGGATGATAACAGAAATTGGTATCCTTTTTTAATAATAATCCATATATGTTCAATAAGTTATTCTATGTGGTTGAGACAATTTTTTTACGCTGCGGCTCGTGCGAGTCTGGCTAAGTGGCAAAGTCATTTTTTTTTAGGCTAGTAACATAAAAACCTCGGCACTGAGATCTTCTTTAATCCCTTAGCAAAGTGTGGCCCTCTATCCGGTCGGACTACAAACTTTTTGTTGCGGCGTTAAAAGTGGTACTTTATTCCGTAGATTTATCGCTTTACAAGTCCATCACAGAACCAATTTCTGCTCACGCATTTTCTAAAATTTTTTTATAATAATTTTTGGTTTTTGAATCCCATAAAAAAGGTATTTTTTGTAATTTTCGAATAATAATAACAATACCTTTTTTACATCGCATGTATTCATTTTAGTTGGCGAAATTGACTGCGAATCCCTTTGTGTACGTATCGAAGGCTGCCGGCTCTCTGCTCACTGCCAGCGGCTTGTTGCGTGCTTGCGAGGATGCCTTTTTCACGTCCACAATAGCGAATATCTCGTTGTTCAAAGCTTGAAGCTCGTAGCTCGCTAATGAGTAAAGTTTTTGCAAAGTCAGTTGAACAAAGGTTAAAGCCGACCATCGGCATATCCTTTAAAGAAAGTGACATGGGCGGCGGTAGATATACTCATGAAAATTATTTCATTTAATTATGGCGTAAACTAAAGAAATAAAAATAGATAATATCACTTTCTATTCCTAAACCTACAGAAACGACACTGATTTATTTTCTAACTCTGTATACTGCCGAATAAAGCGGTCCCGCAAAGAACACCTGAAAGCAATTAAAAGCGCAAAATCTGCCAATCAGGTGTCGTGCATCCACCTGGGCTGGGTTGGTCAGAAAACCAATACTTTGTGCTCGGACCGACAAGAGCCGCGCCTTTCCTCTGTCGATAGGGTTGAAATTATACCAGGAAGATTTTATATGAATTTGGATAACTTTTGAAGGGCAGAATGAACCAAAATTTCATGAAATCGATAGAACCCCGTATTAGGAGCATTTCAGGTGACTTTGCAAAAACTATACCCGGCTTACGATGCGCTTGAATTCAAAACAAAAACACTTATTGATGAAGAAGTATTGTTATTAATTGAAATTACAAGAATAGACCTGTAAAGACTAGTATAAAAAACATTTAAAAGGGGATGCGTGGGTTCATTGGTACTGTGAAAGGCGTAAATGCAGAGTGTTGTAAAAAAAGATAATTGGCTTCCTGGAGAAAGGAGAGAAAAAAAGAAAATAAGAGTTGTGGAATTGGAAAAGGTAAGTCATTATTATTTTGCAATAAATTTATCAAAACAATTGGTTAGGCTAGGTAAAATAGGTAGGAATTTAATAGTATACAACGTACACTGTTTTTATTTTAGTGTAGAATAACAGATACCTACGTAAGTAAGCATGATGACTAAAAATTTTAGATCTCCCTGTAAAATTTTAAAACTTTAAACTAAGAAAAACATTTTGAAATTTAAAAGAAATTGGTGAAGGTGTAAAGTTTAATTACTAAACAAAAAGTTTAGCGGGCAAATAATCCTTAACTGGGAGACTGCATTTCTTATTTTCAGGCTTGATTCATCCCGAGCATAACCCAAAAAATGAAGATGATGAACTTTGTTCATATTTTGAAGTTCGGCGTTTGGCTACATTGTATTAAGAATTTTAAAAAAAGTCGATTTTGATATATTTACAAGAAAAAATGGCGATATCATGACATGTGTGCAAAATTTTAGGTAAATATATAAGTTTGCTCGTCAACCATAATATTTATGTTAATTTTACTAAATTTCATAAATGTAGCTCGATCGGGGCTTGATTCATGGGCGCACCCAGGGCCCGGGTCCCCCTCTCCAGCCTAGGATTTTTTTAGATTTATTCCACTTATTTCATAAACAAACACAAAAAATAGCATGAAATATGGCATCATGAGGCCTCGGCCCCCTCAAAGTCCTCGCCTCCCCACAAGACATATTCCTGGGTGCGCTACTGCTTGATTGTTATTTTTGAAACCTTGAAAACCGTAAAAAAAGTACAGTTTCTAAAAAAACAAGGCCGCCCAGAATAAATAATAGCATATAGAACGCCATCGCGCAGATAGACGATAGATATTTAAAAATATATAAGAAGCGAAAAAAATGTGAGATAAAATCCTCAGTAGAAATGGCAATATTATGAGGTAAAATTGAAATAGGTTCTTGGAACCGTGTAGGGGCAGTGGCGGCTGCTACAGGGAGGGCAACGGGGCAGTGCCCTGCCAAAACTAGACAACAAACAGTATTTTTAATTGATTTATTTAAAAAAGTTAAATCTTCCCTTACGACATGATTGTCTAGTTCTTTTAATTATCTGTGGTTAACAACAAGCGATTAATTGGGTGAACTTTTTTAGCGTAAATAAGTACAAGCCTGCCGCGCCGCGCGGGCAATTTCACCCGTTTTTCAGCGGTGTATTAGTGGCTGTTCTCGCGCGAGGGCGGGAGGAATGTTTGTTTTAGTTGACGTCGCCCATATTCATCGTGCCAAAAGGTTCGTTGCCCTTTCTAATGTTGCCGGTTCTATCCTTAGTAAAGACTTATAAATTTGTTTTGATTTGGGGGTTGTCAATAGTAAAAAATCTTGCCGAACGCGTGTCATTGTTTGTTTTCGTTATCGTTTGTTCATAAAATGGAAATAAATACCGTCGATTACGTAATTAACTGTGCAACTTTAAATACGTTGACATATGAACTTCGATTACAAATAAAATTTTTAGGGCCACATAGACCAGACCTAAAAATTAACCAAAATTTTAGTAATGTCGAGGGGTGTTACATAAACACTTATAATAGAAAATTTAATAAAAAATTATACGATGCTGAAAACTAGTTGTGCGGTTGTGAAAAAAGAAATGCTTTTTTTTGCTTTATTTGTCTTGTTATGAACAATCCACCAAGTGATCCTGCGTGCAAAGGGAATTTGTGATATCAAGCACTTTAGTGAAAAGTTTAAAAAAACACAAAGTAAGTGGTATTTATTTAAATAACCACATAGAATTTTCTATGCTAGGCAAGACTGATATTATGTGCCAATTGAAAAGTGCCTATAGGCAAAACATTACGGAACACAATGAAAATGTGACAAAAATTAGACATATACTTAGTAGGTTAATAGTCTGTTTAAAGAAAGGCGAATGGACTTTATCTATAAACAAATAAACTTAAAACTACACCAAGTAGCTGCTTGTTTGGAAAATACTAAAATAAAATTGTTTCGGTAAGTTTTTGATCTCATTTTTCATGCAATTTAAATTTCTGCCCCTCCACTTTATAACGTCACCAGCCGTCACTGTGTAGGGGTACAAAATATGTGTACAAAATTTGGTAAAAAGTACAATTATTTGGAAATCCTAAATTTTTTCCTGTTCTATAATTTATCATTCTACTTTTAACGTAGAACGTTACCACTTCCATTTGTTTGTTTAGTTCGTTGTAGAACAAGCATTAAAATTAAAAATAGCTTAATTTTTTTCTCGGGTATTGTTTTACACTGAGGTCCCGATTTTAAGTGTTTGTTGACACAAGAAGTGTGTTTGGGATCATTTGTCAAACGGTTAGAATGTCTCAGGAAACGTTGTTTTGCCATACGGATTATGTATATGATGGGTACTTTATAGTCCAGTCATTATAGAATTATAGCTTGCAAAAGGTGGTGTAGTCGCAATTTTGACATATGTTGTTGACATTGGAGTCCTAAAAATAAATTTAAGTTGTCGACCTGTGAGGCGGCCGGCTTCCCCCCCATCTTGGATTTATTGTGCACAAAAAGGGTTCTTTCTTAATTGGTTGGTTACTGTACGTTCCAGAAAAAAAAATTTGAACAATAGTTTAAGACAATAAAATTTGCTACAAAAACGCTTTGATACGTTTTTTCGTCAGACGAAAAGTTTTTGAGTTATGACTCTAAACATTTCCCCGCCATTTTGGATTTTGATCATTTTTTTTAGTGGCCTTTAACTTCGAAACTGCTTATTTTTGATTATTTGAGAAAAACTCTAATAACACAAAATAAAGAACAACTAATAGTTTATAAAACGGAACATTACTGAAAACTCTGGGTAGTACCCTTCCTGAGATACGAACCCTGAAGTGTTAGCAGTACACCCGTTTCCTATGTATTTCGATGGTTTATGCAAAATAAACCGAAATTATTCAGTTTTATGTCATTTTCTCAAAAGTTAAGCATTTTACAGAAACTGTGTAATCAACTGTAAAATATAACCGTTTCTTCCAAACCACACATATCCAACTCGATACTTTCACCCGCAAAACATCATAACATCAAAACACAATAAAACTATCGGACAACAAAATTACATTTACAATGGACAACAAATTTATAACGTATTATAGTTTTTGCAAAGTCACCTGAAATGCTCCTAATACGGGGTTCTATCGATTTCATGAAATTTTGCTTCATTCTGTCCTTCAAAAGTTATCCAAATTCATATAAAATCTTCCTGGTATAATTTCAACCCTACCGACAGAGAAACAGCGCGACTCTTTGCGGTCCGAGCACAAAGTTTATGTTTTCTGACCGACCCAGACTAGGTGGATACACCACACCTGATTGGCAGATTTTTTTGAAATGCGCTTTTAATTGCTTTCAGGTGTTCTTTGCGGGACCCCATTAGTCGGCAGTATGCAGAGTTAGAAAATAAATCAGTGTCGTTTCTGTAGGTATAGGAATAGAAAGTTTTATTATCTATTTTTATTTCTTTAGTTTACGCCATGATTAAATGAAATAATTTTCATAAGTATATCTACCGCCGCCCATGTCATTTTCTTTGAAGGATATGCCGATGGTCGGCTTTAACCTTTGTTCAACTGACTGCAAAAACTTTACCAATCGAAATTAAACAAAAATCAAAAGAAAAGAACTTCAAAAAAATTTAATACCTGTATGCCTGTGTATTTTGGTGTGTGAGTTGAGTATGTATGAATACATAAGTCCTGCACGCATGTATGTACTATAAATATTTTTACGCACAGAAAAAAACAAATATTCATAAAAAAACAGCCAACTTCTATTTAAACACCAAATTGTTTATTATATTTCCAAAATCTTGTTACCTTTCTTTGTCTAAGTCCCACTTTATTCATTCTCTTATCAACACAAATTAAAAAAAAAGTGATTTAAATAATTCAATTTTATAAGGTAAATACAGCCAATATTATTTTAAGAAAAAAAAACTTAAGGTATCTACCTAAATGTATTCTGTAAGTTAATTTTCATACTGGAATTTATTATTTTATTTCTCATACTGTTTCTTTGATTTTAGTTTTTAATAGAATAAAAAAAATATTTTTAATTTAGTGCTCACAGAACGAATGAAAAGCTCTACATGAGCTTTTAATTAGTAGGTCAAATGTAGAAATGGGTGTTTTTAGATCGACAGACAAGTTGTTCTAAAATTCACCTAGTTATTGCTCCCCTCTTTTTCCTAGGACAAGCACATTATAATGTAAATATCTTTTTGTACTAATAAATAAATGAAAATGAAAAAAATTAAAATGAAAACTTTATTCTAGAAAATTAAATTATCTTTAAAACGATATATCACCTAAGTCGGTCAGGTCCTTGGTTAGTACTTAATTGGCATCCATAAATTGGGGTAATTTTTTAGGATCAGGAAAAAAATAATGTTTTTTTATGATTTATTTAGTTTTCAAAAAAACTAAGGGAAAAAAGTTAAAATGCCTTTTTTTGAGAAAATGAAATGTTCCTTTAAACGGTGTATCACAAACTTGTGTTAGGGCTATAATTGACACTCCAGGGGCGCCCGTATATTGAGGTAATTTTTTTCTAAAAAAATTTTTTGTTTGTTTTATTTAATGCTAAGCGTTCTGAAAAGTCTTGTTTTACTCTATTTTGTTGAAAATAAACTTATCTTTAAAACGATATGTATATAGTGGGTTTTTGTTAACGGGGAACACTCAAAGAATATACGTTTAATGAATTTTTTTCACTCCAGTTTTTGGACGCTTCTGGTATATTAACGGTTCTGTAAATATTATAACTATATACACCGTTCTTGGTTTTTAAAAAAATTGGTAAAATACATGATAACAATACTTTTTTTTTGTGATTGAAAAAAATCACTATACATGCATATATTCTGTGTTCCCCGTTAACAGAAACCCACTATATTTATATCATTTTAAAGATAATTTTATTTTCAACAATATTGAGTTAAACAAGATTTTTTAGAAGGCTTTGTTTTTAAGAAAATTGAATGAAACAAATAAAAAATTTAAAAAAACATTATATAAAAAAATAACATCAATATGCGGACGCCCCTGGAGTGTCAATAATAGCTTTAACACAACTTTGTGATACGCCATCTGAAAGAACAATTTATATTCTCTAAAAACATTTCAACATTTTTTCCTAAAGTGTTTAGTTTTTTTAAAACCCATTAAGACCTAATAAATATTTTTTTTCATGTTTTAAAAAATAATTCCAATGTATGGATGCCAATTAAGTGCTAACCGTGGACTTCAAACCACCTCAGTGATACATTGTTAAAAAGAAAATTTAATTTCCTATGTTAATAGTTATTTAAACAACAAGCTTTGAAAACGACTCTTTGCACACGATCGAGATAGTTTGGCCGTCGGCTCGGTCTACAAGTCGAGGCAGTGTGCAAAGAGGTTTTCAAACGAGCTTTTTACAATATTTTTTATACGACTGCTAATAAAGAAAGAAAAATCAAATTTTAATTTAACTTGTTTTTATTTCCGACATTTTTACAACAAAACTTTAAAAATTCAACAATTTTTTGACGTATCTAATCAACAAAACATACGAGCAGTGACGGTTGCTACGGAACTAAGCCAACTTATATTGATGGGTGACAACAACAAAAATCATAATGACGGGAGACCCGTATGCAGAAATGACATAGGCGTGCGCAAAAATGACATAAGCGTGTGCACATCCTTTTGCACACAGCGTGCGCAAAATGCCATTTTCAGATCGTGTTCTCCAAAACCCCCTTTTACAAGACAGTCGTATAAAAAGTTGTTTACACACTTTCTGTAAAATGCTTATCTTTCGAGAAAATGACATAAAACTGAATAATTTCGGATAATTTTGCAAATTCTATGAAAAAAACATAGGAAACGGGTGTACTCAGCAAGGGTGCTACCCAGATAACATAGTGACGTCTCGTTTTATAGGCTATCAGTTGGTCCTTTTTTATCAGATTTTCTCAAAAACAAGCAGTTTCGAAGTTAAAGGCCACTAAATAAAAAAAAGGATCATAACTCGAAAGCCATTTGTCTGACAAAAAAACGTACACAACGCTTTTGAAGGAAATATTCTAGTCTTCAAAAAACTTTTTTTTCTTAAATGTACAGGGACCAAGTATATTGATACCTCTCCTTGCGGACACTCCCTTTAGGCGAACAAATTTTGTGGAACCAAGTTTTTCCCTATTTCCTTACATGTAAAATTCAGTCCTATAACCGGACACTCTAATAAGCGGACGCGGACAATTTTTTTTGTTAAAAAGTTCTGAAACCTCCCTTAACCGGACGCGAACCCCTGACAACGGGATGGAGCGCTGCACGACCTGGGCATAAATATTATGTAGTATGTTGGCAACAGCGCACTCTGCAGCCGGGGAATTACCTTTTTCCGTTTTAATGCGGAGACTAAATACTTCCTGTCGTATTTACAACATATTTTATTCGGCGGGGCGGGACTGCTCTGTTTTATCTTTATTGTTCAATTGGGTAGTAATAGATCTCTTTGAAATGGTGCCTAGTAAAAACTTCTAAGTTTACGTGAAAAAAATGGAAGTTGTTAACGTTTCGGAGAAGGAACATCTATCAGCACGAAAGATCGCTGAAAAATTTAATATCGAAGAAACTCAAGCAGCGGAAATTGTTAAAATATATATAAAAATTTCGCAGTTCTCTCTCATAAGCGGACACCTCCAATAAGCGGACAAAATCAACGGAACCGTGACTGTCCGCTCATGGGAGGTTTCACTGTAATTAGAAAAAAACCTTTTTGTGCACAATAAATTCAAGCCAAGGTCGATAAATCAAGTTTTTTTTAGGACTCCAATATAAACAACATAGTCAAAATCGCTACTACAGCATCTCTTGCAAGATGGGAGTCTTTTTTTCGCTCTAATGACTGGCCTATTATTTGTCGGTAAATCGGTGGGATGTTGCTTTGTTTTCATTAAACCACCCCGCATTAAATGCCTAAGCCTAGAGTAGTGACGTAGGATCTATGAGACCGATGACTAAGACAAATCTAGAGTCTAGTTTAGAACGCCTCCGGCGCACGGTGGTCAGCTTGTCGGTTCTGGACGATCGAAATTATTTTATGGTTGTAATTTTGACAAATTGATGCTGCAAGTTAAAAAATGTCAACTAGCGTTTAGAAGATGCGATTTTAATATACTGTGCATTCTGGAGAGGGTACAGTCAGCTCCAGAAATATGTCGCATATCGTTTTTTCCGCTTAAGCAAATAATTTAAAAAATTGATATTTTGAGAGGGTCTGTACGTTATTGCTTAAAGCTTTTTTTTATTTAAAATAATTTTTTCATAAAAATTTAACTAAATTTATTAATCTTGCTATACTATATGTCAATATGCACTGATATTCTTTATCGTGGTCTTTATATATTTACTATTTTCACATACATAGTTCAAAACGGATTGATTTTTATCCTGTGAAACCGGTGTCTTGTGCCAGACGTTAAATAAATTACGTCAGCTAATCCCATGCGCCAACGCTGAAACAATAAATCATAGCTAATACTCCGGCACGAACCTGCAGCTGAATGTTGTACAAATACAACCCTTGATACATGATTGAAATAACAAAGTTACAAACTCAATTGATAAGTAATAATACCGACTTTCTCAGTCCAATATACAGGGTTCGGTTCGGTTCTTCAGCAGGTGATAGAGGAGGTTATTTCAGAAAAAATGTTAATATAACAAACATCTGTTTTTATGATATGGCATTTTTAAAGTTAAAGGGCTGCGGGAAAAAGGGTTTTACAAAAACAAAGAAAATCTGTCACAGCCAGCTAAATACGTCGTTAATTGTGATTCAAAAATGTGGTAATCCTTTTTTTCTAAAATTACAAGTTGACGAGATACAGGCTGTCACAACAACCTCCAAAAATGTATAAGAAAATAATAATTTTTCAAAGAAATTAATTTTTGCTTACTTATTCTTTTAAAAAATATGAATAATATTTTATTATTATGTCTCGCTAGAGACTTGTTTTTATTAACAAAAAATATAAAAAAAACATTACGTTTAATATGGCATTCATAAAAGTTAGCACTAAAAAATAGTTTTTCTAAAAAAATTAACCGACTAATTATTTTTTTATTATTTTTATTTCGATTTATTCCTCTTATTCTAATACACAATTTTACCCAATTTCATATTTTTGCTGCGTTTTTTTTAAAGTTATTATCAAAAAAGTTTTAAAAATCGCCAACTTTGGTGCTCTGTATCTCGACAAAGAGACATGGCCTCCTCCATCACCTGTTAGCTATGGCCCTAAGTTATGAGATCCTGCATATAATACATATTTGAAGAATTATAATAATTCAATACACAACTTTTTACTAATTTTTTTAATAAACAAATTTTAACTTTGCAAATGGTTTAATAGTAAAAATTAAAGATACTAATCCATATTTATAATATACGTGAAGAAATCACCATACAAAGCATTAAACTCTTAATCGAACAAATAAATATATAAATCATAAATTTATTAGTCAACTAACAAAAATTATCACGTCATAATTAGCTAGTAAAAAACCTAATAGTGACTTATATTTAGGTATCGAGAAACTATTTACCATCAATGAAATTAGCATCCTCTCTTCTAGAAAATAAGCGCAATTTTAAAAATTTTCAAATTTAAGAAAAGAAATATCTTTAGACAAAAATAAGACAAATCTCCGATTGTTTTGATTTCAGAGAGTAATTTTTGATTTCAAGTAAAGATTTGTCTTGAAACAAAAAAATGCAGATCTAGGTTTGTCTTAATTTGAAAAAAACGTGATTTTACCCTAAAAAAGTATATTGTGTTAAAAGAAACCTATAGAAATTTTCATTATTCGATTTTAAGCCATAGAAATTATTTATTTTGAAATTAGAATCAAAAGTGTTTTGTTTTGAATGAGCAAATATTTTGCTTCCAGAGAAAACGGTGCTTTAGATTAATTGACTTCCAATTCATAATAAAACAATTTCTAGTGAAGTTAAACAAAGAAAAATAAGAAAAAAGTTTTGTCTTCGGCCGGGACTCGAACCCGGAATCTCTTGCCCTGTGCGCAAACGCTCTCTACATTAAGCCACTGAAGACTATACATAAAATTCCATCTATGCCTGTCCGCGGTGTCTCAATACAAGAACGAGAAACTTTCAGGGTATTAACGCGACCAAGTCATCCAACTGATCTCTATAATTCTTCCTTCCACCTGTCAAAGGTATGAAAACTCAAATTAGACGTAAAGTATCAACGTCTGAAAACATGAGATCACCTTTTCGTGTGTTAAAATTTCTGATCGCAATGGGCGATTGGCAATATAATTCTCAAATACCAAATTGCAAATAATGCAAGGACCTAAAACTATAAACAACAAGTAAAATTAAACAAAGAAAAATAAGAAAAAAGTTTTCTGTCTTCAGAGCACGACATTCGGGGTTTGAGTCCCGGCCGAAGACAGAAGTACTTTTTTCTTATTTTTCTTTGTTTAATTTCACTTGTTGTTTATAGTTTTAGGTCCTTGCATTATTTGCAATTTGGTATTTGAAAACAAAAAAAACTAAAAAAAGAAAACCAAACAGCTGAAATCAAGAGACGAGCAAGATTGAAAATTTAATTAAGTTGACGCCCTAAAGACACAATGACACAGAAATGCATCAAAAATGTGTAAAATGTAAGCTAAAAATAAAATTATATTAGTTTTTTAAATTTTAGCAGCAAAACCCCCCAAAACATGAATTGTTTAGTTTTTGTTTTCAAATTTTCTCAAAAACTAACCTTCTTAGTGAGAAATATGTTATACTGTTTATTGTAGACAATAAAATTTCCTTTTCAAGAGGTATAAGTCAGTGGAGTACGACTAATAACAAACTTTCCAGCGGACAAACTCGGCGTTCGTTTATTGAAGTAATGTAAATAGATGAAAAAAAGCAACATGCTTATTAGAGGTTCTACCCGATATTCCTAAAAACCAAGTTCTATATTAAAAAATATTATCTTTATTTTATTGTAGACATAAATTTTTTTATTTTAAACAATGTTAAGATTAATTTCATCTATTTAGGGACGTCCATACTAAATACTGTGCACTATGTATGAACTACACTAAAACTAAAATCATAACAAACACAAATGAAAATATCACGATCAGAATAAACCAAAAGAAAATAGAACAAGTAGAGGAATATATACCTGGGACAAATCTTTAAACTAAAAAAGAAAACCAAACAGCTGAAATCAAGAGACGATTAAGATTGGCCTGGGCAGCATTCGGTAAATTAAGCTACATATTAAAAAATATAAAATATCCTCAGTACCTCAAAACGAAAGTATATAACCAATGTATCCTTCCTGTCCTTACCTATGGATCTCAGACCTGGACACTTACAAAATCAAACATGGATAAGGTAACAAAAGCCCAAAGATCAATGGAAAGACAAATGTTACATGTAAAGCCAACAGATAAAAAAGGATTGAATGGATAAGATAATAATAATAAAACAGGGGTAAGGGATGTCAGAGGAGAAGTAGCAAAATTAAAGTGGAGATTTGCCGGTCATAATATCAGACAGAAGGACGATCGAGGGAAGAAATTTATTGTGGGCTGGAGACCTTGGGAAAATAAAAGAAGTAGGAAAAGACCACAAATGAGATGAGCGGACGATTTGAAGGAATATGCGGGAGTTAGATGGATGAACACGGCAACAGACAGGGAAGAGTGGAAGATATTGGGGGAGGCCTATATCCAAAGATGGATCGAAGAAGGCTAAATAGATAGATAGATAGAGTTGAAAACAATTTCTGTTTCACATTAAAAGAAATGATTTTACTTCAAAGCAATTTGTAGATTTCAGCTTTTTTGGACGCTAGCCCTACCAAGTCCACTTTCAATCCCTGACTTCGCATGCGCAGATCTAGCAATATTATTTACCTCATGTATTAGAATAGATGAATACAGGGTGATTTTCACTTGAATGATTCTAACCACATGAAAATAGAAAGTTTCAAAAACCTTACCTAACGAAACCTAATCAAATCTAACCGAACCGAACCAAAGCAAACTGAACCAATAATTAAAAAAAAAAACTTTCCTGACTTCCTACGCCCGGGATCCTAGAGGATGTGAATCCGAACCGAACCAAACCGAACCTAACTAAACTGAACCAAACTAAACCCAACACTGCTAATTAGGTTTAGTTGGGTATGGTTAGATTTGGATAGGTTCGGTTCGGTACGGTCCGGTTCGGATTCACATCCTCTAGGATCCCGGGTAGGAACTCAGGAAAGTTTTTTTTTGAAAAAAATTATTGGTTTAGTTTGCTTTGGTTCGGTTCGGTTAGATTTGATTAGGTTTCGTTAGGTTAGGTTTTTGAAACTTTCTATTTTCATGTGATTAGAATCATTCAAGTGAAAATCACCCTGTACATCTATTCTAATACATTCTAATACTTGGTAGGGCTAGCGTCTTGTCTTGCAATACCCCAAGTCCCTTTGCTATCCTTTTTAATTTTTCTTCTTTAAAGAAGACAGAAAATAGCATCGAAAATGATTGTTGGCCCCAGATTGCAGTTGACAGTTGCAAGCCTGTCTGTCTATCAAAGTTTAAATTGACAATAAAAGTCAACTTTCAAAACAAAAAATTTTTGGCAAGTAGTCAAAATAGTAAAAAAATTTTGCGACAAAGATAAAATTCCACGCTTTTTTCGATCTTCAGTCCCATCCGAACTACAGAGCAAAATTTTAAGAAACACAGTATTAAGTAATGACAAAAAGTATCCAGACTTTCTGATGCCATTCAAAACAACGCCTTTAGAAAACTAATTCAAAAAGTTTGTAAAACTATTGTTTAAAAAGATAAAACGCATTGTTAAAATTACATGATGCATTGCAAAAAACTGATTTTGGAAGACTGAGAAAATGAAACAGCTATTGATGTCGCTCCTTTCGTCATAACTGACGATGGCAGTTTATGAGATGATGTTTTTTGGACGATGACAATCAATTATTTTTGCATAGTTTGTTTATTAGTTAAATTTTAGATTTTCAGTTTTTTGGTTGGTTTTATTTTATTTTAAGAAAATAGGTTTACAAAACTATACAAATATAGCTTAATATAATAATTTTCATGTTTTGATTTGAACTTATTCCTAAGGGGTGGCGGAACAAAGATCGAAAGACAAAAGATCGAAAGACAAAAGATCGAATACAAAAGATCGAAAAACAAAAGATCGAAAAGACAAAAGATCGAAATACAAAAGGTCGAAAAGACAAAAGATCGAAACTACAAAAGATCGAAAAACAAAAGATCGAAACTACAAAAGATCGAAAAAAAAAAGATCGAAAAACAAAAGATCGAAAATGCAAAAGATCGAAAATACAAAAGATCGAAAAACAAAAGGTCGAAAGACAAAAGATCGAAAGTACAGAAGATCGAAAGTACAAAAGATCGAAACACGATAAATCAAAATGGCGCGTATCAAAATAGCGCGTCTAAAAATAGCGCGTTTCAAAATATCGCTATTACATAGTTTTTTTCAAAAAAAAACTTTCCTGATTTCTTTTCCGGCATTTTAGAGGGTGTATAACTAAACCGAACCGAACCAACCGGTTCGACTATGTGGTCTCTTTCTAATATATAAAAAAAAACTTTCCTGACATGTTTTTCGGTTCGGTTAAAACCAAACCGAAACAAACTGAACCGGTTCGGTTCGGTTCGGTTTGGTTTGGTTCGGTTAGGTTTGGTTCGGTTCGTTTACAAACCCTCTAGGATCCCGGGAAAGAAATCAGGAAAGTTTTTTTTTTGAAAAAATATGATTGAAAAAGAAACCCCTTTAACGAACTATATGATTTGTGTTAAGTATGGCAAGCTATTGGTTTATTTAACGGTTAGGTAATTTTACCTTACCTGCCCTTGCCTAAACTGTTAATGTGAATATACTAAGCAAACATGATGCCACAAAGTATACTATATTTTGCGATGATACGCGTCATTTTGTATATTTCGATCTTATTTACTTGCGATTTTTTTTCGATCTTTTGTCTTCTGATATTTTGTTTTTCGATTTTTTGCCTTTCGATCTTTTGTCTTTCGATCTTTTGTACTTTCGATCTGTTGTACTTTCGATCTTTTGTATTTTCGATCTTTTGTTTTTCGATCTCTTGTATTTTCGATCTTTTGCCTTTTCGATCTTTTGTTTTTCGATGTTCTGTATTTTCGATCTTTTGTCTTTCGATCTTTTGTTTTTCGATCTTTTGTATTTTCGATCTTTTGCCTTTTCGATCTTTTGTTTTTCGATCTTTTGTATTCGATCTTTTGTCTTTCGATCTTTTGTCCTTCGATCTTTGTTCCGCCACCCATTCCTATGAGCTGTTCTACTGCAACATTTTAAACTTAGTATTTAGTAATGGCCTCAATATAGCTATTTTAGTTGGTTCTACTACGTTATACCTCGCTCGTCAAAACGCCCTATATAACGATTTTTTTGTATGGAAATGATTCTTTGGACTATTTTTAGTCGATTTAGATACGGGAAATTTAAAAAAAAGTATGGTTTTTTTGAAAAATAATTTTTTAAAAAAACGTTACATAGTGATTTTCTTTGACTTGTTTTGGTTGAAAAAAATCAATTTCTATCACTGCATCGTCAAATTTTCGACATAAATTTGTAAATTAGCTTACGATTAATAATTTAACAATTTTAAATTAATTACATACCTAGTTTTTCGTGTTTTTTTCGCGGTTTTTTCACAAAATTTTGAAAATTTGTACAGTTGACCTTCCTACAGATGTTTTGACACATTGAGAGAAATTTTTTGCTGGGCCGACTGTTTCCAGGTCATTCGGCCATATCAAACTTCCCAATTCGATTTGCTTACGCTGACTTACCCTCAGATGCACCGTAAGCACTTAAGCGCGATCATGGGTTTAATCGCGATTAAGTCCTTGTTGCTCACATACAAAACAACAAAGATTGAGAATGGATTAGCAAAGCCTTGTTACGGGGCATCTGAGGGTTAAAGGCCCAAATTATAGGAAATTATTTATTTAGAACTACTCACCAAGAATCGGCGCAGCCGATTCTTGCTTATTGGTTGTGCAGTACGGTTCGGTTCGGTTCCGTTCAGTTCGGTTCGGTTCGGTTCAGTTCGGTACGGTTTGGTTTGGTTCGGTTCGGTTCGGTTCGGTTCGGTTCGGTTCGGTTCGGTTCGGTTCGGTTCGGTTCGGTTCGGTTCGGTTCGGTTGGGTTTGGTTTGCCTCAGTTAAGTTCGGTTTGCCTCAGTTAAGTTCGGTTTGACTTGTTCTTAGGTAAGGTTTGTTGTGTCTTAAAGTAATTCAGCAGGAGTCGGCGCAGCCGACTCCTGCTGAATTACTTTAAGACACAACAAACCTTACCTAAGCCCGACCCGAACCAAACCAAACCGAACTGCTGAATTACCGTTTTTGTGGTTTACTTTATGTAAGGTCAGGTTAGGCTGATTAGAATGTTCGGTTGTGCTGATTTTTACATCATTTTTATGATAAATAACAAACTATATAGCTTTCTGCATCATTTTTTCCATTATAAATACTCAATAGACGATTTTGGACGAAAATGCGCGACCAATTAAATGGTTGGAGCCAGATGTCAGTTAGAACGTTAGATTTAAAAAATATGGTGTACCCATATTTCTATGCGTAAATACATTTCTAAAAACACAATTACCTTTTTTCGTCCCTTGCCAGACAGTTGGTCACCTTATTTTGGCTAATTGACCATTTAGATCAAGTTCAGTGGATTGTGAGCCGCCCGTTTTTATCTCGACATCACAAACGTCAAATAACCTCTTTCTATAGCATTTTGTGTAATTTTTTACTAATTTTTTAATTTTGAAATTTCTAAAAAAAATGTGAAAAATCCGCATTTTTTTTTCTTGAAAACGGTATAAAAAGACCTAAACTTATTATTAAAAAAAAAACACGCATTTTCCAGCATCGAGGTATATCGTAGTAGACCCATTTTGGTTTAAATATTGTGTCTGAAATATTTTTTTAATTCACTCAGAAAGAGTCTGTACAATACTGTTTTTGTTGAAATTCCCAAAGCTTTTTCAGTTAAATCAGTTAAGAACTTCATTATATTATTTATATTATACAAATTGCAAAGCTTAGCTTAACTCCAGCTCGAAATACATTGTAAAAAATACCATTTTTGAAAAAATTAAATAATCATTAATTTATCGTTTGTTCATGGTTTGTAGCTCTACGGTCAGTCGCACTGAAAATCTTCCAATGTAGAAACTTTGGCGGAAGGGCACCCCAATTGTTCTAAAATTTTTCACTACATAAAATTATTTTGGGACAGAACCTTTTCTCAAAAAACTATTCCAAATCAGAATCAGAATTTAAATAAAAAATAAGCGATAATCTTTCAAAGTCAGAAAAGGTCAAAAGTTTCAAAAGAATGGCAGTTTAAACACCGATCCACCACCCTTATTATAAAGGGTGGTGACCGATTATATTAACATAAGGTAAACTGATAATTAGTTTCGCAGCATCCATTATCAGTTACCTTAGGAACCTGTAGTTTAAAACTGAATTAAGAATCCACGTGCGTTTTGTTACCAGAATTACTGGGTGATTAAACAAAAGGACTAGCCTTATTGCAAAGACCTCAGAGTAATAACATATAAAGAGAAGTAGTAACCCCGGTTTCGGCGGTCATTCATTCATTTGTTGGTAAACAATGTAGCTTTTCCGCTGTTGCCGGCTCCTCTGCCTCTGTAAAATTTTATAAATAATAAGTAAGGTTGCGCTTATTAGCCCGCGTCGCGTCATTTTATGCTGTGTATTTCGTATTACAATCTGCGATAAAAACTCATTTAGACAACATAATTTATGAACGGCCCCTTTTCCCACAATTTTTTCAGGACGTGGCAACAGGTGTATGACATCATATTACGGATTTCGTGTTAGCAGGGCCGGGTTTCGTTTTGAGCTACTTGGACTATATCCACGCGCTACTATTTTCCGAAAACCGCATATTTAACTGTCAAAAAACTGTCATTAGCATTCACGAATTTTGACTAAAATCTAATCAGCTCATTGTAGTATCGAGTACTATTTTACCTGAAAATTTCATGTAAATCGGTTAAGCGGTTTAGGAGCTATCGCGTTACGGACAGATATACATACACACACAACACAGACAGACATCACGACCATATTGCTAGGGTAGGTCAAAATACACCCAAATAACACATTTTCGGTGTTATCTCAAAAAAAAAAAATTGTTTTCTCTAGCCGTTGCTGTGCGTGCTAGGAAGGTAAAAAAGGGGCGGGCCGACTGCACAACAAGTAGTATAAGTAGTAGCCTTTAGACTGGACTGTTTAGTTTACACTTGAAAACGGTTAGATATACTTACTTACTGAAACGTCCTGTTTAAAATAAACCAACGCAAGAACATTTCATGTTAAAAAGAGCCAAGTACGCGAAAATGACATTCCGTAAAAAGAATTGAGATAAAAGTAAGTACGCGGCATTCCGTAAAAAGAATTGAGATAAAAATAAAGTCAAGTTCTCCAATACAAATTTCATAATGAAACATTTTTACTAGTTGGAAATGTTTTTCTAAACTTTGCTATTACAGCCAATCTTCTTTATGTTCAATTAAGCACTGTGCCTGAGTCATTTACAGCCGTAATAGCCAAGTTTAGAAAAACATTTCCAAACTAGTTTCTCACTTTCATTTTGATATTTGTATTGAAGAACTTGACTTTATTTTTATCTTAATTCTTTTTACGGAATGCCGCGTACTTGGTTATTTTTACATGAAATGTTTTTGTTATGATTTCACTTCTTTTTTAAAGGAATTGGATAATATTTAATTTTTAAAATAGTAAAATATGCGGAATATTGTTCAAAACTTTTGCAATGCCTTACTTAAAATTTTGAGGTCTTTTAATTTTTTCCCATGGTTTTATCATAGCTGCCATCAGCCTTCCAAAGCTCAGCTCTCTAGCGTTTCTGAAAGTGGACAATGTTACTTTTGCATAACTTTACATGTATAGGGGAGGCAAGTAAATTAAAATTTTCGTGTTTTTAAATTTTTTCCTATAGTTTTATCATAGTTCCTATCAGTCTTCCAATGCTCAGCTCTCTAGCGTTTTTGGAAGTGGGTAATATTACTTTTACATAACTTGACATTTATAGGGGAGGAGAGTAAATGAAAATTTTTGGGGTTTTTAAATTTTTTCCCATGGTTTTATCATAGTTTCTATCAGCTTTCCAAAGCTCAGCTCTCTAGCGTTTCTGGAAGTGGGCAATGTTACTTTTATATAAAATTACATTTATAGGAGAGGGAAGTAAATTAAAATATTGGTGTTTTAAAATTTTTTCCTATAGTTTTATCATAGTGTCTTTCAGTCTTAAAAAGCTCAGCTCTCTAGCGTTTCTGGAAGTGGGCAGTGTTACTTTTACATAACTTTACATTTATATGGGAGGGAAGTAAATTAGAATTTTGGGGTGTTATAATTTTTTCCTATTGTTTTATCATAGTTCCTATCAGGCTGCCAAAGCTTAGCTCTCTAGCATTGCTAGAAGTGGGTAATGTTACTTTTAAATAATTTTACATATGTAGGAGAGAAAATTAGAATTTGGGGCTTTTTGATTTTTTCCAGGGGTTTGGTCATAATTTCTATCAGTCCGCCAAATTTCAGCTTTATAGTAGGTCTGGAAGTACAGTAGAATTTTGGTGATCTATACATGAGTGAGGGAGTCAGTGAGTGAGTGGCAATTTCGACGTTTTTTGAAATTTCGTAACTACTTTACTACTCTATAGAAGTCCATGAAACTTGGAGGGGTTGATAACTCTATGAAGTTCTACGACTGTGCAAAGTATGAGATTCGTAGCTCTTTCCGAACTAGAGCTGTTGTTGATAGGTCAAATATGGGCTGAAATGTTTCAAGAAAAGATGGTACGGCAGCGCGAACTTTGCGAGACACTGCCGTGCCCTCAGATAAAGACAATGGAAGTCCAAAGTTTTATTTCGACTCAATCATTGTCTGCGAGTTTTAAACAAAAGATTATTTTTTCACTTATATAATGGCAACAAGTTTAATTAGGTGGGACCTCAAGTCGTGAACGGTTAGCCCAGATATTCCTAAGCTCTAAGGTCGACACTGACAGTAACATGTGTTTGTATTAAATGCAGTGTTGTCTTGGCCGTCGGCTCGGTATATTGAATTTTTGGCGTTTTTTTTCTGTGTGCTGAGTTTTATTTTTGTAAAAAAGAACTTAGTTGGACGTAAAAATAAACAAGAAGTGCTATGTTTCTGAAAATACTGTGAAAATTCAGCCCAGTGTGGTTTTTTCGAGATGATTCCAGTGACGCAGCTATGTTGCCATCGCCGGGGATTCTGCAAATTCTAAGTTTTCAGGAATGACCGCCACGAATAGGGAAAATTTACACGGGACCGCGGTCTTCTTCTCTTTATATTATTATTACACTAAGGCAAAGACTTATAGTATAAAAGGAGTCGCCTGGAGGAGAGTTGCTTGCACAATATGAGATAATTTTTCTTTTAGGGTTTACACAGTTGTCTTCTTTTATAAAATAAAAAGATCATAAAATAGAGAAAAACATACTGTCATCTAAAGTAATCTATTTATAGCTCCAAAAATTTTACATGTTTGAATTGTCTACTTTTTACATTTGCAGATAGACGTCGCCAGTTTAGAATAACGCATTATCCAGCTTTTGCATGCGATAGCGCTTGATTCCCGCTATATGAAAAAGTAGATAACTCAAAATCACGAAATTTCGAGTTACCCAACTATTGCATTCAACCCACGATATATGCTGGCACTGAGGATGAAAAGTGTATTAGGATATATTAATAAACCATTTCTTTTTCTAGGGGGTCTATAACTTTTTTATTCATAAAAATTCATTCATTCATTTTTGTTTTGTATTTTTCTGTTACGCGACAAGTCTCTATTTCATACAACAGCGTGCTTTTCACCATTGTTTCCTATATGTTAAATTTTAAATTATTTTTTATCTCTCTGCAGCATAAAATACTGTTAAGACATCCAATAACCTTTTTTGCTGCTACTATTCTTTTTTCCAGTTCTTTACAGTCTGTTCCTGTCTTATCAAATGTGACATCCAAGTATACATACTCATTGCTTGGAGATATTGTTTGTCCATTGTCTAGTTCTAACTCACTGGATTCCTTTTCAATACATAAGTCCTGTGTCTTGTCCACGTTCACTGTTAATCCCCACATTTCGCATTCTTCAGTTAACTTTCTTATCATATACTCCATGTCTTCTTTAATTCTTTATTATTAGCTACAATTACTTGGTCTTCAGCCAACTGTAGTGTATATATTGTAAATCGGTCGTTAAGTTGTATTCCCACACGGTAAAATAAAATTGTCTTAGATCAAAGTAAATTGCTTTCTAGTAAAATAATTTGTGCTTTCCTGTTCACCAAGAGAATATTTTATTGATACTGCACAAAAAATGTCTTGCCTCTTTATTTTCATGTGAAACAGACATTGTTTTAATATAAATTGGAACTGAATTAATCTAAGGCATCGTTTGCTCTGCAAGCAAAATATTACTTATATGAAGGCAATTAGCTTTGTTACAAAATGGAGTATACTGAAAGAAAACAATTAAAGAAGAAAAATAAAGTCTCATTCCAATATTAAACGTTGCGTTGAACCACGGTTCAGTTGAACTAAAAAGAAATATTTTAATTCAAAACAAATTGTTCCAAGATAAAACAAGTTATTCAAGAAAAGAACGTGTTTTCATTGTACACAAAAATTTTTACCGTGCATGCTATGCATTTTACGTTTCCAGTTTTTTAGAGCTACTGCGATATAAATTTTAAAGAGAGTTGGAGAGATACAACATCCCTGTCTTAGGCCTTTCTTTACCAGGAATTCTTTTGAATGTCGATTTTCAATTTTAATCTTAGATTTTGACCGTTTGTATAGATCTTTTATCGCTTTTATGTATGTTTGATTAATATTAGTTTGCTCTAACACTGTCCATAACTTTTCTACTGGAACGGTATCATATGCTTCTTGTAGGCCCACAAAGGTAACATGAGTCTATATTACTGGCGCTCCTTTCCTCAATTACTTGTTTAAGAAAAAAAAATTGTAAAACTTTGCCCAAAAAAGTGTTACATATTTCAAAATTCTCACAATTAGAATACTAACAAACGTGAAATTTAGTACCCGTGAATTTAAAAATCAAACAAGTTTCGTGGCTAATCGGGTAAAAAGGAGTTTCTCTCATATTTTTCTGTGGGTAGCTTGAAAGCTTAACCTCACGGGGGTCCAACATCAAATGGACACCTAATAAGTGTTGACAGTTAACTGTTTGGTCCTTATGAGACTCCTCAGAACACTGCTTGGTCAATGTGACACTCTTGCGAAGTTAATTAGACGGTTTTGTCTCTAATCCTATGTAAATAGTGAGAAAACTATCGCAAGAAGCGCCATCTACTGAGATACGAGAGAAACCAGAACAAGAGTAGCCGAAAATAAACTGCTATACATATCGATCAATGAAAAGATCGATTACAAATAAAAAGAAACAAACTAATCAGTGTGACCTACGACAGCTCTTCTGCCTTTCAGGCTAGTTCAACGCTGATTGCGTTTTTACCCGTCATCAGACACGTGAGCGTCATTCAGTGGAATTTTTAAGTTAAATAATACTAACAAACGTGCGCGAGTATTCTCACTATTTACATAGGATTAGAGACAAAACCGTCTAACTAACTTCGCAGTGTCACATTGACCAAGCAGTGTCCTGAGGAATCCCATAAGGACGAAACAGTCAACCGTCAACACTTATTAGAGGTCCATTAGATCTTGGACCCCGTGAGGTTAAGCTTTCAAGCTACCCACGGAAAAATATGAGAGAAACAAATAGAATTTTGCCTACAATATTTGATATTTTTATTTCGATATAAGCTTGCACCGCCTCCATAGACTCAACGGCTTTAGAAAATTTTAACTATGTTATAGTTTCCCTTTATCATTAAATACCCATAAAATAGTTATTTCAAAACGCTTACGCGCTCATTATATGCCTTACGCAGAGAAAACTCCCTCTTAACTTTATTGTTTGTTGCAAAGTTTGAGAGAGATCTAAAGGACTAGAAAATTTATTACGCTCAGGGCTATCAAAACGGACAGGCCACGATCCTCCACTTTGTTGACGTCACATCGAGGGCTGATTTTTTTTTGATTGTCACGTTACGACTGAGTGTCTTTATAAACATTGAAGTTGGAATGACGGTTCATGAATAATTGATTTTTTTTTTAAATAAAGCCGGTTTTGAGATTGTTTTTACTATATTCTTGCAGAACATTTTTTTTTAATGTATAGTAATCCTTAATTTTTCAGAGCCGCTTCGTTAGCTCACACTAAAATTAAATTTTAAGCAGAAGCGAATGTGACAAACACAGATGACAAAGTCAAATACATGTCGAATATAACAGTTGGCATGCGGTACATGGCGGGTAATTTGAATTCAAAATAAGGAATGCTAAATCTTGAAGATTTTAGCCTTTTAACCATCTTGCATCTTTACAAAAGTTTGGTGGAATATCGGGATGGTGTCTGAGAATATTTCACTGGAATTTCGCGGAAATCTTTAGTGCCATTTTGAAAATATCATAAAAAAACGTCTGACCTCCCATAAGACCCATTGTAAAGTCAGCCCCCTCAGAACAGCTGATTTTTCAGGGTCGTGGCCTGTATGTTTTTGTTGACTTTGGTACGCTCAGGGCTATCAAAATGGACGGGCCACAATACTCCACTTTGTTGACGTCACATCGGGGGCTGATTTTTTTTTGATTGTCACGTCACGACTGACTGTCTTTAAAAACATTGAAGTTGGAATGACGGTTCATGAATAATTGATTTTTTTTTAAATAAAGCCGGTTTTGAGATTGTTTTTACTATTTTCTTGCAAAACATTTTTTTTAAAATGTATAGTAATCCTTAATTTTTTACAGCCGTTTCGTTAGCTCACACTAAAATTAAATTTAAAGCAGAAGCGAATGTGACAAACACAGATGACAAAGTCAAATACATGTCGAATATAACAGGAGATGGTGTCTGAGAATATTTAACTGGAATTTCGCGGCAATCTTTAGTGCCATTTTGAAAATATCATAAAAAAAACGTCTGCCCAATGTAAAAGCCAGCCCCCCCAGAACAGCTGATTTTTCAGGTTCGTGGCCTGTATTTTTTTGTTGGCTTTGGTACGCTTTATGAAATACTCGTATATAAAATGTAAATGTTTAAATGCGAACTAATTATCCAAGCATAAATATGTGTTCTCTCAAATTTATTTTGTGTGGAGGTATATCAAAAGATTTGTAAATTTTGCCGAAGCAAAGGCATAAAGTGTGTGTGTGTTAGCAACAGTAGGGTGTTTGACAGTAGTAAAAAATAAATATATATTTATTTTTAGATATCTCTTTAGGTCTTGGGAATGCTAAAAACAAACTTTTTTGTAAATGTTTTTCTCAAATTCATAGTTCTTTTAATTAAATAAATTCATTGAATTAAAACAATTAGCCACGTAATTCAAAACAGGCGGTCTACCAATCAGCTGCGAGTGACGTCACAAAACAGTGAACGCCTCAAACGAACCTATTTTCTGTGTTATTTTCTTATGAATGGTAATGTTTGCTTTGGTTTAAAGTGCGAATTTTCGTCCTAAATTAGATTTTATTTTGCGTTTTGCTTATAAAAAACATTTTCAATGGAAAACGGATTCTCCAAAGCCGATAGCTCCAACTTGCCAATGCTGAATTCCTTTATGGTGGCAGGCTTCTTTGCCAACAACAGTGATTTTTGTTCTGCGGAATTTAGAAACGTTAAAATGTTGATGTAAGTATTCGATGAGTTGTTTTGTATAAAACTGAAAGTTTTTTTACGATATTCTTCGCCTACATTTACTCATTTAGATTTTGAGGTTAGGTTATATGTTTTGCTTTCTTGTTTAATATTGTCACGAATAGGGGGGTCTGGGGCTGTTAAGCGCCCTTCGCGACAATATGCCACTTACAATAGATTCAATTAAATACCCAATCATTATTATTTTAAGCATCAAGAAACAACTGTTACACTGCATAGTCCTGCGTAGGTACTGCCTAGTCCTGCCTATGTACTGCCTAGTCTTGCATATGCACTGCTCAGTCCTACATTTGGCCTGCATGTGCACTGCCTAATCCTGCATTTAGAGGTACTCCCTAGTCCTGTCTAATAACTGCCTAGCACCGCCTAAAAATTTGTACACCTTTCTGCCTATTATAGTTGTTCACCCCTTGTAATAAACATAACCTCAAAAATTTTATCGTCATTTACGAAATAGTTATATATATATTATAGACGTGAGAAAAATTAATAGAAACAATTTAGTTATATTCACATCAAAGTGATCTTTGCAAATGTAAAGTGAAGATGTATTAGATAAGGCCCTTGGGTCTCTTCGAGCAAGTTTTAGCCACTTTTTTCGTTCTTTTACTACTGTAGGCACATGAATAAATAGTTTTTCAGGTGTTTTTATGCTAGTATTCGAACACTGAGGCACTACACACCACTTATAGGACATTTTTTTATATAAAAAACAGTAAAAACAAAGACCCTAAAACAAATAAACACTTGAATGCCGTGTCTCTGTCCGCGAGTTTACTGCACTGTGACGTCATTGCAACGCCATGCTAGAAATGAGCGTTGTAGCGGCAAATTCAAATCGGAAATTAGAAAACTTGATTTTAAATATAGTCATGATAAAATATACTATTTTAATAATTTTGCGTAGCAAATTAGGGATCTATGTATCATTTTAAATCCTTTTCTAAAATTTGTCAAATACCCTATTACGGGAAACTTTTTCTTATTAATTTTAGGAAAAAGAAGATATAAGCGCGAATCTGGGTCCAAATCTAAGGAGGGTAATAGTCAGCGAAAAAATAATTTATAATATAATTTTTTCCTAGCGGGAGTAATTCTCCTGTTTTCCCTTTAACTATTAGTAAAAAGTAATTTATTTTTCTAGAATGGGGTTAATTACTTCCTTATCCCCCCTCAACTCCGCTCTTGAAAATATATTATTGATAAAAAGTTTTGCATATTAGGTAACAAATCTTTTTATCATTATAAAAGAGGTGTGTCAAAAAATTTTTAATTTGCCCAAGAGGTGCAAGTCCATTTTTATCGCAATGGCTAGAAGGTATTATTTGGAGATAATGCCGAAAAATCTTAGAAGCCAAGTTTACAAAAACGTTTCCAAACTAGTAAGAACCTTTCATTTTAATATTTGTATTGGAGAACTTGGCATTACTTATATGAAATGTTTTTGTTATGATTTCACTCCTTTTTTAAGGGATTTGGATAATATTTAAATATTGAAATAGTAAAATATGCGGAATATTGTTCAAAGCATTTGCAATGCCTTATTTAAAAATTTTTCATGGTTTTATTATATATCCTATCAGCCTTCCACAGCACAGCTCTCTAGCAGTGGCGTAGCGTGGGGGGGGGGTCGTCGCCCCCCCCCCCCCCGTTCCGATGGTACTGGGTTCCCGGAGCGCCCTTTATTATTAAGTAATTAAGTAGTGAGAGGGCGGCAAAGAAAATTAAAGATATGATGACCTTTCTTTTTTTTTTGGTCGCAAGATTTTGATGGGCGCCCTTTTGAGCTGTCGACCCCCCCCCCTCCCGCCCCCCGCCCCTTCAGGCACGCCACGCCGCTGCTCTCTAGCGTTTCTGGAAGTGGGAAATGTTACTTTTACATAAGTTTAAGATTATAGGGGAGGGAAGTAAATTAAATTTTCGGTGTTTTTAAATTAATCCCTATAGTTTTGTCATAGTGCCTAATGGCCTTCCAAAGCTCAGCCCTCTAGCTTTTCTGGAAGTGGGCAATGTTACTTTTACAAAACTTTACATGTATAGGAGAGGGGGGTAAATTAGAATTTTGGGGTTTTTTGGTTTTTTCCAAGGGTCATATATTATATCAGTGGACCTACCGTGTCCTCAGATTTTATCCTTCACAGGATCATTACAGTATGGGTCGGCTGGTGCATAAGGGCTGCAGAGCTGCAGAACCCCCAAAATTTTCACATTATTTGACTATTTTTCAGCCGCTGCTATTTTTTTTAATATAATTATTTTATTTCTAAAATTATTGGAATGGCAGTATATTTTCGGTCCGGTGTTGGTATAGTAGGCCTTCAAATTGCGTACGTGTGTTGAGTATGACGCCGCACGCCGTCGCCGAAGGCCGCATTTCACAGTTGGTCAAATGAAGTTATTAAGCATTGTTGCGCTGCTAAATTGCAACACAACGTAACTGGGCGGCTAACGAGATCTGTGCTCGGCTAGGAACCCCTTCCTTCGCCCCGCACCGCACTTGCTCAAGGGTTTAGATAGCGAAATCTAGGCAAAAATAGAGCTGCAAAACTTGCAGTTCCAGTACAATTTCGGGCGGGCACATTTATTTATTTAGATAGAAGACGCCAAACGCATGAGCGGGAGGTTATGGTCGTGTTTGTTGTTTGTTTTTGTATAATTGTGTCACAATGAATGTGGTGGATAATTTAATTAATGTAAAAAAATTTTCTCTCTTTATTTATAAAGAAAAACTAAAACTGAAAGAAGAAGGACGGCCATTGCCCGATATTTGAATAGAAAAGTGTGGTTCAAGCCGGGGAAAATCGTATAAAAGGATTTTTACAAGAAAAATTTATGCCAGAAACGACTGGATAGGCGGATGCAATAAAAATAATTATCTTTTTTGTTTTCCGTGCCTTTTGTTTTTACTTTTTATAATAGACACGTGATCTGGAGACTGTAAAAAAATAGCCCTATCGGCAGAACTCACAAACTTTACTGTCACGAGCCGCCACTGCATTATACAGGGAAACCTCTTCTTGCGAACACCTCTATTAAGCGGACACTCCCTTTAGGCGGACAAATTTCTTGGAACTAAGCTTTTCCCTATTTCTGTACATATAAAATTCACTCCTATAACCGGACACTTTAATAACCGGACGCGGATGATTATTTTTGGTTAAAACATTCTGAAACCTCCCTTAATCAGACGCGAACCTCCGACAACGGGACGGAGCGCTGCACGATATGGGCACAAATATTATATAGTATGTTGGCAACAAGGTACTCTGCAGCTGGGGAATTACCTCTCCGTTTTAATGAGGAGACTAAATACTTCTGCCGTATTTACAACATATTTTATTGGGTGGGACTGCTGTGTTTTATTTTTATTGTTTAGTTAGGTAGTAATAGATTTCTTTGAAATGGCGCCTAGTAAAAACTTCTTAGTTTACGTGAAAAAATGGAAGTTGTTAACGTTTCGAAGAAGGAACATCTATCAGCACGAAAGATCGCTGAAACATTTAATATCGGAAAAACTCAAGCAGCGGAAATTTTGTAGTTCTCTCCCATAAGCGGACACCTCCAATAAGCGGACAAAATCGACGAAACCGTGAGTGTCCGCTTATAGGAGGTTTCACTTTATATCGTTAGAAATAAGGGTATCTATTGTATAATATTTTGATTCCTAACTTGATTGATTGATTGTTTTGCTTCAAAATTAGGAAGTTACTGTCATTTTCAAAATTTAGGGGGTCGAATTAAGTTCACTCATCGTCAAGCAAGCTTTACAGGTAGCTAAGCCTAACTCTGATTTTCTATTTTTTGGTTATAATTTTTGACATGTTTTCCTCGGTTTCGCATTGGCGGCTCGTTATTATTTTAAAAATGTGGTTTTAACACAGTCTAGAGATCTATTTAGTAATGATACAGTTTCAAGATAGTTTGCAGCATAACTTTTTAATTCTAATTACATAAATATATATAGTTTACGTACCTTCATACTGTGTAAAACAACATCTTCAAAATAAAATAGAACCGCCAATGCGAAACCGAGGAAAACATGCCAAAAATAATAACCAAAAAATAGAAAGCCTGACGTTAGCTTCGCTTCCTATAAAGCTTGCCTTTACGATGAGTGTCCTTAGGTCGAATGCCCCTCCGTGCCCCCAGTGGCGTAAAAAGTAAGGTTTTTGCTAATAAAAATTCAAAATTTTTCAAAAATTATATACCATTTTTTACCAACAGAGAATGTCACCAAAAGTGGCCTCTCCCCGAGAAGCACCTCTGAATCCGCCCTTGCGTGTCCCTCGCTGCGCAGTGGCGGATCCAGGATTACCGGGGGGGAGGAGCCAAAGTGCCAGCAAACATACAAATATATTTTATTAGCGGTTTTTGATAGATCTGAGGTGTGAAATTTAATATCTAAAGGAGATTAATGGCGCCGCGCGCCGTAGGCGAAATTTTTTAAAAAATTAAGTAGAATTTAGGACAAATTTTAAATAAGTGATGCTCCTAAACTAAAAAATAAATTTAATGTCTGGGAGGGGGGGGCCTCTGCCCCCCCCCCCTGGATCCGCCACTGTCGCTGCGTACGCCCATGTGCTGACCAAAACCACTTTATTTTTAAATTTGGCTATTTGCTTGGAGTCGTCGATTTGAATTTAAAAATTTAAAATTTCATGCTTATAATGCGATAACTACCCGGAAACGGATTTGTTTTATTTTCAAACGGCCACAATATGTACCTAGAGAAGAGGTACAAAATATGGAAAACCGTTTATTTTACGATTTATTTTTTAAAAGAGAATAAACAACTTTTAAAATAGGTTTCAAAGAAATATTTATAAATATTTTTAAAGGACACTGTGACAAGACTGGGTTTTCCGACAGGATAAAGAGTTTACTCAGGCATAGGTGCAGATCATTGAGATCCATAAGAAAGTATATGGATGTCATTGGTGCAAAGCTAGCCTTCAAGGGGGGGGGCTGCCCCTCCCCTGAAGCTAAGGTTTTTTTGGATATTTTAAACATATTTCATGAATACAAACATAAAATAGCATAAAATACGGACTCATGGGGTCTTGGGCCCCCCCGAAACTGTTCGCCCCCCCGAAACATTTTTCTATATACGCCACTGCTAGCCGTATATACACATGTCCTTTTAAACATCGTGGCGTTCAAGATCACGCAGGGGCGGCTCGTCCATAGGAGCGCTGGTGCGCGCGCACCCCCAGCAAAAACAAGAAAAAAAATAAATACAAACTATTATTAAATAATTACTGTTGTTTTTTATTTATTTTTTAATGATCCCGATCCCGCTAGTGGCATCTATCGGCCATTACCGGAAGTAATTAATATCTTTTCGACTTGACGCTTGCTGCCGCATACGGTGGCCTTCGATCGCCTCGCCTCGCTTAAATCTAGAGATATGAAAGGGCGGGCTTGAATCTGGAGGTGCGCGTGGATTCGGCGTTCCTCTTTAATCCAATTTTTGCCACGCAATTGGATCGGAAATGCGGAAAGAAACAGGAATATGATTTTTGGTACATGGAACGTACAAGGAATGAGTCGAAAAGTGAATGAAATAGTCCATGAGTGCAGCAGAATGAAGGTTGACCTTGCTGTACTAACAGAAACGAAGAAGAAAGGAAAAGGATCTGAAAACCTAGGACAGTATGACCATTTCTATAGCGGAGTGGCAAAGGAAAAACATGCTCAACAAGGAGTATCTATTTTGGTCAACAAAAGATTTAGAAAATATATCACCAACTGGGAAGCAGTAAATGAACGGCTAATAAGAATGAATATAACAATAAAAGGAATGAGACTTACGATTTTTGGAATCTATGCGTATAATGACGATGCCAATGTAGCCGTGAAAGACAATTTTTTTGAAGAAATCCACAATGAAATATCAGCAGTAAGTACATCTAGAGAAATTGTAATATTAGGAGATTTAAATAGTAGAACAGGTAACAGAGTAAATGATCTGACAGTTGGCCAATATGGAGAAGATGTTGTTAATGACAATGGAAACCGACTTATCACAGTATGTGAGTAATTAGATCTAAAAATCCAAAACGGTTTTTTCCAACATAAGAAAATACACAAATATACCTGGACCAAACCCTCACAAAACCTGAAATCCGTCATTGATTATCTTATCACTAAACAAAAGACAAAACTAAAAATTCAAGATGTCAGAACAAAGCGTGGATCAACATGCGGAAGTGATCACTATTTTCTGGAGACCAAAATTCTCTTTCCTTATCAAGGCCGAAGCCTCCATCAACAAAATCTTGATGATACAGTGAATGAGGAAATTGATCACTGTCAATATAATCTACTAAGCCTAGAACATGACAGCGTAAAAAACTTATACAAAAAGAGACTGATCGAAAAACTTCATTCAAGTTCAGGTGAAACCCCAGATGAGGAATACGAATGTATCACATTAAGCATCCATCAAGCTGCAAAAGAAGCACTAGGATTAGTGGAAGAAACTCCTAAAAGAACAAAACCATACTGGTGGGATGCTGAGATTGAAAGTGAAATAGAGGAAAAAAGGAAATTATATCACACGTACTTATCCCAAAAGACAGATAGAAGCAGAGAAGAATACAAAATCGCGCAATCAAAGGTGAGAAGAATGATCAGTGATAAGAAGAATCAATCATGGATGCAAAAGTGCCAGAAAATAGATTCTTACTTAGGAGGTAGGAGAAGTACCGAAAGCTGGAAAACTATAAGATCGATCAAAAAAGAAACATGCAGAGATATTATTTCACCAATACCAGACAAAGAATGGGATGAGCATTTTAAAAAACTTTTAACTGAAGATAGAGCAGAATTCAAGGAAGACGAAAGAGACAATATCATTAGAACGATGGGATCTCCAGTACCCCTCACAATATCTGAGGTCAAAAACGTGTGCAAAACCTTAAAAAGCGGTAAATCTGCCGGACCCGGAAATATCCCAGCTGAACTTATTAAATATGGCACTGAAGAATTGTTTTGTAGATTACGGAATCTTTTCCAAAGATATTTAAATGGAGCTGTAGTACCAACTGAGTGGAAAACGTCATATATATCCACAATACACAAAAAAGGAAGGAAAGATATATGTGACAATTATAGAGGTATATCTGTAACTAGTACGCTAAGCAGAATATATGGCAAAATAATAAGAAATAAAGTGGAGAGCGAATATAAAGATATGGAGGCAGAAGAACAAGCTGGTTTCAGGGCGGGTAGATCGACTTCAGATCATCTCTTTTGTATAACCCAAGTTATTGAAAAGAAAATGGCATACGGACAAGAGCTCCATCTGCTTTACGTAGATTTGCAGAAGGCATATGATAGTATACCACTAAATCTACTTTGGAAAGCGTTGGAAAAGACAAACATAAGCGTACAACTAATTAAGGCCATCAAAGAGTTATACCGCAATAGTAAGGCAAAAGTTAAAATAAAAGCAAAACTAACCAAAGGCTTTCAAGTAAATAAAGGTCTTAAACAAGGTTGCTGTATCTCGCCTACGCTCTTCAAGATATATTTGGAACAGGTCCTTAAAGTCTGGAAGAGAAAATGCCAAAACATGGGAATTCCGTTGAATGAAACCACCTTGTATACTTTATGTTTCGCCGATGATCAGATAGTGGTGGCTCAGGATTATGACGACCTCGAATATATGACACGAAAACTAATAGAAGAGTACAATAAGTGGGGACTAGAGGTTAATATCAATAAGACAGAGTATATGTGTATTGGTGGAACGAAACAGGATCTAATCTTAAATACTGGGCAGCGAATTCAGTCCTGTGATGAGTATAAATACTTGGGTCTAAAAATTACAGCTGACGGAACACTAGACAAAGCTATAAAAGATAGAAACGTACAAGGAAGAAAAGCAATAACTTTATTAAATGGAATAATTTGGGACCAAAGTATATCAAAACATAACAAAAAGCTTATATATAACACCATTGTAAAAAGTATTATTACATACGGCTCAGAAGTATGGCCAATTAAAGATAGAACAGAAAAAATGCTTTCCGCTACGGAGATGGACTATTGGAGAAGAGCAGCAGGGAAATCAAAAAGAGAAAGAGTTACCAATCAAAGAATAAGAGAAATTATGACAGTGGGTGAACGTACTCTAGTGGATGATATAAGAACAAAACAACTGGTGTGGTACGGACATGTACAAAGAATGGATGATGGAAGACTACCTAAACAAATATTACAATGGAAACCAACTGGCCGAAGAAAACGAGGAAGACCAAGGAGAAGCTGGAGAGAAGGAATAGATAGTGAAATAAGAATAAGAGGCCTAGATGATGAATTATGGGCAAACAGAAACGAGTGGAGATTGGGTATCGGAAGGCGTAGAACGTTGTGAAACCGATAAATATATATATAGGTAATTTTTTTTTGTGTAGGCATATTTTTATTTATTGGAGACCTGCTTTTTTTTACTTTGACAATCTTATTACCTAGTGGGCACCATAACTTCTTTTATTTGGCTACAAATAAATATGCAAATTTTTTTAACTTTATTTATTTTAAATTTATTTCGACTTACTTATTTTAGCGCACACCCATTCTTATACTTCACGAGCCGCCACTGAGATCACAGTACATCAGTTGAAAGGGAAAAACAGTATAAAAGTACTGACAAAATGTTTAATTTCTTATATTAGCATTATCCCGGTTATATTAGGTGAAAATCCTTGAAAGTTGGAAATAAATAGGTGCAAGCTGCATTTTTGTATAATTATTCCTTAGCATCTGAGTTACGTCCCCACATATTCTCCGCCAAAATCCCCTTTGCCAGATATAAGGCCCCAAAAGTCCTAAAAATCAGTTTTTTTTTGATTTTCTAGAAAACTAAAAACTTTTTTTTAAAAAGTGAAGAGAGAAAAAAGGCGCAAAATAACTCCGTCTATAATATTATATTAAGAAAAAAACGAAACCTAACATTTTTAAAAATAAATTTAAAAAAAAGTTTTATTTTATTTTATTTTTTCACACCCTGTAGTTAACTTGTTTTAAAATGTTCGTGCTTTATAATATTAAGCTTGATCCCCATGTATACTGAAAGCTCTAGTTTCTAAAATATCTACAAAAAATAGAATTTATCCATATACATATAGCCTGTTTTTGACAGCCTTGACGAAAAATCATGAAATACAAATCTAAAAATTGTAAGACAAGTATTTCTTACACCGTTAGGTAAATACCTCTGTTTATAATTTCACTTATGTTCTATTTATTTTGACTCAAGCCTCTTGTCACATTTAAGTTTAATCAAACACTATTTTTTCTAAAATTTTATAAAAATTACTTTAATTTCTGTTCAGCTGGAATTTCAAATAAAATAAAAGTAGGAGCATTTGCGCGTATTTTAACAGTCAGTGCTTCGAACCAGAAGTTGAATATTTTTAATAAAACGCTTTTTTTCTCGTATAGTTGCTACCGCTGCTACTTATTGTATAACAATTAAATTTTGAAAATCCCGTTGGTGGTCCGGCTGCGTATTTACGTTTCCGTGGTCATTTCACGTCGCACAGTGGTGAGGCCATATGAGATCATGCGGCCAAAATATAAAAACTATCAATTTCGTTTTTAAATCCAAAGATCCAATGTAAAATTGGTAAAATAAGTTTGCTAGAGAGCTTTTAAAGAAACCACAAGTAAAATTTTGCTAATTTATCAGAAACTAAGAAAAGATTGCACTTTTTAGATAAGCTACGAAAGACTTAATTTTCTCCTTTATAACTGAAGATGTCAAATTTTCACATTTCAAATGTGGTATTTTGGCATTGAAGCCGCTGTCTAAAGTCCTGTGCTCCTAAAGAATCATCATCTCGTTTTTCTTCTGTACACAATCTTCTTTTCAATAAGCTTTGCAGCTCAGCTATTGTTAATTTATTAATTTTTTCTAGGTCTGCCACTTTTCTACGTTTGCTTCTTTCTGAACATTCTTCCATCTTTTTAGTCGGTCTACCTGCCGCAGTCACTACCTCTTTAATTTTCCTGAATATCACAAATCCGTTTAGCCATGTATCAAATTTCCTATAAAACCGATCTTTGGTTCTATTTGCTTGGTTCCATTTACTTTTAAACTGAGGCAAATATGTCTTTTGAATCGTTTGTTTAACTATTTTAAAGTCCCCGTCGGATAATTCATACTGCTGCTTCAAATTGCGTAAAAATATATTCTCATCGCCTTTTAACTCGATAACACTATCAGAAAGACACTTTCTACTAATCCTTTACACTTTTAAACAGCAACTTTTAGGTCGATAATACTATGAAAAAGACACTTTCAACTAAACAATTTTTAAACGCAACTAATAAGTTGACGTATACAAAATACTCTGCCAATATATGGGCCCCTAAGCTCACACTAGGTACTCTAGTTATAGTGTACGTGTGAGCTAATATAACTAAAAACTGAAATATATTTTATTCAACTCCAGACTAAATTACCTTTTGTTTGATACCACACAAGCCATGTTTTGACTTAGAACTCAAATTTTTGAAATCTACCCCCACCCTTAAAAAAACAAAAACTAAAATGTATTTTCTTAAACTCCGGACTCAATTACCTTTCGTTTGATATCACACACGCCATATTTTTACTTAAACTCTAATTTTTGAAATATACCCCCACCCTTTTTTTAAAATAAATTAAAATGTATTTTGTTACACTCCAGACTCAATTACCTTTCGTTTGATATCACACACGCCATCTTTTCACATAAACTCTAATTTTTGAAATCTACCCCCACCCTTTTATTTGGTTTGTGTTCGGTGGATTTTGTTCATTTTTAAATGGGAGCATCTCGACCCAAGACCCAGCCTACGTACCAAATTTCATTAAAATCGGCCAAGCGGTTTTTGAGTTATGCGCGTTGGTCGTTACAGACAGACATACAGACAGACAGACAGACAGACAGACAGACAGACAGACAGACAGACAGACAGACAGACAGACAGACAGACAGACAGACAGACAGACAGACAGACAGACAGACAGACATACAGACGACATACAGACAGACAGACAGACAGACAGACAGACAGACAGACAGACAGACAGACAGACAGACAGACAGACAGACGGCGCAACAAAAAAGTTTCAAAATCATCTGAAACGCAAAGATATATAAAAAATTTTGAAATCGGAGCAACTTTTTTTTTCTCGAAAAAATTAGGATCACCATAGCTCACACTACTATAGTATAGTATATGTGTGAGCTAAAAACAATTAATTTCTGACCAATTTTACAGTATGATGAAAATGCGGAAAGGCAGGGGCTTAGAAAATCCCCTAAACGGGAAACTTGTGTTTTCCGATCTGGCTGAAAAACAGTAGAGTTCTTTACCATATATAATCTCAAGTTAATAGAACAATCCCCTGAAGAGTGAGCCAACGGAGGTACATAAAATACTCTGCCAATATATGGGCCCCTAAGCTCACACTAGGTACTATAGTTATAGTGTACGTGTGAGCTAATATAACTAAAAACTGAAATATATTTTATTCAACTCCAGACTAAATTACCTTTTGTTTGATACCACACAAGCCATGTTTTGACTTAAACTCAATTTTTAAAATCTACCCCCACCCTTAAAAAAAACAAAAACTAAAATGTATTTTGTTAAACTCCGGACTCAATTACCTTTCGTTTGATATCACACACGCCATATTTTCACTTAAACTCTAATTTTTGAAATATACCCCCACCCTTTTTTTTAATAAATTAAAATGTATTTTGTTTAACTCCAGACTAAATTACCTTTCATTTGATATCACACACGCCATATTTTCACATAAACTCTAATTTTTGAAATCTACCCCCACCCTTTATTTGGTTTGTGTTCGGTGGATTTCGTTCATTTTTAAATGGGACCATCTCGACCCAAGACCGAGCCTTGGTACCAAATTTCAATACAATCGGTCAAGCGGTTTTTGAGTTATGCGCGTTGGTCGTTACAGACATACAGACAGACAGACATACAGACAGACAGACAGACAGACAGACAGACGGCGCAACAAAAAAGTTTCAAAATTATCTGAAACGCAAAGATATATAAAAATTTTTGAAATCGGAGCAACTTTTTTTTTCTCGAAAAAATTAGGATCACCATAGCTCACACTACTATAGTATAGTATATGTGTGAGCTAACACTACTATAGTATAGTATATGTGTGAGCTAAAACAAGTGAACATAATCTGACGCATCATCGAGATGCACGGCTTAATTTAAAAATGTATAACATTTGAATAGGCAAACATGGGCAAATACAATTAACTAATTATGAAAGACGGTGAGTTATACTTTCTTTCTAGTGCAAAATCTAATCTTCGGCAAACTTCGCAAACTATTAATTTCCTTGCAGAAACTGAAACATTTCATTTTCAGAAAAATAATGTGTATCATAGTAGTTAATTTACTTTATTGAACTAAAAGAAAGATATTTTAGAAAACAAAATATTATCGATTAAATTCAAAGAACATTATATAATTTTAAAAAATAACTTTAGGGATAAATTTCCAAACAGCCATTGGGAAAAATTACTTCAACTTCATGGATGTTTTTTCATTTTATTAAAATATTTACTTGCCTTGCAAAAACTTCTGATGTTGAAATGAATTTTTTGCAATAGTAATTTTTTTATGGTATTAGTTATATGATATGTATTATGTTGGATATGGTTACAAAATAATGGCATGAAATATTTTATATATTTTTTATTTTTATTTGAAGCAATTTTGGCCGCATGGTCTCATATGACCTCACCATTGTGCGTCGGCGCGGTTTTGAAATAAACACGGAAATGTTACAATATATTTGGGTTCAAATACGTGTTGATTTTAAGAGTTTTGATCTCGAAATGAGCACGGATCTGTAAGAGAACATCGCTCATTAAACTATTACAAAAGCGTATTCAACTGTCAGGTTAAAACGCTAACATAACGAAAGCTAATAAATCAAATCTAACCGAACCGAACCAAAGCAAACTGAACCAATAATTTAAAAAAAAAAACTTTCCTGACTTCCTACCCGGGATCCTAGAGGATGTGAATCCGAACCGAAACGAACCGAATTGAACCAAACCGAACCGAACCGAACCAAAGCAAACTAAACCAACAATTAAAAAAAAAACTTTCTTGACTTCTTTCCCGGGATCCTAGAGGGTGTGAATAGTGTTGTAGTTTAGTTTGGTTAGGTTAGGTTTGGTTCGGTTTAGTTAGGATCGGTTCGGTTCGGATTCACATCCTCTAGGATCCCGGGTAGGAACTTAGGAAAGCTTTTTTTTGAAAAAAATTATTGGTTCAGTTTGCTTTTGTTCGGTTCGGATAGATTTGATTGATTAGCTTTCGTTAGGTTAGGTTTCGAAACTTTCTATTTTCATGTGGTTAGAAATCAAGTGAAAATCATTTAAATCACTAAAATTTATTAATAACAGAACAACATCTGTCGTCGTAGTTGCCAGTGTAAGACAATGAACACTGAATTTTGCAGGTATAGTTAATGGAAGAGTGTTCTTCAAACTTCAAAGAATTTCAAAATCTTGAGTAATATTAGTACAAATACTTTTAGACTGCTCCATAATTTTCATATTAACAAACATATAACCTCAAAATCAAACTAATAAACAACGTGAATCCAATTTAAGTTTCAAATGCGCACTATTTTTTTTTTTACGGGTATGCGCACTCGCAAGGAGATCCCTATCACGCTCGAGAAGCGGCAAGTGCGCGGAAATGTTGGTGCGTGTTGGTTTTGAAACGGTTCAGGTTGTAACCTGCAGGGAAAACTGTCGCAGGGAGTTCATTCCACAGCGATGCTGTTCTCCAGAGATATGAATTCTGATATAATGAGGTTCTTGGTGCCTCTATTTTGACAATAAATTGATGGTTACCGTCTGTTTGACGTGTTCGCCTAGTAGGTGCTACTCCCGGGGGGATCATACGTGCCAACTCTTCAGAGCATTTTCCGTGATAATACCTGTAGAAGAGAGATAGATCGCCCACAGTTCTTCGATGTTCGAGACTATCCAAGCTACGGGTAAGTGCGGGGTCATTGATCAGCTTGATAGCTCGTTTTTGCACGGTGTTCAAAAGCATTAAGGTATGTTTGGGTGCCGCACTCCATATATGCGAGCAGTACTCCATAGTTGGTCGAATCTGGGCTTTGTAGAGTATCAGCAGTTGGCTTGGTGTATACAGATGTCTTGTATGAAATAGCACCCCAAGCTTTTGGGACGCCCTTTTAGCTATATCTGCCACGTGACTGTGCCAAGACATGTTGGTCTCTGCAGTGACTCCTAAGATGTTCAACTGGCTCTGCAATGCGACAGCACTTCCAGATAGCATGATATTTGGCTCACCGGTGCTGGTCTTTTTCGAAAACAGGGCTGCTTGGGTTTTCTGCGCGTTGAACTGTACAAGGTTTTTGTTGCCCCAGTCCTCTATTATCTCCAAGTCGTTATTTATCTGTGATATTTCAGTTAGTCTAAGGTAATGGAATTCACGTGCGGAGAGACATGTGGGTGGTATGACTGAGGAGACTACATTGCCATCATCTGCAAAGCAATAAAGTGGATTTACTGTTTATCTATGAGGTCATTTATGTAAATCAGAAAAAGTGTTGGCGAAAGGATTGCTCCCTGTGGCACACCAGCATTTATTTGGTACGAGTTGGAATTCCGGGGTACAGGGTAGACCTCGTCAGATGTCTATCAGGGGAAATGAATCGACCCCTGCCCTCCGTAGATTTCAGGTACTCTCTGACCCGGAGAGTTAGCACCTGTTTAGGGTCCCATTCCCAGGGTTACGGGAGAAGACCACATCGGTATGAAAGGCGGAGAGGATGGACCTCGGTACGGTGATCATAGCGCAGGTGGCAACCCTTTCTTTTAGGGATAGTATAAAAGAAGAAGATGCTGCCTTGTAGTACCGGCGTTGGAATCGTCAAAGGCTAGGGGAAGAAAACCTCGATCAAAAATCACCTGGTCCTCCAGGTTGGGGGTTGGGGCATTAGACTAACTCTCTGATACCCGGAAAAAACGTACACTGTTAAAAAACCCAATCAAACGCCTCGGAAAGAAATGAAAAACCTAAGACGAACCAAGCAAAGAAACAGGAATATGATTTTTGGTACATGGAACGTACAAGGAATGAGTCGAAAAGTGAATGATATAGTCCATGAGTGCAGCAGAATGAAGGTTGACCTTGCTGTACTAACAGAAACGAAGAAGAAAGGAAAAGGATCTGAAAACCTAGGACAGTATGACCATTTCTATAGCGGAGTGGCAAAAGAAAAACATGCGCAACAAGGAGTATCTATTTTGGTCAACAAAAGATTTAGAAAATATATCACCAACTGGGAAGCAGTAAATGAACGGCTAATAAGAATGAATATAACAATAAAAGGAATTAGACTTACGATTTTTGGAATCTATGCGTATAATGACGATGCAAATGTAGCCGTGAAAGACAATTTTTTTGAAGAAATCCACAATGAAATATCAGCAGTAAGTACATCTAGAGAAATTGTAATATTGGGAGATTTAAATAGTAGAACAGGTAACAGAGTAAATGATCTGACAGTTGGCCAATATGGAGAAGATGTTGTTAATGACAATGGAAACCGGCTTATCACAGTATGTGAGCAATTAGACCTAAAAATCCAAAACGGTTTTTTCCAACATAAGAAAATACACAAATATACCTGGACCAAACCCTCACAAAACCTGAAATCCGTCATTGATTATCTTATCACTAAACAAAAGACAAAACTATGTGTGTGATCACTATTTTCTGGAGACCAAAATTCTCTTTCCTTATCAAGGCCGAAGCCTCCATCAACGAAATCTTGATGATACAGTGAATGAGGAAATTGATCACTGTCAATATAATCTACTAAGCCTAGAACATGACAGCGTAAAAAACTTATACAAAAAGAGACTGAACGAAAAACTTAATTCAAGTTCAAGTGAAACCCCAGATGAGGAATACGAATGTATCACATTAAGCATCCATCAAGCTGCAAAAGAAGCACTAGGATTAGTGGAAGAAACTCCTAAAAGAACAAAACCATACTGGTGGGATGCTGAGATTGAAAGTGAAATAGAGGAAAAAAGGAAATTATATCACACGTACTTATCCCAAAAGACAGATAGAAGCAGAGAAGAATACAAAATCGCGCAATCAAAGGTGAGAAGAATGATCAGTGATAAGAAGAATCAATCATGGATGCAAAAGTGCCAGAAAATAGATTCTTACTTAGGAGGTAGGAGAAGTACCGAAAGCTGGAAAACTATAAGATCGATCAAAAAAGAAACATGCAGAGATATTATTTCACCAATACCAGACAAAGAATGGGATGAGCATTTTAAGAAACTTTTAACTGAAGATAGAGCAGAATTCAAGGAAGACGAAAGAGACAATATCATTAGAACGATGGGATCTCCAGTACCCCTCACAATATCTGAGGTCAAAAACGTGTGCAAAACCTTAAAAAGCGGTAAATCTGCCGGACCCGGAAATATCCCAGCTGAACTTATTAAATATGGCACTGAAGAATTGTTTTGTAGATTACGGAATCTTTTCCAAAGATATTTAAATGGAGCTGTAGTACCAACTGAGTGGAAAACGTCATATATATCCACAATACACAAAAAAGGAAGGAAAGATATATGTGACAATTATAGAGGTATATCTGTAACTAGTACGCTAAGCATAATATATGGCAAAATAATAAGAAATAAAGTGGAGAGCGAATATAAAGATATGGAGGCAGAAGAACAAGCTGGTTTCAGGGCGGGTAGATCGACTTCAGATCATCTCTTTTGTATAACCCAAGTTATTGAAAAGAAAATGGCATACGGACAAGAGGTCCATCTGCTTCACCTAGATTTGCAGAAGGCATATGATAGTATACCACTAAATCTACTTTGGAAAGCGTTGGAAAAGACAAACATAAGCGTACAACTAATTAAGGCCATCAAAGAGTTATACCGCAATAGTAAGGCAAAAGTTAAAATAAAAGCAAAACTAACCAAAGGCTTTCAAGTAAATAAAGGTCTTAAACAAGGTTGCTGTATCTCGCCTACGCTCTTCAAGATATATTTGGAACAGGTCCTTAAAGTCTGGAAGAGAAAATGCCAAAACATGGGAATTCCGTTGAATGAAACCACCTTGTATACTTTATGTTTCGCCGATAATCAGATAGTGGTGGCTCAGGATTATGACGACCTCGAATATATGACACGAAAACTAATAGACGAGTACAATAAGTGGGGACTAGAGGTTAATATCAATAAGACAGAGTATATGTGTATTGGTGGAACGAAACAGGATCTAATCTTAAATACTGGGCAGCGAATTCAGTCCTGTGATGAGTATAAATACTTGGGTCTAAAAATTACAGCTGACGGAACACTAGACAAAGCTATAAAAGATAGAAACGTACAAGGAAGAAAAGCAATAACTTTATTAAATGGAATAATTTGAGACCAAAGTATATCAAAACATAACAAAAAGCTTATATATAACACCATTGTAAAAAGTATTATTACATACGGCTCAGAAGTATGGCCAATCAAAGATAGAACAGAAAAAATGCTTTCCGCTACGATACGATTGGCAACATAGAAAATCTCAGTATTTATTGGATTTACCGATAATATATTACTTAGTACCGAATACAAAAATCTGATACTCTAATAGGAAGTATCAGTATCTACTCGATACTTGGAAAAGTAATCGTTGCACATCACTATGCCAAATTGTCTAAGCGCACTAATTAAAAGTCCCCGTGAGCTGCTCTAACATGCAAAGCGAACAATGGGCGCGGGCGGCGTCACGGGGGTGAGGGCGGCATCGAGGCTAGTTTTTGCACAAGGCACTGCCGAATGAAGGTTCAGATTCTATGTATTGTAAAATTCTATTGGGACATGTTGTCCTCTCTTTCTATATTTCGTAATTAGAATGCGACCTAATATCTACGGTGCAAATAAAAGTGAATAATTAGATTCGAACTAACTATATTGCGCATCCGCCATGCACCGCAGGTTGTTTGATCAAGAATACAAACACATACATACCGGGTATTAATTTTTAGGTAATATTCCAGTCTTTAGTGAATTCCGTTTGGGGTTATTATTAATTAAATTAAAGAATGATCAAATTTTAATATTTTTTGAAGTAAAATTGTGCACTTATGGAGAAACCGCCACTGCCTAGAGGTCAGTATACCCTTAAACAAACCCTCAATTATTTAAGGGTTAAAAACTTTGTGCTAGGTAAAAGTCCGGTAACTAATTTTATAGTTTATATGGATATCCTAATCCTAAGTGGAAGTTAATTGGATCCCTAGGCGTATGGAGAAGCTATTTTAGAAAGTTTAAAATTAATTATGTTTTACATGAGCGTCAGTGACGTAGCTAGATCTAATGCCGGTGATAAGAGCTTCTTTGGCGCCCTCTAATTTGTAGAAAAATCGTATAATATATGGGTAACGGCGTAACCAGATCCTAACCTTGAGAGAGGGTAACCCATATCCCACAGACGAAAAAAAATTATTACATTTAAAAGCATTTTAGACGTCGTAGGCGAAAATTTTTGCAGTATTAATTTATAAATTCAGGCGAACTTCCAACGGGGCAGTGCCCTTCCAAAACTAGACAACAAACAGTATTTTTAATTGATTTATTTAAAAAAAGTGACATGATCGTCTAGTTCTTTTTATTATTTGTGGTTAACAAGAAGCGATTATGGGTGAACTTGTTTGGCGTAAATAATTACAAGCGGGCAGCGCCTCGCGGGGCAAAATTTCAATTACACCCGTTTTTCAGCTGGGTATAGGTGGATGTTCTCGAACGGGGGCGCGTGGAACGTTTGTTTTAGTTGAGTCGGCCATCATCATCGTGCAGAAACGTCCGTTGCCCTTCTACACGTTGCCGGTTCTATCCTTAGTGAAGACGTATTTATTTTGATTTGGGGTGTGTCAGTAGTAAAAAGCATTACCGGTCGGGGTCATTGTTTGTTTTTGTTATCGTTTGTTTATAAAATGGAAATAAATAACGTCGATTAGGCAATTAACTGTACAAATTTAAATACGTTGACATTTAAACTTCGATTACAAATAAAATCTTAAGGGCCACATAGACCGGACCTAAAAATCCTAAAAACTAACCAAAATTTTAATGATAAAAAATTATACGATGCTGAAAACTGGTTGTGCGGTTGTGAAAAACGAAATGCTTTTTTTTCTTTATTTGTTTTATTATGAACAATCCACAAAGTGATCCTGCGTGGGTGGCAAAAGGAATGTGTGATATCAAGCACTTTAGTGAAAAGTTAAAGACACAAAGTGAGTGCTACTTATCTAAATAACCACATAAAATTTTCTACGCTGGGCAAGACTGATATTAGGTGCCAATTGAATAGTGCATATAGGCAAAACATTACCGAACATAATGAAAATGTGGCAAAAAAGACTTAGTAGGTTAATAGACTGTTTAAAATTCTGTGGGATGTTTGAGGTTGCTCTACAGGGCCATGACATCGAAGAAATAACTGGTATTTCTTCGATGGCCATGATTAGTCTGAAACTGGTACTAATCCAAGCACTTGGCGCATGTAAAAGAAGGGCGAATAAACTTTATCCATAAACAAATAACCGAACCGAACCAAATAGCTGCTTGTTTGTAAAATGCTAAAATAAAATTGTTTAGGTAAGTTTTTTTATCCCCTTTTCCATGCAATATAAATGTCTGCCCCCCTCCCCCCCCCAAATCTATAACGCCACCAGCCGCCATTGATGTTTTCCTACTTTTTAATATATCAAATAAAATTTTAAAAATTTCCAAGCTTCCTCCCCAACGCGAATTTTTTTTTATGCGCCACTGTGTTTTAATCAGCTTGATTGAAACTGGCTCACCGGATAGTCGAGCATATTCCCGATTGGCATAATATGTTTAAATAAGAAAGCAGTGGGGGAAGTCTGAGTTCTGAAGTTAGGGAATATGCATGCAAAATGCGGAAAATACATTTTTTAAATATAAAGTATTTTTTGGACAAAAAATGTAAATTTTATGCATTGGTTTTTGTGGACTAAAATTGAAAATATCTGAGCTGTATGTCAAGGAGGTGGTTTTAATTGTTTGGTTGGTTAGTTTATTGGTTTTGTTGCGAAAAACCCCTTTCAAGACAAAGGTTATGTTAACACCGATTTCGAGCACTTAAATTTAAGAAAAATTAAGTAATGTTGGGGCCCCTAAATAAAATTACAAACTAAAACTACAAACAACAACTATGGCGTTCTCGAATGGGCCCTGCGCGACAGCGAGTTATCCCGGCGGCGAGTAAGCGAAGTGGCGAGTTGGCCCGACAGCGAATTGGCGGCGGCGAGTTGTCCTAGTCCCTACGACCTGTTGATTGATTTTGGTTGCAGGTTTTACATAAATATCATAAAAACCACAAGAGCTATAGAGGAAAAAATTATACAAAAATGCAGTTTTAACCTCTTTTTTTTTCTAAAGTTCCTTTCGTGGACCCAACAAACATTTAAAGTTGTAACGACGAAACCCCAACTAGAAAGAATTTTTTAAAAGTAACCGCAACGTACTCCCGCTACGTCTCAGTATACCATACAGCGACGTTATAATTCCCTAAGTGGGGAACCAATTTCTGATTATAACTACTTGGCCAAGTGTTTAAAGTCACAGTAGTAACAACTACACTACTACGTCGTAGCCAGGTATCTACTACGTCGTAGAGGCTGTTTTTTTCCGTAATGGCATAAAAGTTGCGATGTAGTTGCAAATAATATAATTGTTTCTTTTTGGTAGAATTGTTACACAATATGGTGGACACAACAGTAAACAGACTCGCTTAGTTTTTTTGTTTGGTTATGGTTATAATATGTACTATGTTATCCAAAAGTGTGAGAATTTACGAGCAGAGGATCAAAATTCGAGTGCGACGCAGTTTTTTGTATAACATGCATTATATATATTGCAAAAAACCGATGCGCCCGTAAAATTGAGCCGTTTTCTGGTAGTTGATGGAATTTTTGTGTTGTGATTTTGGAGGTTATGTTTTCATAATCGACAGTTAACTCCAACAAATGGTGCTTAAGAAGAGCATTTTTGGTAAGCTTCAACTAATTTGTTTATAAATAGTATAGCTCTTTAATATGAGCTCATAAAACGACAACAAAAATATTAAATTTTCTTTCTTACATAAAAACATGGCGTCCCAAACTATATTCCCTGATAGTCGAAAGGGTTACTTGAAAGTGAGCCTAAGTTACGGCAACATGTCACTTACGACTTTTATGTCGGCATTCCTTTTTAGTTCTAGATAACACACTCGAATTTCTACTCCTTCGTTGCAGAAACGTATTATTAACTAGCTTTCGCCACTAGAAAACGTCTACAGAGTGATAGGAACCACGCGATAAGTATAACTACTACCCTTAAGTTATTGGGGTGTCGCCACTTGTCATTTGCCGTTTCTGTCAACAACAGCACCACTGCTTATAGGTTTTGTACCAGCGTGAATTTGTGGTAGGTTTTAAAACAAAAACAAGATAAATTAAATTCCATTAGAACAATAAATGAAGTGCCAATAAAAAGTGTTTTTTAAAAATGTATGTTGCAGTCGAGAGCATGATCCCTATTCTAGAATTTCTAGGAAGTGTTGGTCAAGGAACTAAAAGAACGTAGTTACATCAATGAAATCAACTTATTGTTACTTTTTTTATTTACACATTGCTCTCACAATTCGTATGTAGTATTTTTTATTGTTTTTAGATATTTTAGCATTGTCAATATTCAGTAATTTTTATTATTATAAGCCCTATAAGTAAAAAAAACAATCTCTGAGATTTGTTAGATCGCTTAGAAATCCGCATGTAACCACGATATATTAGCTCACACATATACTATACTATAGTAGTGTGAGCTATGGTGATCCTAATTTTTTCGAGAAAAAAAAAGTTGCTCCGATTTCAAAAATTTTTATATATCTTTGCGTTTCAGATGATTTTGAAACTTTTTTGTTGCGCCGTCTGTCTGTCTATCTGTCTGTCTGTATGTCTGTCTGTCTGTGTGTCTGTGTGTCTGTCTGTAACGACCAACGCGCATAACTCAAAAACCGCTTGGCCGATTTTAATGAAATTTGGTACCTAGGCTGGGTCTTGGGTCGAGATGGTCCCATTTAAAAATTAACAAAATCCACCTTACACAAACCAAATAAAAGGGTGGGGGTAGATTTCAAAAATTAGAGTTTATGTGAAAATATGGCGTGTGTGATATTAAACGAAAGGTAATTAAGTCTGCAGTTAAACAAAATACATTTTAATTTATTTAAAAAAAAGGGTGGGGGTATATTTTAAAAATTAGAGTTTAAGTGAAAATATGGCGTGTGTGATATCAAACGAAAGGTAATTGAGTCCGGACTTTAACAAAATACATTTTATTTTATTTTTTGTAAGGGTGGGGGTAGATTTCAAAAATTTGAGTTTAAGTCAAAACATGGCTTGTGTGGTATCAAACAAAAGGTAATTTAGTCTGGAGTTGAATAAAATATATTTCAGTTTTTAGTTATATTAGCTCACACGTACACTATAACTATAGTACCTAGTGTGAGCTTAGGGGCCCATATATTGGCAGAGTATTTAACTTGTTTTTTTAATCGCCGCAAACAGCACAAAAGTTCCTAGATGAAGACTAGCATATCCCAGAGGTTATTTTAGGGGCCGTGCATAAATTAGATATTAGGGACCTATTGCAATAAAGCCTGGCACAAAACACAGCAGAAATTTAAGTTTATTCACTTCAAACCAAGCTTTAACAACAGCACAAATTTGAAGAAAACCCAAGCTCATCACATAAAATGAATCACAGTGAGACACGACACGTCAGCACAAGAGGCATAGATAAACGAATTCGGTTTAGTCCGCACAAGAGGGTTACGATGGCGATGGCGATAGGGTGGTGCCACAGCACAAACCACGAACGACCGTAAAGACAGTACAAGAATAGAACAGGAACAAGTAGCGTAAAAGATTAAGGATGGAGATTAAGCATGGACCAGGGAATTCTTAAAATCCGTGTGCGGTACTCGATACTTTGGATCAATATTTTGCATTTTGATTGTTTTGCAAAATGGTCAAGCAATGAGCTCGAAAAAATGGACTGCTTAAGGTAGTTAAAAAACTATTTGCAAAACTATTCCTAATATTTCCATATTATAAAAGGAGCCACAAACAGTAGGGTTAAGAATGTGTGCGACCAAGATGCGACTTCAAAAAGTCTACGTTTTCAAAGTAGAAACAGGAAGGAGAGATTACTTTAAAAGATCGACATTAAAAAAAAGTCAAAGTAGTTACGACTTTAAAGTTGATCCAAAAAGTTATTTTGTCTACATTGTTACATCAGATGTTACTATGATGACACAATCTTTTGTGGTAAAAATTAAAGTTATAATGTAGTTGTCGGATACACTTGTTTGGGACTCCAATGAAGCTTAACTTTCTAGTGGTAATTAAGTAGGATATAAAAGTCAGGGCGACTACGAAATAACGACTAAAAAGAAAGTAAAACTTTAGCAACGTCCTATTGTGGTAGAGAAGACTATCAGAATCGACTATCAAGAAAAAATTCTAAGAAGTAGTTTAGAGGGTCGTTTTTACGAAACATCTACTATTTCCTGATACTAAATAGTAGTTAGAACTAAAAAGTAACAAATTTTGGTTGGGATCACCACATTTCTACTATAAGAAAGTAGCCAAGCCTTTAGAACATGTAGCCGCTACTATAAATGTTAGTTGGGGAGCATGATGATATTTTAGAAAGGGAGGAAGAACCTTTACTCTAAACATTTAAGATTTTAAAATTTTAAGAGTTCTTAAAAGTGTGGAGTAAAGGATCTTCCTCCCTTTATAAAATAGCTTTAACCTCGGTTTTAGCCAATGTTCAAAGAATTGAAAAGTGAAGCCCTCATAGCTGGCTTTGGAAACAATGGAAACTTTAAATTCGCGGACGCGAATTTTCAAGTGCGCAGACGTGTGTGTAACCATTTCACGTAGACACACAGCTGCCGTGTGGGTAGAAGCCATCTTTGTTGCTTATTTACATTTTGCGGTGTTTTGTGTTTGTCGTGTAAAATTATGTTTTTCCTGTAAAAAAATGGCAAATAATTTACATAAAACATGTGCGGTTTCTGGAAAAATGTTTGGGAGAAGTCCATAGGTAACTACTTGTATTTTACTTCATAATTTGTTAATAAAGTTAATAGTGGTTTATAAACGCCATTAAACATTCTTCATGGTGTCCACAATAAATCTGCACAATTAGTTTTGGAAAAACTACAATTTTAATCCACAATTTGATACATTTTCACCCAATCAACTAGTTTTTAGAAAAAAATAATTGACATAACCCTAAACTTTTGACAATTGTCAAATAATGGAGTGACGTATCGCAGTACGTTCCAAAACCATCAAAACTAACGCATGTGCAGTAACCATAATCCTGTCTATTATACCTGTCTTCAAGTATCGCGTGTGAGAAAGCATAGGTATGCCCCAAGGTCTGTAGAGAATAGGTTACCTGGTAACTTTCTGACCAATCAGAACCAGTTGTTGAAGCGGGAAATGACGTCACCCGGAATGCCCATTTAAATAAAAAGCATTTAATATAGTAAGAAATCTTCAAGTTTTTTGTTTTCCTTTATTGATTTAAATGTAAATATATTTTATTATTTTTCTTAAGGTGTCTCGAATAACAATATTATTAAATTACATCAACTAACTCAAATATAAAAGATTCCTTATACCAAATATCTTAAAGGCAAAATGTCTTGGGAGCTTTTAGTCTGTTATAACTACAAGTAGAAAGTATAACTCTTTGTTTGAAACTCGTAGACAATGATTGTGTAGAAATAAAATTTCGGACTTCTATTATCTTTATTTATTTTAAAACACGACGTTTCGGTTAGTAAGTATCTCTAACCGTTATCAAGTGTAAACTAAACAATTTAGTCTTTAGGCTACTACTTATACTACTTGGTGTGCAGTCAGGTGTGACGGCCCGCACCCCTTTTTTAATCTTAAGACGCCTGTTTTCCTTAAGGAGTGGTTTCCATATGTTTGGTAGGTCCGTGCTTGGTTGACTGAAAACTTCTTTATTCTGCATTATAAACGCAGCTTCAATAAACTTTCGTTTTCGCCAATGCGACTCCTTATGTAAAACTTTAGGTAAGTTTTGTGACCACTGAATCCTGTGATCATTTGACCATGCATGATCTGCTAAACCGGATTTTTCAATATGCCCTAATTGGGTACTCTTTAGATGTTCATTTACTCTAACCTGAAGAGGGCGTTTCGTTTCACCTACATATGATTTACCACACTCACACGGGATTTGATAAATCCATTCTTTATTATTTGAGGGATTGTTTTAGTTACAAAACTTCTTATCGTATTTCCCGAAGAAAATACTGTTTTTTCATTACAGTGTTTAGCTATTCGTCTTATGTTTTCTGAAATCCCTTGAATATATGGAATGTTAATAACACCTAACGGATTATTATTTTGAGAATTTGGTACATTTAGTTTGTTTTTAATTTTAAATATCGTTGAGTTTATTAATTTCTCGGAATAACCATTCTGTTGTAAGTCCTTTTTAATGTTGTTAATATCTGTGGTTAATTCTTCATTATTACTACACATATTTATGGCTCTTTGTATTTAAGAGCCATAAATATTTGTAGTAATAATGAAGAATTAACCACAGAAATTAACAACATTAAAAAGGACGTACAACAGAATGGTGCGACAACCCCCCCCCCCCCACCACGCTACGCCACTGTAATCCTCTAACGTATTTGGTTTTAACCATGTTTAAATAATGTACTTGCCACGTAAATTAAGTTGTTTTTGTTTGTTTCAGTTCAAAACGTCCAATCTGGTAGAATACCAAATGTTCAGCCTCCATCCAATAAGATTCCAACTAAGCCTGTATCGCATAGCAACACGAGGTTACCTACTGTAAGTAAAATATTGTACTAGGAGAGTTTGGTATAATATGGCACACTTTTTACTAAAATGCTCATATATTTTTAACAAATGAAGTTAAAAAACTACTAACTAACTAAAATACAGTAACCAGTACTCTAAGTAGATTATACGGTAGGATTCTTAGAGATCTAATAGAGAATGATTTTCATGAACAAGAAGAAGAAGAGCAAAGTGGGTTTCGTGCAGGCATATCTTGTAGTGATAATGTTTTTTGTCTTAAACAAGTAATTGAGAAAAGGAGCGCCAGAAATATAGAGACTCATGTTACCTTTGTGGACCTACAAAAAGCATATGCCACCGTTCCAGTAGAAAAATTATGGACAGTGTTAGAGCAGACTAATATCAATCATACATACATAAAAGCGATAAAGGAACTATACCAAGGGTCAAAATCTAAAATTAAAATTGGAAATCGACTTTCAAAAGAATTCCTGGTAACGAAGGGCTGAAGACAGGGATGTTGTATCTCTCCAACTCTTTTTAAAATATATATCGCAGTAGCTCTAAAAAACTGGAAACGCAAAGTACACGGCATGGGAATACAACTTAACGACCGATTTACCATATAAACACTACAGTTTGCTGACGACCAAGTAATTGTAGCTAATGATAAAGAAGACATGGAGTATATGATGAGAAAGTTAACGGAAGAATACCAAAAGTGGAGGTTAACAGTGAATGTGGACAAGACACAGTACTTGTTTATTGGAAACGAATCAAGTGAATTAGAACTAGAAAATGGACAAACAATATCTCCATGCAATGAGGATGTATACTTGGGTGTCACATTTGATAAGACAGGAACAGATTGTAAAGAACTGGAAAAAAGAATAGTAAAAGCAAAAAAGGTTATTGGTTGTCTTAACAGTATTTCATGGAGCAGAGAGATAAAAAAGAATGTAAAATTCAACATATATGAAACAATGGTGAAAAGCACGCTGTTGTATGGAATAGAGACTTGTCGCGTAACAGAAAAATACAAAGCAAAAATGGAAAGTGTCGAAATGGATGCAATAAGAAGATCAATGAGATATAACAAGGAATGAGATCATAAAAGAACGAATGGGAATCGAGGGAAGCATAACGGATGACATCACTAAAAGGCAACTGATATGGTACGGCCATGTACAACGGATGAGCGACGAAAGATTACCAAAGCAGGTCCTAGAATGGCAACCAATAGGGCGCAGAAAAAGAGGGCGTCCTAAACTGGAATGGCAACAGTCAATCCAAAGATCAATAAGTCAAAAAAACCTGACGGAAGATGACTGTCAGGATCGAAGGAGGTGGAGAATAGGCGTCGGGCAACGTAGAAAACCGTTCTAAACCGACATAGTAGTAGTAGTTAAAAAACTAACAAACATACATACATAACTTGTAAAAAGTATCCACCTGCATTTTCTTGAAAATTATCAAGAAATTAAATAAACGCCGAAACACGTCGATTTTATTTGCAAGGGGGACACTTTTTGGCTATCTTGAAATTTTTGTAGCACGAACCCCCTTCGAGGGTTATACTTTACCCCTATATTTTGAATAGGGAAAGAGGGTCTGGTGTTTGTGAGATAATTGCCTTTCAAATTTAACATGGAATGATAAAATAAAAATTGAATTAGAATTTTATATTTTTTCGGATTTAATTTTTATTTTATCATTCCAAGATCAAATTTGAAAATTTAAAAGTAAATATCCCAAACACTAATCGATGGATTTTCGAAATTTACACTGTTGTAAAGATATTAAAAAGAGCTTCAAAACAAGGTATCAGTAGACCCACTTTCCCTATTCAAAATATAGAGGTAAAGAATACCCCTCGAAGGGGGTTCTTGCTACAAAAATTTCAAGATCTTGTTGGATAGAATGGCATACTTCCTTTTAACAATGAATTCGTTCACTCGAAAAAATGAAATTTGCCTTCGTTGCGAATGCCCGAAAAAAGCTAACCTACCTCAGATGGCTTTAATTTTAAATTTTATTTTTTACGTCCAAATAAATAGAAATTCGTCGAAGTCTCTTATTTTATGTTGAACTATTATAACGAAACTACTATAATTTATATTTATGTATTCGGAGATGCTCACGACTATACCACAAACATGAATGGTTCAACCATTTTGAACGGAATTAGATTTATTGTAAATACAAAATGTTTAAACTAATGAGCTTTCTCCAAGCACAAGCAAACGAATTCGTTCGGTGTTAGAAGGGGGGTCTATTTAGGTCCACACTGTATATATTTGTTTTTTAGGTATCCCCCACCACCGTGCTAGAGCACCCTTCCATGGCCAACTTCCTAGTACCAGCGTTGGCTCTTGTAGCGGGTTGTCTGCTGCTTTTTAGCGTAGTTTTTTTTATGAAAATGAGATCCAGAAAAAGACAACAGGTAGGTAATATGAAACCTTCCAATTGACTTTTTTACCCGGATATTTATAAAGAATACCTTTCTAGCCCATTAGGACACTTCAAGTGCACTTCACACTATATCAGTCTTGAAAACAGTTTTTGTAAATATCTCACAAACGGAAGTTTCTACAAAATTTCTCTAAACTATGTTCCGAGAACCACATATAGTGATTCACACGAGACTAACGAGACGAGACTTTCATAGTCTCGTCTCGTCTCGCCAATGAAATATGAAGTCTTGTCTCGAGTCTCGTCTCGCAGCCTCGAGTCTCGTCATGCATAATCTTGTTCCAGTCTAGTACGGGATATTTACCTTTACCTACTTTTTAGGTATAATGTAGAAGTAGGAAAAGAAAATTACAACAAAAATAACATTATTTATTAAAAAGTAAGTACCTAATAGGTACATACTTACATCAAACATCTAAACAAGAAAAAAAAACATGGCAATATATATTCGAAAGTTATAAAAATATTATAAAAAGTAACACGTATATTCTAAACAAATAAACAAAACAAAAACTTTAATCCAACATTATTTTACTTATTTAAGAAATAGCTATCGAAGAAAAAAAACCTTTATCAGTCAGATCAGAGATGCAACTGCGGCGTCGGCGGCCAGTCAAAACAAAGTTAGCCTGGATCCACATGCATCCGTGATACGCGTCCGTTGTGTACCACGTGATCAAGATTAACCAACGACATTTTAGGCGGATTTTTACCCCTTAAATATCATTGGTCGATATTAATCACGTGGTACACAACGGACGCGTATCACGTATGCATGTAGATCCAGGCTTATTCTTTATCTTAGGCTGGATCCACAAGCATCCGTGATACGCATCCGTTGTGTACCACGTGATCAATATTAACCAATGATATTTTAGGCGGATTTTTCCCCTTAAATATCATTGGTCGATATTGATCACGTGGTACACAACGGACGCGTATCACGGATACATGTGGATCCAGGCTTAGACTATTAAGCACAGAAAGACTGATTTATAGATTTTCAAGTCATTCAATTTGCGATCTGTCGTTATTGCAGTATTGCCATTATGTTCCGCCGCCGTAAGAGAGAGAATACTAGCCCGTTTTCGTTTCACGTATTACGTCGTTTTACAACAATCATGGATTATGTTTTTAAAGTATTTATGAAGGAAATGTTTTGTCTATCTGTTCTAAATAGTCTAATTTCTTTCTAAATATGTTGTATTATGAATGAAATTTTTAAGTCTGCAGTCAGCACGCAGAAATATTTACCTGCAAGACTCTCGCACGAGACACGAGAAGTCTTCCACGAGACTCGAGATGAGACCAATAAAAGTCTTATCTCTCGTCTTGACCGAGTCTTGTCTCGAGAACGAGACGAGACCATGCGAGACTCTCGAAAACGGGCACCACTACCGCATATTGATGCGATGTTCCGTTCAAAAGTTTGCACATTTCAATTTTTAAACTATTAAAGAAATGTTATAAGCATTAAACGATTTTGACAGTATTGTGTATCATTGTTCCTGAAAATTTCATGATTACCGGTTTAGCGGTTTAGGAGCTATCGTGGGCAGGACGCGTATTTACGTTTCCGTGTTCATTTCATGGCAGCGCTGTTTTGAAATAGACACGGAAATGTTGCAACATATTTGGTTACAAATGCGTGTTGATTTTAAGGCGCCTAGGCTCGAACAAGGCATTTGTATTGAATTACGCAGCGCAGGGGTTTACTTATCAGTGCACATTTGAAACTTAAATTGGATTCACGTTGTTTATTAGTTTTATTTTGAGGTTATATGTTTGTAAATATAAAAATTATGGAGCAGTTTAAAAGTATTTTTACTAATATTACTCAAGATTTTGAAATTCTTAAGTTTGAAGAACACTCTTCCATTAACTATACCTGCAAAGTTCAGTGTTCATTGTCTTACACCGGCAACTACGACGACAGATGTTGCTCTGTTATTAATAAATTTTAATGATTTAAATGATTTTCACTTGATTTCTAACCACATGAAAATAAAAAGTTTCAAAAACCTAACCTAACGAAAGCTAATCAATCAAATCTAACCGAACCGAACCAAAGCAAACTGAACCAATAATTTTTTTCAAAAAAAAGAAACTTTCCTGAGTTCCTACCCGGGATCCTAGAGGATGTGAATCCGAACCGAACCGATCCTAACAAAACCAAACCAAACCTAACCTAACCAAACTAAACTACACTATTCACACCCTCTAGGATCCCGGGAAAGAAGTCAGGAAAGTTTCTTTTTAATTGTTGGTTCAGTTTGCTTTGGTTCGGTTCGGTTTGGTTCAATTCGGTTTGGATTCACATCCTCTAGGATCCCGGGTATGAAGTCAGGAAAGTTTTTTTTTGAAAAAAATTATTGGTTCAGTTTGCTTTGGTTCTGTTCGGTTAGATTTGATTGATTAGCTTTCGTTATGTTAGCGTTTTAACCTGACAGTTGAATACGCTTTTGTAATAGTTTAACGAGCGATGTTCTCTTACAGATCCGTGCTCATTTCGAGATCAAAACTCTTAAAATCAACACGTATTTGAACCCAAATATATTGTAACATTTCCGTGTCTATTTCAAAACCGCGCCGACGTGAAATGAGCACGGAAACGTAAATACGCGGGCAGGACATACCTACACACACGCAGAGACACACAGAAATCACGACATGACACAAAAGTTAAACAAACTGCATTTTAGCTCACACTACTACTATACTATAGTAGTGTGAGCTATAGTGATCCTAATTTTTTCGAGAAAAAAAAAGTTGCTCCGATTTCAAAAATTTTTATATATCTTTGCGTTTCAGATGATTTTGAAACTTTTTTGTTGCGCCGTCTGTCTGTCTGTCTGTCTGTATGTCTGTCTGTAACGACCAACGCGCATAACTCAAAAACCGCTTGCCCGATTTTAATGAAATTTTGTACCTAGGCTGGGTCTTGGGTCGAGATGGTCCCATTTAAAAATGAACAAAATCCACCGAACACAAACCAAATAAAAGGGTGGGGGTAGATTTCAAAAATTAGAGTTTATGTGAAAATATGGCGTGTGTGATATTAAACGAAAGGTAATTGAGTCTGCAGTTAAACAAAATACATTTTAATTTATTTAAAAAAAAAGGGTGGGGGTATATTTTAAAAATTAGAGTTTAAGTGAAAATATGGCGTGTGTGATATCAAACGAAAGGTAATTGAGTCCGGAGTTTAACAAAATACATTTAAGTTTTTTGTTTTTTTGAAGGGTGGGGGTAAATTTCAAAAATTTGAGTTTAAGTCAAAACATGACTTGTGTGGTATCAAACAAAAGGTAATTTAGTCTAGAGTTGAATAAAATATATTTCAGTTTTTAGTTATATTAGCTCACACGTACACTATAACTGTAGTACCTAGTGTGAGCTTAGGGGCCCATATATTGGCAGAGTATTTTAATATGTTGAAGTTCAGAGTTTTGTCGCAAAAATTAGTCCCTTATGTTTATTGAAAAATAAATATGATAGACGATACGTTTTTGGTTGCCAGAGTCACATTATTAAAAATGTGTAAAAACGTGACTACCTGTATTTTGTTCCTCTGATCGGTCGGTAATAACAAAACCGTACAAATATTTAAAAGTTTAACTTCCTTGTAAGTGAAAACTTTAAAAACAACTTTAGCGTTGATTTTGTTACGGGAAATAAGCTCGTTAATAGACACTTATTGGAATAAAACCTGGCCTTATTTTAAAATGGTCCCTATGGTGCTGGGGGATGCCCCCTCCCCCCAATTTAAATAAAGTCAACTTGAAAAATTAAGTTTTAAGTTAATACTAATCAAAATATTTTAGCTCACACTACTACTATACTATAGTAGTGTGAGCTATAGTGATCCAAATTTTTTCGAGAAAAAAAAAGTTGCTCCGATTTCAAATTTTTTTATATATCTTTGCGTTTCAGATGATCTTGAAACTTTTTTGTTGCGCCGTCTGTCTGTCTGTCTGTCTGTCGGTCTATCTGTCTGTCTGTCTGTCTGTCTGTCTGTCTGTCTGTCTGTCTGTCTGTCTGTCTGTCTGTCTGTCTGTCTGTCTGTCTGTCTGTCTGTCTGTCTGTCTGTCTGTCTGTCTGTCTGTCTGTCTGTCTGTCTGTCTGTCTGTCTGTCTGTCTGTCTGTCTGTCTGTCTGTCTGTCTGTCTGTCTGTCTGTCTGTCTGTCTGTCTGTCTGTCTGTCTGTCTGTCTGTCTGTCTGTCTGTCTGTCTGTCTGTCTGTCTGTCTGTCTGTCTGTCTGTCTGTCTGTCTGTCTGTCTGTCTGTCTGTCTGTCTGTCTGTCTGTCTGTCTGTCTGTCTGTCTGTCTGTCTGTCTGTCTGTCTGTCTGTCTGTCTGTCTGTCTGTCTGTCTGTCTGTCTGTCTGTCTGTCTGTCTGTCTGTCTGTCTGTCTGTCTGTCTGTCTGTCTGTCTGTCTGTCTGTCTGTCTGTCTGTCTGTCTGTCTGTCTGTCTGTCTGTCTGTCTGTCTGTCTGTCTGTCTGTCTGTCTGTCTGTCTGTCTGTCTGTCTGTCTGTCTGTCTGTCTGTCTGTCTGTCTGTCTGTCTGTCTGTCTGTCTGTCTGTCTGTCTGTCTGTCTGTCTGTCTGTCTGTCTGTCTGTCTGTCTGTCTGTCTGTCTGTCTGTCTGTCTGTCTGTCTGTCTGTCTGTCTGTCTGTCTGTCTGTCTGTCTGTCTGTCTGTCTGTCTGTCTGTCTGTCTGTCTGTCTGTCTGTCTGTCTGTCTGTCTGTCTGTCTGTCTGTCTGTCTGTCTGTCTGTCTGTCTGTCTGTCTGTCTGTCTGTCTGTCTGTCTGTCTGTCTGTCTGTCTGTCTGTCTGTCTGTCTGTCTGTCTGTCTGTCTGTCTGTCTGTCTGTCTGTCTGTCTGTCTGTCTGTCTGTCTGTCTGTCTGTCTGTCTGTCTGTCTGTCTGTCTGTCTGTCTGTCTGTCTGTCTGTCTGTCTGTCTGTCTGTCTGTCTGTCTGTCTGTCTGTCTGTCTGTCTGTCTGTCTGTCTGTCTGTCTGTCTGTCTGTCTGTCTGTCTGTCTGTCTGTCTGTCTGTCTGTCTGTCTGTCTGTCTGTCTGTCTGTCTGTCTGTCTGTCTGTCTGTCTGTCTGTCTGTCTGTCTGTCTGTCTGTCTGTCTGTCTGTCTGTCTGTCTGTCTGTCTGTCTGTCTGTCTGTCTGTCTGTCTGTCTGTCTGTCTGTCTGTCTGTCTGTCTGTCTGTCTGTCTGTCTGTCTGTCTGTCTGTCTGTCTGTCTGTCTGTCTGTCTGTCTGTCTGTCTGTCTGTCTGTCTGTCTGTCTGTCTGTCTGTCTGTCTGTCTGTCTGTCTGTCTGTCTGTCTGTCTGTCTGTCTGTCTGTCTGTCTGTCTGTCTGTCTGTCTGTCTGTCTGTCTGTCTGTCTGTCTGTCTGTCTGTCTGTCTGTCTGTCTGTCTGTCTGTCTGTCTGTCTGTCTGTCTGTCTGTCTGTCTGTCTGTCTGTCTGTCTGTCTGTCTGTCTGTCTGTCTGTCTGTCTGTCTGTCTGTCTGTCTGTCTGTCTGTCTGTCTGTCTGTCTGTCTGTCTGTCTGTCTGTCTGTCTGTCTGTCTGTCTGTCTGTCTGTCTGTCTGTCTGTCTGTCTGTCTGTCTGTCTGTCTGTCTGTCTGTCTGTCTGTCTGTCTGTCTGTCTGTCTGTCTGTCTGTCTGTCTGTCTGTCTGTCTGTCTGTCTGTCTGTCTGTCTGTCTGTCTGTCTGTCTGTCTGTCTGTCTGTCTGTCTGTCTGTCTGTCTGTCTGTCTGTCTGTCTGTCTGTCTGTCTGTCTGTCTGTCTGTCTGTCTGTCTGTCTGTCTGTCTGTCTGTCTGTCTGTCTGTCTGTCTGTCTGTCTGTCTGTCTGTCTGTCTGTCTGTCTGTCTGTCTGTCTGTCTGTCTGTCTGTCTGTCTGTCTGTCTGTCTGTCTGTCTGTCTGTCTGTCTGTCTGTCTGTCTGTCTGTATGTATGTCTGTCTGTAACGACCACCGAACCGAACCGAACCGAACCGAACCCGATTTTAATGAAATTTGGTACCCACGCTGGGTTTTGGGTCGAGATGGTCCCATTTAAAAATGAACAAAATCCACCAAACACAAGCCAAATAAAAGGGTGGGGGTATATTTCAAAAATTAGAGTTTATGTAAAAATATGGCGTGTGTGATATCAAACGAAAGGTAATTGCGTCTGGAGTTAAATAAAATACATTTTACTTTTTAAAAAAGGGTGGGGGTAAATTAAAAAAATTAGTGTTTATGTGGAAATATGGCGTGTGTGATATTAAACGAAAGGTAATTGAGTCTGGAGTTAAACAAATAACATTTTAGTTTTAAAAAAAAGGTGGGGGTAGATTTAAAAAATTAACGTTTAAGTCAAAACATGGCTTGTGTGGTATCAAACGAAAGGTAATTGAGTCTGGAGTTCAATAAAATATATTTCAGTTTTTAGTTATATTAGCTCACACGTACACTATAACTATAGTATCTAGTGTGAGCTTAGGTGCCCATAGATTGGCAGAGTATTTTTACTCACTTTGAGTATTATTTACTGAGTTACAAAAACAAAAAGGCCTGAACTAAACCATTTCTCTCTCCCTTAGAAAATTGTTAATGTTCGAAGCTCTCTCCAATAAGACTCAAGTACCTATTGTCGTTGTCTGATGGAGATTACATAAAACAACGCTAGTCTGAAGATAAAGTCCCTTAGGACGAAACAGTTAACTATTAATTAAGACCCCCGGCCCCGTATAGTCATTGCATATTATTAGCTCACACATATACTATACTATAGTAGTGTGAGTTATGGTGATCCTAATTTTTTCGAGAAAAAAAAAGTTGCTCCGATTTCAAAATTTTTTATATATCTTTGCGTTTCAGATGATTTTGAAACTTTTTTGTTGCGCCGTCTGTCTGTATGTCTGTCTGTCTGTCTGTCTGTATGTCTGTCTGTAACAACCAACGCGCATAACTCAAAAACCGCTTGGCCGATTTTAATGAAATTTGGTACCTAGGCTGGGTCTTGGGACGAGATGGTCCCATTTAAAAATGAACAAAATCCACCGAACACAAACCAAATAAAAGGGTGGGGGTAGATTTCAAAAGTTAGAGTTTATGTGAAAATATGGCGTGTGTGATATCAAACGAAAGGTAATTGAGTCTGGAGTTAAACAAATACATTTTAATTTATTTAAAAAAAAGGGTGGGGTATATTTCAAAAATTAAAGTTAAAGTGAAAATATGGCGTGTGTGATATGAAACGAAATGGTGGGGGTAGATCAAATCAAAAATTTGAGATTAAGTCAAAACATGGCTTGTGTGGTATCCAACAAAAGGTAATTTAGTCTGGAGTTGAATGAAATATATTTCAGTTTTTAGCTATATTAGCTCACACGTACACTATAACTTTAGTACCTAGTGTGAGCTTAGGGGCCCATATATTGGCAGAGTATTAGCTCACACATATACTATACTATAGTAGTGTGAGCTATGTTGATCCTAATTTTTTCGAGAAAAAAAAAGTTGCTCCGATTTCAAAAATTTTTATATATCTTTGCGTTTCAGATGATTTTGAAACTTTTTTGTCGCGCCGTCTGTCTGTCTGTCTGTCTGTCTGTATGTCTGTATGTCTGTATGTCTGTCTGTAACGACCAACGCGCATAACTCAAAAACCGCTAGGCCGATTTTAATGAAGTTTGGTACTTAGGCTGGGTCTTGGGTCGAGATCGTCCCATTTAAAAATGAACAAAATCCACCGAACACAAGCCAAATAAAAGGGTGGGGGAAGATTTCAAAAATTAGAGTTTATGTGAAAATATGGCATGTGTGATATCAAACGAAAGGTAATTGAGTATGGAGTTAAACAAAATACATTTTAGTTTTTTTTTCTTCAAAAAGGGTGGGGGTAGATTTCAAAAATTAGAGTTTACGTGAAGATAAGGCGTGTGTGATATCAAACGAAAGATAATTAAGTCCGGAGTTAAACAAAATACATTTTAGTTTTTGTTTTTTTAAGGGTGGGGGTAGATTTAAAAAATTTGAGTTTAAGTCAAAACATGGCTTGTGTGGTATCAAACAAAAGGTAATTTAGTCTGGAGTTGAATAAGATATATTTCAGGTTTTAGTTTTATTAGCTCGCACGTACACTAAACTATAGTACCTATAGTGTGAGCTTAGGGGCCCATATATTGGCAGAGTATTTTAAAAGGCTTTCCGTTTTCGGTCTAGAAGCAAATCATATTACTTTTTGCCAACAGACCATTTCCCCCTCATTTGACCCCGCTGAATCCGAATATCTCTGTTGCCAACTCGAGAAATCGACAGGGACGGAGAAAATCCCCCTCAAATCCCCAAAAACCTGTTTTTTTTTCAGTTTTATACAGTTTTCTCGAAAACTAACCTATTTATCAAAAATTGCAAAGAACAGTTTTTTGTGGAGAATAAAATTCCTTTTCCAACGATGTATTGGTCAATAAGGTTAGGAAAAGCAAGTAGCTCTTCAGTGGCGTACGTAAATTGGGATTATTTAGAAAAAACATGTTTATTATAGGTTTTTTAAAATTTTCTCAAAAACTACACTTTTTAGGAAAAAATATGTAGTATACTTTATTGTAGAACATAACATTTTCTTTTAAAAACTTTATTAAAATGTCGGGTTGTTGCCATATTTAAGGCTTGAGGGGCGTACTAATATAAACTTATTTTCAAAAATAACTGAAATAATCAGTTTCTCTTGCATATTTAAATATCTATGATTTTCAGAAAAAATGTGCCTTTATTCTTTATTGAGGATAAGACAATTTCTTTTTAAATGATATATTACAAAGTGAGGTTAATGTTATGATAAAAACTTCAAAAAGGTTCGTAATTTATACCTACTAAAATAAAATGTTTCCAAATTAAAATAAACTGTTTTTTGATTAGATTAGATATTTTGATTTATCTAAATAAGTTCTTTAAAGCAAAAAAACACCGGTGGTTATAAGGGGAGGGGGCATAGGGGCCATGCAATATTTTTGTGCAGAAAGTAACAGGTGTAACTTTGACACAGGTGTTTTTGGTTATTTTTTTAAGCAAATGGAACTAAAAATAAAGTGGTAAATCTTATGCAACGGTTTGGGGGGTGGGGGCATAATCATAATTGGGTACTCATTGGGATCAACAACCAACCTGTCAACCTGTTAGGAAGAGTTTGATATTTTTTTGCCTTATACTTATGTAATTTACGGACGTCCCTGGAGAGTTTTCTAAACTATGGGTCACATTTTGTGACACACTGTTTAAAAGCCGCCGAAGCCATAGGTCGAAAAAAAATCGACAAAACAAAATATTAAAAATGCAAATTTACCGTATCAAGTCGAATTGACCTGTCCAGTCGATGTGGACCCGCGGTCGTACTTTCGGTTTTTTGTACTTTCGATCTTTTGTACTTTCGACCTTTTGTACTTTCGACCTTTTGAACTTTCGACCTTATTTTTTCGACATTTTGTACTTTCGACCTTTTGTACTTTCGACCTTTTATCCGCCGCTCTTTTATCCACCGAAAAGCTAATAAGACACAAAATTGATTAGTTTGGATTGATCTTAAATAATTTCTTTAAATTAAGAACACCACTGGAGCGGTAAATATAAAATAACTTCCACGTTGTTATACATCGCTTGAAAGCAAATTTTATTGGCTATGACGAAGTATAGAACACATTTTTTGATAAAGAGCTTGGTTTTTAAGAAAATTGAATAAAACGTATAAAAAACATGTTTTTTTAAATGATTTGTTGAAATCACCCCCATTGACGGACGTCGCTGGAGAGTTTGCTATAAGTCAAACCCCACCGAGTTTCACATTTTTAAAAAGGGAATTTCCCTGTCTACAAAAAAACGTAGAACAAGTTTTTTCATGTTAAGCTTAGTTTTTGAGAAAATTAAATAAAACGTGTGACAAAAATGGTTTATTTTCTGTTTTTTTTAAATTAATTTAATTTACGGATGCCCCTGAAGTTTTATTTATAAAACCGATTTAATCATGTTATACGTCATTTTGAAGGAAATTTTATTGAGTATACCAAACTGTAATACATGGTTTCCTGTAGATATTAGTTAAAAAAAATAAATAAATCTTGGAAAAAACATAGGTATTTTAACGGACGCCGCTGGAGAGCTTGTTATTAGTCTAACCTTATCAAGTTATACCATGTTGAAAAGGGAATTTTATTGTCTACAATAAAGTATATTATACATTTTTCTCTTAGAAGCATAGTTTTTAAGAAAATTTGAAAAAATCTCAAACTTTCAGATTTTGGGGTGTCTGGGGGGGTTTTTGGAGGCTTTTGCAGCCATTAAAAAAAAATGTTATTATTTTTGAATTACACAAATATATATTTTGAATGTACACCTGTGACAATTTGGGCTTTCCAGCGGCAATTTAAAATTCCGCCGCCATTTTGTCGCCATCTTGAATATCTCAGCCCCTGTCAATATTTCGAGTTGGCAACAGGAATATTCGGATTCAGCGGGGTCAAAATAGGGGGAATTGCCCATTTGCCAAAAAGTAATATAAAATGCTTCTAGAAAGTGGATTTTCCCGAATCTTGCCTGAACTAGTAGGGATTAACTCACGGTATAAAATTTAAAAAATAGGACAATTTTAGTCATAAATCCCTCGAGATCCGCTTAAAAAGTCGCAAATCAAAGTTTCTGCAGACTTTCGGGTTACAAACTGTATTAAAACCCTACTACCTAAATCTCATGAATTTTCACGAATTTTTTTAGAAGATTTGATTTTGAACATTCTGTTAAAAACTTATAAACTCATGATAGTTTATGATACATCTCATAATACGACCAAAGCGCGACGTACCAAAAAAACGGGCCTCCATATTATCATATATTATCATAAAGGAGGGATGTCAGAGGAGAAGTAGCAAAATAAAAATGAAAAATTGCCGGTCATAATATCAGACAGAAAGACGATGGTTGGAACAAATCTGTTGTAAACTCGTAAACCCCAAATGAGATGATTTGAAGAAACACGCGGGAACTAGATGGATGAACACGGCGACAGAAAAGAGTGGAACATATTGGGGAAGGCCTATGTCCAAAGATGGGTTGAAGAAGGCTAAATAGATAGATAGATAGATAGATTATAAAGGACAAGTAACAGTCATATGTTAAAAACGGAATTATTAATAATAGGACTCTATCAAAAACGTTATTCTTTAAAACAAGACAAGAGTAAAATCGAAGTTCTGTATTAACTAACGTCTTTTATCAAAACCGGACAAAATCAAAAATGACAAGATCATAAAAAGGGGTCGGACCTAGCTTGTGACGTTCACCTAAAAAAGAGCGGTTCCAATATTGCTATGCAATTAAAGCGTCCTTTATGGCAATGTCTTTACTGCCTTGCCTAATGAAAACGACGTATCTACATTGCTATATAGTGGGTTTACACATGCATGAATTTAGTGGCGCCAGTGTTCGCGCCAGTTCTAGTGGCACGCCAGTAAAGGTTTACACTATTGTGCGAAAATTAAAAAGACTGGCACGCCAGTTTCATTTTTAAAGTGTACACGATACGCGATAGGTCGGCTGAACTCTCGGAAGCCTGCAAAATAGTCGCTAAACTTTTATTGAAAAAAAAATAAAAGAGATTCAGGAAAAGGAACAACGAAAAGGCCGTATCTGCATCGGTTAAAGCATGGATTGCTAGTCGATCTACTTTGGGTGCTTCCGAAAAACTTTTAGGAGAACTTGCAGCAGAAGATCCTGCGAGCTATAAAAACCATCTTTGAATGACAAAGCAACATTTTGATATTCTTCCATGGTACTTTTGGGATGTATACTTCATTTGCACCGGCTCCGGAACGTTGCCTTTTTTTAATTTTTGTCAATTCCAAAGCATATGTGTTTCTTATGGATCATATTTTTGCTTTTACTTCTGCAACTTCAAAGCCTTCAATAGTCATTATTTTACTAATTTTTTGGGAAGCATTATCTCGACTATCTTTGTTTTTATACGAACTACTGTGTACATCCCATAAACAAGGAAAAACATTCATAGCCTTTTTTTAGCCATATTAAGCTATAAAAACAAAAATAAACAAAATTTTTAAGCTCAAACACAATGAAAATAAAAAATAATGTAAAATAATTAACTTAAAACTGGCGAGCCGACGTGCAAGCACTTGTTTACACATGAAAATTTTCCTTTACTGCGCGCATGCGTCACCACTGGCGCCAGCAAATTCAGTCAGCTGCAGACTTTTTTGATACATGCATGCAAAAAAATAACTTGTGTGCAAGTCGGTGTTTACACTTGCAAATTTAACTTACTGGCGCGCCAGTTTTTATTGGCGCCAGCAAATCCATGCATGTGTAAACTCTCCTATAGAACATACGGTATTTTCATTAAGCAAGACGCATCCTTAAAAAAAGTCAGTACCCTAGGTTAGGATTCAATTGATCAAAACGTTGGGTTCGGTTCGGTTTGGTTAACACCGTCTTCGACTTCTCAAAAGAAGGACAGGGAAGTTAGTTAAAGGAAAAAAACAAACATTTTAATTTTTTATGTATTTTTGGGTCCAAAAACTTTAATATTATTTTTTCCCGATATAAAGTTGCCGCCAAACTTTCATGAGACCGATTTGTGTGAGAGGAAGACAGACGGAACCAGTTTACATGAAAAGAGAGAGTTGCTCAGTTGCTCATGCTAGGACCCGGCCTCTTTTTATGAATTTGTCGTTTTTAATTTTGTCCGGTTTTAATAAAAGTTTTGATGAAACGTTTTTGTATAATCTCCGGTTATTAAGCATTCAGTTTTTGCCATTGGACTGTAATAACATTTTCATTTATGATCTTGCATGGGCGCACCCATATTTTCTAAACATATCACAGAAAAAAAACACATAAAATAGCTTAAAAATCGATATCATGAGGCTTCGGGCCCCACCAAGAGGCCTCGGGCCCCCCCAAGACATATTCCTGGGTGCGCCACTGATCTTGGACAATTTTGTTTTTGTCATTTACGACGATGGATAGGAATTCAAAAAAACTAAAAAAAAAAGATATTTGACCATGAATCTCGTTAATTTAGTTGCGATACAAAAAAAAGGACACCCGTGGCTTATTATTTTTTAAAAGTATAAAAAACGTGGCTAATCCATCTGTACTCACCGAAAAGAAAGCTTTATACGTATAAAAGCCTGACATTGATTTTCTATTTTTTGCTTAGAATTTTTGACATGTTTTCATTGAGTTGTATAAAGCCCTGAAAGGGCTTTTAGAAGTCAATGCATGTTTTCCTCGGTTTTGCATTGGCGGCTTGTTCTTATTTTAAGAATGTGGTTTTAGCACAGTCTAGAGATCTATTTAATAATGATAAAGTTTCAAGAGAATTTTTGCAGCATAACCTTTTATTTATAAATACATAAATATATATAGTTTAGGTAGCTTCAAAGTGTGTAAAACATCTTTAAAATAAAACCAAGTCGTCAATGTGAAACCACGGATCACCTAACAAAGAAACCGAAGAAAAATGTCAAAAATAATAAACAAAAAATAGAAAATTAATGTCCGGCTTCGCTTCCTATAAAGCTTGCCTTTACGATGAGTGTCCTTAATCTGTACTAGTTATTTGCACAACAAAGGGAATTTGGATTACCTAACACAAAATAATACTTTGACAGGCTGTATCTCTTTATATTTAGCCATACCGTAGGCATTGGCGTAGCCAAGGGGGTTTTGGGTGTTAAAACCGCCACCATTCGCCAATGAGAGTACTAATACCAATAGCAAAATATGAGTGGTGGGAAGACAAACCCAAAGAGGCAACGTTACTCATAGATAAAGGATTTTTGCTTCGGTTCAGTCAGTTAAAGGATTTTTGCTTCGGTGCAGTCAGTTTTTATTAGATAGGCAACTGTTTGACAGATCATTAACTCTGTGGCGCCCACTACTGAGCTTAGTGACGAACTAAAAGTTGAAGCGGGAAATTTGAATCGCTTTTTATAATAAATTTTCTTTAATTTTAAAGTTTTTTTGACATTTTTAATCAGTCAATATTTTATAAAGACATACAATGTCTTTATAAGATATAAACAGATTGAAAATGATATATATAAAGTGCAATAAATAAAATAAAGTTTTAATGAGTTTTTGCTATTATGAAAAAATCTACAAATAAAAACTAAATTAACGACTAACTATAGATGAAATATTACATAGTCTAACTGATTGGTAAAATCAAATATAATAAAAAACCAAACACTACTTAGTATATTTAAATTTGCTTTTAACATTTCTGGTGAGTGCTGAGTGAATAAATAATGAAACAGTTGTTCGTGAAGAGAATCATTCTTAAATGTCTACATTTTACCTCCTCGCCTTGGTTGTAAGTTGTGTAGGGTGTGTTTCAAAGCAGTATATACATAGCTTATCAGTGGTCGCACATCATCCAAAAGTTGAAAACAATCAAAAAATCAACTTATAACCACATTAATTATTGGTCCTAGATTATGGTAAAATAACGATTTAAAAATAAGGAATACATTTATTCAAAGTATATTACGCTGCTGGGTAATCCCTCGTTTACCCATCAATTAAGCACAAATATAGTGTTAATTTTGTATGTGTCTCGCTTTTACTTAATATCAAAAGAAAGAGATAGACTTAAAATTAACATTAAATTTGTGCTTAATTGATGTGCAAATAAGGCACCTTACCGAACCGAACCGAACCAGGCATTGTAAACCTGTATTCAGAGTTCCGTAAAGTAAGCAATAAGAAGATAAAAAGACATTACCAAAACAAATTTTATCAAATGCCAATCTAACCTCAAATGAGAAAATAAGAAAACTTACCTTAAAATTTCTCGGAAAACTATGCATCTTATACTCGTCTGAACTTTAGACACTTCACCCAGGAAAACAACTAGAAATTCTCATTGTTTTATATTTAAAAATTGCAAGTTGCAAATTTAACAAAATTTAATTTTAATGCGACACAGCAGCAAAGATTACCTACATAAGCCATAAAGATAGATTTAAAATGAACCCGAAATAAAATGCCGTGGAAGAGGTTTTTCTACCCGTATAAAAGGGGGAAGGAAAATCCAAACCACAGATAATTCTGAAAAAAAAAATAGAATAAGGAACAAACGCGCGACCGCAGCGCCTCTTTTGAGCTTAGTGAGAACTTTAACCTAACGACCTGTCAAATTGCATTGAGTTTCCTAGGCATGACGTTACTGCTGCAACGGCTGAAGAATACTATCTCAGGAACTACCTCATTCCATTTTTGGATCAAATGATTGAGTGCACGAAGCTTAAATTCGTGGATCATAGCTTCGTTCTATCTGCACGTTCAACCAGGGCTATCAAAATGGACGGGCCACGATCCTCCACTTTGTTGACGTCACATCCGGGGCTTATTTTTTTTGATGGTCACGTTACGACACAGCTGATTGTCTTTAAAATATTGAGGTTGGCATGACGGTTTATGGATATTTGATTTTTTTTAAAATAAAGCCGTTTTTGAGATTGTTTTTACTTTATTCTGGCAGAACAATGTTTTTGAAATGTATAGTAAGCCCTAATTTTTCATAGCCGCTTCATTAGCTCAAACAAAAATTAAGTTTAAAGCAGAAGCGAATGTGACAATCACATATGACAAAGTCAAATACATGTCAAATATAACAGTTGGCATGTGGTACATGGCGGGTAATTTGAATTTAAAATAAGGAATGCTAAATCTTGAAGATTTTAACCTTTTAATCATGTTGCTTCCTTACAAACCTTTGGTGGAATATCGGGATGGTGTCTGAGAATATTTCAGTGAAATTTTGCGGAAATCTGTAGTGCCATTTTGAAAATATCATAAAAAAACGTCTGACCTCCCATAAGACCCAATGTAAAATTCAGCCCCGGGAGAACAGCTGATTTTTTCAGGGTCGTGGCTTCTATTTTTGTGTTGGCCTTGGTTCAACATTATCGGATTGTCATTTTTTCGTTCCATCAGGCCACTTAAACTGGTTTCGGACTCCTCCGAAATACTAGGATCTAGGACGCATTTGAAATGTTTGCATTTCACTCTTTTCTTTACCTGTGTTTATCATATGTTGCACTGGAAAAATTGTATGTAAATTCTCATCCAATCCAAATTACATTAAATTTACATTTGTCTGAGAAAATTCAAAAAACAGTGAATAACCCCAAAAGTTAAAATTTAGGCATTCAAGGAAAAATAAATTGAGTTTCACAATCAATTTGAACACATGACCAAATGCCGGGAAAGCCACGTTTATATACAAATATTTTTTAAATTTACAAAAAAAATTGTGCAACATCTACAGAATCTGTTGATTTTTTTGCAAGAGCCTCTTCTACGGGATTGCGACATGTTGTAGGTATACCACATAGAAAAAAGCTATACTGACCATAGGATAGCCTGCTTAATTGTGGTATATCAAATGCACATAAGTACCGTAAAACGAGGTTACGTTGCGCCACCTGGTCCTACTTTGCTCCATTGCGAAAAAAAAGTTCTTAGATATTCCACATTAAAAATCTGCGCATGCACCACAACGCCACCGCGCGTGAATTATCCGGTGTGAATTTGACTTTTTAAAGACGCGGTAGCCGCTGTTTTCCGCTTAGTCGTTTCGAGTTAATACCCGAGTGAAGTGCAGCTTGAAATTCCTTTAAAATTTGACTTCGAATATTTGGTATCTAGTGCAGTTATCGATTTCTATGCAATAAAAACTTAAAAAAACCAATATTTTTTAATTTTTTATTCACCATTTTGAATGTTTGGGGAAAAGCTAACTAAATATTGGGTGTAGTTTGCGCCAACATATAAAGTGGGGCAAAGTAACCTCGGACTACGGGAAACTTTGCTCTACTTTTCAAGTTAAAAAAATATTTTTTGCAATTCAGAGACTAAAAACGCATTTTAGTCCCTCATTTTAGGGACTAAAATAGTACTTTTTATCCCGGGGACTAAAATATTTTACTCCCGGGGACTAAAATATTTGAGTCCCTGGACCCGAATTCATGGTTTTTTCAAATTGTGTATTTTTGTATTTGGGAGCATCTAAAAATAGGCCTATACACTATCAAAATAAACTACCTAGCCTAATCTATACATTCCTACGTTATTTGACATTATTATTGTTTGTTATATTGATATTCAAAATAGCCCCGCTACAGCCAACTAAATGAATCAATGATCGTGGATCTGAATCGATTTCGCTTCGCTGTTGGTTGAGGTTGATGTTTTGCAGTGGAGATCCGAAAATTGCTGGTTCGGTGTGATCAGTGCTGCTGTCTTCGTTGATTGTGGGTTCTGGAAAATTGCATACTGTTACGGTACGTGATTGACCTTGGCTTTTATGACTCTTGACATCTGTCCTCAAGTTTTGTCTGAATATTTTATCCGCCACATTTTTTTTGTTTTCGATTGATTGCTCAACATACCCTTCAGCAACGGTAGCACTTTTCCAACCACCGTGTCTTTTGAGCTGGTCAATATTCGCTCCAGAATCTGCTAAAAGGGAAACAGAGGTACGCCTGAAGCAGTGTCCTGTGTATGAAACGGCCTCTGGCAGGTTCAGGAAGGCAGCTATTTTTCGCGGGAAAAGCCCAAAAGTATTCTTTCCAACAGGTTGTGATAAACATTTGCCGTCTTTATAGCCAATGAAATATCTCGATATTGTCAAATTTGTTGGTCTCAGAGCCATGTAGGATTTACAGATTTTCACTACGTCTGTAGCGTTGCTTTCTTTGGAGTTCTTCACTATGAAGCATCGGTCAGTTTGATTTTTCGTGTTTCGAACTGTGACAACAAGATGAAAATCTTGGACTTGAACATCTTCATTCTGTAGCTGGCACAGTTCAACACCCCTGCATGCACCGGCAACTCCCATTATCAACGCCACCTGGAAAAAAAAGATTTTTCAGTTACTAAGTAGCAATACAATTTTTTGTACAAACTACGTAACCTGATAGCAACAAATGATATTTCGAATCAGTGACGTTAACATGGTTCAAAATAATGTAAAAACAGTTCACTTTACCTTGTTCATCAAATATTCTTGATTTGGTGCTTCCTGGAGGAACTGCTGGATATGATCCATGTCCAGTATTCGAGACTTCTTTGGGCGGTAGCCATCCCCATTTCTTTTCAAAAATTTCATTCAAAAAAATGCCTTCAATTTTGAATATTTTCCAATGTCCAAACTTTTTTCAACGATCAGCTTTGATTTAATCATTGAATAATGTGACCAAACCGTTGAAGCCTTCAAATTTTTCGCATGATGGAAGAAATATGCAAGAAGTACCTTCTCCTATGTAACATCAGCAACATCCTTAGCTTGACACCAATTCAGGAAATGTTTGTATTGTTTTTCATATATTTTCTCCGATTTAGCGGGCAGCAGTGCCTTCACTGCCTCTGCGGCAGCTGTATCAATATCAATATCCATTTTTTTTACTTTTGGGAACGCACTAGCAAATCGCAGAAATCTCCACGGCGTTGTTTGTATTTTAACAGTTATTTTATGGTACCTTGACAGCACCCTGACAACCAAGTATTATCCAAGGCTATCTAAGAAATATCAACTGACTTAACGTCAGAGAATGAATGGTACTTTATTGGTTGTCACATTTTATAGGCCAATCAATAGTGCAGTGGAGATGACTTTCTTTTCGAAAAATTTAATTAAAAATTTGAATGAAACTATGCCCAGAATTGCAAAAAATAGTATATATACCACTTGACTAAAGTGTCTTTTTATCCCTCAGCGAATTGTAAAACAACAAACATTTCGCCTCGGGATAAAAAGTATCACTTTAGTCCCTGGGTATATAATGTACTATATATTACTAGTATTTTCTAATAGAAATGTCCTTTGTTAATTACCTATACCATGTGTTTTTCATTAAAACCAAAAAAACATTTTTTATGGTATAATTTTTGGTTATTTCTTTGAATTTTTCGAATTAACTCAAAAAAATGGAGCAAAGTAACCTCGTTTTACGGTACCTATGTAGATTTAAGGTTTTAGTCACTTTATGCTCCGCTACAGTTTTAGTAAAATAATATGTACCATGTCTTAACCACAGAAGAACTCTTCTGAGTCTTAACTTTTTTGAATTACAGTGATTCTACGAAGGTCGTACCTAGGGAGGAGATCAAGGGTAATCAAAATTGCACAATAAAGTGGCGGATCCAGGATTTTCGGAGGGGAGGGGCCAAAGTGGCAGCAAACATCAAAATATTTTTTATAAGCGGTTTTTGATAGATTCGGTGTGTAAAATTTAATAAATAAGTGATGTGGCTAAACTAAAAAATAAGATATGTGTCTGGAAGGCTGGGGGCCCGGCCCCATCGCCCCCCCTGGATCCGCCACTGTGTATGTTAGACAATGAAAAAAGATAATATAGGTAAGTGGGAATCAAAATATTAAAGCATAATGATTGCACAAAGCAAACTGTGCCTCCCACCATATTTACGGCGTATAACATTGGGTGCTGTCAAAAATTTGCACTGAGTGCAGTTTTAATGAAACACGCAAAAAAGCACATTTTTTGTTTAGGAATAAATCATGGCGAATAGTTTATAATTCTCTCAGCAGCGCACCTAGTAATAGTCCTTGGAGCAGTGTTTGAAGGTTTTTATCCAATTTGAAGGATTTTGACTATTGTGAGACACATTTACATTCCAATAATTTTACCAAACTTAACTTATGTCGGTAAATTTATATATATATATATATATATATATATATATATATATATATATATATATGTATATATATATATATATATATATATATATGTATATATATATATATATATATATATATATATATATATATATGTATATATATATATATATATATATATATATATATATATATGTATATATATATATATATATATATTTATCGGTTTTACAACGTTCTACGTCTTCCGATACCGAATCTCCACTCGTTTCTGTTTGCCCATAATTCATCATCTAGGCCTCTTATTCTTATTTCACTGTCTATTCCTTCTCTCCAGCTTCTCCTTGGTCATCCTCGTTCTCTTCGGCCAGTTGGTCTCCATTGTAGTATTTGTACATTCTTTGTACATGTCCGTACCACACCAGTTGTTTTGTTCTTTTATCATCCACTAAAGTACATTCACCCACTGTCATAATTTCTCTTATTCTTTGATTTGTAACTCTTTCTCTTTTTGATTTCCCTACTGCTCTTCATCAATAGTCAATCTCCGTAGCGGAAAGCATTTTTTCTGTTCTATCCTTGATTGGCCATACTTCTGAGCTGTATGTAATAATACTTTTTACAATGGTGTTATATATAAGCCTTTTGGTATGTTTTGATATACTTTGGTCCCAAATTATTCCATTTAATAAAGTTATTGCTTTTCTTGTACGTTTCGATTTTTATAGCTTTGTCTAGTGTTCCGTCAGCTGTAATTTTTAGACCTAAGTATTTATACTCATCACAGGACTGAATTCGCTGCCCGGTATTTAAGATTAGGTCCTGTTTCATTCCACCGATACACATATACTCTGTCTTATTGAGATTAACCTCTAGTCCCCACTTATTGTACTCTTCTATTAGTTTTCGTGTCATATATTCGAGGTCGTCATAATCCTGAGCCACTTACTATCTGATCATCGGCGAAACATAAAGTATACAAGGTGGTTTGGTCCAACGGAATTCCCATGTTTTGGCATTTTCTCTTCCATACTTTAAGGACTTGTTCCAAGTATATCTTAAAGAGCGTAGGCGAGATACAGCAACCTTGTTTCCGCCCATGTAGGTAAATTTAAAAACTTGATTTTTAAGTTTGGTTTTTATAATTTATGACTTAAGTTATGAATATTTTATTTGCTTGGCTTTTTCATCCATTTTTATTTAAAAAAATTGTTCATGGTAGATATAAAGTTTTTTTTGGTTTGGTGTCGACCACCCTCCCGTTACTGTTTTGAAGGGTACGAAGGGTTTTTGTCACTTGGTTAAACGAAAGTCATCAAAAAAGTCTGGCAACACTGCCTTGGAGGGCTAGCGAGACCCTGAAGCAGTCACTTTAACCAGATTTAATTATTTTTTTTTAATAGATAATTATTGAAATAACGCCAGGCTATAATAGTGCCAGGCACAATTTTGACACCTTCAGATTGTAAAAATGAACCGGAATAAATAGTGCCTTCCTTTATTGATTGAACATAAACGACGAAAGTTTTAAATTCGAATTCGGTATGTGTTTAATTACAAAATTAAACAGATTTTCTTTTTTTACTAATTTTCATAAATCTTCATTTTTAGTTAAATTTATTATTTAAACACAGGTGATCTAGAGAAATTAGGTTTTAATAACATAAACTAACCTTCTCAAGTTAACTAACCTATTTAAATTATATAAATTATTTAGTTTATAAAACACATTATATTGAATTTTATATTTTATAATTTATCACGAACTATAACAATTTTTAAATATAAAAAGAGAGGATTTATCTCAATAAAAAAGATTCAACATTTGATAGTTGTTCTCACTATACCTACTTAGTTTACTGTACCATAAGCCTTCTTGGTCATTGCAGGGAGTGAGGCTGCTCCCTGGCAGTAAACTTTTACTTTAGTCCCGCTGCTTAACCAAGCCGAGTTAAGCAAGTGTAATTGTCAAGCACAGCTTGCACAGTATGTCAATTTTGAAAGATTAACTGTCAGTTTTCAATGTGAATGTGTCAAAATAGTGCCTGGCACAATTATAGCCTGGCTGTATAAACTAAATTTGAAAACAAATGGTGCGTGTAATATTATTTTAAAAAAAGGTTTGTTATTTATTTGACTCCTATACCTATATTTGCGCCCCTTAGGGTCTTCGTCCCCCCCCCCGCCCTTTTATCCACGATACGCTACTGCATGAATCTCTTTGGTAAGTCGCTAGATACACTGTAGTAATTTCAAATTTCAAATTCTTTATTCCAGCAAATGCTATATTTAAACATTAAAAGACTAGAAACTAGTAACTAAAGACTAAAAACTCCAAGTCTATCCAAAATCTAAACGATCAGAGCGCCACCTTAAGTCTGAATTCCAGAAACTGACAATAAGCGGATTTTCAGATTTTGCCGATGAGACATTCATTCATGTTTAAATGATTATGTCGAAGTAATTATCCATCCATCCATGGCCCTTAATTTGGTTAACCGTAACGTCAAATTAAATTTACCCTTTCGGTTTGTTTTGATCATCGAAATATAATGAAGACAATGGAAGTTTGAAACATAACTTAATTTAAGTTATTCACCTCCTCAATTACCTACAAAAAAACTCACTAAATTTGAATATTTATCATAAAAACATTTCATGTAAAAAAAAGCCAAGTACACGAAAGTGGTATACCGTAAAAAGACTTGAGATAAAAGTAAAGCCAAGTTGTCCAATACAAATTTCAAAACGAATGGTTCTTAATAGTTTGGAAATGTTTTTTAAACTTTGCTATTCCAGCCAAACTTTGTTACGTTCAATTTAGCACTGTGCCTAAGAGCCATTTGCAGCCGTAAGAGCCAAGTTTAGAATAGCATTTCCAAACTAGTAAGAACCATTCGTTTTGAAATTTGTATTGGAGAACTTGGCTTTACTTTTATCTCAATTCTTTTTACGGAATACCACTTTCGCGTACTTGGATTTTTTTTACATGAAATGTTTTTGGTATGATTTCACTCCTTTTTTATTTGATCCATTAGATCTTGGACCCCCGTGAGGTTAAGCTTTTAAGCTACCCACGGAAAAATATAAGAGAAACAAAAACTCCTTTTTACCCGATTAGCCACGAAACTTGTTTGATTTTTAAATTCACGGGTACTAAATTTCACGTTTGTAAATAAATAAAAACACCATCTAGTTCCTAAAACACTCCAGCTTTAGGTTAGAATCGATGTAAATTCTTAGTATCTATTTAAAATTTTTGACTTTACGCATTTACTTAATTTGTCCCGCTATTTTAATTTGAAAAACCTGGCAACCCTGTACATCACTGCCGTGTAGATTTGGTGAATTTGGCAGAGACATGCGGTCCATGTAAAGGCCTTCACACACACAATTTACGTAATCCGTAGCATGGCGCATAGCGGGCTGTCAACCAATCAGCGATCGAATAGCAGCGGCCATATTGGATTTACGTAAGAAAAGGCCATAAGGTTGAACTTCTTACGCGTTATGTGTTTTTGTGTGTGATCGGCTTAAGCAAGGAAATTGCTTTCCTTAAGAAATCAGACATAATAGGGACCTATTGCAATAGTGCCAGGCACAAACTGTGCCGGGCACTTTATTGACAGTTTCTCATTATAAGAACAGCTGTCTCCTTTCAAAATTAAGCCTTTGTGTATTATACGAGCCTGATTTAATAGTGACGCCACTATTAATGGAAAATAAACGACGGGATTTATAAATTCGACTTTGGTATGTCAATTTTGAAAGACCAACTGTCAGTTTGTAATGCGAAACTGTCAATATAGTGCCCGGCACAATTTGTGCCTGGCACTATTGGTCCCTAATAAAAAGAAATTGTTAATAGTTCAAAATTAAAACTTGACGTAATTAGCGCCAGTCCGGTAGCAGTGGTAAGACTGTATCAAAAGCGATAGTATTTTGCGCATACCTATGTACTAAAAAAGCGGCATCTTCTGTTATATACCTATTTGTATGTAATAGAAGGGCGTAAAGGGGCATCTTATGTTATATACCTATTTGTATATGATAGAATATAAGACAAGACAACTATGTGAGCAGTTGTCTTTGTCGTACTAGTAGAAAACGAATAAGAATTCATTGACTTTCGGTCTTAATTGGACCTGAGGGCAGGCTTGCTTTTGCGACAAGCGCTGGCTCCTCGCGCTCTACACGGCAGAGAGAATTGCTTCTCTTTTTAGGTAAGACATAGTGGGGGGTCAATGCATGCAAGCTCAGTGCGAGAAATTCCGTTCGCGCCATTTAGCCTTGAAATAAGCAGTCTGTTTTTTCGATTACATATATAGTATTATACATACGCGTTTCACAATGATGTGCCAGCAAGAAGCTTCGGTTTCGTTAAAAGATATTGCAACGGCCGTTAAAACTAAACAGTTGTGTGATTGTATAGTGTGATTTTTTGATTAAGAAAAAGTTTTTTTCTCAAATATTAAAAAAGATAAATAAATACAAATAAGCAAGTTTAAAAAAAAATTGCTTTCCTTGTCTCAAATTTCACCAGTGTCCCTGGTATTTGGACCAATCTCGTCCTGACGCCTGTCCGTGTGTGCACGTATCCGACTCACAATAGCTCCGGAACCAGTTAATCGATTTTCATGAGATTTTCATGAAAAATAGTGTTCGACACTGTAACGACCCAAGCATCAATTTAACGTTTTTCCGACGTATTCAAATTCGTCAGGCGACTAACTATGGTTACACGGGCGGCTCATGCCTCAACGTTGTTACGACTCCATTTTTTATTTTTATACAACGTTATCCATTTCACCATGGGCCTTAGTTGGTCGTTGTTTTAACGTTAATAGTTTAACTTGAAATCAACTAAGAAGTCCACTAAAGGTTCTTTTTCTGTTCACAAAATAGTCGTTACTTTAACCCAAGTTATAGCATCAACCCTATTCTACACTATAGTATAAAATTGACACTTTGCGAAAACTAATTCGAATACCAACAAATAAAAACAAGGAATGGAGCACTGCTAACAAACATAACTTGAAATATATTTGAAAAAATTTATTCTTGGGGGTGGAAAACAAGAACGCTGTCAAGTTTATTGATAATTATATATAGACTTGGTCCTAAAAAACACACGCGCCACAGATCCGTTGTGTTTTTCGATGAAATGAAATTTTTTGTAAAAAAAAGAATTTCTCAAACTTGAAAAATTTCATGCAGAATCGATCTAGCGTTAAAAATTCATAATAATGACCATTTTATATGCACAAAAAAAGAGAATAAAAAGCTAAAAAAAATGTTTTTTCGTTTGTTTACTTTTCAAATGCATCAATGGCAAAATCATGTTGAAAAGAAAAATGGCGTAGTCGTAAGGTGTCTAAAATATTGACATAAACATATACTTGGGTCGCCCATTTAACGAAAATATTACCCACTTCGGTGCATAGTAGCCCAGGGCTATCAAAACGGACGGGCCACGATCCTCCACTTGGTTGACGTCACATCCGGGGCTGATTTTTTTTTTGATGGTCACATCACGACACAGCTGATTGTCTTTAAAATATTGAAGTTGAAATGACGGTTCATGAATATTTAATTTTTTTTATATAAAGCCGGTTTTGAGATTGTTTTTACTATATTCTTGCAGAACAATTATTTTTAAATGTATAGTAATCCTTAATTTTTCAGAGCCGCTTCATTAGCTCACACAAAAATTAAATTTAAAGCAGAAGCGAATGTGACAAACACAGATGACAAAGTCAAATACATGTCAAATATAACAGTTGGCATGCGGTACATGGCGGGTAATTTGAATTCAAAATAAGAAATGCCAAATTTTGAAGATTTTAAGCTTTTAATCATCTTGCATCCTTACAAAAGTTTGCTAGAATATCGGGATGGTATCTGAGAATATTTCACTAAAATTTCGCGGAAATCTGTAGTGCCATTTTAAAAATATCCTAAAAAAACGTCTGACCTCCCATAAGACCCAATGTAAAAGTCAGCCCCCAGAGAACAGCTGATTTTTTCAGGGTCGTGGCCTCTATTTTTATGTTGGCCTTGAGTAGCCTTGGCCGACTAAAAAGTGAACGTTTTATTAACAGTTAAAAATTAGTTACTAATTGCGGTCGAAAGGTCGTTAAATTAACGTGTAGATTTTACTACAGTTGCCCGAAGACCTTAACGCAACGTCAGTGTTTGACTAAGAAACATTCTAAAAATTACCGGCGTCTCAGACAACATTAACCCATATGACTAAATAGTGTACTCAAATTAACGTCAAACTTGGTGTTGAATGTAGTAGTTAGTCGGAAAAATACTGCTTGGGGAGTTGTTTAGATTTGGTTAAAAATCTATTTAATGCTATTGAAAAAATGCTTATTTTTGAATTTATGTTAAAACCAAAAACTTCGTATAAGAGCTTTCGTTTCCGAGATATTTACAAAAAAACTGTGTGCTAATTGGCTAGGAAGGTATCAGATCCATCTATACTGATTGAACCGTCATGGATCCTTTTATTTTTAAAGAGATTTGATTTGATGAGATTCGCTTAAGTACAACAACTCCTAACTTTTTAGAGAAGTGTGGTCAACCTCAAACACAGTATCCTAATGCCAGACCGATACGTACCAAATCCCCAGTACCACACGGCATGCGCAGCTACCGGAGTACCTGTCCTTAAAAAGGAGACCTTGCGGTTCCTTAACGAATTGGGCGAAGGGTGCTTTGGAAAAGTATTTAAAGGTAAGTAGTCTTAAGGTTCGTACAAATCAGAGTTTTCAGGTAGGCACTTCAAGTACAATACTTGAAATTGAACTTCAAGTACTTACAAGTATTTCAAGCACTGTACTTGAAGTACATCTACAATCTGGTAATTGTACTTGCTACTTAAAGTACTTTTAACAAAGTACTTGGAAATGTACTTGATTTTGTCAAGTAAAATACTTTAAGTAAGATATAACTTTAATACGCCGAAGACAAGTGACAGGTTTATTTATAAGAAACATGTTTTTTATAAATAATTTCAATTTACGCATGCCACTATATAGCTACTTTATTTTCCTAACCTTATCGACCAATACATCGTTGGAAAGGGAATTTTGTTCTCCACAAAAAAACTATTTTTTGTAATTTTCGATAAAAAACAAGTTTAGTGGTTTGGAAGGGATTGTCTCCGTCCTTGTCGATACTTTGAGTTGCCAACAGGGATATTCGGGTTCAGCGGGGTCAAATTAGGGGGAAACGGTCTGTTGGCAAAAAGTAATATGATTTGCTTTTAGACCGAAAACGCGACTCAAGCAGCAATTTAACGTTTTGCCGACGTAAGTATTTAAATACGTCATTCGACTAACTATGGTTACACGGGCGACTCATGCCTCAACGTTGTTACGATTCCATTATACACCAATATGGTCAATCATTTTAGGGTTTATACAACGTTATCCATTTAACCATGGGCCTTAGTTAATCTAAACGTTAATGATTTAACTTGAAATCAACTATAAGAGGTCCACTAAAGGTTCTTTTTCTGTTTACAAAATAGTCGTTACTTTAACCCAAGGTATAGCATCAACCGTATTCTACACTATAGTATCAAATGGACACTTTGCGAAAACTAATTCGAATACTAACAAATAAAAACAAGGAATGAAGCACCGCTAACACAAATAACTTGAAATATATTTGAAAAAATTTATTCTTGGGGGTGGAAAACATGAACGTTGTCAAGTTTATTGATAATTATATATAGACTTGGTCCTAAAAAACACACGCGCCACAGATCCGTTGTGTTTTTCGATGAAATGAAATTTTATGTAAAAAAAAGAATTTCTCAAACTTGAAAAATTTCATGCAGAATCGATCTAGCGTTAAAAATTCATCATAATGACCATTTTATATGCACAAAAAAAGAGAATAAAAAGCTAAAAAAAATGTTTTTTCGTTTGTTTATGTTTCAAATGCATCAATGGCAAAATCATGTTGAAAAGAAAAATGGCGTAGTCGTAAGGTATCTAAAATATTGACAAACATATACTTGGGTCGCCCATTTAACGAAAATATTACCCACTTCGGTGCATAGTAGCCTTGGCCGACTAAAAAGTGAACGTTTTATTAACAGTTAAAAATTAGTTACTAATTGCTGTCGAAAGGTCGTTCAATTAACGTGTAGATTTTACTACAGTTGCCCGAAGACCTTAACGCAACGTCACTGTTTGACTAAGAAACATCCTAAAAATTGCCGGCGTCTCAGACAACGTTAACCCGTATGGTTTTCAGTCGTCTGGGGAAGTCAGTCTTACTATGACTAAATAGTGTACTCAAATTAAAGTCAAACTTGGTGTAGAATCGATGGTAGAATGTAGTAGTTAGTCGGAAAAATGCTGCTTGGGGAGTCTTTTCAAACTTCAAAAAACTTTAACCACAAATTTAAAAACTTATTTCTCTGCGGTAAAGGCCATTTAGTACGTTTTTTGGCACAAAAATTATAATATTAAAAAGTTCATAGTTCAGCAAATATTGATTGTTCAAAACTATAAATTATTTTATTTTTAATGTAAATATTTTGAAATCTGTCTGGTAAAACAAAGAATAATTAAAAACTTAAATAAAACGTCAATAATTTTTACAGCACTGAGTGTGTAAAGTACTCCTTACGGCACGAAAATAATGTACTTTACGGTGTACTTTACCGCACGCGAGTAAAAAATATATTATATAACGAATAATGGTATTTCTATTAAAATTAAATTATAAAAATAACTTTCTTAAACTTTAACAAATTTAAACTCTATGGGGCAAGAAGGCACAGCTACCATTTTCATAATGACGTTAACTTCTTCTTTATTCTGCACGGAAAATTTGAAGTTTTTCACAATATTTATCAAAGTCAGCTGCATCTGAATCTCAGCCAATTTTCTTCCTATACACGATCTACAAAGAAATATTATATTATTTTGTTTTGCCCAATTTATAAACCACATCGGTGGTGGATGCGGATCCTGTGATACCCGGTTTCCACCAATGCGTGCCCACCCTGATTCAAAAAACGCATCAGGTGACGCTGCATTTAAAACAGGTGAAAAGCCATGTCCATTCAAGTGATGAGTGTTTTGAATCAGGATTGGCATGTATAGGTGTAAACTAGGTTTGAGGTCGGGGGTGGGGGGAGGGGGGGTTTGTGGATGTGACGTGCCAAGGAGGTTTAATCATAATGAATAATAAAGTAATTTTCTTATCAACATGTAAAAAAAATTTGAAAAAATTTGATAAAAATTAAATTTGGTAAAACAGTGCGGTTTATTGGGTATTTTTTTGCTGGAGCTAAAGGTTTTAAGCTTTATGTCAAGTAAGGGGAGGGCAGGCCCCCTTGCCCCCCCCTGGGCCCACTACTAAACTCGAAGACGTCGATTTTATTTACGAGAGGGGCACTTTTTGGCTATCTTGACTTCTTGATAGCACGGACCTTTAAAGGTTAAAATTTTTCCCTATATTTTGAGTACGGAAAGTGCGTCAACTGATATCCTGTTATAAAATTTTACCCCTGGCAAAAATTTTCAAAATAGTCAAAAATTGTCCCCCTTGCAATCCACATCCGAGATTCAAGCGATGTGCTGCGTTTAATGATAGAAGCAACACAATTAGTATGGATAGACATAAGACTTGCCCGAACATTTTACGAAAGGGAACCACCCCCCCCAACCCTGTCTATGGAACGTGCACCACTGCTCTTACAGGGTTCTAAGGTACATGGTTAAAAAGGAAATTTTATCCGCTTGCAAAAAGATCTTTAGAATATTTTGTTGAAAAGTTGACAGTTTTCGAGTTATTGGCAAAAAAAGCTCTTTTAAAGGGGGGGGAGACAGCCCCCTGCCAGGATTAGGGGGGCGGTTTCCTTTCGTAAAATGTTGGGACGAGTCTTATGTCTATCACTAGTGTGTAAATACTATCTACTCGATACTTTAATATCTGATACATGGGCGGATTCGAAGTAATCGAATGTTTCGACGCCAAAGACTCGTTACTCTAATCCCGAATGGGACCGAAGCCGAAGTGTTACTTTCGTATCAATCGTATCGGCATCGGCCGTATGAGTAACGAGTTTGGAGTACTTTAATTATTAAATAAATTATTGCGTATACGTATACGATTGACAACATAGAAAATCTCAGTATTTATTGGATTTACCGATAATATCATGATTACTTAGTACCGAATAAAAAATATCTGATACTTGAATAGGAAGTTATCAGTATCTACTCGATACATGGAAAAGTAATCGTTGCACATCACTAATGTCCGTCCATACCAAGTGTATTGATTGCTTCTATCATTAAACGCAGTATCGGACCCTGTAGGGCCTGAACTACTAATTGAGTTTATAAATTCAAATATTTCGTGGTTTACATTAGCATTATTTCCATTGTAAGGAAAGGCGGGGCAGAACAGCAAGTTTTAAGGGACAGCCATTGCTTTACCTTTGTTTGTTTTGCTATTAGAAATTTGTATATTTTGGTAATACCTCTAGTGAGAGAAATGTTTTACCGATATTCAATTAGTTTAGTTTATAGTTTCCTAAATAGTTTCAGATAGCATACCTAGATCCAATAGCAAAAGGTAAATTAGAATTTTGAACGATGGAATTCCTTTGCTCCCTTTTGATCCATCTGTCAGGCGAAAATTCCAATGGATCTGGAAAGTATTTCTCGTCTCTGCCGGTGGAAAATATTGACAAAATAACAACCTGAAAAAATTGGGTTAAAAATATTTAATTGTGCATAGAACTCATTAAAACCTCCTATAAGCGGACACTCACGGTTTCGTCGATTGTGTCCGCTTATTGGAGGTGTCCGCTTATGAGAGAGAACTGCGAAATTTTAATATATTATTATTAAATTTTTCAGCAATTTTTCGTGATGATAGATAATAATAATAAAAATAAAACACAGCAGTCCCGCCGAATAAAATATGTTGTAAATACGACAGAAGTATTTTGACTCCGCATTAAAACGGATAGAGGTAATTCCCCGGCTGCAGAGTACGTTGTTGCCAAAATAATACATAATATTATCCCAAGTCGTGCAACGCTCCGTCCCGTTTCAGAATTCAATTGAACTTTTGTATCTTAGAAAGCGTACGTCGGACGACGATGGGACAATGATCGCTTTTCATTAGGGCATCAAGTCTACAACATACTAAAATTTAAACGAAATCCAACCGATAGCCACCTCTCATAAGCTCCTGGCGGGATACATGTCACGCACGTTTTATTTTAAAGCAAAATTACTATAATATTATGTATGTACGCATTTTTGTGTCAAATGCAGTTTGTTTCCTTAGCAACCAAAATACATTGTCTTACTGCAGTGGCGAATCTACGGGAGGGGAAAAACGGAAAATTCACCCCCCCCCATCCCCAATCTTAAATTATACTTAGTTTTGACAATACACCTCCTGGTCACTATGCAAAATAGTTTTATGCAGTATTTATTATGATATTCTTCCCCCTTCCGCCAAATAAAGTTCCTAGATCGGCCCCTGCTTACTGTATACTATGGACTGACCGTATTAGCAGGACATTCATAACCCATAATCTTTGAGGGTTGTGGCAATATCCTGGTCAAAAATGGAGCCACCGGATACAGTCTCAGTGTCTCTTTAATAAAACTTTTTGCAAGCACGTTGGACATTTCCTTTTCACCCTAAAAATGAAAAATAATTAAAAAGAAAAATAATGAGGTACTAAAAGATAACGATGAGGAAATTATTTTCAAGCATGAGCGTACTCAAAGAGGGGTAGGAAGGGCATTCGCCCCACCCTAAATGTTGAAATAAATTTTACTAATTTCTAAACAAAACAATCCATCTATCAATGTAATACTTTAAACTTGTATGTACAGCGTGTCCCATTTTCGATGGGATTAAATGGGAAACTCGGTTATTATTAAAGATATCGATTTTCTGATTGCACCTTACCATGCTCTTTTTTGGAGCCCTTAAAAATGGTGTAATCAGATTTTTGTTATACCCCGTGGTTTCGCTAATACAGGGAGTTTTTGAAAAAATTGCATTTTAATTAATTCCTTGTATCTCGCTTATTTTGCAAGATATTTATATTCTGTAAAAACCTTTCTATGGCAACTTTTTTAGAGCAAAATAAAGACGTTGTCAATTTTTTAAAATATTGTTTAGTTTTTGAGATATGGTATTTATCATAAAAAAATTAAATACGGACCTGTATTTTTTTTATTACTACTTTGATTAGTTCCATGCTTTTATTATCTTAAAATGATAAAACTTTAATATTTTTTTGATTTAAGGTTAAAAAAAACTATTTAATATTTGAAAAAAAAAACTTATAGTCCAAACCTGGAAATTTCCAACGTAATTATAAATTAAATATTGCAAGACACACTAGTTGAACGATTTTTAGTTTATCTGTTTTGAAATGATAATTAAAAGATTTATAAATAAAGTAAAAAACGTTAAAAAGTTACAAAAATAATACCATACTAATTATTTGATGGTAGCACAGCAGGTCGTAAAATTTACAAAACAAAAGCATGGAATTAACATTGTCATTTTACTTGTCATTTTTGTGAATGGCTTACAATTATTTTAAACTGGTTAGAAATCGACCATATCCAGATTTTGAAAAATGTGATATGTTTGACTGCTTCATTCAAGCAACAAACCAATATTTAAATGGCAGAAATATTTTTATGCAAAATGCGTTAAGAAAAATTACTCAAAAATGCCAACAATGTCTTACACATAATGGTAATCAGAAAAATTAGTTATTTTTTATAATTTGTTTTTTTTTTATTTTTCGTAGACTTTGTTTCAAATAAATCTGTAAATTAACGTAAAACCATTTTAATATGAAAAGTATCAAAACAGTTAAACTAAAAATTGTTTATCTAGCAATTTTTAATTTATATTTATGTTGAAAATATCCAGGTTCGGACTATTTTTTTTTAAATATTAAATATTGTTTTTTACTTTAAAACAAAATTTTTTAAAATTTTTAATATTTTATGATAATACTAGCATGAAACCAATCAAAATAGTAATAAAAAAATCCAGGTCCGTATTTCATTTTTTTTATGATAAATACCATATCTCAAAAACTAAACAATATTTTAAAAAGTTGACAACGTCATTATTTTCTTCTAAAAAAGTTGCCATGAAAAGGTTTTTACAGAATAAAAATATCTCGCAAAATAAGCGAGATACAAGGGATTATTAAAAATACAATTTTTTCAAAAACTCCCTGTATTAGCGAAACTACGGGGTATAGCAAAAATCTGATTACGCCATTTTGAAGGGCTCAAAAAAAGAGCACGGTAAGGTGCAATCAGAAAATCAATATCTTTAATAATAGCCGAGTTTCCCATTTAATCCCATCGAAAATGGGACACGCTGTACATACAAACATAATAAAAATATCTAGCCGCCAAGTTCGCGCGGAAACTGCTGTACCATCTTTTCTTGAAACATTTCAGCCAATATTTGACCTATCTAAAACTCTCCTTCGGAATGAGCTACTGCTAATTCAAACTTTGCACAGTCATAGACGTTCATAGAGTTAATAATCCCTCCAAGTTTCATGAACTTCCATAAAGTAGTAAAGTAGTTACGAAATTTCAAAAAACGTCGAACTCACTCACTCATGTATGGATCATCAAAATTCTACTGTACTTCCAGACATGCTATAAAGCTAACATTTGGCAGACTAATAGAAATTATGACCAAATCCTTAAAAAAAACCAAAAAACCCCAAAATTCTTTTTACTCCCCTTCCCTATACATGTAAATTTATGTAAAAGTAACATTGCCCACTTCCAGAAACGCTAGAGCGCTGGACTTTGCAGACTAATAGGAAATATGATAAAACTATGTGAAAAAATTTAAAAGCACCAAAATTTTAATTTGCTTCCCTCCCCTATAAATGTAAAGTTATGTAAAAGTAACATTGCCTACTTTCAGAAACGCTGGAGAGCTTTGGAAGATTGATGGGAACTATGATAAAAATAAAATTATAGGAAAAAATTTAAAAACACCAAAATTTTAATTTACTTCTCTTCCCTATAAATGTAAAGTTATGTAAAAGGAACATTGCCCACTTTCAAGAGCGCCATAGAGCTGAGCTTTATAAGGCTGATAGGAACTATGATAAAACCATATTATACTCGTTTTTGATACAACCACAGGAAAAAATTAATAGACCTCAACATTTTTAATAAGGCACTGCAAAAGTTTTGAACAATATTCCGCGTATTAGCCAAGTACGCGAAAATGGCATTCCGTAAAAAATTGATATAAAAGTAAAGCCAAGTTCTCCAATACAAATTTTAAAATAAAAGGTTCTTAATAGTTTGGAAATGTTTTTCTAAACTTGGCTATTACGCCTGCAAATGACTCTTAGGCACAGTGCTAAATTGAACATAAAGAAGTTTTGCTGTAATAGCAAAGTTTAAAAAACATTTCCAAACTATTAAGAACCCAAAAGTGATGAACACTATCTTAGTTGAAGCTAGCAAACATGCCGAAAATCTTGAAATAGAATTACAGGTGCCAACAGTGGCGAATCCAGGGGGGTCAGAGGGGCCCCCTACTCCTCCCAGACATATAACTTATTTTTTAGTATAGCAGCATCACACACAAATAAAAAAAATATACAAAAGGCGACTTAAGCCAAGCCATGGACTGTCAAAAACGTCAAATCCACGCCATTTGGTCATTCGGCCAAAGGAATTTCCACTAAAATAAATTTGGCAACGCCACTATCGTTAGTGGCTTTTGAAATGCTAGGTACAAGTGAATCTACACGGTAAAAAATTTTGTCTATAATTTTGTTTATAATTATTAAAACAATTTGTTTTGAATTAAAATATTTCTTTTTAGTTCAACGCAGCTTTTAATCTTGAAACGAGGCTTTATTTTTCTTCTTTAATTGTTTTGTTTCAGTATACTCCGTTTTGTAACAGCAAATTGTCTTCATATAAGTAATATTTTGTTTCTAGAGAAAACGGTGCCTTAGATTAATTCAGTTCCAATTTATAATAAAACAAATTTCTGTTCCACATTAAAATAAAGAGGCAAGACATTTTTTGTGCTATATCAAGACATTATTCTCTTGGTAAATAGGAAAGCACAAACTATTTTACTTCAATGCAATTTACTTTATTCTAAGACAATTTTTTTACCGTGTACACTAAAAATAGAAGAACCCAGTGCTACTTTCTGTCATGTTTGGTGCAAGTGGCTACGAATGTTTAACATCCTTGGGTTTCAACTTGAGACCCGAATATCTGGCAGCCTCTCCGAGGAGAGCAGCTGACTTTGATAAATATTGTGAAAAAGAAATGATAAAGAATAATATTAAAAAGTTTAATTCCGGAAAAGCTAGCGGACCTGGGGAAATATATGCTGAAATGCTCAAATATGGATTAGAGAAACTACTCGAAAATCTCACATATATTATCAATCAATGCATAAACGGACATCCAGTACCTAATGATTGGAAAATTGCATTTATATCCTCAATACATAAAAAAGGAAACAAGCTGGATTGCAAAAATTACAGAGGAATTTCAGTAACCAGTACTCTAAGTAGATTGTACGGTAAGATTCTTAGAGATCTAATAGAGAATGATTTTCATGAACAAGAAGAAAAATAAGAGCAAAGTGAGTTTCGTGCAGGCAGATCTTGTAGGGATAATGTTCTTTGTCTTAAACAAGTAATTGAGAAAAGAAGCGCCAGAAATATAGAGAATCACGTTACCTTTGTGAACCTACAAAAAGCATATGATACCATTCCAGTAGAAAAATTATGGACAGTGTAGTAGACAGTAGAGCAAACTAATATCAATCATACATACATAAAAGCGATAAAAGAACTATACAAAGGGTCAAAATCTAAAACTAAACTTGGAAATCGACTTTCAAAAGAATTCCTGGTAACAAAAGGCTTAAGACAGGGATGTTGTATCTCTCCAACTCTTTTTAAAATATATATCGCAGTAGCTCTAAAAACCTGGAAACGTAAAGTGCACGGCTTGGGAACACAACTTAACGACCGATTTACCATATACACACTACAGTTTGCTGACGACTAAGTAATTGTGGCTAATGATAAAGAAGACATGGAGTATATGATGAGAAGTTAACAGAAGAATACCAAAAGTGGGGATTAACAGTGAACGTGGACAAGACACAGTACTTATGTATTGGAAACGAATCCAGTGAGCTAGTACTAGAAAATGGGCAAACAATATCTCCATGCAATGAGTATGTATACTTGGGTGTCACCTTTGATAAGACAGGAACAGACTGTAAAGAATTGGAAAAAAGAATAGCAAGGTAATGGATGTCTTAACAGTATTTTATTGAGCAGAGAGATAAAAAAGAATTTAACATTTAACATATATAAAACAATGGTGAAAAGTACGCTGTTGTATGGAATAGAAACTTGTCGCGTAGCAGAAAAATACAAAACAAAAATGGAAAGTGTCGAAATGGATGCAATTAGAAGATCAATAAGAATATGTAGAACAGATCACATAAAAAATGAGATCATAAAAGAAAGAATGGGAATCGAGGGAAGCATAACGGATGACATCACTAAAAGGCAACTGATATGGTACGGCCATGTACAACGGATGAACGATGAAAGATTACCAAAGCAGGTCCTAGAATGGCAACCAATAGGGCGCAGAAAAAGAGGGCGTCCTAAACTAGAATGGCAACAGTCAATCCAAAGATCAATGACTCAAAAAAACCTGGCGGAAGATGACTGTCAGGATCGAAGGAGGTGGAGAATAGGCGTCGAACAACGTAGAAAAACGTTCTAAACCGACATAGTAAGAAGGTTTCAACTTTACTTACTTTCGTGCTCTCCTCTCTCAGCTCCTGTCTCAACCTATCCTGCAAATGCGTATTTTTTCCCAAAAGGTACATTGCCCATTCCATAGTGTAAGCTGTTGTATCTCCCGCTGCCAAAATCAAGTCTACCACTATTCGTGTTAAATCTTCCTGACTCATATGAGGCCGAAATTTGGCTAAAAGACCGTCGCATTCATTGAATTTTGATTCGCAAAGAAGAGAGATAAGTTTTTTGGTGTAGTTAAGGGCTTCAGTGACTGTCGATTCGAATTTATTCCACCTATAAAATATTAAGAAGCAAAATTAGTCAAAACTTTTTTCCAACGTAGGTATCTATGTTTTTTCTAGTTGTCTCCGCTATATCATTAAACAGAAATTTACAGCTTGCTTAATAATTGATATATGCAGTGGCGTATATCGAAAAAAGTTTCGGGGGGGGGGGGGGGGGGCGAGACAGTTTCGGGGGGGAGAGGCGAGACCTCATAAGGCCGTATTTTATGCTATTTTATGTTTGTATTCATGAAATATGAGGAAAATATCTAAAAAAATCGGGGGGGGTGGGGATACGCCACTGGATATATGTATTCTCGAGAATTGCAAAAAATTTTTAATTTAAAGAAAAAACACCCAACTGCTAAATTTACTTGCAACTACTAGTCGCAATTGAGTACAAAATTGATAGGTATAGCTATAATGTACGACATGCTTCAAATTTTTCTAACGCCTAAAGTGCACTTACGAAATACACTTTTATATTTTCATGAATCAGGTTATTGGGTAATTTTGTACCCAACTGCGACTAGTAGTTACAAGTAAATTTAGCAGTTGGGTGTTTTTTTTATATAATTTTTTTTTATTTCCAATTTTTAGGTTTAATTCTTGTTCAGCCTATGCATTTACAATTAGTTTTACCCAAAAAGTACGTGTAGATTTTCTACGGACGCGAACAGTGCTACCTTCCATTGAGTGAAGGTGGGGGAGGAGAGATGGAGGAGGAAACTAGTAAAATGTTTTCGAAAAAAATCGTAAAGCGTGTTCCGAAAGAATTTTTGAAATCGCTCTAAATTTGTGAAAGGTATAGCTACAACTATTACTAATAAGTAGGGTAGGGGATAAGAGAGGGAGTGGAAGGGGGAAACTAGTAAAATGATGTTGGAAAAAAGGTCTTAAAGCGTGTGCAGAAAGAATTTTTGAAATCGCTCTATATTTGTGAAAGGTATAGCTACAACTATTACTAATAAGAAGGAAGAGGAGAAGAGAGGGAGGGGAAAACTAGTAAAATTATGTTGTAAAAACGTCTTCAAGAATGTGCAGAAAGAACTTTTGAAATCGCTTTATATTTGTAAAAGATATAGCTAAAACAATTACTAATAAAGATGGTGGGGAGGAGATGGGTGGGAGCAGGGAAGACTACAAAGTAACTACAGTATATTAGAGGACATTTCCAATGGGTAATCAAAGGAATTGCAATAAAATCGCCTGAGATTTAGATAATTTGTATGGCTTAAAGCCTAAATCATGTGACAAAATGGCGTCTGAAGACCGCCATGTTGATTCCTGTTTAAAAGAATATAGCCTATAGTACCTTCGGGATCAGTAGCAATTCAACGACACCGTTTAGCCTCCAGCGTGACACACACATATTTACTTACATATTGACTTACATACATACATTAATCGAAAATCAACATCTCTATCCATCAACCCCCAGCAGGAACGCGTCTCGCCCCTTGATTTTGAATAGGAAAAGTGGGTCGAGCGATACCTCGTTGGAAAGGTCTTTCAATCCTTTATTCAGAACTGATTTTATTTTTTTTACCAAACGACTAGTTTTCGAGTTATTTGATTAGAATTTATTAAAAGAGCAATCTGAACTAACCGCATAATTTCACTTAGACCTGCACAACTGCATTGTTATCGTTATAAAGAAGTAATTCATAAAATCATCCCCTCTACTCTCTCTTGATATCAAATTTGACCATAATCTTGGTAAAAGTGCAATTTTTTTTAAATTAAATTATCCTTTACCTTTCTTATGTTTTACTGGAATTACTCCAAGCTTAATTTTTTTTAGAATACCACAAAAAGTATTTTTTTGTATTATTTTAATAATTTTTCGGATGTTTAAGATTATTTTCTCTTTGAACTAAGTATTATGTTTTATTTTATAAAAATGGTCTATTCCCTTTACGAATAAAGTGGGATTTTCTTTCATTCACCTTTCAACTAGCCGTTTGATATGAAAAATAAAATCAGTTCTAAATAAAGAATTGAAAGACCTTTCCAACGAGGTAATATTCGACCCAGTTTCCCTATTCAAAAGCAAGGGGTGAGACGCGCCCCCGCTATCTAGGGGTTGATAGACAGAGATGTCGCAAAATCGAGACAAAGTGTTCCTCTCGAAAACAAAATCGACGTGCCTTGGCATTTTTACCCAACTGCAGCACGGCGAAAGGAAGGGTAATGTTTTTCGATTGTTGTTGTAAAAAGTAAATATGTATATTTGTGTCACGCTAGAGACCAAACGGCTAAACCGATTTTGACGAAAAAGGTTTTGTTGAATTGCTACTGATCCCGAAGGTGTATAGGCTTAATTTTTTTTATACAGGAGTCAACATGGCGGTCTTCAGGCGCCATTTTGTCACATAATGTAGGCTTTAATGCATACAAATGATCTAAATTTCAGGCGATTTTATTGAAATTCCTTTGATTACCCATTGCAAATGTCCTCTAGTTTGCTGTAGTTACTTTGTAGCCCTCCCTGCTTCCACCCATCTCCCCTCCTGTCCTTCACCCACCATATTCAAAAACCATATTCGCATAATTTTTTCAAATATAGAGCGATTTCAAAAATTCTTTCTGCACACGCTTGTGAACTTTTTTCCAACATCATTTTACTAGTTTCCCCCTCCCTCTCTTCTCTGCTCACTCCTTATTAGTAATAGTTGTAGCTCGACCTTTCACAAATATAGAGCGATTTTAAAAATTCTTCCTGCACACGCTTTAAGATTTTTCTCGACACCATTTTACTTGTTCCCTCCTCCCTCTCTCCTCCCCCACCGTCACTCAATGGAAGGTAACACTGTTCGCGTCCGTAGAAAATCTACACGTACTTTTTGGGTAAAGCTTAATAAATTGTAAATGCATAGTTCTCTTTTTTAAGGCTGAATAAGAAAATAAACCTAAAAGTCGGAAATAAAAAAAATTTAATAAAAAAAACACACAGGTTATTGGGTAATTTTGTACTCAACTGCGACTAGTATTTACAAGTAAATTTAGCAGTTGGGCTTTTCTTAATTAATTTTTTTTTTATTAAAATTAAAAAAAAATACTCCTGTTGAGTTTTTAACCAACGACGTTAAAAAGCCAAAAAAAATCTTCCGAAAGCCTCTTGCCTGTTTCTTGGCCAGTATTTTAAAAAATTTTCCTTGTTATAACTTTAATTACGTTATAAAACTTTTACGAGATGTTAAGAATAAGAAGTAAGGTCAAGCGGGGTAAGTGGGTGCCAAGGGCGGATTTGAGGGGGGTAACGTGGTAATTACCTCCCCCTAGAAAATAAAAAATAGGAGGATTACCCTCCCCCCTAGCAAATTAAATTATATTACAAATAATTTTTTTGTCGACCCCTCTAGATTTTGACCAAGATCCGCGCTTGGTGGGTGTTAAAAATGAAAAAGGTTGACTTTAAGATCATGTAACTTTTACAAAAACAAAATTTAAATAAAAAAACACCTAACTGCTAAATTTACTTGTAAAAGTACTAGTCGCAGTTGAGTACAAAATTGATAGGTATACTTATAATGTACGACATGCTTCAACTTTTAGTTTTGATGCCCAAAGCGCACTTACGAAATACAGTTTTATATTTTCATGAATCAGGTTATTGGGTAAGTTTGTACCCAACTGCGACTAGTAGCTAAATTTAGCAGTTGGGTGTTTTCTTTATTAATTATTTTTATTTCCAACTTTTAGGTTTAATTCTTATTCAGCCTTATAAAAAGCACTATGCATTTACAATTCATATTTTTACATGCAATGTTTTTGTTGTGATAATATCTATCGGGGAAAGACAGGTTAGGTCCAGTCAGATTAAGGGGAGGCCCGGCGGGAATTTTAGGCCAGGCTTTTTTTTTAAGGGTGTAGTAAGTGTAAACACTAAAAACACGTGTTCCTTTTCAAAAGCATGTACCCCGAAATTTCCTTTCCGGTCTGGCGATTAAGGGTTCGTGCATATCTTCTAATTTCCCTTTAGGGGCCTACAGACACGCGAACATTTCCAGAGATTAGTACGCGCCTACAAGTTTGCGCATACTAATCTCTGCGTGTGTAGACAATATCCGCCTAAAATATCTCTCGAAGATTAGTTCGCGCGCACAATGTACGCGAGCAAATCTCTCGGTGTCTAGGCAAAACGCATTGATAATATCGTGTTTATGTTTAGAACGTTTAATTTTGTCTTCGTGTGTGTAGGCAATTCCACCAAACGTACATGTATGCAGAGATTAGTTCGCGTACTAATCTCAGAGACAAACTAATCTCAAGAAATGCTCGCGTGTCTGTAGGCCCCTTTTGTCACTTTATTTTGTCGTGCTCCTTGACTCTCGTTACTGACTAAAAACAAGAGCCAGGGGCTAGGTTGCTACGTCACTGCTTACCTTGGAATTTTCAACGCGGCAGCAAACTCAGGAGAAATTAGCTGCAGTTTAGAACTAGTCTCGAAAATTAGGTGGATGCTTGAAGCTAGGCCTTCTAGATGCTCTTCTATCAAGTGCTCGTTTTTTCGAAAATGTTCGGGTCCAAGGAGTGTCGATAGAATCACATCTAAAGACCATCTGTAGAGATTTTTTTCCAAGTTTTTAAATGTTACTACAATAAAAAAATCCAAATCCTGTGAATTTTTTCTTGAAAAAAATATAAATTTAAGATTAAACATTAATTTGTTTACGGGAAAGTTTTTTATTTTATAAAAAGAACACATTTGAAACTCGAATTAAAATCTAGCCTTTTTTATTCGCATCAAAGCTTTGCATAATTAAAAAATATCAATATTTCAAGGATCTAAATATCCGTATCTATGTTTAAAAACCCTATATAAATCTAAATCACGTTAAAATTGTAGGATTTTCTTATACAGGTTTTAAAATTGAATAAATTAAATTTTCCCAGGTATTTTTTTAAAGCAGCTCGTAACCCAAAAAGTAAATTAATTTTAATATTACCATTTATATTGTATGAGGTTAAGCCCTTAGAAATACAAAAACAAGTCTACTTTATGTTAGCTCCCGCTAAATTTCGCGGTTGTTTTTTAAATTTTTAAAACCACACAATTGGATGAAGGACAGAGTGCATTCGCATTTTGGACATGCGCACCAAGAATCGGGGAGATCCTTTGTCAATCGCCTCGGGAAAAGGCGTGTTAATTTCGTTCTCCAACTATTTCAAGTTTCTACACCTGAAAGTGCTCGATTTTGGTGTACTGAAGCATAGAACCAGAAACTTCAGCCCTTCAGCTACGTGGTGACATCATTAGATCCAGAAAGGGGCCCCTTGGAAGTGGATAAATTGGCTGCAAACTGGTGAGTGCCTTTGTTTCTGATTGCCGTTGTGTGGCACCAACAAATTAACCTATGGACGTTTGATTATTTCGTAATTTCATATCATTATATTTATGTTTGTTCGCGCTTTCATTAATTAAAATATTTACAGTCCATTGCAGTTATCGTTTTTCTAACCGCGGGCTAACATAAGTGTTCCTTTCGAGCCGAATTATTTTAAATAAAATCTCCATACGACGGTATTAATAATCGGCCATTATTTTCACGCCGAAAACAAGGCGGCCTTGAATTTTTCCCATCGTATTGAAACGAGAGAAAGTCGTTCGCACCGAAGGTCGGTGTGGTGTCGGCGCAGTACCTGTTTTTGGTCCGCTGCTATGGTAACGGGTCTACTGCCGCATGGTATAAACAAAATCGAGAAGGAATCAAAACAAAACAAACAACATTTCTCATTTATGTGTTAGGTGTGTTCCATATCATTTCGATATTTAAAACAATTTTCATCAATTGCGATAAATTAGTGCATATTTTCGACAATTCGTCATTTTTCTATTTCAGAAGCATTAATTTAGCGTTAATTGTATATTTACCGACAATTTCGTCATTTCAAAGGTAAAATCATGTCTGTCAAAAAAGCCGTGCAAAAACGCAAGGGTTTTTTATCTGCGATAACCGAGTGTTATGTGTTTTCACAGACCGCGGCATTGGACGAAAGAGCGAGAAACGAGTTTCAAGTGAGGTATTCCGATTTGGATGAAACCTTCGATAAATGCATGCTGGCACATAATGACGTCATTATGTTGATAGACGACTCGGACGACGAGGAGTTTAAAACGCAGGATGCGATCCTTTCAGAAGCTCGTAAATATTTTTATGCGTGTAAGGGGGTCTACTCTAAAATATTTCCGGTTGAGGCCCCATCCTTTTCGGGATCATATGTTCGACAAAACGAAACTCCAAAACTCAAAGAGTTAGGTATTCCCATACTTCGAGGTGATAAAAAATTATGGCCAAGCTTTTTCGGTCTTTTTAATAACATTATAGATCAAAATCAAAGTCTAAGTAACGTTCGAAAACTTCAATATTTATTTTCATATCTCGAGGATGAGCCTTTAAAATTGATATCAGGGATAAGCTTATCTGATCAAAATTATAAAATTGCTTACGACAAATTAGTCAATAGATATCAAAACAAGCGAGACCTCGCAAATGATGCTTTAAGCACAATTATGAACTCCACCTTAAAAAACGAGTCAGCTAAAGAATTACGTAATTTAATTGACACCTTTTCTGAATCCCTAGAAATTTTAAAATCACTTAGCTTTGACGTTGACAGTTGGGACTTTATTATTTTTTTCATTTTGTTAGAAAAATTGGATATTCCGACGCGTTCAAATTTCGAAATGAGTCACGCCAATACTAATACCGAAATTCAGTCAGTCACTTTTTCAATTTCTAGAAAAAAGATGTAAAGTTTTGGAATCACTTCCTCAATCAACAGCACCCAAAAAGGTGCCTATCTATCAAAAATCAAATTCTATGCAAAATCAGTCTGGGCAAAAGCCTACCTATCAAAATTCAAATTCTATGCGAAATCAGTTTGGGCAAAAGCCTACCTATAAATCATCCAATTCGTCTTTTATAGGACTGGCTGGCACCTCAACTAATTCAAGTACGGGAATAAAATGTTTCAGGTGTAATCAAGGTCACGTGCTTTCGAAATGTCAAACATTTCTTGATCTCTCACCTATCGATCGCCTATCTTTCGTCAAGCAGAAAAAATTATGTCTAGCGTGTTTTCATCCCTTGCATGGGGTAGATACGTGCAAATCAAAATATTCATGCAGGACTTGCAATAGTAAAAGGCACCACACTTTAACTCATATCTTAGAAACTAATCAAGAGTCTGGAAGCCAAGATACTAGTCCTGTCATTCACACACCACCTGTCAATAATCTTCATGTGACATTAAATACCTCAGGACCTTCAGGTACCTTTCTTTTATGCACCGCCATAATAGATGTTATGGACGGTTGCGGACATTTTCAACCTGTAAGGGCACTGCTTGATTCTGGATCACAGACAGGATTCATCAGTGAAAAGTGTATTCAGCGTCTTAATCTTCCTAGGCGAAGTTACACCACTGAAATATTCGGATTAAATCAGATGTCTTCTTTTACTTCCAAAGGGCTCGTTCAATGTCACATTAAGCCACAAGGACAGGTCACTCCTTTACTTAATTTCGAAGCAATTGTTGTTCCAGAACTATGTTCCAATATGCCTACATTCACTTTGAACGATAATCAGTGGAAACACTTGGAAAACCTTAAACTTGCCGACCCATCTTATTTCAAATCTAGACCTGTTAACCTAGTTATTGGTTGCAAGCTATTCGCACAGATATTCAAGGAGGGCAGGGTTCTTGGACAAATAGGGCAACCTTCAGCCCTTGAAACTATCTTTGGTTGGGTCGTCATGGGAAAGGTTGACGAAGTAGGTAGTCTTACGGAACGAACCAGTTGTTTTTTAACGAGTCATTCACCTCCTTTAGAGGTCATTCTCCCTAGGTTTTGGGAAATCGAACATTTGCCTAAAAAACAAATCTTATCAAAGGAAGAAAAACAAGCAGAATCAATTTTTACTGCGAGTGTAGTACGGCGACCGAGCGGTAGATTCATGGTAGATCTTCCGTTTAAAGATAAAATAAACCCTGACCTAGGAAATACTTATCCGCAAGCTTATCGTAGATTTTTACTTCTAGAAAATAGATTAATCAAAAATCCTGATCTGTACACTGCCTATTCAAGTTTCATGCAAGACTATATCGATTCTAATCATATGAGTCTAGTTTTATCTAGTCAACCAAAAGTCGACGTAACATGTTTTTTAGCACATCATTGCGTATTAAAGCCGGAAAGCTTAAGTACAAAATGAAGGGTAGTCTGGGATTGTTCGGCAGTCACCCCAAAAAATATTAGTCTCAATGATACGTTGTTATCTGGACCGAAACTTCAAAAGGATATTGCTTCTTTACTCCTTACGTTTCGTCTTAATCCTATTGCCTACATTGCTGATATCAAAGAGATGTTCCGTCAAGTCCTTATCAATCCTTATCACCGTCCTTATCAAAGGATATTGTGGAGGTTTTCTCCACAGGACCCACTTTCAGTGTGGGAACTTTCTACTGTCACTTTTGGCATGACATGCTCACCTTTTCTAGCCATGCGTACATTAAATGAGCTGGCAGAGAGAGAAAAGGAACGTTTTCCTATGGCTAGTACTGTTCTAAAAACGTCAATCTATATCGACGATATCTTGGGAACTAGCCCTTCGCTTTCTGAAGCTCTCTCCCTTCAAACATAACTCAATGATTTGTTGAAGTCGGGAGGATTTGAACTTAAAAAATGGGCAAGCAATTGTCCTGAGTTATTGGCAACATTGCCAGAGTCCGATCGTCAAATGCCTCTCTCTTTCGACAAGGAGGAACCCCACTTTATCAAAGTTTTAGGACTTCAATGGCATCCAAAAAACGACATTTTTTCTTATCAATGCCGAATGAAGGACAAACCCCCAACCAAACGTGCTATTTTATCTATCATAGGAACAATCTTCGATCCCTTAGGTTTTCTTTGTCCCTTGTTGCTACAAGCAAAATTTATTTTGCTACAGTTGTGGATATCAAAATTAGGCTGGGACGAAGAACCAGATTCTTCTATCATCGACTCTTGGAACAAACTTCGCTCTGAATTCCCGCTCCTTTCCAATTTTCAATTACCCCGACAAATCAAACTGTCAAAAACCAATACCTGTCAAATCATCGGCTTCTGTGACGCTTTAATTCGAGGCTACGCAGGCGTCGTCTATTTTCGTGTAGAAGAGGAAAATAATATATCTGTTTCTCTCATATCTGCAAAATCTAGGGTCGCGCCTATAAAGTCACAAACTTTGGCTAGGCTAGAACTCCTAGGCGCATTTCTTTTAAGCGAATTAATTGAATTCGTTTTATCTAGCTATGAAGGAAAAATAACTTTTACAAATATCGTTACTTTCTGCGATTCGCAAGTCGTATTGCACTGGCTTTCATCCCCTCCTAATCGCTGGCAAACCTTTGTTGGAAATCGAGTCAGTAGAATCCAAGAAATCATTCCCTCAAACTACATTCCTACATTCCTTCTGCTTTAAATGCAGCCGATATTGCGTCACGAGGGGCCACCCCTTCACAGCTCATGTCACATGACATGTGGTGGAACGCACCGTCGTTTTTGTGGTCTCCCGAAAACGAATGGCCCGATTTTCATAAATCAAAAATGCCGATTGATTTCGGAGATATTAATCTGGAGGAAAAGCCAAAGGTCTGTTGCAATGCGATAATTGACGTTAACTTCTTAGATCAGCTTCTTATCAAATATTCATCTATATCAAAAATTCAACGTATCATTTGTTATGTTCTTCGAATAGTTAACTTTTTTCAAAACCATTCCTATCAAAAACCCACTAAGCCGCCGGACCAAAAAGTTATTTTTGAGAATATTGTTTTTCCTACCACCGGTGAAATGCAAAGTGCGTTATACCTTCTTATCAAACGCGTTCAAGGTTCTTGTTTTTCTGAGCTTTTTTTCCGCGTTATCTAAGGATAAACCAATACCGAAACCTTTTCGAAAACTTTCACCTTTTCTTGATGAAAATAATATCATTAGAGTCGGTGGCAGATTACAAAAATCTGACCTTTTGTCTTCTTCTGCAAAACATCCCGTCTTACTTTCGAGTAACCATCGTTTAACTACTCTTCTTATCGAGTCCGCTCATCGACAATACCTTCATCCTGGGTTTAAAACATTACATAATCTGCTTTTACAGCAATTTTGGATATTATCTGCCAGACGGGCAATTCAAAGAACCATATTCAAGTGTTTGCAATGTTTTAGAATCAACCCTAAACCCTATAGACCGCCCATAATGAGTTCACTTCCCGCTCATCGAATTAATCAACTTAAACCTTTTTCGAGTGTAGCTATCGACTTTTGTGGACCTTTCTTTGTGATTCCTCATCGTTACCGTGGTTGTAAAGCTTTCAAATCGTATGTCTGTGTGTTTGTCTGTACGGCTACACATTGCGTGCATTTGGAATTAACCATGGAACTGTCCACCGAAGGGTTTGTAGGTGCATTCCATCGATTCATTTCCAGACGTGGAAGCGTGACGCAATGCTGGTCAGATCAGGGCTTGCTTTATAGGGTTTCGTAATCAATTACTTGATTACGCAAGAAGTGCGGCCACCAGACTTTCTATTCGTTGGCATCTGTTTTTAAAACTCACTTTGTTCGAGTTGTCGGCGACCAGAAGTTGTCTATCAGGGAAATGTCCACCCTTACCTGTCGCATAGAAGCCGTACTTAATCGTCGCCCTTTATCTCCTGCCTCTTCAGACCCACACGATCTTCAACCTCTTACCCCTGGGCATTTTTTGACCCTTGAACCCCTTAATTCAGAAATTCCGGAGTCAGATTTGTCCGAGGTTCCCCTAAATCGGCTCTCGAGATGGCAACTAATCCAAAAACTACATAGTGATTTTTGGAAACGGTATTCTGTAGAGTATTTGCATACGCTACAACAGCGATACAAGTGGGCTGATTCGTCCCCAAATATCAAATTAAATGATTTGGTTATCATAACAAGTGATCACATTCAATCACCTTCCTCCCGGCGGGGACGGTCAGGTGCGTGTTGCGACGGTACAAACGGTTACCGGTGTTTATAAGCGGCCAGTTGTAAAACTGTGCCTCTTGCCAAATTAAAAGTAATTTAAATTTTTCTACCTATTACCGGGTATTACAATAGGTTTTTCTTTATTTTTATTTTTTTTGAATTTTTTGTTTGTTTGTTTTGCCTTTTTCGGGATTTCGTTATCTCTAAATAAACTTACGATACTTATCTGTTTTCATTCATTTATATTTATCGGTCGATCATTTTTCTTATATCTATATCTGTCCGGTTGAGATTCGAAAATTGTGTGTTTTGGAGGGCAGTTATGTTAGCTCCCGCTAAATTTCGCGGTTGTTTTTTAAATTTTTAAAACCACACAATTGGATGAAGGACAGAGTGCATTCGCATTTTGGACATGCGCACCAAGAATCGGGGAGATCCTTTGTCAATCGCCTCGAGAAATGGCGTGTTAATTTCGTTCTCCAACTATTTCAAATTTCTACACCTGAAAGTGCTCAATTTTGATGTACTGAAGCATAGAACCAGAAACTTCAGCCCTTCAGCTACGTGGTGACATCATTAGATCCAGAAAGGGGCCCCTTGGAAGTGGATAAATTGGCTGCAAACTGGTGAGTGCCTTTGTTTCTGATTGCCGTTGTGTGGCACCAACAAATTAACCTATGGACGTTTGATTATTTCGTAATTTCATATCATTATATTTATCTTTGTTCGCGCTTTCATTAATTAAAATATTTACAGTCCATTGCAGTTATCGTTTTTCTAACCGCGGGCTAACACTTTATAACTAAAACGGATTAAGGACAGTCATAACAAAAAAATTTCATGTAAAAAAAGTCAAGCGAAAATGGTATTCCGTAAAAAGAATTTAGATAAAAGTAAAGCCAAGTTCTCCAATTCAAATTTCAAAATAAGAGGTTCTAGTTTGTAAATGTTTTGTTTCAACTTTGCTGTAACAGCCAAACTTTTTTATGTTTAATTTAGCACTGTGGCTAAGAGTCATTTGTAGCCATAATAGTTAGAAAAACATTTCCAAACCAGTACGAACCTTTTATTTTGACATTTTTATTGGAGAACTTGGCTTTACTTTATCTCAATTCTTTTTACGGAATACCATTTTCGCGGACTTGGCTTTTTTACATGAAAAGTTTTTGGTATGATTTCACTCTTTTTGGATTGGATTTGGATAATATTTAATTTTTAAAGTAGTAAAATATGCGGAATATTGTTTAAAACTTTTGCAATGCAATTTTGAGGTATTAAATTTTTTTCCTGACAGCCACAGACTGTGCAAAGTTTGAGTTTTGTAGCTCATTCCGAAGTAGAGTTTTAGACAGGTCAAATATGGGCTGAAATGTTTCAAGAAAAGATGGTACGGTAGCTTACGCGAACTTGGCGACTTTTGACCTTTTTAACGGATTCAGGGGCAGCATGCCAAGGGCGTAGATATGATTTTTACTTGGTGGGGAGAACAGTATAAAACATTTCAAGTCCCTTTTCAAAACTTCCTAAGTGCTAAGTCAAACAACCGGTCTTGGGCCATGGTAGCTTCTAACCAGCTTCTAGCTGTAATAGAATGAGCTAGTTGTAAACTTTTACTGATAGGAATTATGAGCCACACTCTGAAAACTTTTCTCAAAATTATGCATCACAGAATGTACAGAAAACTAGAACAAGACATAAGTGAAACTCAATTCGGCTTTAGAGACGGACTTGGCACGAGGGAAGCATTGTTTGCAGTGAATGTACTGGGCCAACGCTGCATCGATATGAATCAACCACTGTACGTGTGCTTCATAGACTATAACAAACCCTTTGATAAAATGCAACACGAAAAACTTATCAACATTCTCAAGGAGAAAAATTTAGATGACAAAGACATCAGAATCATTTCAAGGCTCTATTTCAATCAAAAAGCAGTTATCAAAGTCGACAATCCACGGAAATACAAATAAAACGGGGGGTTAGACAGGGGTGTGTGCTTTCGCCAATGCTCAGGCCAATGTGAACGAAACGAGCCTCAAGCCAATGTGAACCTTGTTTTAAAAAACCAAACTATTGAGAGAGTAGAAAGATATAAATACCTAGGCACCATTATAAATCAAAAATGACTGCTCAGAGGAAATCAAAAGTAGAATTGAACAGGCAAGATCAACTTTCATGAAGATGAAACAAGCGTTTTGCGGGAGAGACCTCACGTTGGAATTGAAAATTAGATTGCTGCGGTGCTATGTGTTTTCGGTGCTCTTTTATGGCATGGACTGTTGGACTTTGAAAAGGACAGAGATGCGGAGACTTAATGCTTTTGAAATGTGGTTGTACCGAAGGATTCATAGAATAAGCTGGACAGAAAGAGTTACAAATGAGACTGTTTTGCACAGAATGGGAAAAGCAAGGAAAATAGTAATTACCATAAAGAAACGCAAACTGCAATACCTCGGACATACCATGCGCGGAGATAAATATAGTTTGTTGCAACTGATAATACGGGGTAAAATTCAAGGAAGGAGATGCGTGGGGAGAAGGCGACATTCATGGCTACACAACCTACGAGAGTGGTTCAACTGCTCTACAAACCAACTTTTTAGATCTGCTGTATCTAAGATACGTATAGCTTTGATGATTGCCAACCTTCGAAACGAAGATGACACTTAAAGAAGAAGAAGTAAACTTTTAGAAAATATTAAAAATACGGATGTTTTACATTTTTTATGCGTGAGATTAACAGGTCCCGACAACGGTTTGCCACGCCCATTTTTGGTTTTAAAATTTGTTTACAAAAAATTAAAGTTAAAATAAGTCAAATTCGAAAAGAGCATCCGTTTTATCCAAATAGAGCTGCGAGCGTGCAATTGTGTTTGCCCGTAGTGCTCAGAGTTCGAGAGCGGTGGGGGGTTCGAGAGAGAGGTAAATAAATAAGAGGAGCACACTTAAAATATGGCGCCAGGAAGTTGCAAGACCTTCTCCAATCTCCTCAGATTCTAAGAGGAACTCTATTATAAATAAGACGATGCGGTAATAAATAATCAGACTAAATAAAGAAATCATGGACTTACCTTTTCTTTATACCTATGATCAAAATTATCAGTCATCATAATTGAATAATATAATGTCTAACTCTTTTTAATAATGAATTAGGGATAATGGAGCAGTAATAAGATTACGCAGAGTTAAAGTAAAATTTCCCTTTTTAATTAATCAACCGCTGCATAGTACAAAATAAAAGATGATGTAATGATTGCAAAATAATTATTTAAGTCTAATTCGTTATGTAATAATGATTATCCTTGAACCTAGGATTTGTTACCTAATAGTGATCACCATTGGTTTACATTTACCGTAACCTAATTGTTAAGGACCTAGTTACGCAAATGGCTTCCGAAAATAGCCATGACAATTAGCAAATTACCTAAACTTAAGCGCATTACTATGAGTTCAAAACTGATAAATTAGTTTAAATTAAAAAGGAAAGGCGTAACTTATTACTAAAGTTAACGGATAATAATTTAATTATTAATCAATTAAAATTTAAATAAATTAATCATGGTGATTAATATTATAATATCAATGCTAAATATCAAACCCCATTAGTAATTAACGGAAGCTAGAATAACTAAAAGGTTAGATCATACCAAAAGCCAAAATGTCGCATGGGCATCTTTTCCGCTCGTCTGACTGAATAATCATAGGAATATCTTAGTTAAAAATCAGGTGTGGTAAGACCATTGAAGAATCTGACAGGTAGTTACAGGAAACTGTGTACAAAAACCACTCGGTTTGAGAATTTGTAGAAGTGCTGGTCAAAGCACCCGTAGCTGGAACTAGTTGGAAGAACCAGTCGAAAGAACCAGTCTAGAGAACCAGTCCAAAGAACCAGTCCAAAGAACCCTACAAAGATCAAGTTATGTAGGCAAAACCATCAGGAGGAAGTTTTATTTTGTTTGTGGTGTTTTTGTCTTTTTTTTTAAATTTTATTATAATAAAATAAATATATATATTTTTTTTATGAAAGAATTTTTGATTTATTTCCTTTTATTGTAAAAAGATATAAGTGAATATTTAGTTTAATTTTAAATTGAAGGACATTTTTTTATTTAATTTTATTTAGCTGCATTTTCCTAATAAAAATGATTTTTTGTAATCTTTAATAAAATTTATATGCACACAGAAGAATAATTTTTTTTGTGAAAAAGGGGTAAAAAAAAAATAATTAATTTTACAACGTGTTTTCTGTATCAAGATTTAATTTAAGGAACACTGCCTTTTTATTTATTATTTCAATTCTGATAAAAAACTTATTAAATCGGAATTTTTTTATAATGAAAGTCAACTTTAAAATAGATAATTATGACCAAAAACACAAAATAAAATATCGACCGAAAAATTAAACCTGATAAAATAAATAGAAATTCATTTACCTCAAGTGCTGTTAAGAGGGTCAGAAGCTGCGTTTCTTACAGCTAACATGCAGTCCGTTGTCCCAAGAAAAATCCTTCTTACGAAGCAATGCAACGCGCAATCACCAAAATAACTACAACCAAGTGAATATCACGAGAAGCTTGTTGCAATTTGGAATAAAATTTTAATGAATCCCATAGGATGACCCAGAAAATGGTCGAATATAAAATTCTACTCCTCACAGGACGACTGCAGATGGTAAAAAGATACGTCCTTTTTCCTAAGGAAAAATGACAAGAGCGAAAATTAGTGGCGACACCCATGGCGCCTTTGGATACTAACATCAAAATCAATTAAATCTTAAACTAACCTATAGAAGGACTTAAAAATATTACCTTCACTTTCTTACACATTAAACAAAACAAGAAATCAAGAAATCAGGAGAAAAGTAAAGTAAACCAATAAATCAATAGAAAATATCTAGCCATCCTTTTCTGTTCCATACGAATGGGACAGGACAAGAAATAACTAGTTTCCACTTCCAAAAGTGGCGAAAATTATGGAGCTCTCTGCGCCTCAAAATGAGAGAGAGATAGATTTATGGGGAAAATCAGGAGAAGAGAAAGATAGGAAATGCCATTAAAGAGATGCTGCCAAGTGACATAAATACTATCAATTCTACTGCAAAGGGCTGACTAGATAATTTATGTGAAAAACCCTTGAGAAATAACTATTTTTTATAAAAATAGAACTCAAATCCTAGCTACAGAGCAACTAATTCAAATAATGAAAATATATTATATAAATTCCCATCTCAGGAATTTCATCTGAAGTGATTAGGCAACGCCGCATTTTGATCCAAGATTTTCCAAAAATAGAATTTATTTGTGTGTCCCAATACACAGGTGTCGTAAATTAAGGTTAAAATAATTGTTTTCAAAGTGTTTATTTACATATCAATAAATCGCTTGTGGAAAATTCGATTATTAATTAATGGAAAAAAATTACTAAGGCTTGGAAAAATTAACCAGTGGCAGTGTCGATACTCATCTTCAAATAGGATAAATAAAATAGTCTAAGGTAAGTCTAGGATAGAAAAATAGATTAATCTAAGGATAACTAGCAATCAATCAATTAATTTTCAAATCAATAAAAATACTTTTGTTTTAGGAAATTAAAGCAAAGCATACACAGGGTAGCTAGACTAATCCTAGACAATACAATAGATAAAAGAAGACCTAGAAGAATAGAAAACAATTCATAGAGAATAGGATAGACAATTGGCAAGCAAAGTGTTAAATGAGTAGAAATGGATTGTAAACGGGATCACCCTGGAACAATTAATTAGGTAGGTACCATATTAACATAAATAAAATAGACAAATAGGTAAATTAATTATCTGTTTTGTTTTAGGCGATGTTTTTGGGCTAGAATAAATTGTATAAGAAGTTAAATAAGGCAGAGAAGGGATCACAAAATAAATGGAATTACTTAATAGCTAAAACTATGTAGAAGAACCAAAGATCATAGAAAATTGACTATTCCTAGCCAGATAAGGAGAGAGAAAGATTTCAAAGATAACTAGATAAAATGGTGAGTACTAGAATAGTAAAGAGCACAAATAGATAATTTTGTGTATAGATAGGTTTTACTAATTATTTCCAGGTAATTTAAGTAATAATAGATTATTATTTGCTTTTAGGTGAAGAAGGGGACAAATAACTAAAGAGAAAATTATTTAATGGAGAACAAAAACTAAAATCAGACAGAAAAGAGTGGACTAGAAGGTGGACGTTGAAGTGAGGAAATTTATAAATGTAGTCAGTTAGAGAAGTTGTAACAATAATTATTTTAAATCAATAAAGGTAACTTTTTTTTTATGGTGAAATATTTTTGTTTTATTTATATTACGCAATATTATGTGGAGCGAAGTGCCCTCATATTTTAATTATTTTCATAATAAATTATCGACAAATATAAGATATTTTAATGGCAAAATTAAAATGTTACAGGTTTGGGCGGGAGCATTACCCCCTCGCCCCCCCCATCCTTATCTTCGCCCTTGCACCATACACAGCAAGTTTACTAGGAATTTAAACTTATATTAATTGTGTTCCATCAGGACATAGGACAGTCATAAATCATACATAATATATTCTATGCACGCTACTGGGTGCCCTATATTTATTCCAAATGAGGTTTTCATCGAACCGAACGAACCTTTGTTTGCCAATTAGGATTTAATCAATAAAATTTAAACTTAATTAGATGTAATGCACAAACTCTGACAGTAAAGTGTAGAGATACGGATTTCTCCATACGGTGCGGGAAATTTGATTGAAACTAGAGAGAAATGTAAGTGCAATCAGCAGAAATAATTGCCATGTAAAATTGCGACTAAAATTGCAGGGCAGAAATTAAAATCAAAGAGTTTCATAAGTGGATAATATGCAACTGTGGTTCGGTTCGGTTGGAGCAAGGCCAACAAAAATAAACAGACCAAGACCCTGGAAAAATCAGCCGTTCCCAAGGGGCTGACTTTTACATTGGATTTTATGGGAGGTCAGAAGTTTTTTCATGATATTTTCAAACTGGCACTATAGATTTCCGCGAAATTTCAGTGAAATATTCTTAGACACCACCTCGATATTTCACCAAACTTTTGTAAGGATGCAAGATGATTAAAGGCCGCTTGACATGGTGCATGACGCGCTGCAAATATTTGCAAGCAAAAAATTTCGGTCAAATTGTTGCCTGCAAAAAATCTTCTTTTCATTTGACATTGTGCATGGCCATGCATGAATTGTCATGCAACATGTCAAGCGGCCTTAAAAGGTTAAAATATTCAAGATTTAGCATTCCTTGTTATGAATTCAAATTACCCGCCATGTCATCTGTGTTTGTCATGACACTTGTTTCTATTGTAGAACTTTTTCGATTTTTTAATGATTTTTTACAACAAAGTATATATTTAGAATCCAAAAATACCAGCGTTAATCTTTTTAAAACAAAATTACACTACAAAAACACATATAAACAACTATACGAGGTGTGACAATAAAATTATAAGACTGGTGTAAAAAATCTACTTTATTTAAATACTAATACAACTTAATGATGTTCCCCATCAATGTAGTCCCTTTTCTATCGACGCAGCCTCGCATGCGTTTTTTTCCAATGTTGGAAGCAATTTTGGAAATCATGAGAACAAAGGCTGTTAATAAGTCTTGCCGTTTTTTCATTGACATGTTCTAAAATTTTAAAACGGGTTCCTTTTAACGATTTCTTCACTTTCCGAAACAGTTAGAAGTCGCAACGGGCCAAGTTTGGTGAATATGGTGGGTGGTTAACGACGGGGATCTTCTTATTAGCTAAAAATTGCTTAATGGTAGAGCAGCCACGCGTTGTTCTTCCACACATCTGGACGTTCTTCCTTGGACGTTCCCTTAGCTGCATCAATACTTCCAAATATAAATGTTGGCTAACTGTTTGACCCTCACGCGCCCATTTAATAAGAATAACACCCCTAATATCGAAAAGAAAAACAATGAGCATCGCTGTTTTGCATGTGTTACAGCGCCCTTCTCGCTCATCATTTTTAACTTCTTCACGACCCTCGAAAAAGCTTTTATGCCACATAAAATTCATTGCACGAGACATACACTGCTCCCCGTAGACATCCTTTAGCATTCGAAAGCATTCAGTAGCCGTTTTTTTGAGTTTTAATACGTTGCTCAATTTTTTTGTTAGTCATAATTCCGGCAAATGAGCTATGCATGATTCGCTTGAAACCACTGCGTTAGCCAAACTAGTTAGTACAGGAAAGGCGACAAGATTGCGCGCGGTAACGTAAAAGCACCAAATTCCGTCCACTGAAGAAAATCTGACTAAAAGATACAGAAGAAAATATATGTCACGCCTTCAAAAAGTTTTAATTTACAAAAAACTAATTAAATTAACGTATTTTTTTTTTAATTTTGACAAAATAGGCCGATTTGGTAAGAAAAAAAATATATAAAATACTCACATCTAGAAAAATCTCAAATCACCTTAACCCGTCCGTCCTATGAATGATTTCCCTAATTCCGTCCGTCAGGGCCCCCTATTCCGTCCTATAGGTTTAACGCTTGTTGGTCTGGATACAAATTACTGTATTATGTTCTTTTTAGATCAGCATCAAATTTTAGCTTTCTCATATAATTGTTAATAACATAACCTTTTTATTTTGTTATATTAGTTTATTGAATTATTAAGAAAAAAATTTCATACTGAAAATTTAAAAAAAACTTAATATATGAACATTTAGAAAAACATTAACAAACCTTAAAATTGTAAACAATTTTATTCTAAAGCATATAAAAACCTTTTTTGGAAATTTCATCCATTTCTGGAACACTGTAGATTCGTCTGTTGGATATCTGTGTAGGTGCAGTTATTTTTAAAATAACATCCTCACATTCATATACCAAGACATCATCGTTTTAAAGCCATTTCCAAAACTTTGCACTCACTCTCATAGATTTTATGCGGACACCGTCTTCATTTTGTTCAAGTACTATTCCGGGAAAATACTCATCATCGTAACGAAAAATAACAAACTCATCCTTTTTGTAGCAAATCTCATTTGACCCTCAATCACTCCTCTCTCTGGTTCCAGAACTGCATTTGCTTTTTTTTGTACTTTTCTTGTTTGTTTTCTTTTATGCAATCTCTTCCTTTTTTTTCTTTCTCATTTGCATTCTTTCAATTTTATCGTTTTTTTTCTTTTTGAATTCTTCTTTCATATTCCATAAATTCACTTTTACTGCTTCTACTGGCCAGTAAAGCCTTTTGAAGGTTTTCTTTCGGATATTGCATACTCTTCCTGCCAACGTCTGACATTACAAAACTAAAATTAAAACACACACATCCATATAAAAAAATAGGACGGATTTAGGCTCTATTTTGATGCCAGGCTCCTAATTCCCTCTTTTTTGTATTTTTACCATATTTCTGATGTTTTCTTGTAGAATAATTTTAATTTTACTACAAATCGCTTTAAAATAGTGTAGTTTATAGCAATTGTCGAATAAATTAAGTTAATTTAAACAAAATATAGTTATTTCAAGACTTATTAATAATTAAATTTTACCCAAACAATTATTTCCGAAAAGCAATTTACCGTATGCTTAGGCTCGCAAAAACCAAAATATATTACAAAAACACTAGGACGGAATTAGGTTAGCAAAAAGAGCAATAGTTCAAAATTTTAATAACTTTATTATTTTCTGTTTAACTCATCAATTGTAAAAAATACAACAAAAATTTACTAGGCCTTGTAAAACCCCGATTCCGGCCGCGTGGACAGAATCAGGAGAAAGGCTTTTTTTGCTATCTCCCTATTCCGTCCGCGGTAAAATCTCATATAAAACGTTTATTTTTACATTATTTACAAAAAAAAGTTACTTAGTTCATGCCTAAGACATGCTAAATTACAAAAAATAATGTAAAACTTACCTGGAATTTGTTTTTTTTTGAAAAATTCACTTTTTTTATTTATCGCGAATTAACTTTTTTGAAAGCTCAAACAAACTAAATTAGTACATGTCGCCACAATTGTTTTAATTGAACTAATACAGCGAAATGTTTTAGAGTTTCGCACAGGTGCATCGCTGGACAGGGGATGTCGGATCCGAAATTCTAATGTTTCGAAGGCGTAACATTAGGTGTGCAGTAAATATCGTGTATTAAGTGCGTTGACCGGAATTAGGAGGGTGGACGGATTCGGGTGCATTTACGTTAGTAAAACGCATACAAGGTAAATAACTCCAACCGCCCGAGGCGTGGAGATTTAAAACCTGTTAGTACGGGGGCCAGTCTTATAATTTAACACCACACCTGGTATTACGTTTTAAAAGTCTGCCAAGTGCCGAATATAAACAAATAGATGTAGGTTATCCGATTACTTTCCACGCAGAAACGAACACATTCGCTTCTGCTTTAAATTTAATTTTTGTGTGAGCTAATGAAGTGGCTATGAAAAATTAAGGATACCTATACATTTCAAAAAAAATGTTCTGCAAGAATATAGTAAAAACAAAACCGGCTTTATTTTTTTTTTAAATCAAATATTCATGAACCTTCATTCCAACTTCAATATTTTAAAGTCGTGGACTGTGATGGACTCTCCATCAAACAACAATACTAGTATATTGTGCGCGTTCAGTCCAACATGTACCACGAAACGTCTATGAAAAAGTTATCAATATATTTTCGTCCCTAAGATGTTTGTTAAATAAATACATACCTCCGTTTGCTGCAGATTTCTCCAATTTTGTTAACAAATTTTCAACTGCTGGCCTACAGCTATCTTCCAGCCAAGTAGTATCTCCTTTCAATAGGCAGTTGTTCATTATTCTCCTAAAAATACAACTTATTAAAATTCTTAAAATTTCAAAAAGTGTCAAAAAAATCCCTAAATTAAAAATTTTTTCAAATTTAATTATTTTCAAAAGTATGATTTTTTTTCTCGAAGTCTCACAATTTCGCTTCGTTTTTTTTATAAACATTACAGTCCACAGATTACCGGTCTATTTTTTAAGAGCTGAATTTTCGTACATAAATTGTTTACCTTAAAACAATTTGTTTTGAATTAAAATGTTTCTTTTTAGTTCAACGCAGCGTTTAATCTTGAAATGAGACTTTATTTTTCTTCTTTAATTGTTTTTTCATATCTGTATGACGCCACAATACTGCAACTCGGTGCTTTTTTTGATAAACTGGATAGTTTGTAAAATATGAATTTTCAAAGTTTTGCCATTTTGGTCTTATGGGTTTCCCTATACTAAAAATCGCTAAATGACGTTTTTTGGAATCTCAACTCACTCAGTGGTTTTTTCATATCTGTATGACGCCACAATACTGCAACTCGGTGCTTTTTTTGATAAATTGTATAGTTTGTAAAATATGAATTTTCAAAGTTTTGACATTTTGGTCTTATTAGTTTCCCTATACTAAAAATCGCTAAATGACATTTTTTGGAATCTCAACTCACTCAGTGGTTTTTTCATATCTGTATGACGCCACAATACTGCAACTCGGTGCTTTTTTTGATAAACTCACAAGAGGGCAAATGAAGACGGCCCTAAAAGAGTGGGCCCAGAAAGAGATACAAAAGGAATGGACCAACACAGGAAACGCCAGACAGGCAAAGGAGTGCGTGACAGGATACAGCAAATCCCGTAGGGATTGGCTGCTCCGTAGAACGCGAAGAGAGGTTGGAGCCATAGTGGGAGTCCTAACCGGACACTGCGTCCGACAAGGACACCTGGCAAAAATGAGAGTGAAGACCGACGCGACGTGCGAGCGATGCTGGGCCGAGGACGAGAACTCGGCGCACTTCCTCTCATGTAAAGCATATAAGGAGGCAAGAAGAGAGGTATTTGAAGAGGAATCCTTTGGAATCTGAGGTGGCCCGATATTCTGGCCTTTGTACAGAAGACGGGCAGATTCCTTAGCGAAGGAAGGACGCAGTAGGGAAGATGCCCGGGGATTGGCCAAAAGGGCGCTTCATGTGCCTAGTCGCCAGGCCTAGAGCCTACCCCACACTACTACTACCATAGATAAAGGATTTTTGCTGCGGTTCAGTCAGATTTTATTAGATAGGCAACTCCGGCTGTTTGACAGATCGTTAACTCTGTGGCGCCCACTACTGAGCTTAGTGACGAACTAAAAGTTGAGGCGGAAAATTTGAATCGCCTTTTATAATAATTTTTTTTTTATTTTAAATCAACTTATAACCACGTTAATCATAGGTACTAGATTATGGTAAGATAAAGATTTAAAATTAAGGAATAAATTTATTCAAAGTACATTACGCTGCTGGGTAATCCCTCGTGTACCCATCAATTAAACACAAATTTAGTGTTAATTTTGTATGTGTCTCCTTTTTACTTAATATCAAAAGAAAGAGATAGACATAAAATTAACAATAAATTTGTGCTTAATTGATGGGCAAATAAGGCACCTACCAGGCATTAGAAACCTGTATTCAGAGTTCCGTAAAGTAAGCGATAAGAAGGTAAAAAGACACTACCAATAAAAATTTTATCAAATACCAATCTAACCTCAAATGGAAAAATAAGAAAACTTACCTTAAAATTTCTCGGAAAACTATGCATCTTATACTCGTCTGAACTTTAGACACTTCACCCAGGAAAGCAACTAGAAATTCTCATTGTTTTATATTTAAAAATGCAAAAGTTACAAATTTAACAATGATTAATTATAATGCGTCACAGCAGCAAAGATTACCTACATAAGCCAAAAAGATTTAAAATCCAACCCAAAATAAAATGCGGTGGAAGAGGTTTTTCTACCTGAATAAAAGGGGGACAGAAAATCCAAACCACAGATAATTCTCAAAAAAATAGAATAAGGAACAAACGCGCGACCGCAGCGCCTCTTTTGAGCTTAGTGAGAACTTTAACCTAACGACCTGTCAAATTGCATTGAGTTTCCTAGGCAATGACTACTACTACAGGGTCTATAGTGTACAGTTTCTCCTCCGAAGTTCTCCCTCTTCTTTTCATTTATAAATCCTTATGTTTCTATTTTAGCTACACACGTGCTAAATTATTTTTTCTTTTTCTTAGCAGTTTAGCTTTTTCCAATATGGTATATTTGGAAAGAAGACATTCTAGGTTCAAATTTTGCTCACTTTCGAATTTTTGTGATAAATTTTCCATCGCAACAGCGTTCATAAAATTATATTGCGATGAAAGTGCATTTTTAAAACGGCAATATATACGCAAATATTTAATATTTCTTACAAAAAGAAAATTCCTCTTTTGCATATTAAAAATGATTTCTTTTAAATGCGTCAAAAGCATAAGAAAGTATTTTATTAAATTTAACACAAAATGGTTTCGGGCACTATTTTGACACTAAAACCAGACATTTTTTGATGACGATTTTTTTTGAAAACTGTAATTTAGCGATCTTGAAACTTATTTAGGTACGGAAAATTAAAAAGAAATATGTTTTTTAATAAAAAATACAGTTTTCAATTTTTATATTAAATGCACACAAAATCACATAGGTCCACTTCCACGTTTGTTTTTCAATTTTTCAATCAGGTAGTGACCGGCCTAGTATTTCTTTAATTTGCAGTTTCTCCTATAGCGAAAAACCACTATAGAACAATATGCAGAGTACATAAAAGTCGTACGTGACACGTTGCCGTAACTTAGGCTCACTTTCAAGTAACCCTTTCGACTTTCAGGGAATATAATTTGGGACGCCATGTTTTTTTGCAAGAAAGAAAATTTAATGTTTTTTTGTCGTTTTGAGCTCATATTAAAGAGCTATACTATTTTATAAACAAATTAGTTGAAGCTTACCAAAAATGCTCTTCTTAAGCCCCATTTGTTAGAGTTAAGTGTCGATTATGAAAACATAACCTCCAAAACCACAACACAAAAATTCCATCAGCTACCAGAAAACGGTTCAATTTTACGGGCCCCCCTGTTTTTTTGCAGTATATATAATGCATGTTATACAAAAAACTTTGCGTCGCACTCGAATTTTGATCCTCTGCTCGTAAATTCTCATACTTTTGGATAACATAGTACATATTATAGCCATAACCAAACAAAAAAACTTAGCGAGTCTGTTTACTGTTGTGTCCACCATATTGTGTAACAATTCTACCAAAATGAAACGATTATATTATTTGCAACTACATCGCTACGTTTATGCCATTACGAAAAGAAAAACAGCCTCTACGACGTAGTAGATACCTGGCTACGACGTAGTAGTGTAGTTGTTACTACAGTGACTTTAAATACTTGGGCAAGTAGTTATAACCAGAAATTGGTTCCCCACTTTGGGAATTAACACGTTACTGTATGGTATACTGAGACGTAGCGGGAGTACGTTGCGGTTACTTTTAAGAAATTCTTTCTAGTTGGGGTTTCGTCGCTACAACTTTAAATGTTTGTTGGGATTTATCTTTTATTCCGTCATTTAGAGGGCGTAAACTAAAGCACACATGCTCCACGCACAAGAACAAGTCGACTAACTGCACACTAACTGGCTGACGTGCCTGGTACAAATTTAAGTTAATTCTTTTCATTAAACAATGTAAAAATTGTCCAACTCCGTCGCTCATATAGGCCACTGGAAAATAACCTCTCTCTGTTCGACAGCGCCAGCAGACAAGCGGTACACATTCCACCCCCTCACTTACTCTGCATTTCAACGGCAGGCAGCGGGACAGCCAGGCGTCGTTGATCTTTACTATACTGAAAATTTTCAACAAACCCTCAAAATAAAGTCTCTTAATAAATAGATTACTTTATCGAAGAGAGCCGACAAATGTTAAACGTCTTTTTAAAAAAAATAATTGGACAAGACTTACCGAAAACGCAACCATTCTTCCCCGTTCATAAAAAACAATCCTCGGGTTACTCCATGAATTTTGTTGTAGGTTAGCCATGCTGGGGGAAGGATGTGGAGAGGATATTTACCTAAAAAACACTTTGCTAATTACAGTATAGTTGAGTGGTTATAGTCAAACTCGTTTTCTGTGACATGATGATGATTGATGATTCATATGTGAGTGGACTTTGCAGCCCTTCCACTTCGATCGGGTCTATTGTTGCTCACTTTGGAGTGGTTTCTCACCACTGTATGCCTAATCCTCCAAAAAGGATTTGGGTGAGACACTACTCAGATCTTTTGAGTCAATCTGAGGTTTACCGAAAGTGTTCTGACTTAACCGTGCAATAGCCGGACATTCGCACAGTAAATGTCTGACTATTTCGTCATCCTCCATAAAGAGTCTACATTCGTTCTCTTTTGTTAGTCACATTCTGTGCATGGGTACCCAGGGCTGGTTCGGGGCCGAAAAATTCGGCAGATGCCGCTTCCCTCGCTGCTTGATCTGCGGCCTTATTTCCTTGGTGCCCAGAATGTCCTGGTATCCATACTAATGACACATTGTTAGAGCTACCAAGCACATTTAGCGAATCCCTGCAGCTCCTAACGGTTCTCGATGAGACCGTATAGGTACAGAAGGTGACTCTTCTGCGGTATAGGAATCAAGCGCTCTTAAGGCTGCTTGACTGTCGGAGAAGTTTTTTATTGTCCTGTTGGTCCATTCGTGGTTAGTTATCCACCAGGCGCACAGTTCTATGGCTACGAGTTCGGCCTGAAATATAGTAGCCAATTGGCCGAGACTATGTTTAATCTCGACTTTTTCTTGAATACTAACAACTCCAGATCCAACGCCTAATGGCATTTTGAATCCGTCGGTATACCTGTCGTTGTTTGAAAAATTGGTCCTGTTCTTTAACCAGTGTTGGGCATGACGTCAGATATCATTCCCAGAGTTCCGTCCAACTCTTGTTTCCTAATCAGAGCTATTGATATCAGTTTGATTGCCCTGCCATCCTGGTGGTTGGCCCTTATTCTGTATGTTGCTCTTCGTGCCTCCGCCTCTAAAGCGGGGTCTACACATAACGTTTTACCTGACGTTTTACTTGATCAGGTAAAAGGGATCAGGCAAAACCTTTCGTGTAGACAATAAAACGTACGTTTTGCCTGAACTGAACAGGACTGAAGTCGGACCTGTTGAACTGATCGAGGCTTTGTTTCCGGTAAAACGTCAGTTTTAGCGGCATTTATTGTGGTAGTGCATACAATTTTAATTCCTTTCGAGGGCAACTTAGAAGTTAGTATACGAAACGTCCGACATTAGATAAGATAATTTTTTAGGTAATCAAACAGGTTATTGTCTTCCTCCACTAATTTTTAATTGGTTTTAAACAAATAGTCTCGACATGTTTGGTAAGCAGAAACTTACATCTTCCGGGGACATTATCAAACTAAATCAGCACAACATTTTGAAAAACTGGTTAAAAAACTATATTTAGCTACTGAAACGGTTAAGTCATAGACATTTAAAACAAAAAACATTATTGACAAAAGCTGTGCTTCCTCTATGGTGTATCAAAAACTGATCTAAAAACGTACGTTAAAACTATCAAGTGTGTACGCTAGTCGTTCAACTGTCATACTTGACCCTTTTGACTGACAGGCAAGACGTAAGGTAAAATGTTATGTCTAGACCGGGCTTTAGATCCATTGGTAATAGATTACACAATTTTAGGCGACCGGGGCTTTGTCTCCAATTTGATTAGGAGGTCCTATGTGACGTCATAATTTCAAGATGGTGGCTTTTTTTAATGTTTTTTTCACAAAGTTTAACTTTTAATTTTCTCTAAATTAGTTTCGTAGAAAAACTGCTGATACGTTTTTTGTCTGCAAGAGACTACCCATTAAAATAGTGAAGAAAGTAGCTTTATATTTTAAAAACTAAGAAAGATATGAATATTTTTTAAAGTACCAAAAAACATTTTAATTTTTTTTACTCGAAAGAAAAAAATTAAGAAGGAAATTTTAGACTGTCTCAATTCGATTGGTGATGGATCACGGTGGATAGAATAGACCGGTGTTCGGATCTTATATATATATATATATATATATATATATATATATATATATATGTCGAATTTTCGACGTCACTGGTGGTCCAGCTGATTTTTGTAAACAAAAGTTAGATCTGATATGAACAATTAAAATAGTGAAGAAAGTAGTAGATATGAACAACGGAACAACTAATATTTTTTGAATTTTTTGAAAACTAAGGCAATTTTCCTACTGTTTTTTTTCTAGACGTATTGTCGTTATTTTTCTTTAGCCCCGCTTTATTTTATATTATACAAAACTTAAACTACAAGTCAAACTGAATGTGATCGTTTAGTATCAAAGGTGAACCGAGGAAGTAAACAAAGATGTAGGTCAGCGGATGATTTTTGAAGCTGAAGCGAACACATTATTTCGTTCGAATTTTAATTGTTGTGTAAAGAGAAATGAAGCGGGCTAAAAAAAATAACGACTGGTATGTCTAAAAAATATTATTTTATAAGAATATACTAAAAAATAGTAGGAAAATTGCCTTAGTTTTCAAAAAATTCAAAAAATATTACTTGTTCATATTATATCTAACTTTTGTTTACAAAAATCAGCTGGACCACCAGTGATCTGAAAATTCGACATGTATAATATAAGATCCGAACACCGGTCTACCACCGTGGTTATGGATCACCCAATTTTAAGTCGCCGGGTGTTTGCCTCAAATTTGAGCAAGAACGCATGTGTGACGTCATAAATCCAAGATTGTTAATTATTCATGTTTTTTCACAAACTTTTGCTTTTAACTTTTGCCACACGAACTTAAGAGGAAAATTGTATGGGCTATGATTTGTTTGCAATAAAACATAAAAGAAGTTAGACGAACAACGTGAGGCAAAAATTGGATAGGCCTTTACTATGGGAAAGCATGCAGAGGCTGGCGACCTTGAGCATCACCGGAGCTCTAAGGTCTACTCCTAACATAGCCCTGAATACGATCCTGGGTCTCCCATCGCTGTCCACCTGGATAAAGAAGGAAGCGATGGCAGCATACCTTAGGATAAGGGACGCGGGCGTGTGGAGAAGGAGCGGTGGACAAAAAGGACATTCGGAGATCCCGACTGTGACGGAAAAGGAGATTCCTTTATCGACGTACAAGCCAGTGATGTCAGAAAAGCGGTTAAGGGAGAAAAGGAGATACCGTGTAACCATACCACCAAGGGATGCATGGAAGGAGGACGGAGCTGAACTCCTTAGCGACGCCACGGTCTGCTATACAGACGGATCAAGGCTGACAGACCGGAATTCGACCGGTGCAGGAGTGTACGTGGAAAGCAAGAGCATTGGAAAAAGCTACCCGCTGCGATCCAATGCAACAGTCTTCCAGGCAGAGGTTTACGCTATACTGGCGTTAATATGGGAGGAAGAAATTAGGAACGAAACAGGAAAACGCCTCTGCATCTGTTCAGACAGTCAAGCTGCGCTGAAAGCACTGTGTAAACCAACCATGTCCGCAGGTTTGGTGCAGGAGTGTGCGAATGCACTTCAGGAATTGGCCGGCGTAAGAGAGGTAGAGCTCGTATGGGTCCCAGGCCACGTGGGAGTCCCCGGAAACGAGAAAGCGGACAGACTCGCCAGGGGAGGATCCCAGCAGAAATGCGTCGGGCCAGAACCGTTCCTGGGACTCACAAGAGGGCAAATGAAGTCGGCTCTAACAGAGTGGACCCAGAAAGAGATACAAAAGGCGTGGACCAACACAGGAAACGCCAGACAGGCGAAGGAGTATGTGACACGCTACAGCAAATCCCGTAGGGACTGGCTGCTCCGTAGAACACGAAGAGAGGTGGGAGCCATAGTGGGAGTCCTGACCGGACACTGCGTCCTACAAGGACACCTGGCAAAGATGAGAGTGAAGGAGGGCGCGACGTGCGAGCGATTTTGGGCCGAGGACGAGACCTCGGCGCATTTTCTCTCATCATGTGAAGCATACAAGGAGGCAAGAAGAGAGGTATTCGAAGAGGAAGCCTTTGAGACGGAGGACCTTCTGAATCTGAGGTGGCCCGATATTCTGGCCTTTGTACAGAAGACGGGCAGATTCCTTAGCGAAAGAAGGACGCAGTAGGGGGGATGCCCGGGGGTTGGCGAAAAGGGCGCTTCATGTGCCTACTCGCCAGGCCTAGAGCCTACCCCACACTACTACTACTACTACTACTACTATTATGGGAAAAGTATTTTGGGCACGTGTTCTCTCGCATATTTTGTGGGAAAGTGCTACTTTACATATGCAAAAGTGAAAAGTAGCTACTACTACTCCTTCTTGCCCCTAGAATTTCTTTAAAATAATATCGTCTGATACTGTGCACTCTTTTAAATCTCATAATAACTGTATATTGTACATACCTATACCAAGTTTCCTGCATGAGTATAGCAAGACCTAGAATTCGTAGAGGAATAAAAAAATCCTTCAATTTATAAGAACCTAACCTCACACGATTAATTTACAGGGTGTCTCTAAAAGGTCTGTACAAAATCTTAGCACATATTCCTGAGGTCAAAATAAGTTGATTTAATGCAAATTACCTTAGTCCAAAATTGTTCCGGTTCAGAGATACAGGGTGGTGAATTTAAAAATTAAATTTTTAAATTAAAAAATTTCATGAGCGAAATTTCCGAAAAGCAACAAACCTGAATAAAGCTTTGAAAACAATAGTCAGTAGAAAACTGGCCGCTGCTATGACATTTTGCCAGTGTTAAACACTCTAGTGAAATAATCATTCAAAATAATTTCAGTATTCCGTTGCGGCATCGAACACTAAAAACGGAAGTATCTCGAAAACGACTTACTTTAGCGTATGTTAACAAGAGTACCTTTTTGGCTTAAAAAGATTCGTGAAAATATTTTCTTAACAAAAAAAGTTAAAAGTTACACTGAGAAAAAAGTTATAGGCATTTTAAATTATAAAAAGAGCATTGTGAAGCGCCCTCTAACGGCCACAGTGAAAAGGTATCCATATTTAGGTTTCGCATATCAGAAAATCCCCGAGTACCAATTTTTAAAGTAATGCGTTGAAAAATGTTCATAAATTTTAAGACAATCGATTTTTAATTTTGACTTATTTTGACCTCAGGAATCTGTGCTAAGATTTTGTACAGACCTTTTCAGAGACACTTTGTATAATGTAATTTTTATCCATTTTGGTCCGCGAAAATAACCCCCTAACCGCCACCCGGGTAGCGTCCGATTGGAGATTCCCCCCCCCCCCCAATGTAGCACCACTGAAAAAAATAAACTATAATGTATTTTTTTATCTTCATAAACAGTTATTCTTTAATATAGTACCACACAAGTAATATTTTAACAAAAACTCTAATTTTTTAAATCTACCCCCACCCTTTTTTTCGGCTTATGTCCGGTGGATTTTAGAACCTAGGTACCAAATTTCATTAAAATCGGGCAAGTAGTTTTTGAGTTGTGCGGGTTGGTCGTTACAGACAGATATCCAGACAGACAGACAGACGGCGCAACAAAAAAGTTTCAAAATCATCTGAAACGCAAAGATATATAAAAATTTTTACGCAACTTTTCCTTCTTTCTTTTTGTTACGAGGTGTATAAGCTCTTTTTCGCACTTTGAGACTTTTTTCCCGAGTTTTTTCTTCCTATTTTTTTGTTATTTTACTATTTTTTAAAACTTTTTATACCTAATCTGTCACTTTTTATTCCAATTTTCCTTTTTACCCCTGGACCGTCACTTTTCTGGCCCAGGAAAATAGTTACACTTTTGTCCCTAAAATAAAGGATCAAAATTGCACTTTTTATCCCACAAGTACAATAATTTACCCATGAACAAAAGACTAGGACAAACTAGTTCATCCTATCGCTCTTCGGATATACTGATTTGGCCTACGAAAAACTAGTTTATCCTAAAAATCGGGTTTGTTCGGTAACACATATTACATTAACAATACTTAAAGCTTAAAAAAAAGCGGAGTATTGTTATGAAAACTAATCGACCTTCACCTTGTACTAGAATATTATATTTTTTTAGATTAATAATATAATCAAAAGTTGTGAAGTATTAGGTTTATGAATCTTCATGTACTGGTTTTAGTACACTGTGTCCAAAGAGATCAAATATATTATGTTATGAAGCAGATTCTAGAAAAGCCTACACAACCTAAATTATACCATATAGCAAAAAGCTATACTGGCCATGAGGAGGTTTCTGATTTAAGCCTTTTAGTTAATATTTTGATGTAAAAAGTATTATAAAAAATGATCTCAGTTTTGTACCAAACAAATATTTGTTGTGCTTTACTTAAATTTTTTTAAAACTGGCTGATCTGATTAAGTATTACACGCGCGTCAAAAAATTTATTTTTCACTTTTTTAAATAAAATTATTTTAAACATCGGGCAAACTCAGCCAGCTCTTTGTGACGTTTGTCAATATACCAATGTAGGATGAACACGAACACGCCAAAATTAAGGGGAACGTTGCAGGGGTGGCTAGTGCATAAGGGCTGCAGAGCTGCAGAACCCCCAAACTTTTCACCTTATTTGACTATTTTTCAGCCGCTGCTATTTTTCCAATATAATTATTTTATTTCTAAAATTATTGGAATAGCAGTATATTTTCGGTCCGGTGTTGGTATAGTAGGCCTTCAAATCGCGTATGTGTGTTGAGTATGAGGCCGCGCGCCGTCGCCGAAGGCCGCATTTCACAGTCGGTCAAATGAAGTTATTGGCATTGTTGCGCTGCTAAATTGCAACACAACGTAGCTGGGCGGCTAACGAGATCTGTGCTCGGCTAGGAACCCCTTCCTTCGCCCGCACCGCACTTGCTCATGGGTTTAGATAGCGAAATCTAGACAAAAATAGAGCTGCAAAACTTGCAGTTCCAGTACTATTCCGGGCGGGCGGGCTCAGCGTTGCATGTTTGCGGGCGTATTTATTTATTTAAAAGACGCCAAACGCATGAGCGGGAGGTTATGGTCGTGTTTGTTGTTTGTTTAATTAAAATTTAAAAATTATATTAGTCAGTTAAATGTGAAGTTAAATTTAAATACATTTAAGTATACAAACTTGTTCGAGTACTGCCCAAATGTGTACCAGTACGAGTTCTCAGATGTCTAGAAAATACGTGCAGGCAAAACATTGGTGAGTACATATTATGCGCAATTTTTTCCTAGGCATTGTAATTTTTGCCAAACCAAACTTGGCAATTTTTTACTTTTTATAATAGACCCGTGATCTGGAGACTGTAAAAAAATAGCATTTTTTTATACCCTATCGGCCGAACTCACAAACTTTACTGTCACAAGCCGCCACTGGAACGTTGTCCCCAGAAACGGTATCCCTTTTGGAGCTGGAATGTCCGAAATAAGTTATTTTCTGCCTTTTCTACAGCGAGGTTTGTTGCAAATTTTCGTGTATTATGTCTTAGTTTGTACTCAGTCTTTTTACCATTATTTTTAACAATCGAAGGATCTGGTAATTTTGTCGTAAATGTTTTTGTATTTAATGTTGTTATTTACTTACCCTCTTGAGCAAACACCGATCTCATTCCATCTGGATCTGATAAAAATACACAATCCGCGGGCCCAATTTTTTCTCGAAAGATCGGCCCCAGCTCCTTGTGTCATCTGTCAATATACCAATGTAATTGTGGTGATGAACCCGCCAAAATTAAGGAGAACGTTGTCCCCAGAAACGGTATCCCTTTTGGAGCTAGAATGTCCGAAATATGCAAGTTCTTTTCAGCCTCTTCTACAGCGAGTTTTGTTGCATATGTTCATGTATTATGTCTTATTTTTAGTCAGTCTTTTTACCATTATTTTTAACAGTCGAAGGATCATGTAATTTTTTAGGAAATATTTTTGTATTAAGATCATTATCTGTTACAACTGAAACTACATCTGTCGTTGCAGAAAAAGACCTATTTTGGAATTTGTCAAAAACCGACCAACTTAAATAAGGTTCATACGCGCAATTAAAATTGTAATTTTTTTAGCTTTTGGTTGTATGTTTATTGTGTTTTTTTTAAACAAGTGAACATAGATGATTTGTTGCGTAGACATTTGTATTGACTACTTTAACTTTACCATTCCCAAAAACTTACTTAATTACTTACATATTTATTTGCAGTATACTTTTTCAATAGTGATTGTTTAAACTTGTTAATTACTTACCCTCTTGGGCAAACACCGATCTCATTCCATCTGGATCTGATAAAAATATACAATCCACGGGCCCAATTTTTTCTCGAAAGATCGGCCCCAGCTCCTTGTGTCGTCTGTCAATATACCAATGTAATTGTGGTGATGAACCCGCCAAAATTAAGGAGAACGTTGTCCCCAGAAACGGTATCCCTTTTGGAGCTGGAATGTCCGAAATATGCAAGTTCTTTTCTGCCTTTTCTACAGCGAGGTTCGTTGCATATTTTCGTGTATTATGTCTTATTTTGTACTCAGTCTTTTCCCCATTATTTTTAACACTTGAATCCGGTAATTTTATAGTAAATGTTCTTGAATGAATATCATTTTTTGCTGAAACTAAAACTGCATTTAAACCAAAGCTTCTCACGTTAAAAGCGTTAGTCTCTTTAATACAACAATTTTTTTCGCGTTTATTAATTTTACTTTTGGTTAAACTATAACTTTTCATTGTCGTAAAATGTCGTTGAAACCAGTATTTTTGGGCTATTCTGGGATTTGCCAAGAACCGGCTAATTTGAGTAGGTTCCACCCGCGCCATTAAAATGGTAATTTTTTCACTTTTTCAATGTCAAATTTGTTTTTTTTGAACTAAGAATACGTAGACGACCTTTTGTGCGGACATTTGCATCGACTTGACTTTAACTTTACACCAAACAAATAACATATATAAAAAAATCGCTACATAATTGTTTTTTTTTGCTATATAAATTACACGCACACTCTTGGCCGCATACTGATCCGGAAAAAATGATATCGTTTTTATAAATATTGAATTTAACAATAATAAAAATTATAATTCATGAGGACTTCAAATTCACGAGGGTTTAAGCGTTTATATATTCAATATATAATATATATATATTTCAAAATAAGGCTAGCAGTAAATAAGGGAACAATTTTATTTAAATAGGGCTAGACTTTAACGCGGCTCAGATAAATGGTTTATTAAAACATGCTTTTTATACGACCGTCCCTTATTTTTCCCCCCTTTAAATGTTTAATCATATCAGACATAGAAGTACACGGAGAGGAAGTAATCATCGAAAACGAAATGATGAAAAATAGTATTCACAAGCTTAAATCCGGAAAAGCTAGCGGACCTGGAGGAATATATGCTGAAATGCTCAAATATGGATCAGAGAAACTTATCGAAAATCTAACATATATTATCAATCAATGCATAAACGGACATCCAGTACCTGATGATTGGAAAATTGCATTCATATCCTCAATACATAAAAAAGGAAACAAGCTGGATTGCAACAATAACCAGTACTCTAAATAGATTGTACGGTGGGATTCTTAGAGATCTAATAGAGAATGATTTTCATGAACAAGAAGAAGAAGAGCAAAGTGGGTTTTGTGCAGGCAAATCTTGTAGTGATAATGTTTTTTGTCTTAAACAAGTAATTGAGAAAAGGAGCGCCAGAAATCTAGAGACTCATGTTACCTTTGTGGACCTACAAAAAGCATATGATACCGTTTCAGTAGAAAAAGTATGGACAGTGTTAGAGCAGACTAATATCAATCATACATACATAAAAGCGATAAAAGAACTATACAAAGGGTCAAAATCTAAAATTAAAATTGGAAATCGACTTTCAAAAGAATTCCTGGTAACAAAAGGCTTAAGACAGGGATGCTGTATCTCTCCAACTCTTTTTAAAATATATATCGCAGTAGCTCTAAAAAAGTGGAAACGGAAAGTGCACGGCATGGGAATACAACTTAACGACCGATTTACCATATACACACTACAGTTTGCTGACAACCCAGTAATTGTAGCTAATGATAAAGAAGACATGGAGTATATGATGAGAAAGTTAATGAAAGAATACCAAAAGTGAAACGAATCCAGTGAGTTAGAACTAGACAATGGACAAGAATATCGCCATGCAATGAGTATGTATACTTGGGTGTCACATTTGATAAGACAGGAACAGACTGAAAAGAACTGGAAAAAATAATAGTAAAAGCAAAAAAGGTTATTGGATGTCTTAACAGTATTTTATGGAGCAGAGAGATAAAAAAATGTAAAATTTGACATATATGAAACAATGGTGAAAAGCACGCTGTTGTATGGAATAGAGACTTGTCGCGTAACAGAAAAATACAAAACAAAAATGGAAAGTGTCGAAATGGATGCAATAAGAAGATCAATGAGAATATCTAGAACAGATCATATAAGAAATGAGATCATAAAAGAAAGAATGGAATTCGAAGGAAGCATAACGAATGACATCACTAAAAGACAACTGATATGGTACGGCCATGTACAACGGATGAACGACGAAAGATTACCAAAGAAGGTCCTAGAATGACCAATAGGGCGCAGAAAAAGAGGGCGTCCTAAACTAGAATGGCAACAGTCAATCCAAAGATCAATGAGTCAAAAAAATCTGACAGAAGATGATTGTCAGGATCGAAGGAGGTGGAGAATAGGCGTCGGACAACGTAGAAAAACATTCTAAACCGACTTAATAAAAAAAAAATGTTTAATCATTGAGTTGGTGTATGCGGTTGTTGTTTTTATGTTATGTACCGTGATTCAGAGAACGACTTTATTATAACAATTTGAAACAGAGTAGTAGGGACTTATTGGAATAAAACCTGACCTTATTTTAAAATCGGCAGTATTGTGACAGATTTACATATAAAAAGCAGCTGCTTTCTTTCAAAATTCCGCCTTTGTTTGTTATTATGTTTTTACTAAATGCAAGTTAGCGACTTTATTTTTAAATTTGATTCTGTTATGTCAATTTTGAGAGGTCAGCTGTTTTCTTTGTAAATCTGTCAGACCAAAGTCGACTCTAAAATAAAGTCAGGTTTTATTCCAATAAGTCCCTATTATCTTTTGAAATTAAGCCTAACGTAATGCCATCGTATACTGCGATTCAGACTTTAACTGCTCTGAATAATAGTTCATTATCATGGGCTTGTGGTTTTCGAGGATTTCAGGTGTTTCTTCGGTTGATAAAAAATATTCACACCTTCTTGCGAGCCTTAATTTTCAAGAGAAGGTTAAAGGTCAAAACAAAGTTGCACGTGTCCTCTCAGTGTCGTTATTCTTGAAATCTCCCCGAGCGAGTACTCCTCGAAATTCGAGCGAGGACCAATAGAGATGCGGAAATCAAGTGACATCGCATGCGCAGTTTGACTTTCACTGGCCGCAAGCCATCTAGCGCCCTAGTGCAGGCGGTGTAGGTAGTATGAAATATTTTTTACAATGTTACACAACGTTTAAAAGGAAATTTTATTATCTACAATGAAGTAAAAAACAATTTTTTTGATAAAGGGCATGGTTTTCAGAAAATCAAATAAAACCTGTGCAAAACATGATTAAATGGCCCCCATTTACGGACGTCGCTGGCGGGTTCATCGTAAGTCAAACCCCATTGAAAAGAGAATTTTACTGTCAATAAAGTGCATCATAGCATTTTTTAAAATTAGGCTTAGTTTTTGAAAAAATTAGATTAAACTTGTAACAAAAATATTTTAATTTGTGATTTTTTAAAATTGGTTAAATTTATGGGCGCCTCTGAATTCATAACTATGAAACCAATCCGACCTTCTTGTACAGCATTTTAAAGGAAATTTTATTTGCTACAATAATGTATAAACCTTGGTTTAAAAAAAATCGAATAAATCATGGAAAAAACATGGATATTTTTTGACTTTTTTAAATTACTTCAATAAACGGACGCCGCTGAAGAGTTTATAAATAGTTGACCCCCATCGAGTTGTACCTTTGTCAAAAGGAAATTTCATTGTCTACAATAAAGTATATTACACATTTTTCTCTTAGAAGCGTATTTTTTTAGAAAATTTGACAAAAACCTAAATATGTTAGATTTTGGGGGGTCTGGGGGGGGTTTTTGTAGAGGTAGTTAGTTTAAGGAGGTGTTTGACCCCTAAGCTCTCTTACCTTTTTGTACGTCACTAAATTTACATAAAAAAATAAAAATAAATAAAAAACGTGCCGTTTAAAGCACTAAATTTTAAAAAAATGATTATTTTCTAACTTACTTTAAGTTAAAAGTTACTCCCACTCCATTACAATATTTAAAAATACATTTAAAGAATGGATTTTGTAGGTGAAAATTCTCTACAAGATATGTTCTTGAACTTTTACCCTAGAACAAAGTATTTCGGAGCTTATACCGTCCAAAGTAGAAAAAATCTGAAAATTTGCACAAGCACGTGATTTTAGTCATTTTTGTAAATTACCTAGCTCCGTTACTACTGCTCACAGAACAACGATAGTACCAGCCAATTGTAGATAATTATATTCTCTAAAAATAATAACTCTTTTTGTGATTTACTGTACTGGAACGAAGTTACAGGCAAAAAACTACAAAAAGTACCAATTTTTGATGGTTTTTTCAAGATGGCGGAGGAAGCACAGGGGTGGGGGTGACGAAAACTCAGATTTTTAACTACCCTTTCGACCTTAATAACATATCCAAAATTCAGAACTACCGGACCTTTTGTAGGGTAAAACTCCTCTATTCATTGTACTATAGTTGAGTATGCAAAATATGAGGACCGCAGTTTGACAATGGATTCTAGCTGACAAAAGGTTACAGATTAATGATCTGGATGTTGGCCTGGGCCCCTCGCCAAACCTAAGATTTTTTTAGATATTTTCCGAATATTTCATGACTAAGATAAAAAAGCGACACGATTAGGCTTCGTCCCCCCCCTTAAGACATATTTATGGGTGCACCACTGACATTTTACGTTACGCTAGTGCCGTTAAAGTAAGCGCAACGTTGTCAAAGTAGGTCTTTTCTAAAAGCGCGCGCTTTCTAGTTACATTTTCAAATGGAGACACTGTACCTATTATAATAGACCATTTGCTGGTAGACAGGCACGAAAAGAATCGGTTGATAATTTTTAGATTATTTGTGATTTAGGCAAAATAAGCTGGCTACTTTCATGGTATATAATGATATAAGACATATCGCACCCCCGCTAAAAAATAGTCACAACTCAAAAAACATTGTTTTGAGAAAATCCCTGTTAAAGAATTTAGTTCATTAGAGAGATTCATTTTTCACTTACATGACAAATTACGAGTTAACATGTTTTTTTATATCAACAGGAACCTATTAACTCAATGTAATTGGTGCAGTACGTTTCTCAGAAAAAATGATTTTTGTCGTTTTTAGTTAAAAAAAAGACAAAAACCCGATATTGTGACACTTTTTTAGAACAAGGCATCATGACGTTGTAAATCAGGATTTCACGCAGGATGGTGAATAATATAAAAAAAGAAAACAAATAAAGAAGATTCTTTGTATTTATTTTTACAACGAGTTATAAAATGCTGAATAACAACTGGAAATGTGATTATTCTCTAATAAATTCAAAAGATTTTTTTCTTATTCTCCTTAATTCTAAGTACACTGAACAATTCGAAGAAACAGTCACAAACACAAAAAAGAACAGTATTTTACTTGTTACATGGGTCAGATTTAACCAATAGTTCACACGAAAACCTTCACAACTCGAAATGTGACTCTTTTCAGGATGAAACTCCACGTTCACGCTGTTATAAAGTCAAAAGTGACACTGTAAAGGAACGCATCCTCAGCTAAACTGGACAAAATAAAAGAGTCACATCGCCATTTCGCGGTGAATTGTCGAAACATAAATATGACGCTTTTATGGAAGAAAGTACAAGTTATTTCGATGATGGCGGCAGGTTTATCTCAATAAGGGCGATTTTGGAGTTGTGACTCTTTTTCAGCGGGTGTGCGATATATGCGCGGGAAATCACAAATATAGCAAATGTATTTTTTTATACCCAATTATTGTTGTGTGTTACCTAAACTGTTTTCGCTTCCCCTGTAAAGTTACATTTTTTCAGATACGGGATATTGCAGTTAGGCCATCGAAGTGAGAAATGGATTTTCCGTGGATATTTTTAAACTTTCGGAAAAGCAGTATTTCATTTTCGTACAGCAATTACGATCGGATTCTTTTTTAATTTATTTCTTCTCTGTATAAATCAGTAATCACACAAAAAACGACGCAAAAAATCAAAAAAATCTGTTATAAAACACCTCCCCCAAAAGAAAACAAACATAGAATGAAAAATGATTAATTAAAAAAGGCACACCTCAGTTGTTTTGCAAACGTAAACATTTGGAGGTTGTTTTGGACTGTACAGGCTGTCCAACATTTTATGTATTTTGAGGATTTCAGGTGTTTCTATGGTTAATAAAAAATATTCACACCTTCTTGTAAGCCTTAATTTTCAAGAGAAGGCTAAAGGTCAAAACAAAGTTGCACGGGCCCTCCTTGGCCGCAAGCCTTCTAGCGCCCTACATCACCACGGCAACGGGGTGGTGGCGTGGGGAGGCAGACTGCTGTTTTAATGCAAAGAAAGGCACACTTATTTATTATATCAGAGTTTTGACCCAATATATTTTTTCTCCGCCACCTGAAAATGCAAGATGCTCGTTGATTCTTATGTTGCGAACATGCTTTAATTATTTATTTAACTCAGTAAAAAAGCTGCATTCTTGCCAAGCATAACAAGGTACGAATCAGCAAAATCGGTTTAGTGGTTCTAAAAAAAATATTTTTGTTTCAACCATTGTTTTGAATATTATACGATTGCCTTGCCAATCATGTCTGAATTTTTTTTTTATAAATTCATTACTACTGAACCGATTTTAATGAAATAAAAAACATTCTGGTGAGAATTAATTGCTTTTTAAAGATCATGATCAAAATATATCGCCATCTTAAAATTTAGGATGACGGACAGAATCATACTTGATTCTACAAAATGGCATGTTCATTTTTATTTTCTGAAAATGTTTTAGTTTTTTTTAATCTATAGAAAAGCACTACTATTCTCCCACTTAACAAGGTACAAAGTAATAAAATCGGTTAAGTAGTTCTCACAAAATCCGATTGTGTTTTAACCATTGTTTTACAAATTATACGATTGCATTGCCAATCCTGTCTGCATTCAGTTTTTTATAAATTCATTATTACTGAGCTGATTTTAGTGAAATAAAAAACATTATGCCGCAAACTGATTGATATTAAAAATGTGCATCGTGATGTTTTTAATTTCACTAAAATCGGTTCAGTAATAATGAATTTATAAAGAAATGAATGCAGACAGGATTGACATTGTAATTGTATAATTTGTAAAACAATGGTTAAAACAAAATTGGATTTTGTAAAAACCACTACACCGATTTTATTAACCTCTTTATGCGGGAGAAAAGTATTATTTTTCTTTAAATAAAAAAAAACTAAAAGATTTTTGCAAAATAAGAATAAATACGCCATTTTCAAGAATCAAGTATGATTCTGTCCGACATCTTAAATTTTAAGATGGCAGAAAATTTCGATAACAGTTTTTAAAGAGCAACCAATTCTCACTAATAGCGATTTCGGCTTCACTGCTCTGAAGTCACTCGCGGGTAGAGCGGTAACGTCACGAATCTCTCTCCGAGCACTCATTTACGTTTCCGTGCTCATTTCACGTCGGCGCGGTTTTGAAATAGACACGGAAATGTTACAATATATTTGGGTTCAAATACGTGTTGATTTTAAGAGTTTTGATCTCGAAATGAGCACGGATCTGTAAGAGAACATCGCTAATTAAACTATTACAAAAGCGTATTCAACTGTCAGGTTAAAACGCTAACATAACGAAAGCTAATCAATCAAATCTAACCGAACCGAACCAAAGCAAACTGAACCAATAATTTTTTTCAAAAAAAAAACTTTCCTGACTTCCTACTTAGGATTCTAGAAGATGTGAATCCGAACCGAAACGAACCGAATTGAACCAAACCGAACCGAACCAAACCAAAGCAAACTGAACCAACAATTAAAAAAAAAACTTTCCTGACTTCTTTCCCGGGATCTTAGAGGGTGTGAATGAATAGTGTTGTAGTTTAGTTTGGTTAGGTTAGGTTTGGTTCGGTTTAGTTAGGATCGGTTCGGTTCGGATTCACATCCTCTAGAATCCCGGGTAGGAACTCAGGAAAGTTTTTTTTTTAATTATTGGTTCAGTTTGCTTTGGTTCGGTTCGGTTAGATTTGATTGATTAGCTTTCGTTAGGTTACGTTTTTGAAACTTTCTATTTGTATGTGGTTAGAAATCAAGTAAAAATCATTTAAATCATTAAAATTTATTAATAACAGAACAACATCTGTCGTCGTAGTTGCCGGTGTAAGACAATGAACACTGAACTTTGCAGGTATAGTTAATGGAAGAGTGTTCTTCAAACTTCAAAGAATTTCAAAATCTTGAGTAATATTAGTACAAATACTTTTAAACTGCTCTATAATTTTCATATTAACAAACATATAACCTCAAAATCAAACTAATAAACAACGTGAATCCAATTTAAGTTTCAAATGTGCACTAATAAGTATACCCCTGCGCTGCGTAATTCAATACAAATCCGTGCCTTGTTCGAGCCTCGGCGCCTTAACATCAACACGCATTTGTAACTAAATATGTTGCAACATTTCCGTGTCTATTTCAAAACAGCGCTGCCGTGAAATCAGCACGGAAACGTAAATACGCCTCCGGGATTGATCTGAGATCCAGCGGGATTGCTCGCCTTCAGAGCAAGGGCGAACACGATTTTTCAAATACTGGCTCGAAATTTCCTGGGCTTTATAACGTCAACAAATAAAAAATATTGTTGTTTTATAATTTTTTGATTTAAAATTTTTGGGTGCAATGAAGTATATAAATGTAAATTTTCTAGATGTAAAACACGGAAAACACTTATAAAAACACAAATACACCAAAATTAGGAACAAATTAATCAGATCTAAAAAATGGGGTTATGTTTTTGTTTTGATCTGACACGTTGCTCCGCCAAGAGAGATGGAGCAATTCCGAGCACCCGCTCGGAGATTTGCGGGCAATAGTCGATCACGCAAATCTTTTTTAGAGCACTGCTTGTTTTTAAGTCGAACGCGTGCATCCGTTTCAGAGCAATTTTCGACCACTCGAGGGCAGTTTTCGAGCAAAAGCCGAAATCGCTATAAGAAATTTTGTATTTCACCAAAATTGGTTTAGTAATAACGAATTTATAATGAAATTAATGCAGACAGGATTGGCAATGTAATCGTAGAATCTGTAATACAATGGTTGAAACAAAAATAGATTTTCTATAAATTAAAAAAATATATAAATAAACACGCCATTTTTAAGAATCCGCCATCTTAAATTTTAAGATCGTGATAAATTTTGATCATAATATTTAAAAAGCAATCAATTCTCATCGAGATGTTTCATCAAAATCGGTTTAGTAGTAATAAATTTATAAGGAAATAAATGCAGACGTGATTGGCAAGGCAATTGTATAATATGCAAAACAATTGTTGAAACAAAAATATTTTTTTAGAACCACTAAACCGATTTTGCTAATTCGTACCTTTTTTTGCGTGGCAAGAATGCAGCTTTTCACTAATTTAAAAAAATAATTAAAACATGTTCGCAACACAAGAATAAACGAGCATCTTTGAAGGGTACATTTTCATTTCGTCCGCCATCTTGGATTTTGAGATGGCGGACAAAACAAGGATATATTTAGTCAAAACTCTGATTAATTCTGTATCAAGTGCAGTTTGTCCCATTAAAATCGATGTAAAATAGTTCAAAAGTTATAATGAAAAAACAAATTGTCTTGGTTTTTTCAAGGCTCCGGACACCTTTTAATATTCTCTCGGTTAATGAAAAGAAAAATTAAAAATCCATAACCCCACCCTTAAGCCATTGGCACCCCCCTAGATTTAAAGCTCACGGGCCGCCACTGGATAGTACGTAGATAGCCATGGTACAAAATTTCAAACTGGTAACCGGAACTGAAATATTTTTAAATTATATAAACAGATGAAAACTAGTAACTAAGGAGCAGGGGATGGGACAATTCGCCGCGGCCGATTCGCCGCGGGACAATTCGCCGCCGGCCGATTCGCCGCGGCGACAATTCGCCGCGAGATTTTTTGTTTTATGATATTATACCATTGGCAATTATTTAAACAGTTTTATTTTGCTTGACTTCATATAATATATTTGTTTATTTGTTTGATCATAACTTTTTCAAACTTTTATTTGGTGGTTAGTATAATACAATTCAACATTTTTTTATTAGAAAAATAAATAAAATGGCGGATTTTCCTATTTATGAACCGATTTGCATCAAACTTGGAACTTTGAGATATTTCAGGTCGCTATTATTTTTAACCTAATTTTAAATAATCAAAATGGCGGTTCCACAATGGCGCACTTTCTTATTTATAAACTGATTTGCCTCAAAATTGGGGGGGGGGCTGATGCCTCTGGGGGCCGAAGCCTCATGATGGCGAATTTAATACTCTTTAATTTTTTTATTCATGAAATATGTGAAAAATATCTAAAAAAATCTTAGGCTTGGGGGGCCTAGGCCCGAGGAATCCGCCATTTTTAGGTTTTAAAATTTAAGGCAAAAATTGTATTGAGTAACCTTATAGGCGCCCGGATGTTTCAAGTTTAGGGCAAATCGATTTATTAATAAGAAAGTGCGCCATTGTGGATCCGCCATTTTGATTTTTTTTAAGTTTATGTTAGAAATCATAATTAGCGACCTGAAACACCCCAAAGTTCAGAATTTGATGCATATCGGTTCATAAATGGGAAAATCCTCCATTTCGGATCCGCCATTTTGATTTTTTTAAATTTAAGTAAAAAATTGTATTAAGTTACTAAAGCGCCGCGATGTTTCAAATTTGAGGCAAATCGGTTTATAAATGAGAAAGTGCGCCATTGTGGAACCGCCATTTTGATTTTTTTTAAGTTTAAGTTAGAAATCATAATCAGGGACCTAAAACAGCCCAAAATTCCAAATTTAATGCATATTGGTTCATAAATGGGAAAATCCGCCATTTCAGATCCGCCATTTTGTTTTTTTTTAAGTTTAAGTTAGAAATCATAATTAGCGACCCGAAACACCCCAAAGTTCCGAGCTTGATGCATATCGGTTCATAAATGGGAAAATCCGCCATTTTGGATCCGCCATTTTATTTATTTTTCTAATAAAAAAAATTGTTGAATTGTATAATAACCCTAAATAACTAGTTGGAAAACTTTCAAAAAAGTTATGATCAAACAAATAAACAAATATATTATATAAAGTCAAGCTAAATAAAACTATTTAAACAATTGCCAATAATAAAAGCATAAAATAAAAAATCTCGCGGCGAATTGTCCCCGCGGCGAATCGGCCGGCAGCGAATTGTCCCGCGGCGAATCGGTCGCGGAAAATCGGCTGCGGCGAATCGACCGCGGCGAATTGTCCCCTACCCAAGGAGAAAAACAAAATATCCTAATCTAATATTTGTAAGACCAAAATCTTTGAATGTTATTTTATATGTCTAATTAAGTAGAGGTATATTAAAGCCGGATTCTAAAGACTGTTAAAAAAATAAATCAAAAAATTCTGAGTTTTTTCTCTTCTGCTACGAGAAAAATTAAATTCGTATTATGGGTATAATATTTGAAATTTACTGAAAGAACTTTTATACCTTAGATTTTTTCCAGTTTTATTTTTATTTAAAAGTAATATATTTAATACACAACGTACAAAAATCAAACAAGTTTCGTGGCGAATCGGGTAACTAGGAGTTTTAGTTTCTATCATATTTTTCCGTGGGTAGCTTGAAAGCTTAACCTCACGGGGGTCCAAGATCTAATGGACACCTAATAAGTGTTGACAGTTAACTGTTTCGTCCTTATGGGAATCCTCAAACACTTCTTGGTCAGTGTCACACTCTTGCGAAGCTAATTAAACGGTTTTGTCTCTAATCCTATGTAAATAGTGAGAAAACTCTCGCAAGAAGCGCCATCTACCGAGAAACGAGAGAAACCAAAACAAGAGCAGGCGAAAATAAACTGCTATACATATCGATCAATGAAAAGATCGATTAAGAAACAAACTAATCCGTGAACTACGAGAGCTCTTCTGCCTTTTAGGCTAGATCAACGTTTATTGCATTTTTACCCGCCATCAGGACACGTGAGCGTCAATCAGCGGAATTTTTAAGCCAAATAGTACTAACAAACGTGAAATTTAGTACCCGTGAATTTAAAAAATCATAAATGTTTCGTGGCTAATCGGGTAAAAAGGAGTTTTTGTTTCTCTCACATTTTTCCGTGGGTAGCTTGAAAGCTTAACCTCACGGGGGTCCAAGATCTAATGGACACCTAATAAGTGTGGACAGTTAACTGTTTCGTTCTTATGGGACTCCTCAAAACACTTCTTGGTCAATGTGACACTTTTGCGAAGTTAATTAGACAGTTTTGTCTGTAATCCTATGTAAATAGTAAGAAAACTCTCGCAAGAAGCGCGATCTACCGAGACACGAGAGAAACCAGAACAAGCACGTACAGTTAATTTTTTTATATACTCTTAGTGGTGAAACACTTGCTAAATAGTGTGTAAAATAAAATGATGATAAACCCCTATATAATTAAACTCAAAAATTATATAGCGATATGTGAAAACCAACAAATTGTTATATTTAGGTACCTAGAATTTCGTAATTTCCTTTTATTTAATTATCCGGGACATTTTTGGTCACTTAAAATAACAGAAAATTTGACAGCTGTTACCGTTATAATTATTAAGCGTAACGGTAACATTCAGTGCAAAAAGGATGGATTCTGGAACACTAAAGAGAAGCATAACACAAACGTTAATTTAGTAGTTATCTTAAAAAATAATAGGTACATTAAAGGACGACCACCGTAAGTACCGGGCACCGTGACCGTAAATAACAAAAAAGGGGCGAGAAGCTGCTAGCTAATGCACAGAATCAGTAATAACAATAACGGTAACAAAGTGTAAAAAACAATTGTACATTAATTGCCGTCAATTTTATTAGGCAAATATTAATTTTTTTCTAAAAAACCACTGAAGTATTTTTCTTTTTCTAGTAGAAAAGCCGTGGTTTAACAGTGGCGTAATACCCAGATAAAGTTTTGATTGTACAGTCGGAGACTTTTTAAATTGCTTCCCTCGAAAATATTCTTATTTGAAATTCGGATAAGTATGTTGAACCAAAACAAAAAAATTGTTAACCTTACCTCTATCTGCATACACATATATTTACACCATAAAAAAAATTGTCTTGGATCAAAGCAAAGTATTGCTTTGAAATAAAATAATTTGGGCTTTCCCATTCACCAAGAGAATATGTGAAACGGAAATTGTTTTATTATAAATTGGAACTGAATTAATCTAAGGCACCGTTTTCTCTGGAAGCAAAATATTACTTATATGAAGACAATTTGCTTTGTTACAAAATGAAGTACAGTAGAATCCCGATTATCCGTGCTCCACGGGACCGGACGAGGCACGGAAAAGTGAAAAGCACGGATAATCCGAACATTTATTTATTACATGTTACATACATATTATGTATATATACTCAAAATATGACATAAAAAAAAAAGATCCCATAAGTTCAAACTAAGTTTATATGTATGTATTGCATAAAAAGATAACAGAACAAAAAATATAATTCTACATAAGGTTTTGGTCAAGTGATTTCCGGTAACACTATTTCGATAGAACTTCAAAAACACAATTTCGATGATGGGAAATCAAGGCACGGATAATCGAGGTTCTACTGTATACTGAAATTAAACAATTAAAGAAGAAAAATAAAGTCTCATTTCAAGACTAAACGCTGCGTTGAACTAAAAAGAAATATTTTAATTCAAAACAAATTGTAAAACAATTTAGTCAAGAAAAGTACGTCTTTTCATTGTAGACAAAAATTTTTATCGTGTAAAGATTTATTGTTTTTGATTTCCCTAAATGATTACTTTTGACAGAAAAAAATATAACGGCAATTCCAAAGGTCCCTGACTATACATTAATTGTTGTCGGCTATGATATCGGTTGTAGAAATTATTTTGATGTACTTGCCCCCTATATGACTGACTTGCCCGACCCTTCCTGTGTTTTTTCTATCTAATTCATTTTTTTTAAACGCTAAATACTTCCTCTCCAAAGGGAAAAGGATTACTTGACCTTTTCCACTGCAACCTTCTTTAGTTTTTATCGCTTGCAAAAGCGTTCAATTAAAAAAGTAAGCTTCGCGAGATAGAATTTCATATTTCTTTTATATAAAATATAATTAATAAAAAACATTTCTTAAGCATTTCAAAATGCGATAAAAAGTTTTAGTGTCCTAATCCAAGGTAAGGGTGTATCCAGGGGTGGCAACTACCCGATTTTCTTACCAGTTTTTTCAAAATCAGCTAATGAATTCAAAATTCAAATGTATTATGAATTTGCCCCCTTCTGGTTTGAACTAGATACTTCCTTGATCCTAGGTCGTGTCGACATTTTTATTTTCTAGGGACAAAATCGGGACTTTTGCAATAAAGCCAGGCAGTATGCGTATTTAGCAGATGCGTATTTCGGCTGCGTATTTTCGGCAAGATGACAATACATTTAACGTTTACATATATGCGTAGAGTACACACCACGCAGTATACCGCCGAAGATACATACCTCCGCATGCTGGTCCCGAGCGCGAAAAATACGCATCTGCTGATTACGCGTAGTGTAGACCCGCCGTAACTCTCTTGCCCAAAATACTCAGCCGAAATCTGCATAATGTGTACGCAAGAACTCTCTTGCAGAAAATATGCAGCTGAAATACACATCTGCTGAATACGCATAGTGTAGACCCGCCCTTAGGCTGCCAACACCACAAAATAAATAGGCTATATTTTTTGTGCTGGAAACAGCTTTTATTTTTATTGAATATAAAAAATTGTTATCTACTTAAATTGCAGAACAGAGAGCTTTGCCTTCGTTTAGTCCTTTTAAGAAAAAAATTATCGTTTCTCAGTTATAAATGAATGTACTATAGGCTGCCAGCAGTGACGTTTCTTAATTTAAAGCGGGATCTACACATAAAGTTTTGCCTGACGTTTTACTTGATCAGGTAAAACGGATCAGGCAAAACATTTCATGTAGACAATAAAATGTACATTTTGCCTGAACTGAACAGGACTGAACTCGGACCTGTTGAACTGATCGGTAGAGGCTGTTTCCGGTAAAACGTCAGTTTTAGCGGCATTTCTTGTGGTAGTGCATACAATTTTAATTCCTTTCGAGTGCAACTTAGAAGTTGGTATACGAAACGTCCGACATTAGATAAGATATTTTTTAGGAAATCAAACAGGTTATTGTCTTCCTCCACTAATTTTTAATTTATTTTAAACAAATAGTCCCGACATGTGTCGTAAGCAGAAACTTACATCTTCGGGAGATATTACCAAACTAAATCAACACAACATTTTGAAAAACTGGTTAAAAAACTATGTGTAGCTACTGAAGCGGTAATAGTAATAGTCATAGACATTTAAAATAAAAAACATTACTGACAAAAACAGTGCTTCCTCCATGGTGTATCAAAAACTGATCTAAAAACGTACGTTAAAACTATCAAGTGTGTACGCTAGACTTTCAACCGTCATACTTGACCCTTTTGACTGACAGGCAAGACGTAAAATGTTATGTCTAGACCAGGCTTAAAACTAAATAAAATTTTTCGGTCTCAGTTTATTTATTTCCTATCTATTTAAATCTAAAACAGACTTTGAAACCACCATATCGCATCGATCGGTTCAAAATAATTAATGCAAAAATTGCTATTTAATTATAAATACAGATGAGACAAAATATACAAAAATGGTAAGCAAAAAGACAGGAATTAGGGGAAAACATATATTTTAAATGAATTAAAAAAATTAATTGATTTTTTTTTATCATACTGCGAAATTTTAAATCTATTATATGTTTTTTTTCCTGAAAATTCCGTTTTGCTATTTTGTATTATATTTTAAATTAAAAATTTTGTTGTTTTTTTATTTGACTTTATACTTGTTATGTTATTTTTTATCAAACAAGTTTCGTGGCTAATCGGGTAAAAAGGAGTTTTTGTTTCTCTCAAATTTTTCCGTGGGTAGCTTGAAAGCTTAACCTCACGGGGGTCCAAGATCTAATGGACACCTAATAAGTGTTGACAGTTAACTGTTTCGTTCTTATGGGACTCCTCAAAACACGTGTGTTAGTATTATTTGGCTTAAAAATTCCGCTGATTGACGCTCACGTGTCTGATGGCAGGTAAAAACGCAATCAGCGTTGATCTGGCCTGAAAGGCAGAAGAGCTGTCGTAGGTCACGGATTAGTTTGTTTCTTTTTATTTTTAATCGATCTTTTCATTGATCGATATATATATATATATATATATATATATATATATATATATATATATATATATATATATAGCAGTTTATTTTCGCCTGGTCCTGTTCTGGTTTCTCTCGTATCTCGGTAGATGGCGCGTCTCGCAAGAGTTTTCTCACTATTTACATAGGATTAGAGACAAAACCGTCTAATTAACTTCGCAAGAGAGTCACATTGACCAAGCAGTGTTCTGAGAAGTCCCATAAGGACGAAACAGTTAACTATCAACACTTTTTAGGTGTCCATTAGATCTTGGACCCCCGTGAGGTTAAGCTTTGAAGCAACCCACGGAAAAAATTACTCCTTTTTACCCGGTCAGCCACGAAACTTTTTTAATTTTTAAATTCACGGGTACTAAATTTCGCGTTTGTCAGGAACAATATTTGAATTTATTTCCTACTTAAACCCTGGTAGCCTAAATGTCCCCAATTATTAAATCATCGCAGCGCGTCGTCGAGAAGGCTCATGTTAACAAGACTTAAATTTAGAAGCACAAATGCATTTATCAAGATAAGGCTATTATTTATTTAATTAATTTTATCATTGAACCCAATTTATTACTTATGTCCCAGAGACCTCTAGACAAGATCACAATAAGGCACTTTTTTTGGAACAAAATCAGTAGCGGCTGCTACAGGGAGGGCAACGAGGCAGTGCCCTCCCAAAACTAGACAACAAACAGTATTTTTAAAGGATTTATTAAAAAAAAGTAAAATCTTCCCTTACGACATGATTATCTAGTTCTTTTTCAATTTCACCCGTTTTTCAGCGGTGTATGGGTGGCAGTTCTCGCGCGGGGGCGGAAGGAATGCTTGTTTTAGTTGACGTTGGCCATTATCATCGTGCATAAACGTTCGTTGCCCTTTCTAGTGTTGCCGGTTCTATCCTTAGTGAAAACGTATAAATTTGTTTTGATTTGGGGCATAGCACAGAACGTCAAGAGGAGTCAGTAGTAAAAAGCCTTGCCGTTCGCGTGTCATTGTTTGTTTCTGTTATCGTTTGTTTATAAAATGGAAATAAATATCGTCGATTACATAATTAACCGTGCAAATTTAAATACCAAAATTAAAATTAACCACAATTTTATTGTAAGTAATGCCGAGGGGTGTTTCATAAAAACTTATATAAAAAATTATACGATGCTGAAAACTGGTTGTGCGGTTGTGATCCTGCATGCAAAGGGAATGTGTGATATCAAACACTTTAGTGAAAAGTTAAAAAGACACAAAGTAAGTGGTATTCATTTAAATAACCACATAGAATTTTCTATTCTAGGCAAGACTGATATTAGGTGCCAATTGAATAGTGTCTATAGGCAAAACTTTACTGAACATAATGAAAATGTGACCAAAATTAGACATATACTTAGTAGGGTAATAGACTGTTTAAAATTCTGTGGCATTTTTGAGGTTGCTCTACGGGGCCATAAAAAGGAAAGGCGAATAGACTGTATCTATAAACAAATAAACCAAAAACTACACCAAGTAGCTGCTTGTTTGGAAAATACTAAAATAGAATTGTTTCGGTAAGTTTTTTTTATCTTATTTCTCAAGCAATTTAAATTTCTGCCCCCCCCCCCCCAAATTTATAACGTCACCAACCGCCACTGAACAAAACTTAATTTTACCTATCACAGACTCAAAAAAATATATTTATTGAAAGCTTTTCTAAAGTTATCCAAGTTCGCGCGGAAACGGCTGTACCATCTTTTCTTGAAACATTTCAGCCCATATTTGACCTATCTAAAGCTCTACTTCGGAATGAGCTACGAAACTCAAACTTTGCACAGACATCCCAACTAACATTTATAGTAGCGGCTACATGTTCTAAAGGCTTTGATACTTTCTTATAGTAGAAATGTGGTGATCCCAACCAAAATTTGTTACTTTTTAGTTCTAACTACTATTTAGTATCAGGAAATAGTAGATGTTTCGTAAAAACGACCCTCTAAACTACTTCATAGGATTGTTTCTTGATAGTCGATTCTGATAGTCTTCTCTACCACAATAGGACGTTGCTAAAGTTTTACTTTCTTTTTAGTCGTTATTTCGTAGTCGCCCTGACTTTTATATCCTACTTAATTACCACTAGAAAGTTAAGCTTCATTGGAGTCCCAAACAAGTGTATCCGACAACTACATTATAACTTTAATTTTTACCACAAAAGTTTGTGTCATCATAGTAACATCTGATGTAACAATGTAGACAAAATAACTTTTTGGATCAACTTTAAAGTCGCAACTACTTTCAAGTAACCTTTTCGACTATCAGGGAATATAGTTTGGGACGCCATGTTTTTATGTAAGAAAGAAAATTTAATATTTTTGTTGTCGTTTTATGAGCTCATATTAAAGAGCCATACTATTTTATAAACAAATTAGTTGAAGCTTACCAAAAATGCTCTTCTTAAGCACCATTTGTTGGAGTTAACTGTCGATTATGAAAACATAACCTCCAAAATCACAACACAAAAATTCCATCAGCTACCAGAAAACGGCTCAATTTTACGGGCGCACCGGTTTTTTGCAATATATATAATGCATGTTATACAAAAAACTTTGCGTCGCACTCGAATTTTGATCCTCTGCTCGTAAATTCTCACACTTTTGGATAACATAGTTCATATCATAACCATAACCAAACAAAAAAACTAAGCGAGTCTGTTTACTGTTGTGTCCACCATATTGTGTAACAATTCTACCAAAAAGAAACGATTATATTATTTGCAACTACATCGCAACTTTTATGCCATTACGGAAAAAAAACAGCCTCTACGACGTAGTAGATACCTGGCTACGACGTAGTAGTGCAGTTGTTACTACAGTGACTTTAAACACTTGGCCAAGTAGTTATAACCAGAAATTGGTTCCCCACTTAGGGAATTATAACGTCGCTGTATGGTATACTGAGACGTAGCGGGAGTACGTTGCGGTTACTTTTAAGAAATTCTTTCTAGTTGGGGTTTCGTCGTTACAACTATAATTGTTTGTTGGGATAGATCTTTATAGAGTTAACAATCCCTTCATGCACATCCATAAAGTAGTAAAGTAGTTACGAATTCTCAAAAAACGTCGAAATTGCCACTCACTCACTCACCTACACATTCACTACTGTACTTTCAGACATGAAATTTGGCACACTGATAGAAATTATGACCAAATTCTTTTCACTCCCCTCCCCCATACATGTAAAGTTATGTAAAACTAACATTGCCCACTTCCAAAGGCTTTCCTGCCCTATAAATGTAAAATTATGTAAAATTAACATTGCCTACTTCCAGGAACACTAGGGACATGAGCTTTAGAAGTATCAGGAACTATGATAAAACCGTAGAAAAATATAAAAAAACCTCAAAATTTTTAATAAGGTATTGCAAAAGTTTTGAACAATATTCCGCATATTTTCATACTTTAAAACTTAATTATTATATATATATATATATATTTATCGGTTACACAACGTTCTACGTCTTCCGATACCCAATCTCCACTCGTTTATGTTTGCCCATAATTCATCATCTAGACCTCTTATTCTTATTTCACTATCTATTCCTTCTCTCCAGCTTCTTCTTGGCCGTCCTCGTTTTCTTCGGCCAGTTGGTTTCCATTGTAGTATTTGTTTAGGTAGTCTTTCATCATTCATTCTTTGTACAAGTCCGTACCACACCAGTTGCTTTGTTCTTATATCATCCACTAAAGTACGTTCCCCCACTGTCATAATTTCTCTTATTCTTTGATTTGTAACTCTTTCTCTTTTTGATTTCCCTGCTGCTCTTCTCCAGTAGTTCATCTCCGTAGCGGAAAGTATTTTTTCTGTTCTATCCTTGATTGGCCATACTTCTGAGCCGTATGTAATAATACTTTTTACAATGGTGTTATATATAAGCTTTTTGTTATGTTTTGATATACTTTGGTCCCAAATTATTCCATTTAATAAAGTTATTGTTTTTCTTCCTTGTACGTTTCGATCTTTTATAGCTTTGTCGAGTGTTCCGTCAGCTGTAATTTTTAGACCTAAGTATTTATACCCATCACTGGACCGAATTCGCTGCCCGGTATTATTAAATATTATCCAAATCCTTTAAAAAAGGAGTAAAATGATAACAAAAACATTTCATGTAAAAAAAAGCCTAGTACGCGAACGTGGTAGTCCGTAAAAATAGTTGAAATAAAAGTATAGCCAAGTTCTCCAATGCAAATTTCAAAATGAAAGGTTCTTACTAGTTTGGAATTTTTTTCTAAACTTGGCTATTACGGCTTCAAATAACTCTTAGGCACAGTGCTAAATTGAACATAAAGAAGTTTGGCTGGAATAGCAAAGTTTAGAAAAATAGTTACAAACTAGTAAGAACCTTTCATTTTGAAATTTGCATTAGAGAACTTGGCTATACTTTTATCTCAATTCTTTTTACGGAATACCACCTTCGCGTACTTTTTACATGAAATGTTTTTGTTATGATTATGTTTTATTACTTACTACCCTTTTCTTTTTTAGGTTCTCCTTTATCTCTAAAACCCTATTTGTATTCGTTTTATTTGTTTTAATGATGCGAAACAGACCCGAATTTTTGTTTTTGCTTTAAAGGAAAATGCACGTTTTACAGGGGAGGACAATACTGATGATATTTAAAATCGTGCTGAAAACGTCTTTTTGTTCTTATCTTTTCGGATACTGTTCCGGTATAAATTGGCAATTATTTTTAGGTTACGGTCCTCTAGACTTCTTTAGGCCAACTTAACAGTTGGAAAACGTTTAAAGAGCTTACCAAAAGTAATTACATGATTATATTTTCCTAAAACACATTCATCGAAAATATCTCCTATTGGGATATTTTTTTAAAATGGCGGTTTGTATTACAATAAATCTGGCTCGAAAAGGTGGTATTTTACATACCTTAACATTTATAGGGGAGGGAAGTAAATTTAAATTTTGAGTTTTTTTCACTTTTTTTAGTTTTATCATAGTTCCTATCGGCCTTCCAAAGCTCAGCTCACTAGTGTTTCTGGAAGTGGACAATGTTACTTTTACATAACTTTACATTTATAGGAGAGGGAAATAAATTAAAATTTTGGGGTTTTTCAATTTTTCCCTATAGTTTTATCATAGTTCCTATCAGTCTGCCAAAGTTCAGCTTTCTAGCGTTTCAGGAAGAGGGCAATGTTACTTTTACATAACTTTACATGTTTAGAGAAAAGGAGTAAATTAGAATTTTTGGGTTTTTTGATTTTTTCTAGGGGTTTAGTCATAATTTCTATCAGTTTGCGAAATTTCGGCTTGGTAGCATGTCTGGAAGTACAGTAGAATTTTGATGATGTATACATGAATGAGTGAGTGAGTGGCAATTTCGACGTTTTTTGAAATTTCGTAACTACTTTACTAGTTAATGAGAGTCCATGAAACTTGGAATAGTTGTTAAGATTGAAGATCTACGACTTTGCGTTTGAGTTTCGTAGCTCATTCCGACATAGATGAAATGTTACAAGAAAAGAGCGCGAACTTGGCGTGGCGTGGCTGATCATAAGCCGAAAATAGTATGATGGGAATAAATTTAGTGGAGGACGACTTAGAATTTTCAATTTTTTCCAAATAACTTATTTTGAGTGAAAATAAAAAAACTTTTGACGATTCCAATAGCGGTCAGTCATATGGATGGATAAAAGGATAAAAAATTATAACTTTTATCAAGGTAAAAGTTTTTTCAAGAACAATTTTTACTATAAAAATATTGCTTGTTATAGTTTTGTATATCAGCAGGGGTGAACAGCTAACCCAAAATGTGTACACCGATTGTGAAAGCACAATCTTTTGCTAAGGGGGGGGGGGGGGGCGACAGCCCATCAAAAATTCTTGCGACCAACAAAAAAAAAATCATGTCTTCATGTCTATAGTTTCCTTTGCGGGGGATTGTGAAGGACTGTGGTTCGATTGTGAGGGGTTGTGAGTGATTGGGACAGACTGTGTAAAGATTGTGAAGGATTGTGGGATGCAGGATTGTGAAAGATTGTGAGTGATTGGGATGGATTGTGTAAAGATTGTGAGGGATTCTGAAGGATTGTGGTAAGATTGTGAAGGATTGTAGTAAGATTGTGACAGATTGTGAGTGATTGGGAGGAATTGTGTAAAGATTGTGAAAGATTGTGAGAAATGTGTACACCGATTGTGAGAGCTGTTTACCCCTCGCAATTAACCATATAAAATAATCAAAATGTGAAAATGCATTATTAGAAACAGTTTTCAGCGAAATTACTAATTTAAATATGGCATTTAATTTACCAAATTTTTTTAAATAAATGCTCTACCAACATAGAGATTAGGGACCTATTGCAATAAAGCCAGGCACAAATTGTGCCGGGCACTATATTGACAGTTTCACATTATAAGAACAGCTGTCTTCTTTCAAAATAAGGCCATTGTGTATTATTATAAGAGCCGGAATTAATAGTGACGCCACAATTAATGGAAAATAAATGACTGGATTTCTAAAGTCGACTTTGGTATGTCAGTTTTGAAAGATCAACTGTCAGTTTTTAATGCGAAACTGTCAATATAGTGCCCGGTCCAATTTGTGCCTGGCTTTATTGCAATAGGTCCCTAATATTTTGCGTTTTGTCACACGTCTACGTATTTTGGCTCACACGTATACTATAACTATAGTAGTGTGAGTTATGGTAATTGTGCCAAAATAAGATGCTCCGATTTCAAAAATGTTCATATATCTTTTAGATGATTTCAGAATGGTAACGAAAAGGCTTTAAGACAGGGGTGTTGTATCTCTCCAACACTTTTTAAAATATATATCGCAATAGCTTTAAAAAACTGGAAGAGTAAAGTGCACGGCATGGGAATACAACTTAGCGACCGATTTACCATATACACACTACAGTTTGCTGACGACCAAGCAATTGTAGCTAATGATAAAGAAGACATGGAGTATATGATGAGAAAATTAACGGAAGAATACCAAAAGTGGGGATTAACAGTGAACCTGGACAAGACACAGTCCTTATGTATTGGAAACGAATCCAGTGAGTTGGAACTAGACAATGGACAAACAATATCTCCATGCAATGAGTATGTATACTTGGGTGTCACATTCAATAAGACAGGAACAGAATGTAAAGAACTGGAAAAAAGAATAGTAAAAGCAAAAAAGGTTATTTGATGTCTTAACAGTATTTTATGGAGCAGAGAGATAAAAAAGAATGTCAAATTTAACATATATGAAAAAATGGTGAATATATGGAATAAAGACTTGTCGCGTAACAGAAAAATACAAAACAAAAATGGAAAATGTCGAAATGGATGCAATAAAAAGATCCATGAGAATATCTAGAACATATCACAAAAGAAACGAGATCATAAAAGAAAGAATGGGAATCGAGGGATGAACGGATGAACAACGAAATATTACCAAAGCAGGTCCTAGAATGGCAACTAATAGGGCACAGGAAAAGGAAGCGTCCTAAACAAGAATGGCAACAGTCAATCCAAAGATCAATGAGTCTAAAAAACCTGACAGAAGATGATTGTCAGGATCGAAGGAGGTGGAGAATAGGCGTCGGAGAACGTAGAAAAACGTTCTAAACCGATATAGTAGTAGTAGTATAATTTTAAAACATTTTTATCACGCCGTCTGTCTGTATGTCCGTCTGTTTGTCTGTCTGTATGTCTGTCTGTCTGTATGTCCGTCTGTCTGTATGTCTGTCTATATGTCTGTATGACGAAATTACGCTTCGTCTAAATTATTTTCGACTACATTATTTTCGACAATCTTACGAAACTAGAAAACTACGTTTTGTTTAAATTATTTTCAGCTATTATATTTTCGATTTTTTTATTTTCGACCGAATTACGGTTTGACTTTTTTTTTTCGACATTTTTATATTGCGCCAAAATAAAGCTACCTTAACTCGCAGAACGACTAGTTCTTATGGTTGTCTGTGCCTACTGGCTCCATTTTTTATTAAAGCAAGGAACGGTTCAAAGGCTCAATCCGGTTCTGTTATATCACGGATCACCATGGTGATCCGTGGTTATACATCCTATTTTTTCTAAATTTATTCAAGAAACAAAAGATTTGTAAAGGAAAATATGAAATCCTGAGGTTTTCAGTTACCAAAAAAAAATCCTAAGAGGGCTTTGAACTTAAGGCAGTCTTATTAAACATTATTTTTACCTTATATGATTTTTATCTACCTACCTACTTGTAAATATTTTTTAAATAAAAATCCATTACAAATTAATGAGTGCCTAAGCTAAGTTAATAACAATAGCGTTAATTTTAAAAGGCTATTTGAAAAGAATTACACAAGCGCAAAACTGAATCTTTAATTTTAATTTTTTATTCGAAATTTTTGTATAAGAGCAAAGTTTACACAATTATATTTTAATTGTGTAAACTTTGATAAGAGACTTCTACTTAAAAATTAAATGGATCCATGACGGATCTGACATCTTCCTAGCTAGCGGATTATCACACTTCAAGTGTGATAATATGATATAATAATATGATAATATATTAGCCTTGAAAACAGTTTTTTATAAATATCTCAGAAACTAAAGCTCCTACGAAGTTTTTGGTTATAACATGAATTATTGAGCAAAATATAGTCTACTATATTCCGAAAACAGTGTATTGATACGATGCTCCGTGAAAAAGTTAGCATTTTTTAAAGCTTTTAATTCTCAAAAAACTGTAATTAGCATTAATGGATTTTGACCAAAATCTAATCAGCTCGTAAGAGTGTAGAACACTACATTACCTGAAAATTTTATGAACATCCGTTTAGCGGTTTAGGAGCTATCGTGTTACGAAGAGAAATAATATACACACACACACAGACACACAGACAGACATCTCGACGATATTGCTAGGATAGGTCCAAATACATCCATTGCTATTTATTTATTTATTTATTTCAACAGTATCTACAGCAAAAAGCCAATTACAGATACTGACATTCAACAATAAAAAAAGATTTTATACAATACGTCACTTCTACAGATGATAAATAACAAACAAATCAAATTACATAATTACTGCTGCGCACTTTTTGATCTATAATTTTTTTGAATTCCTTATAGCTAACATTGTCAATATCAACATCTGAAGCATACTTGTTAAATAAGTTGCATAAATTGTAGATAGGAGAGCTTTTAAATAGATTTGTTCGTGGATAAGCTAAATAAAAGTTATTTTTCGACCTTGAATTGATTCGATTTATGACAAATGGAAGTTGTTTAACTATATTAGGAAAATCAACATCCCCTTTGAGAATTCTATACATTGTTGTTAAAAAAATTTTAGTTCTTCTTTGGTATAGTGATAATCTATCAAATATTTTTAATAAGATGTTGTTGTCACAACCTCTTTGTGGATAAATCCCAAACTTTCTAAAGTACATGGGCTTTTAAAAATTTTCGTTGAACTCCCTCAATCATACCAATCCAAATGTCATATTGGGGGGACCAGATAACCCTTCCATATTCCAGTATTGGTAATACCAGACTGTCAAATAAGTATATGCTTACGTCTATGTTAAAACTTTTAGTATTTCTACAAATAAACCCAGCAACTTTCTGGGCACTCCTAATTTTAGAAATAATATGTGATGAAAATGAAAGATTAGCATCGAAGGATACACCACCTAGGTCTTTTTGTTCAGATACACGCTCTAGGTTCTCATTATTTATTGTATAATCAAATTCAATTAAGTTTTTGTTACGGTTACGACTAAATGACAAACAAAACCATTTACCCAAATTTAAGTTATTTTTCCTGGCTAGGAAGGTAAAAAAAGGGACAGGTAAGAATTAAAGGCCCTGGATACATATAAATGATCTATTTTTCGCGTGGCGAAACTAGAAGTCATGGGGCCCCGAGGCAAACAATTTTTTGGGGGCGCTCAAAAGTCAATAAGAATATAAAATGCTTGTCAACAAAAATTTATCTTTTGCCATAATAACAAAATAAAATCTCTTTTTCTTGCTTTTCAATTGGCAAAATCGTTTCAACATCGTTTTACTACGTATTTTAAAGCTAGCTTTTTTAAAGTTAGCTATTTTATAAACCTAATAAATATAAAATATACATTTAATGGCGGATCCAGAATGTCAGGAGGGACCAGGAAGACAAAAAAAATTTTTTGTTGTTGTTTGTTGGACTTAAAAACCAGATGAAAATAAAATTTTAATAAAAGTTTTTTTTGAAAAAAAATAAATAAATGTGATTTTTAGTTAAAATTTAGTTTAACAAGTTTTTTGTATATTTAAGTTACGAATTTATTGCCGTTAAAAAAAGATGTTTTTACTAGGGCCGCGGGGGCCCCGTTTACGCCGGGGCCCCGGGCTCTGCCCCGGTTTGCCCAACGATAGCTATGCCACTGAAGGTGGGTAAGCGAGGGCTTTTGGGATGGGGTAATTACCCGCCCCCTGTACTGTAAACCCAACATGGACTTTATAATTCCAAATATTCAATATCTTTATTTGTTCAGTAAAGCCCAGAAATGTAGAAAAAAAAACACTTTTTACAAAAATTTCGCCTGCGGCGCTTAAATTGGATCATTTTGCATTCTAAGAATTAAAATTACTCGAAACTAGATATTTACGAATACTGGCAAAGTGTGACACTAAATAGTTCTGCACGAAAATACTTTAATTTTTATTTATACACAAGACCGGAGTTATGAGGGAAAGGAACAATCTGATTATCCCCCCATGGAAAATAAATTATGCACAGATAATTAATAAAATGGACTTATGCAATAAAGCGAGACAATAATAGTGCCGGGCACTATTCTGTCAGTTTTTCATTGAAAACTGACAGTTGATCTTTCAAAATTGACATACCAAAGTCGAATTTATAAATCCAGTCGTTTATTTTTCATTAATAGTGGCGGCACTATTCATTCTGGCTCTTATAATACACAAAGGCCTAATTTTGAAAAAGACAGCTGTTTTTATAATGCTTTATTGCAATAAATCCCTAATAACTCCTTCTTAGAACAAAAAAATGGTAACAAAAAAATACCCAAATCTTGGACCTCTCTGTCTAGAACAAAACAAATTTACTAATATATCCTTTTTTGAGAGAACTATAATTGTTTGGTTATTTATTAATTTGATAACGCTTAGTATACAGGGTGTTTCACGAACATCGAAACAGAGGCCTTTTAGGCTATTTAAAGTGCGAATTTGGAGAAACGCTCGAACACATCGATTTTGTTTGCGAGGGGGAAACTTTTTGGCTATTTTGAAACTTCTGTAGCACGTACCCCCTTCGAGGGGTATACTTTACCCCTATATTTTCAATAGGGAAAGTGGGTCTAGTGATACCTTGTTTTGAAGGCCTTTTAAATATCCTTACAACCGTGTTAAAATTTCAAAAACTTATCCATTAGTTTTTGAGATAATTGCCTTCAAACTTTCAAATTTAACATGGACTGACAAAATAAAAATTTTATTAGAATTTTATATTTTTCGGATTTAATTTTTATTTGATCATTCCGTGTTAAATTTTAAAGTTTAAAAGCAAATATCTCAAAAATTAATCGATGGATTTTTGAAATTTTTACACGGTTGTAAAGAAGCAGAAGATGTCACACATTGGGGTAAGTGGTGTTGAGAACAAGTGGTTGTGTGAGTTTCTGAAACGGAAACAATATGTGGAGATAAAGTATATTGGGGAGAAACGAGAGCAAAAAATAACTAGTTCCACTCAGTTGAATGTTCAGTGTGGTGTGCCTCAAGGTTCAATTTTGGGGCCTATTTTGTTTGTTTTGTACTTGGATGATCTAAACATGACAATTGATACTGACAAACTGACGTTTTACTGTGACGACTCTACCCTCAAAATTAGTGAAAAAGATCGAGAAAACTTAAAATATAAATGCACGTCAGAAATGGAAAACATGGTTGATTGGATTGGACAGAATTCTTTATTTTTAAACTTAAAAAACACATTATCTCAGATTTTCAAACCATCAGAAAAAAGACCTTACAGACATAGAAATTAAAGTCCATAATACTAATATTGAAAGGGAAACACATGCGGAGTTTTTGGGAGTATTAGTTGATCAACATTTGCAATGGAAGGAGCATACTTCCAAACTGTCAAAAAAAATGGGATCTTATTAAAAATCTAAAATCCGTTTTGACAGTTCAACAGCTAACAACAATATACCACGCTCATGTCGAATCTCGAATACGATATGGTATAGTCATTGAGTTGTATAAAGCCCTGAAAGGGTATAGAAGTCAATGGGTATAGTGTTGTGGGGTTGTTCATCTGGAGGTGGCTCTGTTTTTGTAAAGCAGAAGAGAACAGTCCGAATTATGTTGGGCGTGGGTCAAATGGAATCATGTAGGCAACTGTTTGTTGATCTAAAAATACTGTCTTTCTATTCACTATATATTTATGAACTATCAAAGTACATTTTTAATAATAAAGAAAAACTTCTTAAGAATCAAGATGTACATAGTTACAACACGAGATCAAAAATGCATAACATGGTTCCATTTCACAAATATAATATAGGAAAGAAATTGCCACTATCTATGGATACAAAAGTATATAGTAAATTACCAAAACAAGTCCAAGAATCGCCTAACCTAGAAATATTTAAGGCTAGAATTAAAATATATCTTTTGGAGCGTCCATTTTACTCAATGGAGGAGTATTTTGAGCAAGGCTGAGTCATTGACTTTTTTTATTTTATTTGTTTTTTTTTATTTGGGTGTAATATGTATGTATATTATTCTTTTTAATCTAATTGTAATTAAATTATTCTAACTAGGAATCCAATGTTGTATACCAAATCTAGTTTTGGCATTTAAATGTAACCATTTGAACGCTTTCAATAAAATACATGGTTAGACAGAGAGCCACACTGGTTTGCGATAAAAATGTATATTTAAAGTTACATTTAAAGTCAGAATTCCTTTTCTCTTTGGATCTATTTTGATATCATTAGGTGAAATTTATTTTTTTTTTAATTTATTTTTGTTTTATTTTATTTATTTATTTTTTGTTTAGGTTGATTAGGTACTGTATATTTTATGTTCCTGTACTTGATTATACATTTTTAACTTATTTAGACTAATTACTATTGTAATTGATGTTTTCCATACAGTTTCTAAATTGTCGAAGGAAAATAAAGATTTATTTATTTATTTATTATTTATTTATTCAAGAGAGCTTCAAAACAAGGTACCGCTATACCCACTTTCCCTAGTTAAAATACAGGGGTAAAGTATACGCCTCGAAGGGGGTTCGTGCTACAAAAATTTCAAAATAGTCAAAAAGTGTCGCCCTCGCAAACAAAATCGACGTGTCCGAGCATTTCTCCAAATTCACACTCTAAATACCCAAAAAAGACTGTGTTTCGAAATTCGTGAAACACCCGATATGTAGGTACAACTCGCTGAAATAATATTCTTTGAAATTATAGTTATTTCTTTAACTTTTTGGAATTATTACAAAAACTGACGTAGTTTAATAGGAGCATAGTATAGGCTTTTTAATTTATTTAATCACTTTATTTTATTTTTATTTTATTTTGATATATGAAGGTCTTTTTTTGTTTGAAAGAATTCTCGTTACATTATTATAAAACGCGAATATTTGTATTAGTTTTTTTTTTCATTTTACGCATATTTTTTTCTTCGTAACATGTATATTTTTGACCCGCACTTGTGTCCTAGGTAGGATACCTACGCGGCATACTACTAACGAGTCAAATCACAACTAGAGACGAATACCCTCCTAGGAGATAATAAGTCAAGATTGGTCAAGATCAAGCGGCAAGGAATACATTTCCTATATATAGTTTGCTACACAGAAAAAAAATTGTGTCCTTAAGACCACACGGCAGAAGTGTAAACTTCAACAAGGCGAAATTAATAATACGAAATACAAGATTTTTTGCGTTGTATATTGACAAAGTAATATACAAAGTAATAACCTTTACTACTACTTTGTCGGTTTAGAACGTTTTTCTACGTTGTCCGACGCCTATTCTCCACCTCCTTCGATCCTGACAATCATCCTCTGTCAGATTCTTTTGAGTCATTGATCTTTGGATTGACTGTTGCCATTCTAGTTTAGGACGCCCTCTTTTTCTGCGCCCTATTGGTTGCCATTCTAGGACCTGCTTTGGTAATCTTTCGTCGTTCATCCGTTGTACATGGCCGTACCATATCAGTTGCCTTTTAGTGATGTCATCCGTTATGCTTCTCTCGATTCCCATTCTTTCTTTTATGATCTCATTTCTTATGTGATCTATTCTAGATATTCTCATTGATCTTCTTATTGCATCCATTTCGACACTTTCTATTTTTGTTTTATATTTTTCTGTTACGCGACGACAGCGTGCTTTTGACCATTGTTTCATATATGTTAAATTTTACATTCTTTTTATCTCTCTGCTCCATAAAATACTGTTAAGACATCCAATAACTTGTTTTGCTTTTACTATTCTTTTTTCCAATTCTTTACAGTCTGTTCCTGTCTTCTCAAATGTGACACCCAAGTATACATACTCATTGCATGGAGATATTGTTTGTCCATTTTCTAGTACTAACTCACTGGATTCGTTTCCAATACATAAGTACTGTGTCTTGTCCACGTTCACTGTTAATCCCCACTTTTGGTATTCTTCTGTTAACTTTCTCATCATATACTCCATGTCTTCTTTATCATTAGCCACGAGTAGTAATAACATTTACATAATTATAATTGGGTATAAATTACTCTGGTAAATTTTGCTCTTAGTGGCCTTCATCTGCATCATCATACCGTTCTGCTGACTGTTCCTCTCACAGTTAGTCGACTCGAGCCGACTTCACCCGAATGAGAGTTACATAGCCGAGCGTGACGGCTCAGTTCAATTCAGTACCCCCAAAAAGTGCTAAACGCGCCTATAGAAGTTTACACTTCAAAAATACCTGCAGAAATAAACCAGTGCACAGATGCCTTTAAGAGAGGCAAACAAAGGAAAAAATAATACCAGCACACAGAAAAAACAAAATTGTTAAATCTACATTTTTGCCCAATTGCAACACGGCGAAAGGAAGGGTAATGTTTTTCGATTGTTGTATGTAAGTAAATATGTATGTTTGTGTTATTCTAGAGGCTAAACGGCTGAACCGATTTTGACAAAAAAGGTGTCGTTGAATTGCTACTGATCCCAGAGGTGCTATAGGCTATATTTTTTTAAACAGGAATCAACATGGCGGTCTTCAGACGCCATTTTGTTACATGATGTAGGTTTTAAGGCATACAAATTATCTAAATTTCAGGCGATTTTATTGAAATTCCTTTGATTACCCATTGCAAATGTCTTCTAATTTGCTTTAGTTACTTTGTAGTCCTCCCTGCTCCCATCCATATCCCGTCTTGTCATTCCCCCCCCAACCCTATTCAAAAACCATATTCGCATAATTTTATCAAAAATTCTTTCTGCATACGCTTTGAGATTTTTTTTCCAAGACCATTTTACTAGTCCCCCCCCCCCCGCCTATCCCTCTCTCCTCCCCACCATCCTTATTAGTAATAGTTATAGCTATAACTTTCACAAATATAAAGCGATTTCAAAAGTTTTTTCTCCACACGCTTGAAGACTTTTTTCCAACATCATTTTACTAGTTTCCCCCTCACTCTCTTCTCCCCTCCCTCTTTATTAGTAATAGGTGTAGCTAAACTTTTCACAAATATAGAGCGATTTCAAAAATTCTTTCTGCACACGCTTTAAGACTTTTTTCCAACATCATTTTGCTCGTTTCCCCCTTCCTCTCCTTCTCTTCTCCCCACCCTCCTTATTAGTAATAGTTGTAGCTCTACCTTTCACAAATTTAGAGCGATTTCAAAAATTCTTTCGGCACCCGCTTTAAAATTTTTTTCTACACCATTTTACTAGTTCCCTCCTCCCTCTCTCCTCCCCCACTTTCACTTGATAGAAGGTAACACTGTTCGCGTCCGTAGAAAATTTACATGTACTTTTTGGGTAAAGCTAAATGAATTGTAAATGCATAGTGCTTTTTATAAGGCTGAATAAGAATTAAACCTAAAAGTTGGAAATAAAAAAATTTTAAATAAAAAAATCACCCAACTGCTAAATTTACTTGTAACAACTAGTCGCAGTTGGGTACAAAATTACCCAATAACCTGATTCATGAAAATACAAAACTGTATAATTTCGTAAGTGCGCTTTGGGCATCAAAACTAAAAGTTGAAGCATGTCGTACATTATAGGTATACCTATCAATTTTGTACCCAACTGCGACTAGTACTTACAAGTAAATTTAGCAGTTGGGTGTTTTTTTATTAATTTTTTTTTATTAATATGGTTAAGATTCATATATTTAAATTAATTAAATTTGGATCATCGTAACAAAGTGGATATTGTTAATTTAACGCTTTGGTTTCGTTAATGTTTATGTTCTTAAATTAACAATGTCAATCTTTAATACGTATTAATTGAAATATACAATTTGTTGGAACCAAGCTTCTCCCTATTTCTTTACATGTAAAATTCACTCATAACCGGACACTCTAATAACAGGACGCGGTCAATTTTTTTTAATTAAAAAATTCTGAAACCTCCCCTTGGTTTTAACAAATTTGTCCGCCTAATAGAGGTGTCTGCAAGAAGAGGTTTCACTTTAAAATAACAACACAATTCCATTAGAAATGACACACAATGGTATTAGTCAGAGCATATTATTTTAAAAGGCTTTCCGTTTTCGGTCTAGAAGCAAATCATATTACTTTTTGGCAACAGTCTATTTCCTTCTTATTTGACCCCGCTGAATCCGAATATCTCTGTTGCCAACTCGAAAAATCGACAGAGACGGAGAAAATCCCCCCCAAACCCCCAACAACCTGTTCTTTTTTAGTTTTATGCAATTTTCTCGAAAACTAACCTTTTTATCAAAAATTGCAAAGAACAGTTTTTTGTGGAGAATAAAATTCCCTTTCCAACGATGTATTGGTCAATAAGGTTAGGAAAAGCAAGTAGCTCTTCAGTGGCGTACGTAAATTGGGATTATTTAGAAAAAACATGTTTATTATAGGTTTTTCAAAATTTTCTCAAAAACTTTATTAAAATGTCGGGTTGTTGCCATATTTAAGGCTTCAGGGACGTACTAATATAAACTTATTTTCAAAAATAACTGAAATAATCAGTTTCTCTTGCATATCTAAATATCTTTTCTAACTAATATTTTCAGAAAAAAATGTGCCTTTATTCTTTATTGAGGATAAGACAATTTCTTTTTAAATGATATATTACAAAGTGAGGTTGATGTTATGATAAATACTTCAAAAAGGTTCGTAATTTATACCTACTAAAATAAAATGTTTCCAAATTAAAATAAACTGTTTTTTGATTAGATTAGATATGTTGATTTATCTAAATAAGTTCTTTAAAGCAAAAAAACACCGGTGGTTATAAGGCGAGGGGGCATAGGGGCCATGGCCTCCCCCTAAGCAATATTTTTGTGCAGAAAGTAACAGTAGTAACTTTGACACCCGTGTTTTTGGTTATTTTTTTAAGCATATGCAACTAAAAATAAAATGGTGAATCTTATGCAACGGTTGGGGGGGGGGGGCATAATCATAATTAGGTACTCATACTTTCGACCTTTTGAACTTTCGACCTTTTGTTTTTTGATCTTTTGTACTTTCGAACTTTTGTACTTTCGACATTTTCGACCTTTTGTACTTTCGAGCTTTTATCCGCCGCTCTTTATTATCCATCGAAAAGCTAATAAGACACAAAATTGATTAGTTTGGATTGATCTTAAATAATTTCTTTAAATTAAGAACACCACTAGAGCGATAAATATAAAATAACTTCCACTTTGTTGTACATCGTTTGAAAGAAAATTTTATTGGCAATGACGAAGTATAGAACACATTTTTTGATAAAGAGCTTGGTTTTTAAGAAAATTGAAGAAAATGTATGAAAAACATGTTTTTTTTAATGATTTGTTGAAATCACCCCCATTGACGGACGTCGCTGGAGAGTTTGCTATAAGTCAAACCCCACCGAGTTTCACATTTTTAAACAGGGAATTTCCCTGTCTATAAAAAAGTGTAGAACAAGTTTTTTCATATTAAGCTTAGTTTTTGAGAAAATTAGATAAAACCTGTAACAAAAATGGTTTATTTTCTGTTTTTTCAAAATTAATTTAATTTACGAATGCCCCTGAAGTTTTATTTATAAAACCGATTTAATCATGTGATACGTCATTTTAAAGGAAATTTTATTGAGTATACCAAAATATAATACATGGTTTTCTGTAGATATTAGTTTTTAAAAAAATTAAATAAATCTTGGAAAAAACATAGGTATTTTTTAAACTTTTTTTAATTACTTTAATTAACGGACGCCGCTGGTGAGCTTGTTATTAGTCTAACTTTATTAGGTTATACCACGTTGAAAAGGGAACTTTATTGTCAACAATAAAGTATATTATACATTTTTCTCTTAGAAGCTTAGTTTTTAAGAAAATTTGAAGAAACCTCAAACTTTCAGATTTTGGGGGTCTGGGGGGGGTTTTTCGGAGGTTTTTGCAGTCATTTAAAAAAAAAATAATTTGTTATTATTTTTTAATTATACAAATATATATTTTGAATGTACACCTGTGACAATTTGGGCTTTCCAGCGGCAATTTAAAATTCTGCCTCCATTTTGGCCGCCATCTTGAATATCTCAGCCCCTGTCAATATTTCGAGTTGGCAACAGGGATATTCGGATTCAGCGGGGTTAAAATAGGGGGAATTGCCCATTTGCCAAAAAGTAATATAAAATGCTTTTAGAAAGTGGATTTTCCCGAATCTTGCCTTAACTAATTATCTATTATTAACATATAAGCATAGATGAAGCCACACTACTACTTTTGACACTTATTTCCGAAATTCCACTTTAAGAGTTCCACATAAGGGAATTATGTTTGCCAATAGGCAAAACTGCTATTTGGAATTTTCAAATAGCAGTAAAATAGTCTAATCAACGAGAGGGTTGTAGCGAGGGGTGGCTAGGTATTTCCTTTTGGTGTACAGGTAAATGCTTGGGAAATATTAGGAAATACCATTGAAATTTGAGGAAATACTAGGAAATACCAGGAAATACCGTATGTATTTTTTTTTTGGTGTACAAAAATCGGCGGTAGAGCCACCCCTCCGGTTGTAGAGTGCATGGAGGGGGGGGGGGAGAATTTTTCTCTTCCGGAAATAATTTAAGGGTAGTTAGGACATTAACATATCAAAAGTCCACACCTCTAGCCCCCCCGCTTCAGTGGCGGAGGGGGGTAAAAAGGTGCAATTTTTCGGTTTTTTGCCCATAACACGATTACGGCGCGGTGTACAATAAAATCTTGCATTAGAAATTAAAGAACATTAAATTCCCTACAAAATGGGTATGCTAACCTGACCTTTAACTGTAACAGATTTTGGTTCGGTTCGGTTAAAAACACACTTTTGTTTTTAATTTTAGAAAAAAATCGTGAAAAACGACAATGTGGTGCATTCAATTTTAAAATAGAAATTTATTTCTTTTTGAATACGTAATCATAAATTAAAAGCTACAGGTGTTTTAGTTTTATACTGATATTTCTGATTTTCTACAAAAAACTGTATAATTGCTTTTACCATAACCTTCTTCTTCATCATTATCATTATGAGTCTTCGGTCAAGCTTTAGGGGCACTAGGACGGGGGTAAATAAAAATGAATAAGTGTTATCTGAAAACAAACTTAAGAAGAAACGTTCTCACTCCACTTGGAATCACAATTGAATTATAATGTTATAACTTTATTGAACCAGCTAAAAAAATGGATTTCTAGTCATTGATAGTCAAGTTTTTATAAGTCATGTATACGAAGAATAATTTTTAGATTGATTTATATTAATAAGTTTTAGAATAGAATTCTTAACATATTGTATTGACTATGTCTACAAATTTTGCATATGAAATAAACAGAAAACTTATACATCTGTAGATACAAAAACTGATGCAATTCTGTACGTACGTACTAATATTTGTACATAGCTAATGTGGAAATGTTTATAATTAATATTATTATAATTATTTTGTTTGTCTTGCTTTTTTGAATTTCTGGCTCGATTTCTTCATCTTCATTATGATTGATTAAAACAAACACACCCTTTAAAAATTTCCTGTGACAATTGTGCTAGATTTGATGTAACTGTAGTTAGTTACGCATGTACAAAAAATCATGTGTAACATTTTTTTGATACCACTGAATATTTGGTAAAGGCTGAAACTATAGAGTTTGCTTTAGATTCCCAATCCCATAGTTCTGCAGCTAGCTAATTTGCTAACCAAACCTGTAGCCACTTGATAATATGTTTTAAGTTAATGTTGTTTTGTTGTTGAAACACTTGCGAGATATGATAATAGATAACGAAAATGTTTGCAGTTATTATAATTATACTTATTTTGTTGTACGAGGCTTCTAGGTGGGGATATATGGACAGTCTAGGTCTGGGTTTACGTCTATGTTGACTTCCAGCTTCCAGCTCTAAGTTTTATTCGGTGTTCTCAACTGCAGGGATCACTAAAAATTATATTATGTATTTTGAGATGTTCTCAAAGAAAAAAATGCTGAAATTGGGAATAGAGTAGAATTTTTTTCAGTGTACCTGGCCTATAGAATAAACTTTTCTATTCCCAGGTTAACAATAACAATGAGATAAGATACCTGTTGTAGAGTTGTTTCCTGGTGCTTAAAGACCGTATATTCATTTAAAACTTTTTTTACCTTCCTAGCCCGCGCAGCCGTGGATAAAGAAAACAATGAGATAATATTATTATTAGTATTTATTTAGCTTCAGATGTTCTGTCTAACTATCTATCAAATCTTGTGAAGCGTTTTTGACACACTTCCGAGCACACTTCCCATTATCCGATTTGGATGAAATTTGGTACACACATAGTGGTCCCATGACAATACAACACAAAAAAAAATATGTTCTCCCACCCCTACCCCCACCCCCTTCCATAAAAAAAGCGTTTTTGACACACGACACGCTTCACTTCAAATGACTTTTATAAAATTTGGTATATGCCACTGGCGAAATAAGATTTTTTTGGATATTTTCGACATATCTCATGAAGACAAACATAAAATAGCATAAAATAAGCCCTCATGGGGTCTCGGGCCCCCCCCAAAACTGCCTCGGGCCCACCCCGAAACTTTTTTCTATATACGCCACTGGTATATGCATAAAGGTCCGATGGTAATACAGCCCAAACAAAAAATATATTTCTACCTCTACCCCACCCTCTCCTTCCCCCAATAGAAAAATGAGTTTCCAAACCACTCACGATCAGCGATTTCATTATAATCTAGAATAAACTCTTCTGTTCTGTTATTGAACAAATATTTCCATTTAATAGAGTAGATAGCTGGGACTAAAAAGTAGAAAATAAATTGGTAAAAAAAATTTTAAGTCACAAGCTTTTATAAAATGCACTAAAAATTAAAAAATAATTTTCTAACATTTTAATATTACATATCATAATAATAAAAGCGATGGCCGCAAATCAAAGCATAAGTTAATCTAAATTTGTGATCTAAACACTTAAAGAATATTCAACATAGCAGGTCATCAAAGATATGTTTGATGTGCCGCAATGTTATGCCATTGCCATACCTAAGTCAGAGAAATTCTGGGGTATCTTGGGTCGGGTTGTGTGGGCTTGGTACCTCTGCATTTTTCTGCTAGATTGATTCTTGCAAATGGTGATATTTAATTGATACGGATATCTTATCGTGCTAACATCGTCAAAATTTCCATCAGTCGGCCATCGCTTTTATTATTATGATAATATTAGAATGTTAGAAAATTATTTTTTAATTTTCAGTGCATTTTATAAATGATTGTGAATTAAAAAAAAAATTACCAATTTTTTTGGTGTATCTTATCAATCTCGCTGTGACGTCTATCCATGGGTGTGTGTGTGTGTGTGTGTGTGTGTGTGTGTGTGTGTGTGTGTGTGTGTGTCTGTTTGACCCACGCTAGCTCCGGAACCGCTGGACCAATCTTTATGGGATTTTCATGAAAAATAGGATTCGGCACTGTAACGAATTCATTAAATTTTGGTCAAAACTGGCGATCAAAAAATTTTAAAATTCTAATATTTTATCGGAGCATTGCATTAAATATGCCACGAAATATAATAAAATACATTTCTCTCAGTAATAAGTGTTATACCCAGAAACTTCGTAGGAGAATTCGTTTCTGGGATATTTACAAAAAACTCTTTTCAAGGCTGATATAGCGTCGAGTTTACTAGGAGTGTGCTCACAATGGACTACGAAGGTATCAGGTGCGTCATGGATCCATTTAATACTACCCTAATTACTCTAATAGATCGTTGCAAACAAAAATTGAAAAAGAAAGACTACTTTATTCTTATCCAAAAAAATCGGGATGCGACTGCGCGGACGCGTCACACCTATTTTTAACACCTATTTTTAACACCTATTTTTAATACACTTCTATTAAGGTAACTGATAATGACGAGCGCAGCATTCATTAAGGGACCTTTTACACGCCCCCCTGTAGCTAATTTTATCCTTTATAAATGGGACATTAAATAGCAGTCACGTGACATTTAGAAGCCGAATTTTGACCTTTAACACCTGATTCCCACCTACGACTTTCTCGTGGGTGCCTGCTCACGCGTCACATGATCTCAATATGAAATGTTGTCACAGTCATGTGACGCGTGCGCGGGCACGTACGAGAAAGTCGTAGGTGGGCACTGGGCTTTACAGACACAGTTTTTGATCTTTTATCGTTTATTTATCTGTCAAAGGCCTGTTTTGTGTTCTGTAGGCAAAATTAATTAAAAAGTTCGTATAAAATTAAATCTGCGGATTACCCCGCATTTGTAGCTCTTGAAATAATTGTCTGGTATTAAAAAATATTTTAAATTTACATTATATTTTGACATAACGTAATATGTGCGGCAACATTAGAGACTTATTGGCATTAAACCTGACTTTATTTTAAAGTCGACTTTATTCTGACAGATTTACAAAGAAAACTGACAGCTGACCTCTTAAAATTGACATACCAAAGTCAAACTTAACAATAAAGTCGCTACCTTTCATTTAATAAATACAGACACTAATAAATCTGGTTCTTAAATACACAAAGGCCAAAATTTGAAATAAAGCAGCTGCCTTTTATGTGAAAATCTGTCACAATACGGTCGAATTTAAAATAAGGTCAAGTTTTATCCCAATATGTGTCTATTACCTCCAAATATAGGAACTAGTAGCCTGCGTTATTGGAACATAAGTAACGTCAAACACTATCCTTTAGTAAAGGATAAGGTTCAAACCAGGTAATTGCGCATGCCTAAAATAGAAGATAAGAGAAAAATGGGACATGCAAAAGTTCTACCTTAACTTCTATAGGTTAGATGCTTTAAGGGCGTAAATCAAGACAAGGAATATTAAACCTTGAGAAAAGCTCTCTAAACAAAAATGCAAATACGACCCAATAAATAATTTAATACTATTATCCTATTACACATGTTGGAAGAATAGCAAAATAATGTGAATGCCCTCCTGACTTCCTTCTTCTCTATGCCAATATATCTATCTTCAATAATAGTACCTACTCTATCATTAGTTAAAATAAAGCAAAAATATGATAGTACAGGGTGGCCCAAATTGGGCACTTTTAGGGGGTTTAAGGTACTTCTAGGGGAGACAGAGAAAAACTGACCACGCATTGCGAGGCTCAATTTTCAAGGAAAGAATATAGTGAAAACCGCATTTTGTAATATCGTCTCGTCTTTGAGCTATGGGGGCTTTTTGAAAAGTCTGCATTTTTGAAGGGGGTCTATAACTTGGTTATTAGTGGGAATTTTAATTTAGAGTATATATGACATAAAGTTGCATTTTTTCTTATGGAATGGGCTAAATTTGAATTAATTTTCGAAGTTGTCATTGAATTCTTTTCAAAATAATGTATCATATGTCATAGTTTCATTGAGCGGTTTAGGAGATATTCAGCTTTTTCACTTATTTCTAGTGCGCTATGATTTCCTGCTGAGGCAGGTCAAGGCACTCCAGTATTTTTATTATTTTACACAGTCAAAAATATAGTAAGCCTGGTTTGGAAAAATTATAATTTAGCTGACGGCCCTCAAAGCTTTGTTATAAAAAGTAACAAAAATGATACATATTTCAAAATAAAATTAAAATGCTTTTGTGCAAAATAATTTCATATCAAAGCGTAATGTCAAATTGTTTAAACAATTGAGAACAATGACAAAACGCCAACTTGATTTGCATAGTATAAGACAACAAAACTATAGGAGCATTGAAGTAGCATTTGACCGCATGGCTTTCAGGACAATGGCGCATGACGTCATTCAACGCACACTAGACATAAATAAAAAACTTTAATTATCTCCTAAACCGGTCAATCAAACTATGACACATGATACATCCTTTAGAAAAGAATTCAATGGCGAATTCGAAAATTGATTAAAATATAGACCATTCCATAAGAAAAAATGCAACTTTATATCATATCTCAAAAACTAAAAGTGACAGGTAAAATTTAATTTAGCGGGTGAATTCCTTGTGACAAAGTCTATAAAATTGCAATTTACTCTAAATCAATATTTCCAATAATAACGAAGTTATAGACCTTCCCTCCAAAATGCAGACTTTTCAAAAAGCCCCCGTAGCTCAAAGACGAGACGATATTTCAAAATGCGGTTTTCACTATGTCTTCTCTTGAAATTTGAGCCTCGCAATGCGTGGTCAGTTTCTCTCTGTCTCCCCTAGAAGTACCATAAACCCTGTAAAAGTACCCAATTTGGGACACCCTGTACACAGTACAACGTTCTATTTTTTAAGTGATGAGTAACAGGCTGAATTTTATATAGATTTATTTTACCGAGAAGCCCAAGTTTTTCCTCTGCGAAAATTCTTGCAAGTGAATCCTAACATAGTGCAGAGACGCAGCACCTACGATTTGTCGGACAATGTTGCTATTTACTTCAACACATTTTTTAGAAATAACATTATCTGGTTACCAATTTCGTACTGTTAACTTTTTTTAACTTGTTTTTTTCGGCCTTGCCAAAACCTAACGCCCCCCCCCCTTAAGCGTTACGTAATTTAAGGATAGGCCCTTATAAGCATTAAATTTACTATAGAACAATTTTTATTTCCGATACCAGAAACGAGTATAATATAGTTTATGCCGATACTATTAAAGATTTTGAGGAAGTAGACTAGCAAGACGATGTTATTGAGTGTAATGCTGATGACAGCGATGAAGATATGCCTCTTGCTCGACTAGTAAATAGTGTAGTGTGTCAAGAATGAGATTTTTGTTGCACAAATTTGACCTTATTTCTGTATATTTGTTTAAAGAATAACTCCTGATTGGTGTTCATGTTATGATTTTGTAAATAAATATTCCCTTTTTTCTTATTTTTTAAATATTTCCTATAATAATAATAACACTAGCTGCAAGCCTATCTATATGTATTGCTAAATTTTTAACAAGTTTCTTTGATTTTAGGTGAGCTTATTGTAGAAGAGAGCGAGTACATAGACATTGTTGCCATAAAGGTCCTGAAGGAGTCGGCTAGCAAAGAGAACGAAGATGATTTTTTCAGGGAGGTGGAGATCATGAGTGCTTTCAGGCACCCCAATATTCTATCACTTGTTGGAGTTGTACTCAGAGGTAAATCCTTTTAGCTATTATAATAAAGATTTTAACATGCACTTAGGAATATTCTTGTAACGTGCCTACAAAAGTCAACAGCCAGTGTGTTTTATGGCGGTAAAAAATGCCCTTTAACCTCATTTATATTAAATATTGTATATTGAATATCGAATATCGAATATCGAATATCGAATATCGAATATCGAATATCGAATTACGAATTACGAATATCGAATATCGAATGACGAATATCGAATACCGAATATCGAATATTAAATATCGAATATGGAATATCGAGTATCGAGTACCGAGTACCGAATATGGAATATCGAATATGGAATATCGAGTATCGAATACCGAGTACCGAATATCGAATATCGAATAACGAATATCGAATATCAAATATCGAATATCGAATATAAAATATCTAATATCGAGTATCGTGTATCGAGTATCGAGTATCGAGTATGGAGTACCGAGTACCGAGTATCGAGTACCGAATATCGAATATCGAATATCGAATATCGAATATCGAATATCGAATATTAAATATTGAATTTTAAATATTGAATTGAAATTAATGTAACTTATCCGAACTTTACATTAGATTTTATTTTTCTTTGTAGAAGGTGCAGTTAGTCCTATGATGGTCTTCGAATACATGGAACACGGAGATCTGGCTGAAGTGTTACGATTGCAGCGCCGCCTCAAAGTGGGTCGTCAAAGTTCTTCCTTTGATAGAGATTCAGGAGTGCCATACCTGGACCCCGCCAGTGTGCTTATGATTGCACTCCAAATCGCCAGAGGTAACTGATCTCTATTGCAAAAATTAAATGTTTGCCCTTTAAATACAGTGGCCACTTGCCACACGCATAGTAGGCATTTAATTAAACCTTAAACCAATAAATACGTCGTTACGCACTTGACTCTAAATCAATATATCGGTTGAGAATAGGATATTTAATCTTGGAATAACAACAAAAGAAAAACCACTGAAAATATCAAAACTAGCTAACAACATCGCATCATGCAATTGAATGGTCCTGTGAATGCGAAACCACGACCGACAGTATTGTTTATCGGGTCAGTCTGACATTTGCGTTCGAGGTTTGAGAGTTTGAGAGAGATGCAAGCTGTTCGCGGTATTCGAGATGAGTTAAAAACTAGTTTTTACTACGCGGATTTCAATCTAAATGAATGTTCTTATCGCGTTTAATCTAACGTATCTCTTTCGCGCTCAGAGCGGGAGGGTTATCGTAAAGCTCTAAAGTTATAAAATACACATACTTTGCTCTATAATATTTGTTATGTCGTTTTCTATTGTGCCCACAATGGGTGGTGTTTCCATCTTCATTGTTTACATTACAAGGAAGATTAGATGTTGTCTCAGCGTTTTTCTCTCTCTAATTCCCATTTTTCCTGAAACAAAACTTTTGTTTTAAGGGATGGAGTATCTAGCTGCTCAAAGATTTGTTCACAGAGACTTAGCTTGCCGAAATTGTTTAGTCGCCGAAGGTCCGATTGTTAAAATCGCCGATTTTGGAATGAGCAGAGACGTGTACACATGCGATTATTATAAGGTATGTAACGTAGGGTCACTGATAGTGAGTTGGCACTTTATCGAACCTCTTAACGACACAAAAGTCTGACGAATTCCCGATTCGGAGTCGCAAAATCACTTCAGAGGGAGCTCTGTGTACAGGTACTTCAACTCAGTGATAAAAAACCTACGACCCAGCTCTCCTAAGAAAAGACTGAGTGTCCCTTCGCCTAGTAGATGTTTTTTTTTTAATTATTAACAATCAGTATAAAAAAGTAGGCTACACAATTTTGGCGCCCAACGTGGGGCTATTCATAGCTGAGTACGGACGGTGCAAGCAAAAATTTAAGCGTTTTTTGCGATGTAACCATGCTTATATTTACGTAGCGTTTTATTGTTCCATAAAATAAAAATGCTACAATATATTTTATAGATGGGTGGTTCCCGCCTGCTGCCAGTCCGCTGGATGTCGCCAGAAAGTGTCGTATACGGCCGCTTTACCCTAGAATCAGACATTTGGTCGTACGGTGTGGTTTTGTGGGAAATCTACAGTTTTGGCAAGCAACCCCACTATGGACACAGTAACGACGAAGTTGTGAAACTTATTTTGGATGGTAGGTTTGTAGCATTAGCCGAGACCAGCAAACACACACGGTAAAAAAATTGTCTTAGATCAAAGCAAATTGCTTTGAAGTAAAATAATTTGTGCTTTCCTATTCACCAAGAGAATATTTTCTTGATAGAGCACAAAAAATGTATTGCCTCTTATTTTAATGTGAAACAGAAATTGTTTTATTATAAATTGGAACTGAATTAATCTAAGGCACCGTTTCCTCTGGAAGCAAAATAGTACTTATATGAAGACAATTTGCTTTGTTACAAAGTGGAGTATACTAAAACAAAACAATTAAAGAGGAAAAATAGTCTCATTTCAAGATTAAACGCTGCGTTGAACTAAAAAGAAATATTTTAATTCAAAACAAATTGTTTTAAGGTGAAACATTTAAGAAAAGAACGTGTTTTCATTGTAGAATTTTTTTTTACCATGCACATTAAGACCTCTCCAGCGGATCTGGGGGAGAATGTCAGGGGGGAGGGGTCAAGGAGGCAGCAATGACCAAAACATTGGAGATAAACCTAATCATAACAAAAACATTTCATGTAACAAAAAGCGAAGTACGCGAAAATGATATTCCGTAAAAAGAATTGAGATAAAAGTTCTCCAATACAAATTTTAAAACAAAAGGTTTTTACTGGCTTGGAAATGTTAATATTTGGCATTAAATTTGATTTCTTCTCATTTTCAGGGGTCTTGCTGATTCCCCCAGACGACTGCCCATCTGTGATTTGCGAATTGATGAAAAATTGCTGGAAAACGGAGGCCAAGCACAGAATCACGTTTACTCAAACTCGGGAAATTTTGGAACATGCCTATGACGATTTCAGATTAATAAATATGGTAAGAACAGAGGCCATAGATCATAAAACATTTATGTTTCGACGCCGAGGCCCTCTATTCTCGAGCAGTGGCGGATCCAGGGGGGGGCAGAGGGGTCCGCCGCCCCCTTCTAGACATATAACTTAGTTTTTAGTTTTTAAGCATCACTTATTTAAATTTGTCACAAATTTTACTTAGTTTAACGGCTACAAAATAATTGCATATATGGATTGAAAGCAAAACTATTCTATATTTAGTAGTACCAAAACAGTTTAGGCCTTTTTGTAAATGAATAAATTAAATCTAATTATATGAAACTTTTGACTTTCCAGAAAATTATTTTCAAATTACAATATTTTGTAAACCGCTATAGCTACAAAATTTCTGGGTACATGGATTGCAAGACCAAACTATTATCTATTTAGCAGCATTAAAATTATTTAAACCACCTTGTAAATGAACAAAGTAATACTATGTTTAAAACTCGTAGACAATGATTGAGAAGAAACAAATTTGCGGACTGCCATTTCAAGTGTAAACTAAACAATCTAAACTATAGGCTACTACTTATACTAATAATTATTGGTTTGCAGTCAGGTGTGACAGTTCCCCCCTTTTTTCCTTAAGGAGTTTCCATATATGGATAGATATATCTTTGATATATCCGTACTTGGTTGACTGAAAACTTCTTTATTCTGCATATAAACGCAGCTTCAACCCAGGTAGCAAGGGGTCATCAAATGAAGTCTTTTTTTCGCCGAAAAGTGGTCATTTGGATGACCAGCAGGTCATCTGCCAAAAAATGTTGTCTTTAGGGCGTCAGTTACTTGACGTCTTTTCGTAGTGTAGTTTTTGACGTCTGAAAAACGTCATATATTGGTCACTACCCTAACTGCACACTTTGTCCAAGGGACATACACTCATACTTACATAGATGCCCCAGTCAGTACTTGACCGGATTTATACGGAATATGGGGGTACGTATGTAAAATAAATATTAAATCAAGACAAACTTCAAGGCTTCTTTCGCTTCAAGGTGGAGATGTGTAAGTCTAGGTCTATGTCTATTTTGATCTGTACCTCACAGACAAACACCGCTGTACCTGTTCCAGTACTTCCAGGTCTAAGTCACAGAAGAGTCACCTTCTGTGTCTAAGTTTCCTTCAGTGTTCTCAACTGCAGGGAATATTTCATATATTCAGACGAGTTTAAAAAAAAGTCATAAATAGGTTTGTGTCTTTGTGTGTGTCTGATGTTCTGATTCCCAAATACGTCATATTGCTGACGTCTTTAAAACGTCTAAAAATGACGTCATTTTGGGTGTGTCTTTTGAACGTCATTTACACGTCAGGTTAGAGACGTCGATGGTCATTAAAAATGACCGGTTTTTGACGTTTAAAAAACGTGACCTTGCTACCTGGGATAAACTTTCGTTTTCGCCAATGCGACTCCTTATGCAAAAATTTAGCTTCTAACCATTGAATCCTATAATCATTGGACCATGCATGATCCGCTAAACTGGATTTTTTAATATCCCTTAATTGGGTACTTTTTAGATGTTCATTTACTGAAGAGAGCGTTTCGTTTCACCTACATATGATTTACCACACTCACACGGGATTTGGTAAATACATTCTTCATTATTTGAGAGATTTTCTGGTTTTGTTTTAGTTACTAAACTCCTTATCGTAGTTCCCGATGAAAATACTGTTTTTATATTATAGTGTTTGGCTATTCGTCTTATTTTTTCTGAAATCCCTTGAACATATGGAACCGAACCAAACCGAAACAAACCCAACGGATTATTATTTTGAGAATTTGCCACATTTGGTTTGTTTTTAATTTTGTAGATCGTTGAGATTATCAATTTTTCGGAATAACCATTCTGTTGTAAGTTCTTTTTGATGTTGTTAATTTCTGTGGTTAACTCTTCACTATTACTACAAATATTTACGGCTCTTACATGCAAACTTCTTGTTTTGTAGCAACAGAATGATTAGACTTAAAATTTAGGTACTGTTCCGTATGTATATATAATGAACCTATATAGGTTTCCCATATTAGTAGTTTGAATTTTCTGTCTATTCTTTTGACAAGAACATCCAAAAAAGGTAAGCCCGAATCAAGGAATCTTTTTCAATTTCCATTCTGCATTTGATTGTTGGTCGAATACCGTTCAGATGTTTAAAGCACAGTCCTCTATTTAGTGGTACTAAAAATGTTTGCCACCCTGGAAAATAAACAATTCAAATCAATTTATATATTTATTGCATAAGTATCGAGGTAGCGAGTAAAAATTTCAATAGCAAATGTCTTTTTTAAGTCCCTTAGCTTGTTTTAAGTTTTCTATAAGCAATAGATAAACATTCAATTAAAAGTTTTTGAAAATATAAAAGTTCTAACGCAAGTTAGATTTTGTTTCGTTTTACCACGACATAGAGCTCTTCGAGATAGAAAACTAGGTGTTTGTTTGAAGGTCGTATGGTAAATAGAACCGGAGATATGAAATAGCCCTTCTTGTTAACCGTTAACCTAGGGGCCCCACGATTTCTCGGAAACGGAGCTACAAAATTCTGTTCAACGTACCAAATTAGCTACAAAATGTAACAATAAAACTTTTTGGGTCCCTTATCATGGCTCCCCCAGGTTAGTAGTAGTAGTAGCGACTAGCCACACGGCGCGCCCTTTTCGCAAACCCTGATTTATACGTACACCATATACCAAACTGATGCACGTGCCCCTCAGGCTGCAAGTTTTTCTTTCTCTAAAAGGACTTAATTTTGCCTGACTCCTCTTTGTCGAGGGCAGGAATCTTTATACTGCATAGCAAGTATACACAGTGGACCCACGCTTTTACGCCCCTTCCGAAAGGTGGTCCTGCTACATGTTAGATTTGCATCTACCTAACATCGTTATCGTCCCAGCAGAACTTGGTTATGACGATGGACTTCTTTCCTTTTCAGCACAACAGCCGCGGTCGTCGTGAGTTGACTTTTTAAAAGTTTTTTGCTGGCGCCGTTCTGGTTCCAACTGTAGCAGGCTTCTGGGTTATAAATCCTGGCTCTTCGGTTGTTGGCTCCTGGACTACACCTGCTTATATTCTCGATGTACAAGGTCAACTTATGTTTTTGTCTGCATGTGTATCGCACACCATTTTGAAGTCGACTGTTGAACGCTGAAAAGAAAGTGCGCGGCAGGGCTACAAGACTTTTTTTATTTCTGCGTCGTTGTTTAAGACGCGAACCTGGTATCTTCTGCCTGTGAAGCCGACGACCATACCACTGGACTACCTCACCCCTCCCAACGATTATACACTAGACAGGATTGCTCAGTTTGCAGAATCGGTCTGCAATCGATGTTCAAGGTCAAACTCGCTGTTACGTCACCACTTGTCCTGGGCAGAAAGCGCGCCTATCATTATATTGAATTTTATGTGCTTTTAGAGCTATTGCAATTTAAATTTTATGCAAAATTGAGGCATTGTACATTTAAAAATATTGTCTTAACAGGGATGATAAATGATTTTATATTTGAAATATCTGTTAAATAAATTAAATTTAAATACTTAAAGTGAACAAAAAAGCTACACATAATGTCGTAGTACCTATACAGGGTGTCCCATAACTTAGGGGCATAGGCCAACAGGTGATAGAAGAGGTCATGTCTGATAAAAAGGTTCCTATAATGCATGGGTCAAAACTCTTTCTTTGTAGAGATAGAGAGCCTCAAAGTTAGCAATTTTTTTAACTTTTTTGATAATAACTTTTTCAAAAAACGCAGTAAAAACATGAAATTGGGTAGATTCGTGTATCAAAACAAGAGCAATATACTGAAATAAAACTTATTTTGAAAAAAATTAGTTGGTCAATTTTTTTTAGAAAAAACTATTTTTTTGGTATAAACTTTTATAAATGCCATATTAAACGCAATGTTTTTTTTTATATTTTTTGTTAATAAAAACAAGCCTTTAGCGACACATAATAATAAATAAAATATTATTGATATTTTCTAAAAGAATAAGTAAGCTTAAATTAATTTAAAAAAAAAATATTATTTTTTATACATTTTTGGAGGTAATTTTGACAGCCTGTATCTTCTTTTACTAAAAAAAGGAGTATCACATTTTTGAATCACAATTAGCTGAGTATTCAGCTGTCTGTGATAGATTTTCCTTTTTTTTGCAAAACCCTTTTTCCCCCACTCCTCTAACATTAAAAATCCTATATCTTAAAAGCAGATGTGTGTTTACCCCATGTTATATAAACTTTTTTTTCGGAAATAACCTCCTCTATCACCTGCTGCACTATGGCCCCCAAGTTATGGGACACCCTGTATGATTTGTCCAATTGTTTTAAAAGTATGTAAAGAAATTATTTTGCGATAATAATTAAAAACGGAAATATAGGTAGACGAAAAATTTATTGATTTATTTAAAAAAGGAAAAACACAAATATTGTTCTTAACAAATAGACAAAAAGCAAAGAGAAAAAAATGCACATAATGTATAGTTTAAATATTACAACCGCTTTTTAAAGCATGTTAAGAGATTATTAATTAGATAACTAAAAAACGGGAATATAGAACATAAAAAAAGTATTTATTATTACATTTTTACAAAAAAACAGAAAAGTACAGAAACATACAATAAATTAAAAATATTAATATAAATAATAATATTTAATTTAGAAAAATATTCCTTTTCAATTCACAATCTTTTGTAATTTTCTTAATAGATATTATTAAACAAGAAGCCCATTTGTTGAGAAAATCGTGGTAATTTTTTTTTACACTGTTGACAAACGTTCTTCTCTGTTCTGAATCGAATTTTTACACACTGTTAACAAACCAAACATGAAAATGTTTATTTATATGTCTTTTCTTAGTAACACTGCACTGAAACAATCCAAAAAAAAAACTATTCAGCGAAATATCAACAAAACTCTCTTGAAAATACGAATAACATCATATACAACGATCGTAAGCAAAGGATTTAGCACAAGTGGTGACGTCACGCCGCTCTCCTCACCCCGCACAATTTGTTAACACAGGTTAAAAGGAACTAAGCAGTCCTTTATGTCTATAGTCTTTGCACCCCCCCTCCCAGGTTAACTAACATGTAAATCTGTTTTAGGCGACTCCTGCGCCATCAACTTCAGGTCATTCGAACACCAGACAGTCAAATGTTAACAACAAGACCTTACCCAGACCTCCACCTCTGCCAAAAACACTACCTCCCGAGGATGTTCTCGATTCGCAAGGATACCTTTTACCTAAGGTAAGTTTGAATACTTACCTCAACCTTCCCCTTATTTGCCATGAAATGAAATTTATCTATTTTTTATCCAACTGCAGCACGGCGAAAGGAAGACTAATGTTTTTTGATTGGGCTATGTATGTATAAGTATGTAAATTTGTATGTTTGTGTCACGCTAGAGGCTAAACAGCTAAACCGATTTTGACAAAAAAGTTGTCGTTGAATTGCTACTGATCCCGAAGGTGCTATAGGCTATATTTTTTAAACAGGAATCAACATGGCGGTCTTTAGACGCCATTTTGTTACATGATGTAGGCTTTAAGGCATACAAATTATTTAAATTTCAGGCGATTTTATTGAAATTCCTTTGATCACCCATTGCAAATGTCCTCTAATTTGCTGTAGTTACTTTGTAGTCCTCCCTGCTCCCACCCATCTCCCCTCCTGTCATTCATTCACCTTATTCAAAAACCATATTCGCATAATTTTATCAAATATACGGCGATTTCAAAAATTTAGATTTTTTTCCAACACCATTTTTCTATTTGCCCCCCTCCGTCTCTCCCTCTTTCCTCCCGCCCTCCTTATTAGTAATAGGTATAGCTATAACTTTCACAAATATAAAGCGATTTCAAAAGTTCTTTCTGCACACGCTTTAAGACTGTTTTCCAACATCATTTTACTAGTTTCCCCCGTTATCTCTTCTCCCCTCCCTCCTTATTACATACCTTCCACAAACATAGAGCGATTTCAAAATTTCTTTCTGCACACGCTTTAAGACTTTTTTCCAACATCATTTTACTAGTCTCCCCCTACCTCTCCCTCTCTTCTCCTGAACCGAACCGAACCCTCCTTATTAGTAATAGTTGTTGATAATACCTTTCACAATATAATTTGAAAAAAAGACGTTATACAGAACTTCCATTTGGCTCTTGTCTTGTTTTGAAGAATGACGTTTTTGATAATGTCCGGTTATTAATTATTCCGTTTTTAACATAGGACTGTTATGCCATTTTCCTTTATGGTCTTAGACCATATTTTATTTGTTCTTTATGATAATCTATGATGGCCCATTGCTGAATGTGCCTATACAGGGTGTCCCAAATATAAGCCATTACATTGGGATTTCGGAAATGGTATATCAGATTCCGTATCAAAATAAAAAATATCTACAGGGGTTTCTAAAAAATCGAGCAAAAACTAAAAATTGTGTTTTTTTGAAAAATTTAAATATCGCCGCCATCTTGCAAACAAATTTAATGAAATTTGGTAGTTTTGTATAAGCAACTACGACCAATTGAATGACGTTAACAATTTTTTCTAGGCCTTCTAGTTTTTTTAAAACCATAGTTAACTTTGTTATTTCTTATGACCACCGTATTGGATTTATACTTCAATAAATAGAGCATAAAAGGAGATTTTCAACCGTATATAAGAAGCCTATCTTTGGATGATGGAAAATGTAAATTTATTAAAAAAATAATATTTCACTTAGTTGGCTGTAGTTGTGTTTGTTGTCATACCTATGTAACTAGCTTTCTATCTTTTATTTCTGAAAAAAAAGTTTGCATTTATTATTTAATTGGCTTATATTTTAGTAACCCCTGTAGATATCTTTAATATTGATACAGCACCAGCGGCGTAGCGTGCCCGAAAGGGCGGGGGGGGGGGGGGGGGCGACAGCTAAAAAGGGCGCCTCTGAAAACTGATGAAAAACCTTGTGACAAAAAAAGCCAAAAAGGCCTCTCACAAAAAAAAAAAAAAAGTCATCATGTGTGAGGAGGCGGCCGATAAGTCACACGGGCGCCTCTCACGAATCTTGCGCCCAAAAAAAAAAAAGGTCTTAATGTCGTTAGTTTCCTTTGGCACCCACTCAATTGGCCGTTACCGGCCCGACTTAATAAACCTGAGGGCGCTTCGGCCACCTATGGGGCGCCACTACCCTCGGGGCGGGGGGGCGACGAACCCCCCGCCCCCCCCCACGCTACGCCGCTGTACAGCACCTGATTGGGCTTAGAATAGCGCAACTTTTTTTTCATTTAAACAAACTTGTATCTCTTACTGTTTCCGAAATCCCCATGTAGTTGCTTTTATCTGAGACACCCTGTATACCTATCAATATTTTTTCCTTATTTGCAGATTATCACAGAACCAGTACACTATCTAAGCACTCTACCAGACTGATACAACGCTACCAATAAGGAACCTGATGTAATTATCTCCAAAACTGGAGTTAAAGGCAAATGTAAGGCCAGTAAGACAACCAAATCACTATTTCGAAAAGAAAAGACTTCTAAGTCAAAGAATAAATTCGAAATGTATGGAAAAAAAATTCTTGGAACAATGAGTTTATATTATTACAATGATGATAGTGAGGGAAATCAGGGGCTTAGAGAAGACGAGGTGTAGATAGATAGATAATAATCGTAAAATTTGTAAATATCAAAAACTGAGTTTTTTATAAGATTTAGGATTAAATTATATAAGTAATGCTATATTATCTACCTAGAGACTAAAGTTGTACTTTTTAGCTCGAGGCGAAAAATTTTTCGAGGGGTAAAAAGACACTTTTGGAAACTCGTAGTTTCAAAAAGCAACTTTTTTGAAAATAATTTTTTTCTAGCGGAACTTTTTTCGAAAAAAAAAGTCATTCAAAATTTTGTTTTTTACCGCGACCACAATTTTTCTAGCACGTTTGCACAGAATGAAAAAGGTACATAAAATATATCATTTTGACATTAATTTTCTTTCAATGAACGAAAAACATTGATTCAACGATGTTCGTGACATTACTATTATGAAATTGTCTTTAAAGTTCATTGGCTTTTATTTTGTTTTTTTTTAGCGTGTTTTTTATTAAAATTGATTGAAAAAAAAAACATTTTATGGTAGCCTAAAACAAATTAATTAATTTGTATTATTTAGCACTAAATTTTATGTTTTATTATAATCTTCGGATTTTATTTTAGTCCCCCGGATAAAGTACCTTTTTATTCTGTGAAATGAGGGATTAAAATACATTTTTGGTCCCTAAAGTGCAAAAAATTTATCCCAAATTTTTTTACGCTAGTCTTTTTTTAAATAAGTGAATAAAAGTTATATTTTAATAAGGATTAAGAATTTTATGGAAGTTGTTCACAGGGTATCTTATATAATATTTAAAATAAAAATAGTTTAATTTGCCATTAGAAAAAGGTGGACCAAAAGATGTTGCACTTAGGGCCGATTCCTCAATATAGGGTTAATAACCCGTTTTCTGACGTTAGATAAATAATCTTATGTTTTTATAACGTTTTTTTAAAGTGTTTTTCGAAACGAAAATATTGATTTTTAACAGTGAAAAAGAAATGTTTTTCTAACATTGAAAAATAAATGTTTTTTTAACAATGAAAAAATATATTTTTTTCAAATATCTCTAAAGATAAGGTAACATAAATAATGTTAATAAAATTCTTCTATTTTGGAAACGCAGGGCAGCAACAGTCCGTTCTCGTGAACTCGACACTCAGTAAAGGCAATTCGGCTCGTATAGCTTCTGAAAATAAAATTTAAAATTCTGCCATCGCTATAGTATATATTTTTTTAATGTTTAAAAAACAAAACATTTATTAGCTTCATATATCTTAAATTCAACGTTAGAAGTGAGATCTAGGAAAAACTTTATAAAAATATCCATATATTGATGGTATTATTTTTAATGTTAGTGAAATTATGGTTTTTTTAATGCTGGTTTCTTAACGTTATTAAGAAATATATTTTTGGTAATGCTTTTACATTAAATTTTTGTTAGGATTTTCTACGTTCTTTTAATGTCAAAAGTTGACTTAATTTTAACACAAATTTGTGTTAGAAAAAAACTTTTTTTTTTCAACATTTATTTAACGTTTTTTACGATTTTGTGCTTAGTGGGATATCAGCAGTAGCGCACACAGAAATTTGTCTTTTTGCCTTTATTCATGAAATATGTAGGAAATGGATGCCTCCTTGATATTAGAAAATCTAACATTAAAAAAAACAAAATTAACTTTTAATTTAAACAATATGGCAGTACCTGTTTTTACATTTATGAAAAATTTGATCCTTTTGTTAGCCATCAACGTTTGTTTTTTTTCGGCTCTGTAATGAAAGCGCGAGTAACAAAACCGCAGTAACAAAAGCGCGAGAGAAAAATGCGCGATGTAACAAAATCGCGAGTAATAAATGCGCGAGTAACAAAAGCTTTCATTACAGAGGCGTTTTTTTCGGTCAAACTTTTTGGTCCTTCCGGTATGTATGTAGGTATAGTTCGTTTCAACTACAAGTGAAAGCCGCCGACACAGTGTTGCCAACCCTACGGATTTATCTGTAGATCTACGGATTTTGGATTTCGATCTCCGATATCCGATTTTGGATCCAAATCTTCAGATTTTTGGCAATTTTACTAAAAAACGATAAACATCGAAACACAACGGCGGCCGCGCCTCATTCCTCCTTATCAGTCCTCAGTCGTTACTTTTTTTCCTACATTTTAATCATTTTGTAAAAAGGTTTTTCTTGGATCAGTGACCTTATTTTTCTAGACATCTAGCGGACGGTCATTGCAACATTATTTAGAACGAATTGTATTACTGCGCACGTTGTTTGGTGGAGAGTCAAACAACGCTTCGCGCCACGAAAGTTAAACTATGTTTTACATTATGTATGTTGCACTAGAAAATATTGGTGTTTGTACGTACCTTAACTAAATAAAAAAGGTTAAAAAAGTACGTACTTTTTATTTCTTATAACGGTTTATCCGTTTAAAAAATTGGCGGCACTGCAAAAAAGTTTATTTGGATCCGTTGGAACGGAGCAGTAGGTCCCTACCGTTCTCGTGCAATTCTGAACCAAAAAAGTTGTGCACTCCTGTCACTGTAAAAAAAAGAAAAAAATCAAACCAATATAAACTTTTTAATTGCAAAAAAAGCACCTTTTTTTGTTTTTAGTCTTCTTTGAACCTACGGATTTCTACAGATTTTTCGCGTTCACGCTACGGATTTTCGCTTTCTAATAGTTGGCAACACTGCGCCGACATTCGGTTCCTGGGACTCGCTTGTTGGAAGCTCTGATGTCGAGCGTGGAAACTCTCTTAAAGCGATGGATACAACTGTACCTACACTGTATGTTTTCTATAAATGTGCTAGTCCTAATTTTTCGCATATTTACCACAGACATAAATGTTTTATGAAATTGCAACACATGCAGTTTTTGCTACTATGACAATTTTGAAGACTGTGGCGTACGACAAAGGGGGCTTAAAGGTTCAAGCCCCCCCTCGATACGGGGTTATGAAAAATGAAGAGTTAAAATATGTATCAGTCCGCGAAATATGTATCAGCCTCCACTCCGAATCGATTTATGCGTACGCCACTGTTGTAATTTAAAAAATTATATATATTAATTACGTGTTTATTCTTAAAAGAGTTTATTAATTACCGCAAAGTCGTAGACTTTGGCGTAACTATTGACGTAAATGGAAATATTGGAAATTTCCGAACGTGTCTCGGGAATATTGGAAATATTTGGAATATTGGAAATATTTAAAAAAATATTATCTTTTATATTTTGCCCTATAAGCATTAAACTTACTATAGAACAATTTTTATTTCCGATGCTATTGAAGATTTTGAGGAAGTAGACTGGCAAGACGATGTTATTAAGTGTGATGCTGATGATAGCGATGAAAATATGCCTCTTGCTCGACTAGTAAATAGTGTAGTGTGTCAAGAATAAGATTTTTGTTGTACCGATTTGACCTTAATTCTATTTATTTGTTTAAAGAATAAGTTCTGATTTGTGTTCATGTATAAGCCTGCTTCGTTTTCTGGTGTTTTCTTATGATTTTTATAAATAAATAGTCCCTTTTTTCTTGTTTTTTTAATATTTCATATATTTCCAATATTTTTATATATTTCCAATATTTCCGGAAATATTTCCGAAAATATATTTCTGGAAATTTTACAACACTAGGCGTAACTGATTTAGTTATGGGCAATTTAAAACCTTACTGTGTTACTATAAAATGGTGTAAGTGCCAAAAATCGAAAAATGAGATTTTTATTATATTAGGTAGGTTACTAGCCTAAATAAATTCAGAATTAAGATAAAATGTGTTAAAACAAACAAAATCTGAACAGAAACATAGATTAAATTAATTAATACAACTTATTTCTTGATTAATTTGTATTTATAAATTGTTAATTAATACAATATAATGTATATATTATATTTAAAGAAAATAAATTGATTTCAAAATATATTTTTATGCCCTAAAAATTATAAATATTTATTTCTAGACCAATTTTTTAACTGTTCTGTTCAAGTTTTGTTTTACTGATAATTTTTTTTGGAATTACAATTTTCAAAAACTTTACAGTGTCAATTTTTTAAAAATTTAATATATATCTATATGTGATTACAAACTAAACAGATATTGTTTTACTTTTTTACCTAGTTTTGGAATTTTTGCAGAATGCCAGCTTCTGCCTAAAATCAGTGGCGTATGAAGAAATGAATCCTGGAAGGGGCTTCTGCGCACATCGCTACGCAGAGATGGATCCTCGTGGGATGGGGGGGGGCTTTAAGGGTCAATATTCAGTGGCATTAGCCTCCAAGCCCCCCTCACCCAGCATACGCCACTGCGTTTCAAAAAATATCAAAAATTATTTAAAAAAAAAATATAAATTAATTAAAGTTTTTAGAAAAACTACTTTTTAAAAAAATATCTAAACAAAAACATTTTATGTAAAAACAAGCCAATAACGCAAAAATGGTACTCCGTAAAAAGAATTAACATAAAAGTAAAGCCACGTTCTCTTATACAAATTTCAAAATGAAAGGTTCATACTAGTTTGGAAATGTTTTTTTTTACTTTCTTCATGTGCAATTTAGCAGTGCTCCAAAAACTGATAAATCTGTCTCTGACTGTGTCTAAGAGTCATTTGCAGTCGTAATAGCCAAGTTTAGAAAAACATTTCCAAACTAGTAAGAATCTTTTTATTTTGAAATTTGTATTGGAGAACTTTACGGAACTAGGCTTTTTTTACATGAAATGTTTTTGTTATGAATTCACTCATTTTTAAAGGATTTAGTAAATATTTAAGTTTTAAATTAGTAAAACAGGCGGAATATTGTTCAAAACCTATGCAATGCCTTATTTAAAATTTTAAACTTTTTTAAAATTTTTCCCATGGTTTTATCATAGTTCCTATCAGCCTTCCAAAGCTCAGCTCTCTAACGTGTCTGGAAGTGGGCAATGTTACATTTCCTTAACTTTGCATAGGGTAGAGAAGTAAATAAAAATTTTGGTGTTTTTAAATTTTTTATAACTACATGTTGAGGGGAGGAGAGTAAATTAGAATTTTGGGGTTTTTCTTTTCCAAGGGTTGGCCATAATTTCTATCACTCTGCCAAACTTCAACTTTGTAGCATATCTGGAAGTACCGCAGCCAACGATAAAGACCGGCCATGGCGCGTTATAAGCAAGTCGGCGGTCACGTGATCTTAGGAGTCCCAGGATTCTTATTGTATTGCTTAATATATTATATATTTTTACACAATTTAAATAAATTAACAAAAAATTTTTGTTCTTTTATAGGCAAAAATTGAAAAAAATATTTTGCTGATATATATGTGTTTATTATGGATAAAAGAACTGAATCTATAAAATAAAAAATTATACAAAATTTGCACTCTAATATCTTTAGGTACATATATTAGGTACATAATATCGTTAGTAACTTCAAATCTATACAAGTCTTTCAAAATTGGACATATCAAACCTAAGCTTTTAATTTTTTAATTTTTCTTTGACTGTCACCATCTTTGAGATCTTATTCAAAGATTTATTAGCAGACACTAAATCATTGTGCTTTTTAATAAAATTATTTTAAAAAACTTTACATGCCCTTAAACTAATTTTTTCAAGCTTTGACAATAGTTTTTATCGACAAAAACACTCGCTAGAGTTATCTGAAGAAAAATTTTCAATATAAAACATTTCACAATAATTTATTAAAAAGAAACAAGTGATTTTGTGAAGAAGTGAGGGTTTTCCCATTCAATGAACTGAATGTAGTGGTCGTCAATAATTTTTTGAAAAATTACCCAGCACAAAGTTTAGTATCTATTTCAATAAAGTGTAAGTTAACTACCAACTCATGTTCTTTTAAAAGCTGTATCTTACTTTTTAAATATTTCACACTACCAGAGAGATTACTATCTGTTAACAATATTTTGCAAATCAGTTTATTAATATTGCGAGGGTGCGGAAGACATATTACCTTAGAATTGTAAATTAACTGGATAAACAAAGATGAAGCCAAGTGTATCAACCATATCTTCGATTCTCAGGTTACCTTTTCAAGAGACCTAATTGTTCAATAAGAAATGACAACTGAACACATTTTTCACTCTCACTATCGAAAATGTCACTAAGGATGTCTATTACTTGATCAATCTTATCCAAGATCTTGTCTTTTACCACTGATGTCTATTACTTGATCAATCTTATCCAAGATCTTGTCTTTTACCACTTCTTTCCCGTTTGCCACATATTAGGTTTCAGTTTTATAGTTGGACCGACAAGGAACAACACTAATTAAACGTTCGCGGTATTGTTTATCTTATAGGTATTTTCTTTATAATTTACTCATTAGCCATTAATTATTTTAACGCAGCCCACTACAGTCTTTTTCGTGGGCTGCGTTATTTTAATAACTTTGATAAAATTCACATCAAATTCGTGCCCGAATTAAAAAAAAATCGACGTAAACAAACATACCAAAACTGAACACACACATGTGTTATAATGACAGCAGGCCGTGACGTTTACAACTTTATGAAAGTCCATGAAACTTGGAGGGTTTGTCAACTCTATGAAGATCTACGACTGTAGTGTGAGTTTCGTATGTCTAGAAGTACAGTTTTGGACAGGTCAAATATGGGCAGAAATGTTCCAAGAAAATATGCGCGAACTTGGCGGGGCACTACAGTCCACCAGATTTTTTGAGTGTTACAAAGAATATTCCTGCCTGTGGAATCCTAGAGCAGAACAGTACATAAAAAATGATGTTTGTTTGGCTGCCCTTAGGGTTGGATGGGACAGGCGGGCAACCGGACAAATGCCCGGTGGGTCGGTACAATTTAGGGCCGGTTGGGCCACAGGCCCGATGTACCTTTTCCAAATTATTTATATTTATTTTTGTATATTTGACAAACGAACTAATTAAAACATTAAACATTTAAATTTAAAAAATCTCAATGTAGTAACTCCAGGCCTGCGTTACTCGTTTGATTGTTACAGTTACTTTTATATTAAAATAAGTATAATGTATCAAGGAGATAATGTGATAACGCCACTAACTTATTAATATCTTTTTACAATACCAATAAATATCCAGAAGAAAAAATCGGGAGATTAAAAAAATGTAATAAAAATATTGTCCAATTTTTTTTCTTATTTGTGTTGCTGTTTTGAAATCTCTTTTAAGACACTTTGTTGACTATTTTGGTGGGGATTGATCCCCTTGATCTCTCTCGTCGGTACGGCCTTGCCAATATCTCATATCTTAGTTGCGAAAGATCATTTTTGGTGCTAAAATACATAAAAAATCTAAGAAATCGATTAACTGATTAAATTAAGGAGATCATAGATCGAGGGGTCATCAGCTTTCAACAGTACTGTACAAATTTCACAACAGTACCCGACAGGATCCAACAGTACTCGACAGTACACGACAGTACTCAACAGTACTCGACAGTACCACGACAGGACCCAACAGTACTCGACAGTACACGACAGTACCCAACAGTACTCGACAGTACACGACAGGACCCAACAGTACCCGACAGTACACGACAGTACCCAACAGTACACGACAGGACCCAACAGTACCCGACAGTACACGACAGTACACGACAGTACCCAACAGTACTCGACAGTACACGACAGGACCCAACAGTACTCGACAGTACACGACAGTACCCAACAGGTGGTCGCAAGTTTTTTGAGTGCGCGCGAAGCGCGGCGCGGGTCCCCAAAGATGATGACCTTTTTTTTTTTTTAGTCGCCAGTGTTTTGAGGACGCGCTAAGGCCCTATCGGCCTTCCCCAGGATGACCTTTTTTTTTGGTCGCAAGATTTGTGAGCGCGGCACGGTTCCCCAAAGATGATGACTTTTTTTTTTTTTTTTTTTTTTTGCTTGCATGTTTTTTGAGGGCGCGCTTTGTCCCTGTCGGACCCTCCCAAGGCACGACGACAGTACTCAACAGGACCCAACAGTACACCGACAGGACCCAACAGTACACCGACAGGACCCAACAGTACTCGACAATACACGACAGTACCCAACAGTACTCGACAGTACACGACAGTACCCAACAGTACTCAACAGGACCCAACAGTACACGTCAGGACCCAAGTCCTGTTGGACGCTGTACAAAATTTTAGGGTACCGATGACCCCTCGTCATAGATACAATTGCAGCATCAAGTTCATTATTAAAAAAAAATGTTATCATATGAAAAATTAGCAAACCTCCTCTGCCCCCGGTAGTTAAAAGGGCGCAAGTGACGAAAGTGTGGTTCGGCAAAAACGACTTCAAAATTTTAATTGTTCATAAGGCAGTACTACAGTTACTGCTATTTGTTATTTTTTTAAGTTTTTTTCAAATTTTATTACATAGGACATGATGGAAAATCCGTCGAGACCAAAAAGCTAAATTCGAAAAAAAATTACTTGCAGCCTTTTAACTAACGGAGGCAGTGCTATTGTATGTTAAGTTTTCATTTTGTGAAAAAATTAGATATTAATTATGTTAACAGGTACTTAGTGTTTAATATAGGTATACAGAATATAAAACTTTACAAAAAATATTTAGGGCAGTATCACAGATATTAATATAAAATGAGATTTTCTGAAAGTCTTTAAACACCTTGTATCACACAAGTTAGGATGTTTAGGACATGCATACATATGTTTATATAAAGTTTTTTTTCTCATAATACAAATAACATCCTTTAAAAGTAGCATGTTATTTAATAACAAAATCTCCATAATATCAAAAATAACACAATGTGGCTTCGTTTTCTTTGCCGTAAAATTTTTGTGCCGAAGCGAGGGCCGAATAAAAAAAATTGCCAGGGCCGGTTTGTTTGAGCCCATCCAACCCTGGCTGCCCTAAACGCAAATATTGCAGAACTTGAATTAAATCAATCCTTGTTTCTTTTTTTCTTTGTGTTTTTCAAGCAATTCTTCAATTGTTGCTTCACTCACTCTTTTAATTCCATCACGGAAAATCCCTGTTTTGCCCAACATTTTTAACAAAAATGACCTATTTCCTTGCAGGTTTAGTCGCCCCGTGTGAACGGGATAGCGATTCCACTTGCCGCACGGAAATCGAAGCGACTTGCCGCACGGCTAAATTCGACCCGTGTAAATACCCCTTTACCAAATAAAAACTGCGTGTTTGTAGGCCGCCTAATGGTAAACCTGACGAAACTAGAGTCCCTGTATGTATTTGTCAACATACCAGGGACTAGACGAAACCAATGACGAAACTTAACATATCAACATGTCACACCTCTGATATATATGTTGTCAAACAAAAGTACAATAGCTGAAAAATTTGAAACAAAAATGAAAGAACATCTGAAATGGAGTCCCGTTCAACTAATGAAAAGAGCCGACAATATAATTTCTTCAAAAGCCAGAGAAACAGGAAATTTGGGCTTTACACCTTCGTATTTATCTGTAAGAGCTGATTTATAATATTTCTCCCCGCCCAACCACAGGGCCAAGTCAAGATATTTTGATGCCCTGGGCGAAACAATAGATTGGCGCCCCTAGAGATTAAGCGTAGAATATAGAACGTCCAGGGCGAATGTTACTTATTTCCTAAAATTATATTTCATTTAAGGAAACTTTACGTAAAGTCATCAAGGATAAAGATTGGTACCTAAAGCGGGGTCTACACATAACGTTTTGTCTGACGTTTTACTTGATCAGGTAAAACGGATCAGGCAAAACCTTTCGTGTAGACAATAAAACGTACGTTTTGCCAGAACTGAACAGGACTGAAGTCGGACTTGTTGAACTGATCGGTAAAGGCTTTGTTTCCGGTAAAACGTCAGTTTTAACGGCATTTGTTGTGGTAGTGCATACAATTTTAATTCCTTTCGAGTGCAACTTAGAAGTTGGTATACGAAACGACCAACATTAGATAAGATAATTTTTTAGGTAATCAAACAGGTTATTATCTTCCTCCACTAATTTTTAATTTGTTTTAAACAAATAGTCCCGACATGTTTCGTAAGCAGAAACTTACATCTTCAGGGGACATTACCAAACTAAATCAGCACAACATTTTGAAAAACTGGTTTCAAATCAATTTGAGCTAGCTACTGAAATGGTTAAGTCATAGACATTTAAAACAAAAAACATTATTGACAAAAGCAGTGCTTCCTCCAAGGTGTATCAAAAACTGATCTAAAAACGTACGTTAAAACTCTCAATTGTGTATGCTAGTCTTTCAACCGTCACACTTAACCCTTTTGACTGACAGGCAAGACGTAAGGTAAAATGTTATGTCTAGACCGGGCTTAACACGCATTCTCCTAAACGCCAGACCAAAGATTATAAAATATAATGTATACAGGGTGGCCCATTTAAAACGTTCCACCCGGGATATCTCGAGAAATGCTGAAAGTTTTAAAAAATACCGAGACACGTCGATTTTCGCGATTTGGCGACATCTCTATCAGTCAACTACCGCGGGGGCTCGTCTCACCCCTTGATTTGAATAAGGAAAGTGGGTCGAGTGACACCTCGTTGGAAAGGTCTTTCAATTCTTTAGTACCACTACTATGTCGGTTTAGAACGTTTTTCTACGTTGTCCGACGCCATTTCTCCACCTCCATCGATCCTGACAGTCATCTTCCGTCAGGTTTTTTTGACTCATTGATCTTTGGATTGACTGTTGCCATTCCAGTTTAAGACGCCCTCTTTTTCTGCGCCCTATTGGTTGCCATTCTAGGACCTGCTTTGGTAATCTTTTGTCGCTCATCCGTTGTACATGGCCGTACCTTATCAGTTGCCTTTTAGTGATGTCTTCCGTTATGCTTCCCTCGATTCCCATTCTTTCTTTTATGATCTCATTTCTTATATGATCTATTCTAGATATTCTCATTGATCTTCTTATTGCATCAATTTCGACACTTTTCATTTTTGCTTTGTATTTTTCTGTTACGCGACAAGTCTCTATTCCATACAACAGCGTGCTTTTCACCATTGTTTTATATATGTTAAATTTTACATTCTTTTTTATATCTCTGCTCCATAAAATACTGTTAAGACAACCAATAACCTTTTTTGCTTTTACTATTCTTTTTTCTAGTTCTTTACAGTCTCTTCCTGTCTTATCAAATGTAACACCCAAGTATACATACTCATTGAATGGAGATATTGTTTGTCCATTTTCTAGTTCTAATTCACTTGATTCGTTTCCAATACATAAGTACTGTGTCTTATCCACGTTCACTGTTAACCCCCACTTTTGGTATTCTTCCGTTAACTTTCTCATCATATACTCCATGTCTTCTTTATCATTAGCTACAATTACTTGGTCGTCAGCAAACTGTAGTGTGTATATGGTAAATCGGTCGTTAAGTTGTATTCCCATGCCGTGTACTTTGCGTTTCCAGTTTTTTAGAGCTACTGCGATATATATTTTAAAATGAGTTGGAGAGATACAACAATTCTTTATTTAGAACTGATTTTACTTTTCATATCGAACGACTAGTTTTCGAGTAATAAATGAGCAATCTGAACATAATTTCACTTAGACCTGCACAATTGCATTATTTCGTTGTAGGGACTACCTGATTAATAAAATCACCCCCTTTACCACTTTCCCAAAACCTTGGTGATTTTTGAAACGGAATTTTTTTTTATGTAATTTTTTATTATATTTATATATTTTTTATCATTTTAAATAAAAATTCTTCGCTCTATAGCGTTTCAAAACTAGGAAATTTTTCTTGAAATTAGGTATATTAAACATTTTTAAATCCTGTTCTTGAAGGATTCAAAAGAAGAAATGATTTTTATTATGTCAAATGAGTACATGCGCATCTGGTTTAAGGAGCGTGGAAGTTTTGAAAGAGACACCTACAGCAAAGAGCAAATCATTAAGGTATGTTCATCTCTTAAAAAGTGATCCACCTTACAGATCACCATTAGTGCAATTTATTTTTGGTTAGTTAAGTACAGTGGCGTATTTATAGAAAAAAGTTTTGGGGGCCGAGTTTGTTTTGGGGGGGGCCGAGACCCTATGAGGCCGTATTTGATGCTATGTTGTTTGTATTCATAAAATATGTAAAAAATATCTAAACGTATCTTAGTTAATTAAATTATGTCGTGGGTAGTAAATTAATTTTTATATTCTGCTGCTTTTATTTTAAATAAAAGGAACCATCACGGATCTGATTTTGATACCTTTCTAGAACCAGAGAAAATAGAATTGGTATATTTTCTATGCTAGAACATTGGCATACTGCAACAGCTGCTGTTGTAAATATCTGAGAAACGAAAGCTCCTATAAAGTTTTTAGTTATAACACAAATTATTAAGAAAAATATTTCTTACTACATGGTAAAAATTTTTGTCGACAATGAAAACAAGTTCTTTTCTTGAATAAATTGTTTTACCTTAAAACCTTAAAACCTCGTTCAAGTGTCGCGCCCTTCCCCTACTTTTTAAGAGTTTGGTTAGAAACTAGTAGGTTTTTGTTTTTGTTTGTCGGTATACCTTTATTCAGAGATCATTAGATATTATATGTTCTCTGCTTTAATTTATTAACTTGCAAGAAAACTCTTGGTTTGTGCCTTTTTAGGAAGAAAGTAAGATAAAAAGAAGATACGTTCAGAGAATGATGACCTATAAAAATCCAACGAAGAATGCATTTATTGATGAATATGCTAAAGGGCTAGTAATTTTTTCTTGTTTTTGCCGTCTTTCGCTAAGGAGTTAAATTTCTGAAAAAAGAAAAATTGACCTAAAATATCCTCTAGTAAACCGCTCTTGTGGTCGATCTCACCCATGGTCATTTAATAGCATTTCTCAGCATACCTGGGTAAAAATCGACGAGGTAAGATCGGCCCTTAAAACTGTGTCGTTAATCTGTTTTCCATGTACAGAAAACCAAAACATCCAATAGTCTGAGCAGTGATTTAAAAACTTGAAATTGCAAAATTCCCAAACAAAATGAACTGATCTTTAAATGAATGATAAAATTTTTTTCACTTGCACGTCGATGGCCTAACTGCAATATCCCGTATCTGAAAAAATGCAACTTTACAGGGAAAGAGAAAAACAGTTTAGGTAACACATATAGAGTTATTGGGTATAAAAAAATTTATTTATCATTATACACCATGAAATTAGCCAGCTCATTTTGCCTAAATCACAAATAATCTAAAAATTATCAAAATGTTAGATATGGGGTTGCAGTTAGGCCATCGATGTGTAAAATACGGTCCGCACAAGCATACAAGTAGTAGGGGAAGGTGGGGCACTTTCGGCAGCTTTTTTTGGGCAAAAAATATGAAAAAATATATATTTTACTACTTAGTTGGCTTGAAATACAAAATTTGAACGTTTTTGAACCAACTAAATAAATCCTTTGTTTAAAAGTAAAAATAAATTTTAAACTGATTGTACCCCATGGCGGGGTACAATCGGCCAACGCAAGGATCAGTTTCGTCCGCTTTTATAAAAAATTGTCCGTAATTATTTAGAAAAATAAAATAATTTAAAGTAAGCATTAAAAAAAATTAATCATTATTTTCGTTAATGACTTTATTCCACCGGCGGTTATACGGGGGGAGGGGGTACAGGGGGTAATTACCTCCCCCCTCACAGCCTGAAAAAAATATTAGGTATAAAGGCTGGTAGCTGCATTAGTTAAAGGCTAAAATAAATATTTTTGTTAGATTTATTAGATTCCCGATAATAAGAGCATAGGAAAAAAGCGTAGGATAAATATGTGCAAAGGAAAAAAGCACATACGAAAAAAATCGCATGCGAAAGAACCGGACAGAGGAAAAACTTACAATAATAACACCGAACATAGAACATTCGAATTCTAGAAGCTTAACTTTATTTCAATGTACACTGTTTTACTATGTGCGTTTTTTTACGTGTGCCCTATTTCCCGTATACGCTATTTTCCGTGTACGCTATTTGACGTGTGTGCTCTTTTCCTAAGAGGATCTTTCCTGTGTGCTTTTGTCATATATGCTTTTTTCCTGTGCCCTAATTTACAGTCACCGCTTGACCATTATCCCCCCCCCCAGAACCGCCCTTGCTTTATTCATTCTTTTAAAATAAAAATAAAATTATAGAAACCAAAATTATTTTTTACTTTGTTTTTACTTAAGTGAATATTAAGTTCCTTTAAAATTATATTAAAATTATGTATTTGTTATGTGAATATAGTAAATGGAGGCTGTTTTAGGCAAAAAACTTACAACTATCTAGCTGTTAAAAATGTTATTAATTTTTATTTTCAAAAATGCAATCCTAAAAACAGTAGGTAACGCAATCAGATATAATGTGGCAGTCAGAAACTTGCAAATTTTGAAACAAAATAAATACATACTTTTATTGCCCTAATATACTATCCTGTACTTTTTCCTTGGTGTTTGTTGTTTTAAATTTTTATGTACATTTTGACATGACTACTCTTGGAAAAAATTGAATAAAAACTTCCTGCCTAATGTACCCCACAATGCATGGACGAATGTCGTACGTCAGACATTTAAGGACGAAAATATTTTTCCTAAGCACATGGCTTAATTTAGAAGGTATTTCATGACAAATATTAAAACTAGAGACTTTAAAGTTAATATGTACGAAATTTTCATATATATAAATAGCAAAAAACTCGTAAAAAATGACAAATTTCCAAACACTTCTTAAAAAAAGGATCCTTTGCTATAAAAAAAATTGCGGAGCTTGCGTTTGCCATAAAACAAAAACAAGAACGTAAAAAAGGATGATTGCTAATATTTTGAGTGGTATTTTGCGCTAAATGTCAAATATTTAGGATTATATTTGCCATGGCTGAAACTGCCACGCGGTCGAACGTGCCCCGCTCTCCCCTATACGTGCGTATAATGACTGAAGTATCCAGCCTAAAACAGAAGGGAGGCAGTTTTCTGAATTTCATGCTCTTTTTATTAACTTAAGGGGGGGAAATTCATAATCTATTTAAATTTAATTGTCTGATTTTTAAAAATCTGAAAAGGGGGGCAGCTAACTTAAATTAATAGTTTGTTGGGCGATACCTAACTTGTTTTTTCTTACTTTTTAGAAAGGCTTTGAAAGACAAAGCGAGCCTGCACGTGATAGACTACACAAAGCTTAAATATAAGCCAAATTGTTCAAGAAAAAATGTATCAAAAAAGAACTAACAGACCCTGAAGGTGACAATATTTCTTGTTTGTAACAAAGTCATTATGACAAAAGAAACTATAATATATAAAAAATATAACCCGATCTGCGAACAAAAAAGGAGCTTAAATATTTAAAAATCGTAAATTTTTTTAAAAGAATAAGAAGAAAAATGGTAGCAATTTTCCTCGACCTCCCCTAAATTTAAATCTATTTGCTTAACGATAGCCTAACTGCTATACCCCGTATCTAACATTTTGATGATATAAGACATATATGCGTGGGAAATCACAAATATAGCAAATATATTTTTTTATACCCAGTAACCCTATATGTGTTGCCTAAACAGTTTTTCGCTTCCCCTGTAAAGTTGCATTTTTTCATATACGGGATATTGCAGTTAGGCCATTGTTAAATGCTCTACTAATACCTACCTATACATTTGCTTCTGAATATTAATAATTGCCAAAATGTATTACAGTGAATATCGGTTATAACGACATTGGAGGGACCGCTTAATTTCGGTCATTATAAACGAGCGTCGTTATACAAAAAAAGGTAAAAAACTGGGTTATATATTTTTATTACAAAAAAATGATTATATCTGTTCATTTTTTCATTAAAATCTATCGTAAAAAAAATAATACTTATAATGTTATGTGAGTATGTACATATGTATTATGCATGTATGTAGGTACATACTTAATGTACATTTGTGTACAAAATTATGAGCTTTATCCTCAACGGTACAAGCTTTTCATTTACACATTGCGTTTAATTTATACATATTCTTAGATTCAGCAGCTTAAATTTTGTTAACACAAAAGCACACCATATCCAATAGCTTTGATACAGTAAATGTAATAGACGTTTATAATAGACCAAATGCCGATTCGCATGATCCAGGGATTTAACGCCTACAATAAAAGGGATTCCCCGAACTTCGGCGCACAATGGCTACAGTTCGTCGTTACATGCGATATCGCTCGTCGTTATAACCGATTACTTGGACCAATTTAAATTAAACTATTGGTCGCTATATAAGTACGTCGTTATAGGCAACATGTCTTCAATGCATTAAATATAGAACTCGGTCGGGACCTTAATTTTTCGTCGCTATAACCGATATGTCGTAATATCCGATATCGTTATAAACGATATTCACTGTATTAGATTTGGCTGCTGAAAAACTGGAACAGCATTTAACCTAGAGTCCCTGTATGTTGACATATTTGATCCAAATATGTCAACATACAGGGACTCTAACCCAGAAGAAGGGATGAGCTCTCAAGTTAAAAATCAGCCCCTCTCGCTCACCAAACGAAATAACCATAATTTTTGAAAGGTGAAATAACAATGTCCGTAAAAATTTCTAACTGAGGCGCTTAAATTTGACGCCATTTGTTCCTTGCATTATTTCTAAAATCTTCTTTAATTTTTCCGAATAATACTTAATTTTTTTGAACTTTCTCTGTACAATTTAGTTTTTTTACAAAAAAATTTAACTTTTTTTTAAATACAGAAATTGTCTTATCCGAGAAGTACTAAATATTTCTAAAAATTTTGCCTGCGTTTTTTCTGAAATTTTTTCCATAAATTAATTTTAATATCGAACCGACCAAGCTCGTGAAAATTTTCAACTGCTGCGCTTAGACTTTTTAAACCAACCAAAACTTTTGCATTTATTTCATGCCGATTTCCCAAATAATTTTTGGTTCGGTTCGTTCCTTAAATTGTTTAATTGTTCTAAAATTTCTCGCCATTTTTTCCGAAAAATACTTAATTTGGAGGTAATTTTTCCAAAAATTTCACCTGTCCTCTATTTTCTCGTTTATTATACATTTGCCATTTTTCCAAAACATTTTTGGCGTCATTGATTCGTTGAATTATTTAATTTTTTTAAATTTTCTTCTGCACCACCATTTTTTCCAAAAACAACCTAATTTGTCTCAAATTTTCGCCTGGAATATCTTTTGTTTGTATTACTGCATTATAATTTTCTTCTGCGGCACGATTATTTCCACAAAGTACAAAATTTTTCTAAAATTTTCGCCTGCGACTTAATTTTTTTAATTTTTTTTATTCATTACCTAATTTTTCTATTTAGTTTGAGATAATAAGCGAAAAAAATTCTAAGAGCTTTTTAAATATATACAGGGTATCTCTAAAAGGTCTGTACAAAATCTTAGCACATATTCCTGAGGTCAAAATAAGTCGATTTAAAGCAACTTACCTTAGTCCGAAATTGCTCCGTTTCAGCGATACACGGTGGTAAATTTAAAAATTAAAAGTCGATTGTCTTAAAATTTATGAACATTTCTCAACGCATTACTTTAAAAATTGGTACTCAAAGGTTTTTTGGGATGCGAAACCTAAATATGGATCCCTTTTCACTGTGGCCGTTAGAGGGCGCTTCACAATGCTATTTTCATAGTTTAAAATGACTATAACTTTTCTCTCAGTGTAACTTTTAACTTTTTTTGGTAAAAAAATATTTTCCTGAATCTTTTCAAGCCAAAAAGGTACTCTTGTTAACATGCGCTAAAGTAAGTCGTTTTCGAAATATTTTGGTATAATTTTGTTTCACTAGAGTCATGTCTAGGAAACTCAATGCAATTTGACAGGTCGTTAGCACTCGTTAGGTTCAAGTTCTCACTAAGCTCAAAAGAGGCGCTGCGGTGGCGCGTTTGTTCCTTATTCTATTTTTTTTGAGAATTATCTGTGGTTTGGATTTTCCGTCCCCCTTTTTTTCAGGTAGAAAAACCTCTTCCACCGCAGTTTATTTCGGGTTCATTTTAAATCTATCTTTTTGGCTTTGCTGCTGAGACGCATTAAAATTAAAATTTGTAACTTTTGCAATCTTTAAATAAAAGAGAATAAAAATTTCTAGTTGCTTTTCTGGGGGAAGTGTCTAAAGTTCAGACGAGTATAAAATGCATAGTTTGTAGTGTCCTTTTACCTTCTTATCGCTTACTTTACGGAATTCTGAATACAGGTTTCCAATGCCTGGTAGGTGCCTTATTTGCCCATCAATTAAGCACAAATTTAGTGTTAACTTTATGTCTATCCCTTTCTTTTGATTTTAAGTAAAAGGGAGACACATACAAAATTAACAATATATTTGTGCTTAATTGATGGGTAAACGAGAGATTACCCAGCAGCGTAATGTACTTTGAATAAATTTATTCCTTAATATTAAATCTTTATCTTACCATAATCTAGTACCTATGATTAATGTGGTTATAAGTAGATTTTTTTTATTGTTTTCAGCTTTTGGATAATATGTGTGACCACTGATAAGCTATGTATATACTGCTTTGAAACATACCCTACACAACTTACAACCAAGGCGAGGAGGTACTTTTAAATCATGTCAGATTTTCGTCAAGCTGTTAAAAAGTACACATTTAAGACTGATTCTCTTCACGAACAACTGTTTAATTATTTATTCACTCACTCACTCACCAGAAATGTTCAAAGCAAATTTAAATATACTAGATGGTTTTTCATTATATTTTATTTTACCAATCAATTAGACTATGTATTATTTCATCAATAGGTAGTCGTTAATTTGTAGCTTTTTTTATAATAATTAAAACTCATTTAAAAAATGTTTTATTTATTGCACTTTATATATCATTTCAATCTGTTTTATAGCTTATAAGGACATTGTATGTCTTTATAAAATATTGACTGATTAAAAATTTCAAAAAAAACTTTAAAATTAAAGAAAATTTATTATAAAAGGCAATTCAAATTTCCCGCCTCAACTTTTAGTTCGTCACTAAGCTCAGTAGTGGGCGCCACAGAGTTAACGATCTGTCAAACAGGCGGAGTTGCCTATCTAATAAAAACTCACTGAACCGCGCCGCAAATCCTTTATCTATGACTAGAGTGTTTTACACTGGCAAAATGTCATAGGAACGACCAGTTTTCTACTGACTATTATTCTCAAAGCTTTATTCAAGTTTGTTGCTTGCGTTGAGAAATGTTTATAAATTTTAAGACAATCGACTTTTAATTTTTAAATTCACCATCCTGTATCTCTGAAACGGAGCAATTTTGGACTAAGGTAATTTGCATTAAATCGACTTATTTTGACCTCAGAAATATATGCTAAGATTTTGTACAGACCTTTTATAGACACCCTGTATATTGTTGATTGTGAAAAAAAATGGATATTTATTATACCTACATACTTCAAAAAAAGGCATTCGTTACAGAAATTAAAATATAAAAAGGAATATTGGTGAGGACATACTTAACGGAAAAACAACAAAGATTGCCCGCAATCTTATTGCCCGCAATCTTTGTTGTTTTTTAAATTAAAATATGTTGATAATTTTGTCACAATTTTTTTTTAAATTGTACCGATATTCAATTATGTAGATAGCTATTCTTGAGTAGGTATTAAGTACATATCGTCGCCTTAATGCAGAACTATTGTAAGTCACAAAATTAGGTTTTTACAGGAGAACATTTTTTTAGTTGGACTTAGGGTGGGTTAAGGTATCACCACAGCCTATAGGTAGGCTGCGGTATCACCGCTTAAATTGGTGGGGCGGATATTTTATCCCTTAGACATCCAACATTTCTGCACTCAATAAAGCGCGCTTGGAGCTATAAGTTTCCGCAAAAAAACGAAAAATGGTAAAACTGGACATACAATAGTTCTGCATTAAGGCGACCATATATTTTATTAAATTATTTATTCTTTATTTTGGGAGTTGGAATAATCTTATAATAAATAAAAAGTCGGAAATTAATTTGATCTATTTTATAAGATTTTATTTTTTGATAATTAGGTACATAACTGACTTCAATAAGACCTATAAAGACAATTATTTATTTAAGAAATACAAATAAAGACTATCTAGGTTGATTTTTTATATGCTAGAACCTAGAAGCTCAGACTTAGTCATACAGTACGAATTTTTATGTATTAATTTTGCACTTAAGATTAAAAATATAATATGCTAAACTATAATAAAAACACAACAAATTATTTAAGTAAACTAAAAAATATATTATATTACAGATTTTACAATTGTATTGTAAAATCAAGAAACAAAAGAGTGGGAAAAATTAAAACTTTTTTTGATTTTATTCAAGATATGAATTTTTTTAAATAAAAGTTTATTATTAACCTTTGTTTTGTTTGATTAAGCATTTAAAGAATGTTTTTACTTAGTATGCTATTTTTTTTAAAATTTAGATATAGCATGAAAACTTTTAATATTATTTTTGTTTTATGTTGCAAGTATGTTGTTTATTAATTTGGAATAATTAAGATACACAATCATTATCTTTATAAAAAGGGTCATGAAGACTAAAAAAAATTATAAATCCTAAACTCTACCTAAATTGTAGAATAATATTTATTTTCATTAAAAAATTAAATGTTTTTCTATCCCCACTCTTTTTAATTTTTAATCAGCCGACACACTGTGTTCTCTTATTCTATTTTTAATCTAAGATTTGAAGCTTTCATACCACCACAGATTCACAAACACACGAACATAGATAAATATATTCCAAACACATATTGCAAAAATATAGCTTTTTAAAAGCCATCAGGCACTGCCATGAGGTAAAAATGTCAAAACATGTAGGTCGGGATAGTTGATCCAATATGTAAAGAGCGATTTTTATAAAGCTATATTTGTTATAAATATATATAAAAAAAAGTTTCTTTATAGGTAATAAATAACGATAATAAAAATGCGTCTTAAATTAATAGACCAACTATACCAACTAAACATTTTAAGAAATTAAAATCAAACTTTTTAAAAACTTGATTCTGTATCTTTAACTATGCATAAAAATTATAGTCTATCACAGAAAAATAAACAAATAAGGTAAAATTATATGTTTTGCTTTCCAGTGTAAAATACACAAAACCATTCCTACCCAGGACCTAACAAGTAAGACTGTGGTAAAAAAGTTGTAGGTACTTTAAATCTTATAGATAGGTAGCCAAAGGGTTAAAAAGAGTTACAGCGTGGCGTATATAAAAGATCACCCTTTATAAATTGTCCAAAACCTTTAAATATTAAGGACCTATAGCAATAGTGCCAGACACAAATTGTGCCGGGCACTATATTGACAGTTTCGCATTACAAACTGACAGTTGATCTTTCAAAATTGACATACCATAGTCGAATTTATAAATACCGTCGTTTATTTTTCATTAATAGTGGCGTCACTGTTAAATCCGGCTCGTATAATACACAAAGGCCTAATTTTGAAAGGACACAGCAAGCTGTTCTTATAATGAGAAACTGTCAATATAGTGCCCGGCACAATTTGTGCCTGGTACTATTGCAATAGGTCCGAGAATAGGTCCCTATTAGGTATTTCTTTTAAGTTTAATTTTTATGACAAGTATACTTTATTATTATACATTAATAGAAATGAATGAAAATTATCAAATGATTCCTTGAAAAATAAAAGTAATATAAACTAGGTCGAATATACTTGGTGAGGTTATTCAGCCATGTACTAACCATAGACAACGCAATTAAGAAATAGATAAGAAGTATTCTTGCTAATAACCATATAGTTTTGTATAAATTACACTATACTAGCAACTTTTATTCAACAAATAAAAAAAATTAACAAAGGTATACCTAACACTCCATAAACGGTGTTTCACGAACATCGAAACAGAACCCTTTTTGGGTATTTAGGGTGCGAATTTGGAGAAACGCTCGGATTTTGTTTGCGAGGGGGATACTTTTTCGTTATCTTGAAATTTTTATAGCACGAACTCCCTTCGAGGGGTATACTTTACCCCTATATTTTGAATAGCGAAAGTGGGTCCAGTGATACTTTGTTTTGAAGGCCTTTTGAATGTCCTTCCAACCGTGTAAAAATGTCAAACTTCTATCCATTAGTTTTTGAGATAATTGCCTTTAAACTTTCAAATTTAACATGGACTGATAAAATAAACATTTAATTAAAATTTTATTATTTTTCGGATTCAATTTTTATTTTATTATTCCATGTTAAATTTGAAATTTTGAAAGCAAATATGTCAAAAACTAATCGATGGATTTTCGAAATTTTTACACGGTTGTAAAGATTTTCAAGAGTGCTTCAAAACAAGGTATCACTAGACCCACCTTTCCCTATTCAAAATATAGTGGCAAACTATACCCCTCAAAGGGGGCGTGCCACAAAAATTTCAAAACAGCCAAAAAGTGTCCCCCTCGCAAACAAAATCGACGTGTCCGAGCGTTTCTCCAAATTCGGACTCTAAATATCCAAAAAGGCCTCTGTTTCGATGTTTGTGAAACACCGTATATATTTTTTATTTTCTATGGATTTTACTATGATTTTAATAATATGTGCAATTCACAGGATCTTATAAATTGAATGACCAAAATTCAAAAAACTTTTAATTACATTTGTTCATTTTAAGATGCACCCTCTGTATAGCTATTATAGTAAAGCCTTAGAAAACAAAAAATATACCTGGTAAATCATAATTAAGTAGTTGAACAATGAAGAAGAGTGATTCCTCGACTTATTTTAAGCGTAAAAGCACATATGAACATAGTTCCGCAAACGCTTCTGTACTAAGCTACAGGGCTAGGGCATTAAAGTTTTTCCTGCCCCTGAATTTTTTTATGACGTGCCGCTATTTAGATTTAAAAATACAAATTAAACAATTCTGAGTTTGATTTCTGGAATTTTTGCATCTTCTACCATTATTAAGAAGAAAATATATTTGTTTAGCGTTAAAATAAGCAAGGTAATCACCCGTTTTTATGTATTTACCTAGTTATGACACACATAGAGTGTTTGAGAAATAAACTCAAAAATAAAATTAACATTTTTACGAAGACCTTGCATACTGAATAACACTGTACCTCACAGGTGACAAATCTAAGGACGTTTCCTGCTCCATAGACCGTTGAATCATTTTCATTCGTTTTTTCGGGGGAATGCTTAACTCAGGATTAGGTGAGGCCGGAGGACTCACCATGGAACTCGCGTGAGACCGAGGACTTACTGGTGGTGAAGAACAAGGTGAATGAGCCGTTGGCTCACCTTCAGAGTAACTGAGGTCGTCCACCATCAACGCCTCTTCGACCCGCTTGCGTATGTCGTCACCGGCGTTCAGATTTGGATGAGGTTGCAGCGTCGGTGAGGTTTGAGGGTAATAGTTCGGCCTATACACTTGGGGCGCGTTCACAAGACTCAGGTACAAGTCAGCGTTTGTCTGCCCTGCATACAACTCTTCTCTAGCGGTAGCCGCGGCGGCTAGTAACTCCACCCCTGGTGAACTCACCGGGTACGAGTTTTGTAGGTAACTCGGTGAAATTTGACCAGTTCTCGAATACACATACAAAACTTCATCTTCGTGGGTTTGTAGAGATTCAGGCGATGATCTGTCATTTAGGTGATGGATGGGTGATGTTTTAAAGTGCACTGACTCAGGCGAGGAAATATTCATGCTGTCGCTAAGCCTACTCAAAGAGGACTTAAAGTTTTCTTTTTCGCTATTGGAGCTCGAGCAACTCGACTCGCTCGATGGGTTACTCGCAGGAGGAGTAGGGGGCTGAGCTGGGTGCACCCCACCATCGTTATGACTTTTAATGTGAGCTTCCATACTTTTCTTTGAGTTAAAAGTGCTGTTGCAAATAGTGCACTTGTAAACCTTTTCACCATAGTGCGCTACTTGGTGCAGTTTCAACACATGATTGTAGCCAAATGATTTTCCACAGATTTCGCAAGAGTACGGCTTTTCGCCAGTGTGGGTACGGGAATGCACCTGAAACAATAAGAGTATTGTTTAAAAAAATTGTTGAATTAATTTTAACTAGATTTTATAATAAATTGGTAAAAAATTTTTTTTAAGTCACAAGCTTTTATAAAATGCACTAATAATTAAAAAATAATTTTCTATCATTCTAATATTATCATAATAATAAAAGCGATGGCCGACTGTTTTGACGATGTTACCACGATAAGACATCCGTATCAATTAAATAGCACTATTTGCAAGAATCAATCTAGCAGAAAAATGCAGAGGTACCAAACCCACCCAACCCGACCCAAGGTACCCCAACATTTTTCTGAAATAGGTATGGCCATGGCATAACATTGCGGCACATCAAACATATCTTTGATGACCTGCTATGTTGAATATATTTTAAATGTTTAGATCACAAATTTAGATTAACTTATGTTTTGATTTGCGGCCTTCGCTTTTATTATTATGATAATATTAGAATGTTAGAAAATTATTTTTTAATTTTTAGTGCATTTTATAAAAGCTTGTGACTTAAAAAAATTTTTTTACCAATTTATTTTTTACTTTTTAGTATCAGCTATCTACTCTATTAAATGAAAATATTTCTTCAATAATAGAACAGAAGAGTTTATTCTAGATTATAATGAAATCGCTGATCGTGAGTTGTTTGGAAACTAATTTTTCTATTGGGGGAAGGAGAGGGTGGGGCTAGAGGTAGAAATATATATTTTTTGTTTGGGCTGTATTGCCATCGGACCTTTATGCATATACCAAATTTTATAAAAGTCATTTGAAGTGAAGTGTGACAAAAACGGATTTTTTATAGAAGGGGGTGGGGGGTATTGGTGGGAGGATATTTTTTTCTTAATATTGTATTGTCATCGGATCACTATATGTATACCAAATTTCATCCAAATCGGATAACGGGATGTGTGTCACAAACAAATTTTTCTATGGAAGGGTGTGGGGGTAGGGTTGGGAGGATATTTTTTTCTTATTGTTGTTTTATCATCGGACCACTATGTGTATACCAAATTTTATCCAAATGGGATAACGGCAACTGTGTCAAAAACACATTTTTCTATAGAAGGGGTGGCAGGATATTTTTTTCTTAATGTTGTATTGTCATGGGACCACTATGTGTGTACCAAATTTCACCCAAATCGGACAATGGGAAGTGTGTCAAAAACGCTTCACAAGATTTGATAGTTAGTTAGACAGAACATCTGAAGCTAAATAAAAGCTTGTAATAAAAAAAATACAGAATTTTATGAAAATAGAATAACTTTCTGTTTGTGATAAACAAAAGTTTTAATCAAAAATTGTAATAAAGAAGATACGAAAAATCCTGGTTCTCTTGGAAAAAATTAAAAGAAGTTTTAATTAATAAACATTATATCGTTATATATAGCTTATATACACGGTGTTTCACGAACATCGAAACAGAGGCCTTTTTGGGTATTTAGAGTGGGAATTTGGAGAGAATCCGACACGTCGATTTTGTTTGCGATTTTTTTGGCTATCTTGAAATTTTTGTAGCACGAACCCCCTTCGAGGGGTATACTTTACTTCTATATTTTCAATAGGGAAAGTGGGTCTAGTGATACCTTGTTTTGAAGGCCTTTTGAATGTCCTTACAACCGTGTAAAAATTTCAAACATCTATCCATTAGTTTTTAAGATAATTGCCTTCAAACTTTCAAATTTAACATGGACTGATAAAATAAAAATTTAATTAAAATTTTATATTTTTCGGATTTCATTTTTATTTTTATCATTCCATATTAAATTTAAAAATTTGAAAGCAAAAATCTCAAAAATAAATCGATGTATTTTCGAAATTTTTACATGGTTGTAAAGATATTCAAGAGAGCTTCAAAACAAGGTATCACTAGACCCACTTTCCCTATTCAAAATATAGGGTTAAAGTATACCCCTCGAAGGAGGATTGCGCTACAAAAATTTTAAGATAACCAAAAAGTGTCCCCCTCGAAAACAAAATCGACGTGTGTAAGCTTTTCTCCAAATTCGCACTCTAAATACCCAAAAAGGCCTCTATTTCGATGTTCGTGAAACACCGTGTATATAATATATTCGTATATTATACAATTTTTTTATTATGTAGGTAATCTTAAACACTCGGTATTTAGTTTAAAGCAATAAAGCGAAGTTCTACTAAAGTATATACATCAGGTTTATAAAGTTTTTGCAGTTTTGTAAAGATTATTTATTAAAATATTTACCTTCAACTGTTTGCTGCAAGTGAATCCCTTCTGGCACACGGTACAAACGTAGGGTTTTTCTCCAGTATGAGTTCTCATGTGGATCACCAATTGGCCAGACTGGATAAAAGTTTTTGCACAAATACTGCACTTGTGTGGGCGTTCCCCTGTGTGAATACGCATGTGTCTGTAACAATGAATAATATTGTTAATTATAGTTGTAAACTAGAAAGTTTTTAAATTAGTTTTAGCAATATTTGGCACAATATTAAAAAATAAATCACGCAGTATTTTTCGGTTATTACTATTGTAGAGTTTCCAATTAATCACTGGCGTCTGCAGGAAGGGGCTTAGGTTGGTTTTATATTGAAAGCAATATCTAGGACAATAGGTTCTAGAATGGCAACCAATAGGGCGCAGAAAAAGAGGGCGTCATAAACTGGAATGGCAACAGTCAATCCAAAGATCAATGAGTCACCAAAACCTTACACAAGATGATTGTCAGGATCCAAGGAGGTGGAGAATAGGCGTTGGACAACGTAGAAAAACGTTCTAAACCGACATAGTCGCAGAGTTTCCCATTCAATATCATAAAAAATGAGACACCCTGTACAGAGAATGGATGAGACAAGAACACCAAGATATAAATGAACTGGATACCTGCAGGAAGAGGAGTAAAAGAGTAAGAGGGAGGCCGCAAAGAAAAATAGGATAGACGATGACGAAGGTCATATCAAGAATATGGGAATAAGAAGGTAGCGAAGAATCAGGCTAAAGCCCACCAGGGGTTGTAAAGCCACACACAGATGAAGAAGAAGGTAATTTTCTGGTGTCAATATTGTAGAGTTTCCAAATAATATTTACCTATGAAGTTTTCCAGAATGCTCAAAGGCTCGCTGACAAACTTCGCACTTGTAAGGTCGTTCTTTGGTATGTATTCTCCGGTGCACACTCAGGTTCTCTTTGACGCTGAAACTCTTGTTGCAGAACTCGCACCTGAAAGGTTTTTCACCGGTGTGGGTGCGGTAGTGCCTGGTCAATCTTGCGGGGACGGCGAAGGTTTTTGAGCAGATGTCGCATCTGGAATAAAAGAAAATATCTGTCTTTTAGTTGATATATCAATGGTTAGGCGCTTTCAAGACTGTGAAGTCCGTTAACCCAAGGGGACCCTAGTAACGGACCGGCAAAAGTTAAAACATTGCTTAAATTGTGTGTAGAAAGTCGTTAAACTGAACCATAAGAATAATATACCAATTTCTGACTCAACTGTAAGTAAGTACCATAGTTTGAGTCTTGTACTATATTGATTTTACTTTCAAAATATTTTCAGCAGTCTAGAATAATTATCAAAAAACCGTTTTTTAAACCGGTTTTGATTAACACTGGAGCAGATCTCTGTGGAAGCAAGCAACCAAATCTTAAATAAGACGCTTCCAGCGGGATCTCTAATCGAACGCGCTTTTAACACAAAACCTCAAAAGTTTTGTTTTTATTTTTTTAAACATTTCTAAACAAGCAAACCAACGAATTTTAAGAATTGTGATAACGTTTGTGCGCAGAAAATACCTCCATTTCTTTCTATAAATATTTTTGTTCATCTTCAGAATTTGACCTAAGCGATAAAAACTCTTCCGACGTCATTCTTTTGGGTTTTCTATTTATTTTGTTCCGATACATAGAAACGAAAAGAGAAAAAACACACCAAAACACAAAAACAAAAGAAGAGTTATGTTTATTGTTTTGATCCAAACCCGTTGATTTGAGAGCAAGACTTTTGCTTAATCGAACCAATCTTTTTGAGATTGATCTCGGATCGCTCACGATAGGTTGTCGATCATTGATCGAAAGTTGTATTAGATTTTGTGTGCAACCTAGATACAGTTTTGTTTAGTTTTTAATTAAATATTAATATTAATATATTAAACCATCTTTTTTTGCATTTGCAAAAAATTTTTGCTAATTTTGTCTAGACAATGATAGCTATTTCGGAAAATAAGTGAAAAATCGTACTACTTGATGTATTCATCCAAATTATCCATAAACAGCGACAAAATGTTATTAGAACTGGAACCTCTTAATCAGCACCTTAAAGGGAACCCCTCAGGTCAACCCGTGACGTCTTGCAAAAAGTGAACAGTGGTTGTGTAAGTTGTGAACTTAGATATTTTAAATTAGAGATAGAATGTAATTTGGATCAAAATCATTAAAATTTATCAAAATAGTTTAACAATTAATAAACTTAAGAATAAAGTAACTTTATTTAATATGCGTTAACATTATGATTTTCACCATATCGGGGACACTTAATTTTAGAACGTCAGACTGGCAAGTTGTGCAAAAATTCTTGCTGTCATTTTTTCCAAGATAAGCCGGAGTTGGTCTGGAAATATTTCAAGGTCTTCATACCTAGGTAATTTTTGCTTTGCATTATATTAAATGTGTCACCACGTACAAAATCGACAGGAAGAGGGTGTTTTAACTCACATGTATACTATAATGTAATCATGTCAAAAAGAATAATAAAAATACTCTGCCAATATATGGGCCCCTAAGCTCACACTAGGTACTATAGGTAGGTATAGTGTACGTGTGAGCTAATATAACTAAAAACTGAAATATATTTTATTCAACTCCAGACTAAATTACCTTTTGTTTGATACCACACAAGCCATGTTTTGACTTAAACTCAAATTTTTGAAGTCTACCCCCACCCTTTTTTTTAAATAAATTAAAATGTATTTTGTTTAACTCCAGACTCAATTACCTTTCGTTTGATATCACACACGCCATATTTTCACATAAACTCTAATTTTTGAAATCTACCCCCACCCTTTTATTTGGTTTGTGTTCGGTGGATTTTGTTTATTTTTAAATGGGACCATCTCGACCCAAGACCCAGCCTAGGTACCAAATTTCATTAAAATCGGCCAAGCGGTTTTTGAGTTATGCGGGTTGGTCGTTACAGACAGACATACAGACAGACAGACATACAGACAGCCAGACAGACGGCGCAACAAAAAAGTTTCAAAATCATCTGAAACGCGAAGATATATAAAAAATTTTGAAATCGGAGCAACTTTTTTTTTCTCGAAAAAATTAGGATCACCATAGCTCACACTACTATAGTATAGTATATGTATGAGCTAAAATGTTGGTCAGATTTAAAAATAAATGGATCCATGATGGATCTGACTCCTGCCTAGCTAGCCTATTGTCACACTTCAAGTGAAGCCCTGATAATATATTAGCCTTGAAAACAGTTTTTTCGTTATAACACTAATTATTGAACAAAATACAGTCTACTATATTCCGAAAACAGTGTATTGATACGATGCTCCGTTAAAAAGTTAGCATTTTTTTATTAGCATTAATGGATTTTGACCAAAATCTAATCAGCAAGAGATCGACCACTATTTTACCTGCAAATTTTATGAAAACCGGTTGAGCGGTTTAGGAGTTATCATGTTACAAACAGAAATAATATATACACACACACAGAAAGACATCACGACGATATTGCTAGGATAGGTCAAAATACATTCAAATAACACATTTTTGGCGTTATCTGAAAAAAAAATTTCCTCCAAAGTAATACCTTTTCTAGCCATTGCTACGCGGGCTAGGAAGGTATGTATGTATCTTTGCATTTCGGATGATTTTGAAACTTTTTTGGAGCACCGTCTGTCTGTATGTCTGTCTATAATGAGAAACGCACATAACTGAATAACTGCTTGTCTGATTTTAATGAAATAATGAAATTTGATACCTAGGTTGGGTTTTGGCACTAGATGGTCCCATTTAAAAATTAAAAAATAGTAGTAGATTAAAAACTGTTAGACTGCGATCGGACGCATCCCCGGGTGTCGTATTGGGGGTTATTTATTTCGCAGATAAAAGTTACATTATACATTAGTCGTGTGAGCATAGGTGCCCACAAATTGCCAGAGTATTTTTACCTGTAAGGATCTTCAGACTCCTTGCCGTGCGTTCTCTGGTGTGCCTGGAACGTAGCTTTGGACGTAAACATCTTGTTGCAAATGGTGCAAGTTAGATTTTCCACAGTAGTAGTATCCTGCAGCTGGGCCTGTTGGATGACGCCGGCACCGGCAGGGTAGGCCGTGATGGCTGAAATTGGCAAATCGGGACTGCAGACTAGTTTTTTTATCGTTAGATCTTCGGACGTGATCGGGTGGAGAGACGCAAGCGAAGCTTGGTTGTAAAATCCAACCATTTCGGGCATTGGCCACTGTTTTTCTGTAACAAAAGAAAAAAACTGTTAATATTATAGTTGTCGCTCCACTTTATTCCACACGCAAAAATTCATTTTCAAATTTTGGGAAAAAATTCTGTATTTTAAACACTACTGGGTATTCCTAACGTCTTTAAATAAAGGTATCGAACGCACCTAATCTGTTGATGCGAGCCTAATCCCTTCTTGTAAGGTTTAACAGAGGCTACCGACAGGTGCCCCCTGCACTCTTTAAGAATGGGTTTTACACTTCAAATATGAAAACGTTTTGATGCAATAGTGCGACTTTAACAGAAACTTCTAGATGTCTAGGCATGCGCATTCACAGTATCGGCCAAAAATAGAGCGACTCCCCGAAACTGTTCCTGAACCAACCATTAAAGAACAAGTGGTGCATTTGAAAACATCAATCCAGTTCTCAGTTTAAAAACCAAATTAAAAAAAACTTTTTTTTGCATAATTTTAGACAAAAATGGCAAGGACCATTCGAAAGAGATGTAAAAGTTACAATATATCCTAAGTATAGTCTAGATATGAAAAGCTTTTTTTAAAGAAAACAAATTTTAACATAAAGTATAGTATGGTTTGCACAATGAATTATATACGAAGTAACTGGAACGGAAAGTGAGAACATACAATTCTCTCTCTAGTTCTAATCACCGGTGGTATTCTTTGAACTTAATACTTCAAGGAGATTGTCATTCGTGAGTTGTCATTAAAGTGTTTGTTAATGTTGTCAGTATATTATTGAAATTGTTTTTATTGAACAAAAATAAAAAATGGGAACGATGCGTTGCTTGTAAAAACGAGTTTTATAGGAGTAAAAAGCCGGTTTCCTTTATGAAGTAAGTAGCTTTGATTATTTAAAAAACTTTATTAGTACCTAATCGCAGTAAAAATCCAGTTATAGTAAAAATCAAACGTCCGCGAACTTTCAAAACCACAGAATATCATCGGAGAGTAAAAGTAAAAAAAGAAAGGTAGCACCTCCGGGCCAGCGTGCTCTCTCTACAAAAAATATTAATATTTATGCCTCACTTTGCATATATTTAAAGGCCTATCTAATTGGGTTTGCCACACTTTAGATATGGAAAAAACTATAAGCATATCCAAGAAAAAACGACACAGTAATGGGTAACCCCGAGTAAACCCGCTTCATTTTGTTCAATTATTCTGCTCCTTGCAAGACCTGGTAAATTGAGGGGATTTCCCTTCACCTTAGAGTTATAATAATCAATCAATATATCAATAACCCTTCCTCATACCAGTCATAGACTTTGGAGGGTACAATGACAGGGGTAAATAATATGCAACATTTTAATTACTATGTGGAATTCAAGGGGATAAGTGGATGCCTCTATAATATTGTGACCTAAGAACATTATTATAATAATACATTGCTATAAGGGGTAATTGTAGAGGTTTAAGACTTTTCTTAAAAGTATCATAAAGCAGGGAACAATTTTATTGATTTGTATATCCAAATATAAAGTAGTCAACCATTTCTCAAACAAGTCAGTGCGCATAGTTATTAATCAGACTGCTATAGATATGCAGAAGTTATACTTCATATATCTACTTTTACAATAAATTGTTTAATAAATAACCTGAGTTTCTTGAAAATAATAATGAGAAATTTGTATTAAGCAGCGATCGAAAGAATTTGCTTCCTTGTGCTTTGCAAATGGGGTATGCTCAATCTCTCGAAAACACATTTTTCACAGGGTGTTAAGAAATCCCCTTTTTAACAAAAATATTTCTTTAACAGTGGTAATTTTTGAACAGAATTTCGAAAACAAGGATGTTTTAACACCCTATTAACAAACTCGACACATTGGTAGTACTGCATTTGTAAAGCAGAACAAAGCGCATTCGCTCGGTCGGGCTCGCTGTAATGAAAACTTGGCATTAACTTTTACCAATTTCTTGGGTTTTAAAACAAATAGAAAAACAAAAACTTCTATTAGTCAACAAAAAAATTAGGCAATCAACCGAATATTTTTGTTTAATGTGTTGTTTGTAACGTAGCATATGGTGGCACTGACGGCAGCTTAAAATAAGGTAAAAAAATTCAGAAAAGCTCAAATAAAAAAGAAATCTTTAACAAAATCTTCTAATTGTTTAATGCTAAGTTCTGTTGTTTGTCCCGTACCAATATGGCACTAAGTGAGGTGTAAAAAGTCGGAAAAGTTCAAATAAATGCAGAAATTTTCAAGAATCGAATAAATGTGACCGACCTTCTTTAATTTTTTCATCCTTAATATCCATCTTTTGCTCATTGTTCAGCTTTTCCTTTCTATCCGCCGCACACTTAAGGAGCAATTCTTTAATAATTTTCTCGCTTATAACAGACCGGACCACTTTCTCTTTCTCCATTTAATTATCTATGGGCCGACAAAGGCCGACCGACTTGATTGAGCGGCCCGGACCAGCGCGTAAGAACGTTCGCAACCCACTGAAATTCCCTTATTGTGCGTAGCGACCATCCGCAGCGTAAAAATCCATACGCACCTCACGCACGGTTGGCCTCTCGATCTAATCGTGTGCGTTGAAAAGCGATACGACATGAATAAGCCTATAACCACGCCCAATGCCTAAGAAATAAAACGCACAAAGTTTAGACGCGTAGAGGTGTGTGGTGGTGTGCAAGGGGGGGTAACAAATTCGGTTTTTGACCCGGGTCGTTGCTCTGGCGTTGTTGTTACCAAAAAACAGGGCACACCAGGCTGAAAGGTTGATGAACTCAAACCGTGGGGTTTATGGCCTTTTTGGAAGGAAGAAACCGAATACAAGAGACCATTAATTTTTAGTTGGGTGGCCAAAGAAAAAAATTGACATTGTTTGCGTTTGCGACATTATACAGTTTTGGTACCTGGTATTAGGTTAGGTCAGGCTCTCAAATTTAAAATAGCATGGCAATAAAATGCGGGTGAGAGAGAAGGCCATTTATCATTTATTACATTATCTTAATGTAAAAAATACAATTCGTTACTATGAGCGTAACTAGTGTGGTCATTTTTCAAACGTGAATATCTCGAAAATCAATCCACGAATTTGACAGCAGGTGTACAGCTTGTCTCATTTGTGATGGGATTTAGTATGGTGTAGCCCCTAGTTTTTTAAAATATTGACATTTCAGCAGACCTTTCTATCTTGCTTATTTTTTAAGATATGTCAATTCTGTAAAAATATTTTTATTGAAACTTTATGATGCGAAAATCAAACGTCAAATTTATATCAAAGTTTGGCGTAGCAATGACTAGAGAATGTATTATTTTCGAGGATTTTTTTTTGAGATAACCCCAAAAATGTGTTATTTGGATGTATATTGACCTATCCTAGCAATATCGTCGTGATGTCTGTCTGTGTGTGTGTATATTATATCTGTTCGTAAAACAATAGCTCCTAAACCGCTAAACATAAACCGAGCTGATTAGATTTTGGTCAAAATCCATTAATGCTAACACAGTTTTTTGACAATTAAAATTTTTTAAAAATGCTAACTTTTTAACGGAGCATTGTATCAACCAACTGTTTTCGGAATATAGTAGACTATATTTTGCTCAATAATTCGTGTTATAACCAAAAACTTCGTAGAAGCTTTAGTTTTTGAGATATTTACAAAAAACTGTTTTTAAGGCTAATATATTATCATGGCTTCACAGATCCATCATGGATCCATTTATTTTGCTTTAAAGAAGTTGCAATAAAATGTTTTTACAGAGTTTGAATAACTGACAAATTCAGCAAGATATGAAATTTTGTTGAAATTACAATATTTGAAAAGATCTTTAATGGGTATCGTGCGTAATTTTAAAAAATAGCTTTATACTTAAAAGCGCAATTGTGACTTTAAAACAACTTTAAAATTTAGATATTTTTTTTACAATTTCAGTTTTGTCCTCAGTTGTTACAAAAATATTTGAAGTTAAATAAATACCCATCTTATGAAGTAAGCCAGATTATATTTTGAAATATTTTCCCCAGCTCAACGACTAGTGTTAGATAGGACGATATGGGGCAAATAATTTAGGGAAAATAAGGGTTTCCCATTTTGTTCCTATCAAACCAACATAAGGGAGATTTTTCGATGGATAACTTAAATTTGACATGTTTAATTTTTTGGATTAATTTTCAAGTGATTCGAAAGAATACAATTGGACTTTTTCAGAGAAGTTGACAAAGTCTTGGAAGTATTTTAAATGCAAACACTTTTATTGAAATGCAAAAAACAATCGTAATTATTACTTATTTCTGCTTTTCAAAAACCATGTTATAACCAGATCCATGCAGCTAACAAAACCATTAAATGCCTATGCCCAAAAAGATGTAGGTGATATAGGTCAATAGCCGAAATATATAAAGTTCAATATCCTCTCTTCTCTGTTTCTTTTCTACTAAGGATAAGAAAAGTGTTGATAAAAAGCCAAAAAGGCCCAATTTTTGGGAGGTCTTAAAGAAGCCAATGAACTTCGATAAGTTCGATATCAGAGTTCAACAACATTTTTTTCTTTGGGTTGTGGTGCGACAAGCATTTTGACATTCTTTAGGTAAAAAGGCATGTTTTTTGTTCCTACAAATATGATAGGTGGTACACGGTCAAAAAAATTATCTTAGATCAAAGTAAAATAATTTGTGCTTTCCTGTTCACCAAGAGAATATTTTCTTGCTATAGCACAAAAAATGTCTTGCCTTTATTTTAATGTGAAACAGAAATTGTTTGATTATAAATTGGAACTGAATTAATCAAAGCACCGTTTTCTCTGGAATCAAAATATTACTTATATGGACAAAATGGAGTATATATACTGAAACAAAACAATTAAAGAAGAAAAGTCTCAAAAGAAATATTTAAATTCAAGACAAATTGTTTTAAGGTAAAACAATTTAATCAAGAAAAGTACGTGTTTCCATTGTAGACAAAACTTTTTACCGTGTAGGCCAAGATATAGATGAAATTTCCTATGGTAGGGGTAGAAAAAATTCGGCAGGGTATGAGTGATATTCAGTGGCGTCAAATTTGGAAAATGTTTCCTTTTTCCGATTCTGCTTTTTTTTAAACAAATTAAATTCTTACAAATCCCTAATGACAGTTCTAATATACCTTTGTGTCAATTTTTACGATTTTTTTTTATATCAAGCCAGTGGCGTGCCCTTTTTGTCCACTTTTTACTCTTAGTCACCAGGTGAGAAAAAAACATATGGCGTAGATATTTTTGCCAATGTTTTTTGATTGACAGTGACGGATACTTCACATAACCCATTACCTACCTATTAAAATCATAGACACTACTTTTTTTAAAAAGTTTATTGTCACCGCTGTTTATAATATACTAAACAAAGATAAACAAAAATGACGTCATTACATATGGGTATAATTTGAACTATATATACGCCAACCTAAGTGAATAGATTTTAAAAAAATTATTTTGTACTGTGCTAGAGAGAGATCTTGGCCTATAGAGAGGTTTTATTAAGAATATCCAAAAGAGTTCAAATGTTGTGACTTTAAAAAGAAGTCAATGAACTTGATATCCACTATCACTTTTAGTTTATCTATGGATGTTTCATACAGGGGCGACTGCAGGACGGGGCGACCGCACATGGCGCAATGATTCAGGGGCGCTCAATTTGTTGAGAATAAGGCAAATAGGATCTACGGCAACTGGCTTCAAAGAGAAAATTGCAAAAAAAATTGGGCGACAAATGTAGGGTCAGCCCCATTTATGAACGTGCGCAGCGAGGGGCATTTGCACCCCCCCCCCCCGCGCGCCCCGAATGTTGAAAATAATTTAATAAATTCCAAACAAAGCAATCAAGTTAGAACTTTAAGCGGGGTCTACACATAACGTTTTGCCTGACGTTTTACGTGATCAGGTAAAACGGATCAGGCAAAACCTTTCGTGTAGACAATAAAACGTACGTTTTGCCTGAACTGAACAGGACTGAAGTCGGATCTGTTGAACTGATCGGTAGAGGCTTTGTTTCCGGTAAAACGTCAGTTGTAGCGGCATTTTTTGTGGTAGTGCATACAATTTTAATTCCTTTCGAGTGCAACTTAGAAGTTGGTATACGAACCGTCCGACATTAGATAAGATAATTTTTTAGGAAATCAAACAGGTTATTGTCTTCCTCCACTAATTTTTAATTTGTTTTAAACAAATAGTGCCGACATGTTTCGTAAGCAGAAATTTACATCTTCAGGGGACATTACCAAATTAAATCAGCACAACATTTTGAAAAACTGGTTAGAAAACTATGTTTAGCTGCTGAAACGCTTAAGTCATAGACATTTAAAACAAAAAACATTATTGACAAAAGCAGTGCTTTCTTCATGGTGTATCAAAAACTGATCTAAAAACGTACGTTAAAACTATCAAGTGTGTACGCTAGTCTTTCAACCGTCATACTTGACCCTTTTGACTGACAGGCAAGACGTAAGGTAAAACGTTATGTATAGACCCCGCTTTAAACATATTCCTATCTATACAGGGTGGTCCAGGTTAAAGTACATTAATTTTAATAGGTGATAGAACGTCGAACAAAAAGTAGAGTTTCATGAGAAAACTTTTTTTACAAACGTTTGTTAACAAAAATACAGGGTGTAAAAGTTTGGAAAAAAAAAGATTTTTTCGTTATAACTTTTAAACTGTTACATCAATTTCCACTAAATATCGTACACAGACTACTGTGGTACATCTCTAAGTAACGATTGTATTCGTTTTCTAAAATTTTCCAGTGGCGTAAATATTGGGGTTAGGCACCCCATTTTACCCCTCCAATCTTTGGCGCCACTAAACGTTTTAAAAATAAAATTCCTGTTTTTTTTCCTTGTTTAATTTAGCAAAAAAAAGTGGTTTTGCAAAATTTTGATTTTTGGCTTAGTTTTTGAGATATTTAAATAAATTTAAAGTAACGGTTTTAAGTTATGACGAAAAAACCATTTTTTTCTAAAACTTTGACACCCTGTATCTTTGTTAGGCAAAGTTTTATTTTTTATTTTTTTATGAAACTACTTTTTTTGCGACGTTTTATCACCTATTAAAATTAATGTACTTTAACCTGGACCACCCTGTATAATATTATCATAAAGTAGTATACGTAGTATATGATATTATACAATAGATACTGTGAAGGATATAATTCGTTTTTTCCGTGAATTAGTTTTACCATAGAGGAATATATGTATAGGATGGTCTTAAAAGTAAAAAGGTATTGCTGTATTTAAAGACAACTTTTTGGGCATCTTCAGTGGCGGATCAAGGGGAGGCCAGAGGGGCCCGGGCACCCCCCCCCTCTTCCTGTCATAAAACTTTTTTAATTCAAGGTAAGAAAATGCCAATGCATTAACCGCAAGTTTAAACAATTTTTTTTTATGTACATCAAAAATTTTCGTCTGCGGCGCATTCTGTCACCTGTGAATTTAAATGTCAGGCCTAGGAATTATTAAAAATGCATGCGAACCAAGTATTATTTTTGTTTTTGCTTCCTCCTTGGCCCCTCCCCCCTGGAAATCCTGGATCCGCCACTGGGCATCGTTTGATCCATTTATTTTACATATATATACAAGACAGCAATTTAAAAAATATATATATTTTCACAAATAGATTTTTAGCTCACACTACTAATATATAAGTAGTGTGAGCTATGGTGATCCTAATTTTTTCGAGAAAAAAAAAGTTGCTCCGATTTCTAAAATTTTTATATATCTTTGCGTTTATATATCTTTGCGTTTCAGATGATTTTTAAACTTTTTTGTTTTGCTGTCTGTCTGTCTGTCAGTATGTCTGTCTGTCTGTCTGTCTGTCTGTCTGTCTGTCTGTCTGTCTGTCTGTCTGTCTGTCTGTCTGTCTGTCTGTCTGTCTGTCTGTCTGTCTGTCTGTCTGTCTGTCTGTCTGTCTGTCTGTCTGTCTGTCTGTCTGTCTGTCTGTCTGTCTGTCTGTCTGTCTGTCTGTCTGTCTGTCTGTCTGTCTGTCTGTCTGTCTGTCTGTCTGTCTGTCTGTCTGTCTGTCTGTCTGTCTGTCTGTCTGTCTGTCTGTCTGTCTGTCTGTCTGTCTGTCTGTCTGTCTGTCTGTCTGTCTGTCTGTCTGTCTGTCTGTCTGTCTGTCTGTCTGTCTGTCTGTCTGTCTGTCTGTCTGTCTGTCTGTCTGTCTGTCTGTCTGTCTGTCTGTCTGTCTGTCTGTCTGTCTGTCTGTCTGTCTGTCTGTCTGTCTGTCTGTCTGTCTGTCTGTCTGTCTGTCTGTCTGTCTGTCTGTCTGTCTGTCTGTCTGTCTGTCTGTCTGTCTGTATGTCTGTCTGTCTGTCTGTAACGACCAACCCGCATAACTCAAAAACGGCTTGTCCGATTTTAATAAAATTTGGTACCTAAGTTGGGTCTTGGGCCGTCATGGTCCCATTTAATAATGAACAAAATCCACCGAACGCAAGCCAAATAAAAGGGTGGGGGTAGATTCCAAAAATTAGAGTTTATGTGAAAATATGGCGTGTGTGATATCAAACGAAAGGTAATTAAGTCTGGAGTTAAACAAAATGAATTTTAGTTTATTTTAAAAAAAAGGGTGGGGGTAGATGTCAAAAATTAGAGTTTAAGTGAAAATATGGCGTGTGTGATATCAAACGAAAGGTAATTGAGTCTGGAGTTAAACAAAATACATTTTAATTTTTTTTAAAAGGGTGAAGGTAGATTTTAAAAATTAGAGTTTCAAAGTCAAAACATGGCTTGTGTGGTATCAAACGAAATGTAATTGAGTCTGGAGTTGAATAAAATATATTTCAGTTTTTAGTTATATTAGCTGACACGTACACTATGACTATAGTACCTAGTGTGAGCTTAGGTGCCCATAGATTGGCAGAGTATTTTTTCAAAAGACAGACTTTTCAAATAGCCTGCATAACTAGAACACGAAAAAACATAAAATGCGGTTTTTGTCATAACATCTTTCTTAAAATTAAACAAGCGCGTAAGTTTTTATTTTCTGTATTAGCTCACACTACTAATACAGCGGCGTAGCGTGCCCGAAAGGGCGGGGGGGGGGGGGGGGGGGGGGGGGCGACAGCTAAAAAGGGCGCCTCTGAAAACGGATGAAAAATCTTGTGGCACAAAAAAACAAAAAGGTGCCTCGCACAAATCTTGCGACCAAAAAAAAAAAAAGGTCATCATGTGTGAGGGGGCGGCCGATAAGTCACAAGGGCGCCTCTCACGAATCTTGCGACCAAACAAAAAAGGTCTTCATGTCGTTAGTTTCCTTTGGCACCCACTCAATTGGCCATTACCCGCCCGACTTAATGAAGCTGAGGGCGCTTCGGCCACCTATGGGGCGCCACTACTCTCGGGGCGACGAACCCCCCGCCCCCCCCCCCCCACGCTACGCCGCTGTACTACTATAAGTAGTGTGAGCTATGGTGATCCTAATTTTTTCGAAAAAAAAAAAGTTGCACCGATTTCAAAATTTTTTATATATCTTTGCGTTTCAGATGATTTTGAAACTTTTTGGTTTTGCTGTCTGTCTGTCTGTCTGTCTGTCTGTATGTCTGTCTGTAACGACCAACCCGCATAACTCAAAAACCGCTTGTCCGATTTTAATGAAATTTGGTACCTAAGTTGGGTCTTGGGCCGTGATGGTCCCATTTAAAAATGAACAAAATCCACCGCAAGCCAAATAAAAGGGTGGGGGTAGATTCCAAAAATTAGAGTTTATGTGAAAATATGGCGTGTGTGATATCAAACGAAAGGTAATTAAGTCTGGAGTTAAAAAAAATTAATTTTAGTTTATTTTTAAAAAAAGGGTGGGGGTAGATGTCAAAAATTAGAGTTTAAGTGAAAACATGGCTTGTGTGGTATCAAACGAAAGGTAATTGAGTCTGGAGTTGAATAAAATATATTTCAGTTTTTGATTATATTAGCTCACACTATAACTATAGTACCTAGTGTGAGCTTAGGTGCCCATAGATTGGCAGAGTATTTTTTGTAGTGCCCGAAACCTTTTATAAAAGAAGTAGAGGTAGCGAACAAGCGTTTTTTTTTACCGCAAGGACGATGTTGTTTTGACACTGGTATTTTAAAAATTACAAAAAGAACTTACATTTTGTTTACAAAAACAGCGGAACAATCACGCAAAACAATCACCAATCACAGAAATAGTTCAAGAGCAATTAAATTCTACAATTATTATATTCTTACAAAGTTGTTTTTTCTAGAAATGCTGACAAAAGACTATCTATTTGTGGTTATAAATTCATAATTAAATATTAAAATAAAATAATGACTTAATTTATTATTACAAAAATCACCAAGTGCAAACGATGCCAATTTGAAAATTAAAAAATCCTTATCTTATTTTTGCAAAACATATAATTCAAGACTAAACATTCTTTATTGACTGTGAAATTTGGCACAGTGTGGCATCGTTGAATGTACACAAACTTTCCACGAGCGAAATGAAACCCGTGTGAGGCGCAGGACTCCGGCGTTTCGTTTATGTTTGCTTCGTAGCAGCTAAAATCGCAATGACGGGCGCCACGAGCTTCGCGCCGCAGTCAGTCGCCTCCACGTGGAAACCTCTCCTTAGTTTTTGTGTTGATCGCCGACCTCGACAATTCAGTGCTGGCGTAGGTCGTGAAATCGCTTGCATGCGCGCGGTTTGTCTCTGGCACTGTTGTCACATTGTCAATAAGTTCCAATATCTCAGGATTATTATATAATGGTATAAAATATGGCAAACTAAGCTAGTAAAATTATTTCAAAAAAGTTCAATATCTTTGTTTGAAACTCGTAGACAATGATTGAGTAATGAACAATAATAAATTGGACAGAAAGAAGCAACAAAAGGCAAACCTCACCAGTCAAGAGCCAAGGGCAATCAAGAACCTGCAGGCTGACAATTCAATCAAGATTCTACCTGCCGACAAAGGAAACGCGACGGTGATCATGGACAAAAAGATCGAAGAAGTTCTGGAGAAAGGAGGCTACAAGCAACTAACCAAAGATCCAACCACCACCATAGAAGGACGCATCTACAGGACATTGAAGAAATATGCTGAAAATATTCCGGACGCTGTTAGATCCCGCCTAACAAAGATCCATAAGAAAGATATAACACTGCGACCAATTACCACCTCCAGGGTCTTACCGACCAGCACTTTGTCGAGCTTTTTGTTGAACATAATTCAACCACTACAGGGTAAGTCCGAATCTTTTCTCAAACCACTACAGGGTAAGTCCGAATCTTTTCTCAAAAACTCGGAACATTTTGTCGAGGTTTTAAAAGGAATCGAATTAGATCCCGACGATAGATTTGTAAGTTTTGATGTAGAAAGTCTGTACACCAACGTGCCAATAAATGATTACACTCAGCAGTATCTTCAAAAACAAATTACAACTAGCTAAGCTAAGATTTTTTTAGATATTTTCCACATATTTCATGAATACAAACATAAAATAGCATAATATAATTCCTCATGAGGTCTCGGCCCCCCCCCCCCGAAACTGTCTCGGCCCCCCCGTAACTTTTTTCTATATATGCCACTGTAAAAAGTAAGTATAGGGAAACATTACTTTTGTCCAAAGAAGTGCCACGAATGCATTTAAGGACTCATTATTTAATCTTAAACGAAGCTTCTTACAAACACCGCCGGCTACTGAGAAAGCTCTCTCTCCGATTGGACGCTGGTAGGTGGTATAGTCAGTAAATGCTCGTAGCATTGCTGCAAATATTGTCCTCGACAACCGCCATCCTCAAAAAGGACCATTTCTCGTTTTATTATTTTTGAAAATCGATCTGGTTTTGCACTTGATGACGTTTGTATGATTGCTCTTGTACTTGTTGAGGCAGTAGCAAATATTGCATTTTCAATAAATCCGTCTAACTTTTTTGCGATCCTTTCGCGTTCATGCAATAGACGGCGCTGCGTCACGCTTATTATGAATGTGTCTGGTATAATTTAGCGGTTTCGGGACCAAGTTGAGGTCCCGGGACCTTTACTGAGTCCCGGACCACTTTTTTTAGGAAAAGTCCCGAGACCGTCCCGAAACCAAGTCCCGGTACTGGATACCCTACTGGTGTCGTTGGCAGGTGCCCACTCTGCCCACGCCTAGATCCGCCACTGATTGATGCCCCTACTTGGGCTCTGGAACGAAATAGCGATGTACAAAATAGCGACGTACGAAATAGCGAGTAATGAAATAGCGACTATCAAAATAGCGATGTAATGAAACAGCGACTATCAAAATAGCGATGTATCAAAATAGCGTTTGTAACAAAACAGCGACATGTCAAAATAACGATGTATCAAAATAGCGACAATCAAAATAGCGATGTATCAAAATAGCGACAATGAAAATAGCGACGATCAAAATAGCGATGTATCAAAATATCGATGTATCAAAATAGCGATGTATCAAAATAGCGATGTATCAAAATACCGAATCAAACCAAACCGAATCGATTCAAACCAATCCAATACGAACCGACTCGAAATGCGCTATTATATCCTAGCGGTATTTTGACTATACCACTTTTCCTTTTAAACAAATTTTTTCAAAAAAAAAAAACTTCCCTGGCTTCTTTTCCAGGATCCTAGAGGGTGTGAATCCGAACCGAACCGAACCAAACCGAACCGAACCAAACTGAACCGAATTCGGTTCAGTTTGGTTCGGTTCGGATTCACACTTTCTAGGATCCCGGTTCGGTTCGGTTCAGATTCACACCCTTTAGGATCCCGAGAAAGAAGTCAGGGAAGTTTTTTTTTTGAAAAAATTTGTTAGATATGCTGGTTCGGTTCGGTTCGGTTCAGATTCACACCCTCTAGGACCCCGAGAAAGAAGTCAGGGAAGTTTTTTTTTTTTTAAATTTGTTAGAGAGAAACCCCTTTGTCGAACTATATGCCAAAACCGAACCAAAATATCGCTATTTTGATAATCGCTATTTTGTTACATCGCTATTTTGATAGTCGCTATTTTGTTACATCGCTATTTTGATAGTCGCTATTTTGTTACATCGCTATTTTGTTACAATCGCTATTTTGTTACATCGCCATTTTGTTACATCGCTATTTTGATAGTCGCCCTTTCATTACATCGCTATTTTGATTGTCGCTATTTCGATACCGCTATTTTAATACTCGCTATTTTGTACATCGCTATTTCGTTCCAGAGCCCCCTACTTGCTCCTAGTGCCGCTTCTGAATCCGGCACTGATTAAGGCTAGTAATTTTAAATTAAAATAATTGATGTTGATGGCAGTTATTGGGTAAGATAATCTAACAATTTCAAGAAACCCATTAAACAAACGTGAACTTGGCAATACTGTCGACTTGCAAAAACATTTTGCATGAATTAATAAGGGTCCAAAGGGTCCAAATTGAAGGGGTGTTTTAGGTCTTTTTTGTTTCAACTTTTTTTTAGGTTTTTTTCTAGATATTATTTATTACTGCAATTTTTTACAATTATTGTTATCTCTTTTTTTCTTTGATGGTGGGTAAAATTTATTAATTTATTACACAAACTATAAAAATATATTAAAAAAGAACTGTTGATAGGCTTATTTATCCTGCTATTTTAGATAGGCGAGTCTACAAAAATGATTATGCGTGATTGGGCCGCATTAGATAAAATTTTGTCCAAGGTCGCTATTCATAGGCCTATGCGTTTTTATTTCAATTGTTTATTCATTTATTATTTTAAATAATAAATTCATTATCCTAGGTTAGGCTTTAGGTTTATTATTTATTCATTAGTTCTCCTAGGCAGAAGAAAAACAATAACATCCTTTTATCTAATCTAAGTATTAATTACTTGCGTAAAAACTATCATTTATTAGGATTTCAGTTTCCCAATTTTTTGGGTTTCAGCAATTCCCTAGCTGTCCGATGGCTGGGTTGGAAAACTTTTTTTTCGCTTTTTTTTATTTAACAAAATTCAAATCATATAGCCCAAAAATGCCTTTCAAATTATACCCTCTACAGACAGACGAGAGAATTAACTATATTTTTCAATACAAATATATATTATTTATTTTATTTGATTAAAAGTTTACAAAAACAATCAAAAATTATACTTACAATAATTTCTCACTCCCAACTTTTGCCAAAACTTTATCAAAACAAGACGTTTCAAAAAACCGAAAAAATAGACACGAATTGTTTTTAAAATTGTTTAAAAAACTTCAAACCACAATATTAGAATTTTGGCAATAAAGAACAATTCCCTAAAATCAACCACACTTTGGATGGGTGAAAATAGGACTAAAAATGTTTATACATCCCGCCTTCTATATCCTTTTGTGCCCCATTGCCAGTTCTCTGTGCGCAAAAATCTTTAATTCATATTTAATCATACCTCAAAACATAAGTAAAAATTCCCTTGTATTCTGTAAAAAGCGCGAACGCTGGCAACGCTGCGGTTTGATATTGCCGAAGAAGCGAATTCCCCGTGCCGCACTACGTCCCGCGTACGTCTTTGCCTACCGTGACCTGTCCCGCAGTTTTGTGCCTCGTGTAAGGGTCCACGTGGAGGCGAACGACTGCGGCGTTTCGTTGCGAAAATTTTAAATTTTCTACATTTTTACAAGTTTTATATTGAAACACTCAATCTATTTTGGTTTATGTGGCGTTTATTGTTGCAACGAAATGTTCTCTATTTTGTAAATTACTAATGAATTCATTTTTCTGGGTATTTCTTGTAGAAAAATTGCCGAAATTAAAGATTTTTTGCGTTGGTCAGGTCTAGGTTTTTTTTTCGTTGAGCAAGGCACGACCCAGGGTTCATTGTTCTACTTTTAAAAATTTGTCTGAGCGAGCGTGTATCGAATAGAATGTCGGAAATTAATGCATAATATGGAGATTCTTTTGGGTAGCAGGAGCAAAAACAGTGCCAGAAAAAAATTGCGCAGTAAAGTTTTGCGTCAGCCAAAAACCGCGAAAGATCCCATATACAGTGTGTCCCAAATTCAATGTTTTTGGGGCGTTTCAGGTGTTTTTAGAGAAGTTTAAAAAAACCAGTGGCGTATACAAAAAAATGCCTTGTGAAGGGGGGGCATGGACAGTTTTGTCCCCTTTATTTGATGAAAATAAAACATAGGAAAAATCATATTTTTAACATTGTTGTTTATTTCAAGTTTTTTTGGGGGGGGGGCTTAATCCTCCAACCCCCCTGCATACGCCTATGAAATAGCAAGCCGTTTTTAGGTTAGAAAGGGTTTTTTTTAAAGTCTGCATTTACGGAGGGGTCCGATAACTTTTTACCTTGCTAGCCCGCATAGCAATGGCTAGGGAAGGTATTATTTTCGACGAAAAATTATTTTTTGAGATAACGCCGTAAATGTGTTGTTTGGGTGTATTTTGACCTATCCTAGCAATATCGTCGTGATGTCTGTATGTGTGTGTGTGTGTATATTATTTCTGTCCGTAACACGACAGCTCCTAAACCGCTGAACCGATTTTCATAAAATTTTCAGGAAAAATATTGCTCGACACTCCTACAAGCTGATTACATTTTGGTTGACAATTAAAAACTTTAAAAAATTCTAACTTTTTAACAGTTTTCCGAATATAGTAGACTACTTTTTGCTCAATAATTCGTGTTATGACCAAAAACTTCGTAAGAGCTTCAGTTTCTCAGATATTTACAAAAAACATTTTTTGAAGGCTGATATAACATGGCTTCACTTAAAGTGTGCTAATAGACCACCGGGGTATACAAGAGGAGGGGGTACTGGGGGTAATTACCCCCTTCCCCCCCCCAAGATTGGTAAAACGTAAGGATTTTTCCACAAAAATTCAAAGTTTTTGCCTGCGTGGCATTAAACTTTCTTTATTATTGCCGAATGCGGACGACCCTTAGTGATATTTGTTTAAAATTAACTAAATGGCCTAAATTTGTAGAGTAACACAGATAATATGTACTCCTATTTAGCAAGTAAATTATATTAACGTTTCCTAAATAATTTTTCAGCGATGTTAGTTCCTTCGATAGACAGCAAGCTTTAAAATGAACTCGCTCAGGGTTTGTAAGAAAAATTACTACGGCCTTTTTTTATCCCAACTTACCGGTTTCTTGATGTTTTCTTCCCTGGGTAGGCCTACCTCCTCGTCTTTGGTTGATGGCGTAATCACGGATCACCTCGTGGCGTAATCGTAAGAATCACTCTGTATTATATTGAATTGAATTGAATGGTTTGAGTTATTTTGAGCACAAAATTAAAAAAATAAGAAGACGTAGGTATTCTTAAAATGTTTTCAGTCGAGCAGAAAAATTTGTACTTATAAAGTATTTTTATATGCACTTTTCGGGATCGCTGCGTCGCGCTCAGTTGAGACAAAAAAAAAGGCTTGTTTTTTGCGCGGTCGAATGAAATTAGAAAGCAATAGAATCGAAGAAACTAAATGATTGATTGATTCAAAGAAATTAGAATTAAAATTATAATTATTAATTTATTATTTAAATTTTGGGACGACACAATTTTTATATACAGTGGTGTACGGACCATTTGCCGCCCACCAAAATGCACTGCATTTTAGAGATTGTGTTCAATTGGTAATGGGCATAACTTAACAGCTGGTCTTTTAAAAACACCATCCCCTGTCCTAACCGTTGCTACCCGAACAATTCCGTCAGAACCCGGAAAAGTTTCAATAATGCGTCCCATTGGCCAGTTTAAAGGAGACACATTATCTTGTTTGATCACAACCAGAGTACCAGGCTTAAGACCTGGAGAAGACTTGTGCCATTTAACTTTCTGATGTAAAGTATGAAGGTACTCTTTGGACCAGCGAGTCCAAAAATGTTGGTGAATTTTTGTTAAAATTTGCCAACGAGAAAGTCGATTGACGGGAATTGATTCGTAACTAGGCTCTATGGGAGCTGCTAGAGACTCCATAGTCAAAAAATGACCCGGTGTGAGAGCTCCAAAATCATTTGGATCGTTGCTAATTGGAGTTAGAGGTCGAGAGTTGATAATTGCTTCGATTTGAGTAAAAGCTGTGTAGAGTTCTTCATAGCTCAGAACTTGATCTCCGAGAACACGTACTAAATGTGTTTTTACAGATTTGATATTAGATTCCCAAAGTCCTCCAAAGTGTGGAGCTGAGGGAGGATTGAAATGCCAAGTTATACTTTCCTTGGCAGCGGCTTCAGAAGCATATTGATTTAACATTTTATAGGCTTTTACAAAATTTGTACCATTATCTGAATAAATAGCTTCCACACGGCCACGTCACTAATAAACCGTTTAAAAGCAGCCAGAAAAGCATTAGCAGTAAGATCTGAAACGAGTTCTAAGTGGACTGCCTTGACAGAAAGACAGATAAATAGACATAAATAGGATTTGAGTTTGATAGTACCTCGAGCTCTGGACATAACGATATCGAACGGGCCAGCATAATCTACGCCAACATGAAGAAAGGGTTTGTGAACAGAAACTCGGTTTAATGGTAAATTACCCATGACAGGAACGGTTGAGATAGGTTTTGTTTTCCAACATCTCACACATTGAGCTAAAACTCTTCGAATAGAACGTTTAGCATCGTATATCCAGTAACGTTGGAGAATTAGAAAATGAGTGGTTTGTACTCCAGCATGCAAGTACTTCAAATGTGTTGCTTTGATGATTCGATTAGTCAAGATACAACGACTCGGAAGTAAAGCTGGAAATTTACTTGAAAAGGAAATAGGAGCATTCTTGAGTCGACTTCCCACCCTTAATATTTTTTGATGATCAAAAAACAATGAATGTTTGAGTAAAGCTTTTGGAACTATTTTATTTTGCTGAATAAATTCTATCTCTTTTGAAAAATAGAGGGATTGAGTATGTTTTACAAATTGCAAAGTTGAGTTGTATAATTCAAATGAAGATAAATTCCCAGAAAATTTTTGTTTTTTGAGTTTTTGAGAACGACAATTATTGATAAATCGTAGAACGTAAGCAAGAATGCGGGTAGATTCGTCTAAAGAAGACTTATCTTGAATAAGAGAGTCGAGAATGTTCGGAACGGTGGTAGCAGAATTCACTTGAACTACAGGACGCTGTTCTAGAGAAACTTCGCTGGTTTCGCAAAATGAAATAGGTTCTAAAGGTGGAAAATTAGGATCAGTTAAAACTGGTGCCGCCCACCATAAGGAACAGTTTACTAAATCGGAGTGTAGCATTCCTCGCGAACCTACATCAGCAGGATTTTGTTTAGATCGAACATAAAACCAGGAAGAGGCAGGTATTTTGTCCTGTATTAAAGAAACCCGATTGCTCACATAAGTGCGCCACTCATGAGGTGAAGAATTAATCCACCTGAGAGTCACCATGGAGTCAGTATAACAATATATTTTATCTAATGGAAGTTTGTTCAGAAAGCAGTTTGAAACAAAAGAAGCTAATCGAGCGCAGAGAACTGCTGCATTAAGTTCAAGTCGAGGAAGAGATACGGTTTTTAGTGGAGCTACTTTGGCTTTAGAACAAATAAACTTTACAGCAATTTCTCCAGAATTGAGAAAACATCGACAATATAACACACTACAATATCCTTTCTCACTTGCATCTCCAAAGCAATGAAGTTCAATACGGTTAGTTGAGCTAGGAACAATAAGTCGAGGCAATTGAAATTCTTGAAAGCACGATACGTCTTTAATATATTTCGTCCAGAGTTGGACGATTTCTTGAGGAGGCGGGGAGTCCCAAGATAACTTTAGCTTCCACAATTGTTGAATTAAATGTTTAATGAGAAAAGTAGAAGGGGGAATAATTCCCAGCGGATCAAAAATTTGAGCAAGGCTTGATAAAAGATTCCGCTTAGTACAAGGTTTATCAGGAAATTTGACGAAAAATCGAAAAGAGTCAGAAGAAGCACTCCATTCCAAACCTAGTACTTTTAGAGAGGAATCTGTAGTAGAATCGGAGTCAAAATTGAGAGAATTAATTGATACTTCCGATGGAGAAAGCTGAGTTAGAAGCTGTGGGCAGTTACTGGACCATTTTTGGAGTTCAAAGCCTCCTTTTCTTAGCAAATCAACAAGTTGTTGTTGTAACATCTGCGCAGACTCAAAGGAAGAGCTTCCAGTAACTATATCATCAACATAGGTTGAATTGCGTAAAGCTTCAGCAGCTAAAGGATATGTAGGACCCTCTTCTTCTGCTAGTTGATGAAGAACTCGAATAGCAAGGTATGGAGAGGAAGTTAGACCATAAACAAGTCGTTTTATTCGATATTCTTGAATTGGTTCTGAGGTAGAAAATCTCCATAAGATTTTTTGGTAATTTTGGTGGTCGGAATGAACAATTAATTGTCTAAACATTTTTGAGATATCTGCTGTAAGAGTATAGGTGTAAGTTCGAAAATTGAGTAAAATTGTGAAAATATCATTTTGAAGTTTAGGACCAGAATACAATTTTGAATTTAGAGAGGGTTGATTGGGTAAATGTGCAGAGCCATTAAAAACTACGCGTAATTTAGTTGTTAAACTTTCTGGTCTCATAACGCAGTGATGTGGTAAATAAAATGAATTGAGTTTTACATCATTAGATAACTCCATGTGATCGAGATCGAGAAATTCTTGAATAAAATCACAATATTGAGAAAAAAGTTGAGGCTGTTTATGCAGTGAACGTTCCAGTGAATAAAATCGATTTAATGCTAGAGATCGTATCCCGGGAAAGCAAGGATTAGAATCATCCCTAAAGGGCAATTTGATAATAAATCTCCCAGTTTCGTCCCTTTGAAAACTTTCCTGAAATATCTTTTCACATTTTTGATCATCTGGAGATAGACACGTGACTTTAGGAACATCTTCTATCTGCCAAAATCGTTCAATTTGAGCATCCAAAGAAACAGAATCTTCGATATGACAGAACATAGCAGAAATTGCTTGAGGGGCTCTTGTTGAGACTTTGCCCATTAAAACATAACCAAATACTGTATTAATTGCATCAGGTTGATCTGGACCGCCTCGGATATGTCCATCCAGTAAAAGTTTACCATAAATATCAGCACCTAATAAGATATCAACCTGACCAGGGCTGTGAAACTCTTCGTCAGCCAATCGAATATTAGCTAAGTGACACCAGGTGTCAGTAGAGAGCTCATAGGGAGGCAAACTTTCGCTGACTTTGGACACGACAAGAGCATCGACTGTAAAAACTGGATTAGTCCTTTGAAAAGGGCGGAGAGACAAAGTAACTTCTTGATCCACAAAAGTTTGCATTGTGCCTAGACCAGACAATTGAACTGAAGTAGAGGAGGGTTTAAGTCCTAAACGATTGAGACATTTTGAGGTTATAATAGACGTCATACTCCCAGTATCTAAAAGGCAGCGCAGAGGTTGATAGGTCCCTTTGCTATCTAAAACTTCGATACGGGCGGTAGAAAGTAACGTACTTTTTTTGACATTGGTAAAACCAGTAAAAAGTGGGTCAGTAGATGGATTGTTAGGATGTTGATTCGATTCAGAAACGTCATTGCGGTTTTGACGCGTAGAAAAGCACAAATATGTATGATGCAAGGATTCACATTTGTGACATTTAGAGGTAGATTGACACAAGGAAGTTTTATGAGCTTTGGATAAACAGTTGATGCATAACTTTTTTACCTTAGCTAGCTGAAAGCGATCGTGAGGAGTTTTTGATAAGAACTCTTGACATTTAAAAATATTATGCGAACCTGAGTTGCAAATTGAGCAAGTTAAGTTATTTTGTTGAGGAGGGGTTGAAGTGAAGGCTTCTTGACCTTGAGATTGCGTCTGAGCCATATAAGTATTTAAAACCGGACTTTGTTTAGATAAAGTTTGGTTTTTAAAATGAGTTGGTTTTGAAAATTGAGATTTTGGTTTATAGGCAGGAGAGACCTGAATGTTATCTAAAGCCATACAATTTTTATGTAGAAAATCCATGAGAACTTTTAAAGATGGAATATTATTTGAGTCCTCATAAAAAAGTTCAAAACGAGTGACTATAGAAACAGGTAAGCGTTTGAGAATCATTTGTACCAGAATAAAGTCCCAATATTGAGTAGGCAAGCCGACATTAGTTAAAGCAGCAATATTTTTTGAAAAAGTATCCAATAAATTTCTCGCTGTGGGATTATCTGTAGATACACTTGGTGCATTTTCCAAATTTTTCCATAAATTCGTTGCCAGTGAACGGGGATTGATAAATCGGTTGCGCAGAGTTGCATAGGCTATGTCATAATTATCATCAGATAATAGTAAATTGTCGATTACCGATAATGCAGAACCAGTAACATGAGATTTTAAAGTCGAAAACTTCAAAATTTTTGGAATATTTTTATTTGTGTGCACTAATGCATCAAAAATATCGATAAAGGATTGAAATGATTCAATATTTCCTTTGAAAATAGGTATTTCAAAATCTAGTTTTGGTTGGAAAAAATGTTGAGATTGAGTAGAGGATGGATTGTGATTTAAATTCAATGTTTCTGTTGGTAATTTAAAAAAGTATGCTTTGCATTGATAATACATTAAGTCGAATAGTTTGCGGACATTATCTTCAGTGTTAAAGGCCTTATCATCTTCAGAGATCAAAATGACAACCTGGTTGTGATATTCATAAAATTTTTCATAAATAGATTGGACGCTCAAATACATGCATCTGAAAACTGGAATCTGACTTTCATCGCCCTGGTTAACTTTACTTGCTGTAACGTGAATTTCTTTAAGTTTTTGAAACTCCGTTTGGCGTAAATTTTGAATTTGTTTAAGTTCGTCAGCCATGGTTTATTCGTAAAAATCAAGACCAATTAAGAATTTAAAAAAAAATTTAAAAATTTGAGAAAATTAAAAAATTAAAAAATCGAGTTTCAAAGAAATCGTTGCAAATTGAGAATTAAAAGTCGCAAGATTAGAAAATAATATTTCAAAAAAAAATTATAAGTATGGACGGCTTCGAGTAGTAATCCAAAACGAATTGAGAATTTGAAAAAATCAAAATTGAGAAAATCGCAAAATTAGAAAATTGAATTTCTAAAAAAAGTTACAAGTATGGACGATCTCGAGAAGTGATCCAAAACAAATTGAGAATTTGAAAAAATCGAAATTGAGAAAATTGCAAAATTAGAAAAAAATTATTTTCTAAAAAAGTTACAAGTATGGACGGCTTCGAGTAGCAATCCAAAACAAATTGAGAATTTAAAAAAAAACAAAAATTGAGAAAATCGCAAAATTAGAAAATTGAATTTTCAAAAAAAGTATGGACGCTTAGAGTAGCAATCCAAAAAAACCAACTATTTTGAAAATTCAAAGTGTATACCAATTTACTATACTAAGTATATGGTTATACCCATATCCAATAAAAAACACCTTTGCTAAAAAACTGTGCACTAAAATCAACAAAAAATTGTGTTCGCCTGAGACAAAATAATATCGTCACTTTTAGAAAAATACCTACTTGGAATTTTATATTAAAATAAGAAAACAAATAAAATTATTATTTTTCTTTTTTTAAAGTAAATTGAGTTGAGGTTTTTTACTTGAGTAGGTAATACTTCCAAATATCGAAAAAATATCGATATATCGATATTGACGTCGATCCAAAATATCGATAAAAATTGAAAAAGAAAATGTTGAGAGTATCGAAAGATACTACTTCGATCAAAAAAATTTCGAGAAATTAAATATCGAAAACTATCGATTAATATTTTCTTACTTAAAAAAACCCTATGAGTAGTCCAATCCGCTCGTATGGGCCAATAAATTATATTAACGTTTCCTAAATAATTTTTCAGCGATGTTTGTTCCTTCGATAGAAAGCAAGCTTTAAAATGAACTCGCTCAGGGTTTGTAAGAAAAATTACTACGGCCTTTTTTTATCCCAACTTACCGGTTTCTTGATGTTTTCTTCCCTGGGTAGGCCTACCTCCTCGTCTTTGGTTGATGGCGTAATCACGGATCACCTCGTGGCGTAATCGTAAGAATCACTCTGTATTATATTGAATTGAATTGAATGGTTTGAGTTATTTTGAGCACAAAATTAAAAAAATAAGAAGACGTAGGTATTCTTAAAATGTTTTCAGTCGAGCAGAAAAATTTGTACTTATAAAGTATTTTTATATGCACTTTTCGGGATCGCTGCGTCGCGCTCAGTTGAGACAAAAAAAAAGGCTTGTTTTTTGCGCGGTCGAATGAAATTAGAAAGCAATAGAATCGAAGAAACTAAATGATTGATTGATTCAAAGAAATTAGAATTAAAATTATAATTATTAATTTATTATTTAAATTTTGGGACGACACAATTTTTATATACAGTGGTGTACGGACCAGCAAGTATGTGTTGTTTGACTAAATTACCCCTCCAAAGATCAGTGTCTGGATACGCCACTGTAATAGGCTAGCTAGGAAGGTATCAGATCCGTCATGGATCCATTTATTTATTTATAAAACTTTTATTTTGGTGTAAATATTTTTTTTACAGGGTTTTTATAGAAAAATCCTTCTTAAATTCAATATTATCTCTCATAGTTTTAGTTTTTAAAAAATCTATAGTTTTTATTTTAATTTATTTAATAGGTTAAAAATATTTTAAAATGATCAAATTAAATAATTAGTAAAAAAACAAAGAAGTATGTAATTAAAAAATTAAATTATAATTTCAAAAAAAATCAATATTTAATGTGATACGTCATTCTAAAGAAAATTTTATATACGCTGATTCCAAACATCAAATTGAAAAAAAGGTCATTCCATACGAAAAATACCAACTTTCTGTAGAATTTTAAAAACTCAAAGTGACAAATTAAATTTAATTACAGTTTCTTTAACAAAAAAACCACTATCAAACAGCAATGTACAGCGTGTCCCATTTTCGATGGGATTAAATGGGAAACTCGGTTATTATTAAAGATATTGATTTTCTGATTGCACCTTACCGTGCTCTTTTTTTGAGCCCTTAAAAATGGCGTAATCAGATTTTTGCTATACCCCGTAGTTTCGCTAATACAGGGAGTTTTTGAAAACATTGTATTTTTAATAAACCCTTGTATCTCGCTTATTTTGCGAGATACTTTTATTCTGTAAAAACATTTTTATGGCAACTTTTTTAGAAGAAAATAATGACGTTGTCAATTTTTTAAAATATTGTTTAGTTTTTGAGATATGGTATTTATCATAAAAAAATTAAATACGGACCTGGATTTTTTTTATTACTTTTTTCATTGGTTTCATGCTAGTATTATCATAAAATAATAAAAATTTAAAAAATTTTTGTTTTAAGGTAAAAAAAAATATTTAATATTTAAAAAAAAAATTAGTCCGAACCTGGATATTTCCAACATAAATATAAACTAAAAATTGCTAGTTAAACAATTTTTAGTTTAACTCTTTTGATACTTAGCATATTAAAATGGTTTTACGTTAATTTACAGATTTATTTGAAACAAAGTCTACGAAAAATACAAAAAAAAACAAATTATAAAAAATAACTAATCTTTCTGATTACCATTATGTGTAAGACATTGTTGGCATTTTTGAGTAATTTTTCTTAACGCATTTTGCATAAAAACATTTCTGCCATTTAAATATTGGGATTTTGTTGCTTGAATGAAGCAGTCAAACATATCACATTTTTCAAAATTTGGATATGGTCGATTTCGAGCCAGTTTAAAATAATTGTAAGCCATTTACAAAAATGACAAGTAAAATGACAATGTCAATTCCACGCTTTTGTTTTGTAAATTTCACGACCTGCTGTTTGGTTATCAAATAATTAGTATGATATTATTTTTGTAACTTTTTAACGTTTTTTACTTTATTTATAAATTTTTTAATTATCATTTCAAAACAAATAAACTAAAAATCGTTCAACTAGTGTGTCTTGCAATTTTTAATTTATAATTACGTTGGAAATTTCCAGGTTCGGACTATAATTTTTTTTTCAAATATTAAATAGCTTTTTTTAACCTTAAATCAAAAAAATATTAAAGTTTTATCATTTTAAGGTAATAATAGCATGAAACTAATCAAAGTAGTAATAAAAAAAATCCAGGTCCGTATTTAATTTTTTTATATCTCAAAAACTAAACAATATTTTTAAAAATTGACAACATCATTATTTTGCTCTAAAAAAGTTGCCATAGAAAGGTTTTTACAGAATAAAAATATCATGCAAAATAAGCGAGATACAAGGAATTAATTAAAATGCAATTTTTTCAAAAACTCCCTGTATTAGCGAAACCACGGGGTATAGCAAAAATCTGATTACACCATTTTTAAGGGCTCCAAAAAAGAGCACGGTAAGGTGCAATCAGAAAATCGATATCTTTAATAATAACCGAGTTTCCCATTTAATCCCATCGAAAATGGGACACGCTGTACACTTCCAAAATGTAGAATTTTCAGAAACATCCGCAGCTGAAAAATGACTTGCTATATACAGATGCGATTGTGTTAATCATCTTTTGAAAATCATCTTTTGAAAATCAAGGCACGCAGTTGTGAAACATAAAATGTTTTTCTTAGAAATACCCGAAAACATCTAATTCCTTGTACAAACGAAGAGGGAAGGGTTTATTATTTGACTTGTTTTAAAAGACTAAAATTTGTGATGAACATATGTCCGAAAACTCTTCGTTACCAATCTAAAGGGGCCTACAGACACGCGAGCATTTCTTGAGATTAGTACGCGAACTAATCTTAACATACATGTACGTTTGGTGGAATTGCCTACACACACGAAGACAAAATTAAACGTTCTAAACATAAACACGATATTATCAATGCGTTTTGCCTAGACACCGAGAGATTTGCTCGCGTACATTGTGCGCGCGAACTAATCTTCGAGAGATATTTTAGGCGGATATTGACTACACACGAAGAGATTAGTATGCGCAAACTTGTACGCGCGTACTAATCTCTGGAAATGTTCGCGTGTCTGTAGGCCCCTTAAAGAATAGAGGTGTTGAAAAATTAACTATTCGTTACTCGAGTACTCGTTATTCGACAAATAACGGAGTAACGAATACCGATCCGAAAATTAAATGATTACTTTCATTACATTGATTACTTTGATTCCTTCGATTATTTTAGTATTCAGTAATCACTCGAATTAGTATTTAGTAATCACTCAAATATATTATACAGAATGTATTTTTTTATTTTTGTTGTTTTTGTCCAAATTTTTTGTATATTTTTTGAGTTCTCGTAAGATTTTTATTTTTGTCTCTATTTTTATTTACTTTTAGATTTTAAGTATGTATTTCTTTGTATGTAAGGCATTAGATTTTTAAAACAAAGTTGTACACCGAACAGTTCCTACGTAATTCCTACCTTTATTTTTTTTAATTTTAGCCCGCATTTTGAAAATTTCGATTGAATATTTCCATAATATCAACAACAAAAATATACCTACAAGTAAATAATCTTCGAATTAACGACAGTCCGAGAATTTTGCATTAATTGTATTGAATTGAATACAGTTACAGTAATCATAGTAACGATACTATCGAATATATAAAATAATTACTTAGTAGTCGAGTAACGATTAGTAACGAGTATTCAAAAGTAACGAAAATCAACACTTCTACTAAAGAGTGTTGAAATGTTGCCTTCTGCTGAACTTTCGTGCAGTGCACGGGGTGTGGATTCCAAAATAGCAAAAAAAAGTCTGCTTTGTTTAGAAAATTTGTGGTCTCTGTTATTTTTGATCTTTCTAGCCCATTGCTAGAAAAGGTATTATTTTTGACGGAAACTTTTTAACGAAGCGTCGCATCAATATGCCTTTTTCAGAAGTATAACACATTTTTCTTAATAGTTTGTGTAATAACCAAAAACTACGTGGAAGCTTTTATTTCTGGAATATTTACAAAAAACTGTTTTTAACGCTGATGCGTGGGGTGTGCTAATGGGCTAGGAAGGTATCAAATCCGTCATGGATCTATTTATTTGAATTTTGGCTAAAAATTTTTATGCTTTGCTCGGTAACGGTGTAATAGCTAAAAAATCTGCAGATCACCAAAAAGTTTTATCAAAAAACAAAAACAATACTGTAAGCTTTATAACGTGTGCTCGATAGCTTTGGGTTCTCTCAGTTTGACCTAAATATTAAAAAAACTGGTCATAAAGTAAAAACTAAAAATAATTGAAAAGTCAAAAGTTTGTAAATCGATACGAAGCGTTTTACAGCCTTTGCTTACCTTATGATTTGAATAGAATTATAGTCTCGATTATAGTATATCATAAAATAATAGGTATTTTATGATTGCTAAGCGTAGGTAATATAATTTATGACGTTCCAAAAAAAGGCACGTGGCAGCGAGCGTGGCCAGGGACGGACTTGTCTACTGGTCTACTAGACCCTGAACAGAGGGCCGCGGTCCTTGAGACTAAAAAACCGCATGCTATGTTTTTGCATGCTATGATTATCGGTTCTGTAGTATTATTGATAGAAACGCAAGAAGACAATTTTAGACGGCTAATAAGCAGTGTTTTAAAGTCTCAAGAGAGATTTTTTATTTTCGTTTTGCGGCTACAGGTGGCTCTTGTGGGACTTTTTGGCTGGCTTAAAAAGTACCTCATGTTTGGAGATACAGTGTGTGATATTTATAACGTACTGCCTAAAATTTGGAAACCTTTGCGGAAAATGTAAAAAAGTCGATTGAGTTTAAGGCTGAACATTATTTGGTGATCTTGAGATTTCTCGATTAATTTATTAATCCTTATCTAGGGTGAAATTTAACTAGTACTAGATTTGATACAAAAAGCATATGATACCGATCCAGTAGAAAAATTATGGACAGTGTTAGAGTAGACTAATATCAATCATACATACATAAAAGCGATAAAAGAACTATATAAAGGGTCAAAATCTAAAACTAAAGTTGGAAATTGACTTTCAAATGAATTCCTGGTAACGAAAGGCTTAAGACAGGGATGTTGTATCTCTCCAACTCTTTTTAAAATATATATCGCAGTAGCTCTAAAAAATTGGAAACGCAAAGTACACGGCATGGGAATACAACTTAACGACCGATTTACCATATACACACTACAGTTTGCTGACGACCAAGTAATTGTAGCTAATGATAAAGAATATGATGAGAAAGTTAACGGAAGAATACCAAAAGTGGGGGTTAACAGTGAACGTGGACAAGACACAGTACTTATGTATTGGAAACGAATCAAGTGAAATAGAACTAGAAAATAGACAAACAATATCTCCATGTAATGAGTATATATACTTGGGAGTCACATTTGATAAGACGGGAACAGACTGTAAAGAACTGGAAAAAAGAATAGTAAAAGCAAAAAAGGTTATTGGTTGTCTTAATTTTATGTTTGTTATTTTAATTTTATGGAGCAGAGAGATAAAAAAGAATGTAAAATAGATTACCAAAGCAGGTCCTAGAATGGCAACCAATAGGGCGCAGAAAAAGATGGCGTCCTAAACTGGAATGGCAACAGTCAATACAAAAATGAGAAAAAAAAACATGAAGGAAGATGACTGTCAACCGTCATAGTAGTAGTAGTACTAGATTTGAGAAGTAGTATGTCGAGTGTTGTATCTATCTCGTTTAAAAGCTTCAAATTGCTTCTTATTTCAATTATTTCAAAAATTTATCATTTTTTAAAAGTAAACAAATTTCAAAAATGTAAAATAGCTATTCTTAAGGCAAACTCTTTAAAACGGCCAAACATTTTAAAATGTGACGTAGTTGCAATAATTCCTAAAGTAGATTCATAAAAAAAACAAGCATCTAAAAAGACGGATCAAAAAAACTTGATACCAAAATGAACCTGGAAAAATGCTTGTAAAAAAACAGTTTTACGCGGCTAACATAGTACATGTTAGCCGCGTAAAACGATTTTCTGCATTTATTAGGAAAATATTGAATCATTTGAAAGTAAAAACAAGTGGATCTTTATTACAAACAACTTTATTATGGGTTTTATTGACGCAAACAATATGCTAATCGGGCATTAAAATTTAGTGGAAATAAAAAATAATAGGTAAGTAATTAAAACAGGTTACCCTATAACATTCTTAGGTCAGAAATTTTAACAAATTATTTTCTTATCTGTCTTAAAACTAATTTTTGACTTATTACCTTCCTAGCCCGCGTAGCAACAGCTAGAGAAGGTATTATTTTCGACAAAAATTTTTTAGAGATAACGCCGAAAATGTGTTATTTGGGTGTATTTTGACCTATTTTAGCAATATCGTCGTGATGTCTGTCTGTATGTGTGTGTTCCTTACCACACCATAGTGTACCCACTTTTTTTGATTTTGGTTGGTTGTGAAATCCAATGTCTGCCTGTGCTATAATCTGGGCGGCGGATAAAGGGTTGAAAGTAGTACAAGTACAAAAGGTCGAAAATACAAAAGGTCGAAAGTACAAAAGGTCGAAAGTACAAAAGGTCGAAAAACAAAAGGTCGAAAATACAAAAGGTCGAAAATACAAAAGGTCGAAAATACAAAAAGGTCGAAAGTACAAAAGGTCGAAGTACAAAAGGTCGAAAAAAATCGACAATACAAAATATTAAAAATACCAATTTACCGTATCAAGTCGAATTGACCTGTCCAGTCGAGGTGGACCTGGGGCCGAGGATAGATTAGGTTACTATCCCAACCTGACCCGGTTATGTAAGTATATCAAAAAAAAAGTTTCCTGACAAAATCAGGGTAGTTTTTTTTTAGTAAACAAAGCTAACCTAACCTGGTCAGGTTGGGGTAGTAACCTAACCGGGTTAACTATCAACTATCCTTGACCCCTGGACCATCTTTTATTTTTCGACCTTTTGTACTTTCGACCTTTCGACCTTTTGTACTTTCGACCTTTTGTACTTTCGACCTTTTGTACTTTCGACCTTTTGTACTTTCGACCTTTTGTACTTTCGACCTTTTGTACTTTCGACTTTTTGTACTTTCAACCTTTTGTTTTTCGACCTTTTGTACTTTCGACCTATTGTACTTTCGACTTATACTTTCGACCTTTTGTACTTTTGACCTTTTGTACTTTCGGCCTTTTATACTGTCGACCTTTTGTACTTTCGACCTTTTGTACTTTCGACTTTTTGTACTTTCAACCTTTTGTTTTTCGACCTTTTGTACTTTCGACCTATTGTACTTTCGACTTATACTTTCGACCTTTTGTACTTTTGACCTTTTGTACTTTCGGCCTTTTATACTGTCGACCTTTTGTACTTTCGACCTTTTGTACTTTCGACTTTTTGTACTTTCAGCGTTTTGTTTTTCGACCTTTTGTACTTTCGACCTATTGTACTTTCGACTTTTATACTTTCGACCTTTTGTATTTTCGACCTTTTGTACTTTCGACCTTTTATCCGCCGCCCCTATAATCTCTGGTATAAGCAAATATATTTAAGTATTAGGGACCTTCTGCACGCCCTCCTCTAGCTAACTTTATCCTTTATAAATGTGACATTAAATGACAGATGTCACGTAATATTTAGACAGGCACAATTTTTTTATCCTTTATCCTTTATTTATTTGTCAAAAGCCTGTTTTGTGTTCTGTAGGCAAAATTAATTAAAATATTCCGAAAATAACTAGGGAAAAATTAACAGAGCAGCCAGTAAAAAACGGCTCTGGAATAGCGAGTATTAAATTAGCGGTATCGAAATAGCGACAATCAAAATAGCGATGTAATGAAAGGGCGACTATCAAAATAGCGATGTAAGAAAATAGCGACAATCAAAATAGCGATGTAACAAAATAGCGACTATCAAAATAGCGATGGAACAAAATAGCAACTATCAAAATAGCGATGTAGATATTTCGGTCCCGTTTTGGCATATAGTTCCACTAAATGGTTTCATTCTAAGAAATTTTTTCAAAAAAAAAACTTTCCTGAATTTTTTCCCGGGATCCTAGAAGGTGTGAATCCGAACCGAACCAAACCGAACCGAACCGAACCGAAACAGCATATTTAAAAAAAAAAAAGCTCTCCAGACTTCTTTTCCGGAATCCTAGAGAGTGTGAATTCAAACCGAACCGAATTCGGTTCAGATCGGTTCGGTTCGGTTCGAATTCACACCCTCTAGGATCCCGGAAAAGAATCAGGGAAGTTTTTTTTTCTTAAATAAGCTGGTATAGTCAAAATACCAAAGTATATAACAGCGCATTTCGGTTCGTTTCGGTTTGGATTGGTTTGATTTGATTCAGTTTGGTTTGATTCGGTATTTTGATACATCGCTATTTTGATATATCGCTATTTTGTTACATCGCTATTTTGATACATCGCTATTTTGATACATCGCTATTTTGAGTGTCGCTATTTTGGTTGTCGCTATTTTCATTGTCGCTATTTTGATACATCGCTATTTTAATATGTCGCTGTTTTGTTACAGTCGCTTTTTCATTACATCGCTATTTTGATAGTCGCTATTTCATTACTCGCTATTTCGTACGTCGCTATTTTGTACATCGCTATTTCGTTCCAGAGCCGTAAAAAACTGCCAGAAAATATAGGATTAGGTCTGTGTTTACTGTGTACTTCTTTTTTTTTACGCACTTCACAGAAAATTAATGACTTTTGATTAGTCGGTGAACACTGTTGCCAAATATCACATAACCACCAGTTCTGATAAAAAATAATTTTCAATTGCTAGCATGAAATTAAATCTGCGGATTGGTAGTTCTTGAAATATTAAAAATATTTTAAATTTACATTATATTTTGACATAACGTTATTTGCGCGGCAACACTATCTCTAAATAAAGGAACTAGTATCCTGCGTTATTGGAAAACAAACAAACGTCCTTTAGTAAAGGATAAGGTTCAAACCAGGTAACTGCGTATGCCTCAAATAAAAGATAAGAGAAAAATGGGACATGCAAAAGGTGCACATTGTCTGAGAAAAACTGGTAATTTAGTTTTTTTGTGCCGCAAAACTTTCAAAAGGGCACGTAGTGCGATCAATTTACTTGGACTAGACTGGAGCGTATAAGTATTTGTCAAGTCAAAGTCAAGTTACTTGGCAATAATAATATATATTATAATCTATAATCTTTGTTGGCAATATCCATGTGGTGTTTAGCTAGCTTTAGTAAATCATACGCTTTTGTTTAATTTGCAAATTAATTTTAATCTAAAGATTTTTTGCAGATTACAAGCAAAAATTTCTATTTTTAATTATATTTTTTGTTTTTTTTTTCTTAAATTTATGGCAATTTGCCAGTGGCGGATACAATTTTTTTTTTAAATTTGCTCGCACCTTAAGTCGCAAAAATAGTAAAATCAGTCAATTTATAACAACTATACGTTACTCTGTAGCTGTCCTTTTTAAAATACAATATATACTATTTCTTTGAAACTTTGATGCTATGACAAATATTCTGTTTTTTCAGCTGCTGTGGTTCATAAGATATGTTTATTTAAACATTTTTGTATATTTGACACACTATGACTCTCACGAACATTGACATTATACCAAATATTGTTGCAAATATAATTCATGCAGTGCCTCGCCAAGTTCGCGCAACTACTGTAGCATCTTTTTTTTTTTAAACATTTCAGCCCATATTTGACCTATCTATAACTCGGACTCTGAACTTCGGAATGAGCTACGAATCTCAAACTTTGCACAGTCGTAGATCTTCATAAAGTTAACAAACCCTCCATGGACTTTCATACAGTAGTAAAGTAGTTACCAAATTTCATAAAACGTCGAAATTGTCACTCACTCACTGACTCACTCACTCACACACAACATCTGCAGCATCTGTTGATTTTTTGCAAGAGCCGCTTAATTTTTATTATTATGGGACTGCGGAATGTTGTAGTAATACCACATGGAAGAAAACTTTACTGACCATAGGATAGCCTGCTTAGAAGAAGAAAAACTAGTTTAGCAGGTGATTGGATAGGAATAGAAACATAAGGGTTTATCCTGATGAATAGAAACATAAGGGTTGATCCTGGTGACCTATGAACTCAAAGTTAAAAGAAGAGGGGAAACACCGGATGTGAAATTTTACACCAGATTTGGCGGAAGAACAAACGACTTCGCTTTAAGGCATCGACACTAAGGTCATTAGCTATATATACCTACCAAAGTACAAGCTACAAAATGTGATTTTCCTAACTTCTTAGAAGTATCACGATTGAATTTGAATCTCTATTTCCTAAAAATGAATAAAATCACAAAAACTTTGTGAATATTAAGGCTTTCTATAAAATGTAGGTAATTTCACAAATATTTTGTAAAAATCAAATTACACAATACAAATAAATAGATATATAAATTTCACATAAAACTTCTGATATTAGAAAAAAAATAAATATTTTTTCACAAGTTTCGCCCAAAAATATGTGCTAATGGAAGTTTGTTTTAATTTTTGGTGCATTTAGTTTATTTGGCAGTCTGTAGTAGTTTATAGTTTGTGAATATCAATTAAATTATGTAATTTTATCTGCATTTTAAAGAACTAAAATTAAAAATGTATTATGATAATCCTATGTAATTGTGTAATCTGTGTGCAACTTTAATTTCGTGCTCTCGAATTTATACGTTGCCTTCGATCTATCTTTATGCGAGACGACGAAACCTACTCCTTTTTTTAGTCACGTGACTTTGAATTTAACTCTCTTGCATATGATCACATGACTGAAGTAACTCTATCACTACAACAACAGCATTCGTTTTTTGAATAGTTATTCACGAAATTTGACCGTTTATATCTGAAAAACTGTACATAGAAAAACTTAACTTTACTCACATTTTTTTTGTTACATACCCCACTATAACATACTAAAATTATAGCCAGTTCAACCGAGACGAAAATTCCCCATAAGGCCTGTGTAAACTAGTGCGTGGTCCTTTGATAATCCACTTAACCCTTTCCAAAACAAAGATCTGTCAAAATGATATTTTTGAAAAATTTTCGGGCACCTTTCCTAAGTTAAAAATACGAAAACGGCAAGTTTGTAAAAGTTTTGGTACAAAATTTGACTTTCGAAGATTTACCCTCCCCCCACTCCTTTTAACTAAAGTAACTGTAACCGCTACCATAATTCACTTGGCTTTTTACAGGCCTAAAAAGTTGTTTATATCAATTTGATTAAAATCCTTTATTTTAACATTTTTTCGAACGAAGCTTTTCCTAATTCTTACGCGTCCGCCATGTTTAAATTTAATGTGTTAATCAAATTTATGTTAAAAAAATATCAATCAAATTTTTAGTCAATTAAACACTTTTTATTTAATAAAAATTTGTTAATAAACAAACAAGTTTTATATTTAAGATGTATAGTTTAATTTCTTTTACTTGAGTCGTATGTAGGCACTTTATTTTTAATATTAAAAATCTCAAAAAGCGCAAGAAAGCGCAGCAATTTTTTTTTCATTTTATTAAGAAACATTCAATTAACAAAAAAGTGACAATAGTTTTGCTTAAGAAAATTTTATCAGACACTAAATTATATTCTTTATATTTCTTTAAGGTAAATTCTAATAATTGACTTTTTAGTTTAAAAAATATGATTACTCTATGACAACCTACAGCTAGATATTGGTATTTAGTGTTTTTTCGTTAAATTACCTGTGCTGGATGTCTCCATCGTAAATTTTTTTTTAAATATAACACTTCATATAACTAGAGCCAAGGCCAACACAAAAATAGAGGCCACGACCCTGAAAAAATCAGCTGTTCTCCCGGGGCTGAATTTTACATTGGGTCTTATGGGAGGTCAGACGTTTTTTTATGATATTTTTAAAATGGCACTACAGATTTCCGCAAAATTTCAGTGAAATATTCTCAGACACCATCCCGATATTCCACCAAAGGTGTGTAAGGAAGCAACATGAATAAAAGGTTAAAATCTTCAAGATTTAGCATTCCTTATTTTGAATTCAAATTACCCGCCATGTACCACATGCCAACTGTTATATTTGACATGTATTTGACTTTGTCATATGTGATTGTCACATTCGCTTCTGCTTAAAACTTAATTTTTGTGTGAGCTAATGAAGCGGCTATGAAAAATTAGGGCTTACTATACATTTAAAAAAAATTGTTCTGCCAGAATAAAGTAAAAACAATCTCAGAAACGGCTTTATTTAAAAAAAATCAAATATTTATGAACCGTCATTCCAACTTCAATATTTTAAAGACAATCAGCTGTGTTGTAACGTGACCATCAAAAAAAAAATCAGCCCCGGATGTGACGTCAATAAAGTGGAGGATCGTGGCCCGTCAATTTTGATAGCCCTGCTAGAGCAAGTAATACATAATTATTCAATAATTTGTATGTAATTATCATAAAAATTAAACAGACGCTTTTTAAAGTGTCAAACTCACGTCATACTAAAAAACAAGTGAAAATAATCTGTTGCATTTTCAGCGCCCACTAGTTTGCTACATAATTTGAGTTCCAGATATTGTATATGTCTATTTGTGTTTTTTTTAGTTTCTTCCACTTTTACACCCGATTGGCCCCTTTGTGCGCCGGCGCCGATACTGGCACTAGTGGCGCCACTGATCGTTTTTAGCAGATTAGAAATACGACCTTTTATGTACTTCAAACAACTAAATTACACACACATGCTTCATATATATGTAATTATTTTCATTTATTTAAAAAAAGGTAAGTTATAATAAACAACTTTATATCCACTTGAAAGGCAGTTACACGTGGCAAACGCCGCAGTCTTTCTCCTCCAAGCGCGCCCAGTCCGCGTTGTCGAGGCCAAGGATTTCTTACGAGGGCTGTAAGAATAGTGCGTATTAGCTAGAGCACAAGCAAAATATATTCTGTAGAGGCCCTAGATATGCACGGTTCGTAAAGAAACGGTTGTCTGGTTACTCCCGGCAAATCAGAACTCGGCAGCGTATGACGCGGCAGTTAGCCTGCTCCACGATCAATAAAGAGAAACATATTCACCACATTTTACAGTAATTTTTACTGCAGACAATGCCAATCCTGCTGAGGTCACTAGATCACGAAGTTCCTCCTGCAGGTGCAGGACCAATTGATTTTAATTTAAAACAAAATCTCCACTAGGCGTTAATAGGGACTTATTGGAAAAAACCTGACTTTATTTTAGAGTCGACTTTATTTTGACACATTTACACAGAAATCTAACAGCTAACCTCTCAAAATTGACATACCAAAGCCAAATTTAATAATAAATACGCTAACTTTCATTTAATAAATACCGACCCTAATAAATCCGGTTTTTAAATACACAAAGGCCGAATTTTGAAAGAGAGCAGCTGCTTTTTATATGTAAATCTGTTACCATAGGGTCGATTTTTAAATAAGGTCAGGTTTTATTCCAATAAGTGTCTAATATTTCAATTTTTTAACTTGACATGCGTCGCTTCTCTCTTTCTCTTCTTATCGTGTAAACTGTTTCCTCTCTGTCCCTCTTATGCAAACCCGTATCATGGCAGCAGAGTCGTGCGGTAAAATTTGAAACATGGGAAGCAATTTTTTTTAAACTTACTTATTTGTATTTTTCTATGCTTTTTAGTTTTCTGTATGTATGTTTAATTTCTTGCTTTAGTCTACGTTATTTATGAAAATATCTAAAAAAATCTTAGACCGCCCTTCCCACCCCCCCGAAGGTAAGATTTTTGTAGATATTTTCCATATGTTTCATGAATACAATCCAAAAATACCATAAAATACGGCCTCATGGGGTCTCGCCCCCCCCCCCTAACTGTCTCGGGCCCAACCCGAAACTTTTCTCTATATACGCCACTGCCCTATACAATCACACAACTGTATAGTTTTAACGGCCGTTGCAATATCCGGGTAGGGGACAATTCGCCGCGGCCGATTCGTCGCGAGATTTTTTGTTTTATGATATTACCATTGGCAATTGTTTAAACATTTTTATTTAGCTTGACTTCATATATTTGTTTATTTGTTTGGTTATAACTTTTTTCAAACTTTTTCAACTAGGTATTTGGTGGCTGGTATACAATTCAACATTTTTTTTATTAAAAAAATAAATAAAATTATGATTTCTAACTAAAAAAATAAAAATGGCGGTTCCACAATGGCGCACTTTTTAGGTAAGGTAACACAATACAATTTTTGACTCAAATTTAAAATTCTGAAAATGGCGGATTCAAAAAGGCGGATTTTTCCATTTTTGAACCATTATGCATTCAATTCGGAATTTTAAGATCTTTCAGGTCGCTGATTATGATTTCTACTTAAAATTTTAAAAAATCAAAATGGCGGTTCCAAAATGACGGATTTTCCCATTTATGAACCGATTTGCATCAAACTCGGAATTTTGAGATCTTTCATGTCGCAAAATATTATTTTTAACCTAAATTTATAAAAACCAAAATGGCGGATCCAAAATGGCGGACTTTCCCATTTATGGACCAACATGGGGCTGAAAGATCTCAAAGTTTCGAATATAAATGAGAAAATCCGCCATTTTGAATCCACCATTTTCAGGTTTTTAAATTTGAGTCAAAAATTGTATTGTGTTACCTTAACCGCCTTGATGTTTCAAGTTTGAGAAAAATCGGTGTATAAATAAGAAAGTGCGCCATTGTGGAACCGCCATGTTGATTTTTATAAATTTAAGTTAAAAATAATAATCAGCGACCTGAAAGATTTTTAAAGTTTCGAGTTTGACGCAAATCGGTTCATAAATGGGAAAATCCGCCATTTTAGATCCACCATTTTATTTATTTTTTTAGTAAAAAAAATTTTGAATTGTATACTAAACGAACCGAACCAAACCTAGTTGGAAATGTTTGAAAAAAGTTATAACCAAACTATTAAACTAATAAATATTATATGAAGTCAAGCTAAATAAAAATGTTTAAACAATGGCCAATGGTAATATCATAAAACAAAAAATTTCACGGCGAATTGTCCCCGCGGCGAATCCGCCGGCGGTGAATTGTCCCGCGGCGAATCAGCCACATTTTACCTTACGTCTTGCCTGTCAGTCAAAAGGGTCAAGTATGACGGTTGAAAGACTAGCGTACACACTTGATAGGTTTAACGTACGTTTTTAGATCAGTTTTTGATACAGCAAGGAAGCACTGCTTTCGTCAATAATGTTTTTTGTTTTAAATGTCTATGACTTAACCGTTTCAGTAGCTAAACATAGTTTTTTAACCAGTTTTTCAAAATGTTGTGCTGATTTAGTTTGGTTATGTCCCCTGAAGATGTAAGTTTCTGCTTACGAAACATGTCGGGACTATTTGTTTAAAACTCAGGGTAATAACATATAAAGAGAAGTAGTAACCCCGGTTTCGGCGGTCATTCATTCATTTGTTGGTAAAGAATGTAGCTTTTCCGCTGTTGCCGCCTCTGTAAAATTTTATAAATAATAAGTAAGGTTCAACTTCTTACCTTACCAAAATATATCGTGCTTTGAGTTGGTTAGGCTATTCAAACCGTGCGATAATTTGTCATGCGCTTATTAGCCCGCGTCGCGTCGTTTTATGCTGTGTATTTCTTATTACAATCTGCGATAAAAACTCATTTAGACAACATAATTTATGAACGGCCCCTTTTCCCACAATTTTTTGTGTATGGCATCATATTACGGATTTCGTGTTAGCAGGGCCGGGTTTCGTTTTGAGCTACTTGGACTATATCCCCAGGTAAAAGGGGAATCCTTTTTCCTATTGTAGAGGACGATTAAATTAAAAAAAAATAAATTAGTCATTGTTCCAACAGTTTTAACCGGTATTAAGGATATTCTATTTTATTATTTTAAAATGCGGCTTTTCTGTTTGGAGAGTTGAAGTACTATTAACCATTCAAACGAAAATTTCATAGGATTGTTTTAATTTTCTCTAAGTATTTAGTGGTTTTGTAGTTTTTCTGTGTGAAACCACACCTTAAGGAAAACAAGCGTCTTGGAATTAAATAAATGGATCCATGACGGATCTGATACCTTCCTAGCCCATTAGCACACTCCACGTTGTATCAACCTTGAACACAGTTTTTTGTAAATATCTCCGAAATGAAAGCTCCTACAAACTTTTCGGTTATAACATAATTTTTTTCAAAAAACGTTTCAAACCGCATATTGATGCGACGTTCCATTAAAAAGTTAGCATTTTTTAAACTTTTTAACTGTCAAAAAACTGTTATTAGCATTCACAAATTTTGACTAAAATCTAATCAGCTCGTTGCAGTATCGAGTACTATTTCACCTGAAAATTTCATGTAAATCGGTTAAGCGGTTTAGGAGCTATCGCGTTACGGACAGATATACATACATACACACACAACACAGACGGACATCACGACGATATTGCTAGGGTAGGTCAAAATACACCCAAATAACACATTTTCGGTGTTATGTCAAAAAAAATTTTTTGTCGAAAACAATACCTTCTCTAGCCATTGCTGTGCGGGCTAGGAAGGTAAAAAGGGGGCGGGCCGACTGCACACCAAGTAGTATAAGTCATAGCCTTTAGACTGGATTGTTTAGTTTACACTTGAAAACGGTTAGATATACTTACTTACTGAAACGTCCTGTTTAAAATAAACCAACACAAAAACATTTCATATAAAAAAGAGCCAAGTACGCGAAAATGGCATTCCGTAAAAAGAATTGAGATAAAAGTAAGGCCAAGTTCTCCAATACAAATTTCATAATGAAAGATTTTTACTAGTTGGAAATGTTTTTCTAAACTTTGCTATTACAGCCAAACTTCTTTATGTTCAATTTAGCACTGTGCCTGAGTTATTTACAGCCGTAATAGCCTAGTTTAGAAAAACATTTCCAAACTAGTTTCTTACTTTCATTTTAAAATTTGTATTGGAGAACTTGATTTTACTTTTATCTCAATTCTTTTTACGGAATGCCGCGTACTTGGTTATTTTTACATGAAATGTTTTTGTTATGATTTGACTTATTTTTAAAAGAATTGGATAATATTTAATTTTTAAAATAGTAAAATATGCCGAATATTGTTCAAAACTTTTGCAATCACTTACTTAAAATTTTAAGGTCTTTTAGTTTTTTCCCATGGTTTTATCATAGCTGCTATCAGCCTTCCAAAGCTCAGCCCTCTAGCGTTTCTGAAAGTGGACAATGTTACTTTTGCATAACTTTATATGTATAGGGGAGGGAAGTAAATTAAAATTTTCGTGTTTTTAAATTTTTTCCTATAGTTTTGTCATAGTTCCTATCAGTCTTCCAATGCCCAGCTCTCTAGCGTTTTTGGAAATGGGTAATGTTACTTTTGCATAACTTGACATTTATAGGGGAGGAGAGTAAATGAAAATTTTTGGGGTTTTTAAATTTTTTCCCATGGTTTTATCATAGTTTCTATCAGCTTTCCAGCGTTTCTGGAATTGGGCTATGTTACTTTTATATAAATTTACATTTATAGGAGAGGGAAGAAAATTAAAATATTGGTGTTTTAAAATTTTTTCCTATAGTTTTATCATAGTGTCTTTCAGTCTTAAAAAGCTCAGCTCTCTAGTGTTGCTGGAAGTGAGCAGTGTTACTTTTACATAACTTTACATTTATATGGGAGGGAAGTAAATTAGAATTTTGGGGTGTTTTTTCCTATAGTTTTATCATAGTTCCTATCAGGCTGCCAAAGCTCAGCTCTCTAGCATTTCTAGAAGTGGGTAATGTTACTTTTAAATAATTTTACATGTATAGGGGAGGGGAGTAAATTAGAATTTTGGGGCTTTTTGATTTTTTCCAGGGGTTTGGTCATAATTTCATCAGTCTGCCAGATTTCAGCTCTGTAGTATATCTGGAAGGACAGTAGAATTTTGATTTTCTATACATGAGTGAGTGAGTCAGTGAGTGAGTGGCAATTTCGACGTTTTTTGAAATTTCGTAACTACTTTACTACTTTATAAAAGTCCATGAAACTTGAAGGGGTTGTTAACTCTATGAAGGTCTACGACTGTGCAAAGTATGAGATTCGTAGCACTTTCCGAAGTAGAGTTTTCGATAGGTCAAATATGGGCTGAAATGTTTCAAGAAAAGATGGTACGGCAGCGCGAACTTGGCGAGGCACTGCCGTGCCCTCAGATAAAGACAATGGAAGTCCAAAGTTTTATTTCTACCCAATCATTGTCTACGAGTTTCAAACAAAAGATTATTTTTTCACTTATATAATGGCAACAAGTTTAATTAGGTGGGTCCTCAAGTCGTGAACGGTTAGCCCAGATATTCCTAAGCTCTAAGGTCGACACTGACAGTAACATGTGTTTGTATTAAATGCAGTGTTGTCTTGGCCGTCGGACTCGGTATATTGAATTTTTGGTGTATTTTTCTGTGTGCTGAGTTTTATTTTTGTAAAAAAGAACTTAGTTGGACGTAAAAATAAACAAGAAGTGCTATGATTCTGAAAATATTGTGAAAATTCAGCCCAGTGTCGTTTTTTCGAGATGATTCCAGTGACGCAGCTATGTTGCCATCGCCGGGGATTCTGCAAATTCTAAGTTTTCAGGAATGACCGCCACGAATAGGGAAAATTTACACGGGGCCGCGGTTTACTTCTTCTCTTTATATTATTATTACTCTAAGGTTTAAAACAAATTAAAAATTAGCTGAGAATGACAATAACCTGTTTGATTTCCTAAAAAATTATCTTATCTAATGTCGGACGTTTCGTATACCAACTTCTATGTTGCACTAGAAAGGAATTAAAATTTTATGCACTACCACAAGAAATGAAGCTAAAACTGACGTTTTACCGGAAACAAAGCCTCTACCGATTAGTTCAACAGGTCCGACTTCAGTCCTGTTCAGTTCAGACAAAACGTACGTTTCGATCAAGTAAAACGTCAGGCACACCCCGCTTAAGATACCGCTTTTCTAGTACATATGTATGCGCAAAATATATTGCTTCTGATACTGAACAATTAACAATTTATTTTTATTATGTTTGATTTTTTAAAGGAAGCTATGCTTCTGAAGTCTGGCGTCAACTTTATATCGAGAGAGAGCAAGTGATGCATGCGCAGTTGAGAAAGTGGGATTCTGATTTGCCTTTAAATCCCAGTAAATAGAGAATTATTAAAATACAGCCAGGCTATAATTGTGCCAGGCACTATTTTGACACATTCACATTGAAAACTGACAGTTAATCCTTCAAAATGGATATACCAAGTCAAATTTAAAACTTTCGGCGTTTATTTTTAATTAATAAAAGAATGCACTATTTATTCCGGTTCATATAGTAAACAAAGGCCGTGTGTTGAAATATCACAGCTGATATTACAATGTGAAGTTGTCAAAATTGTGCCCGGCACTATTACAGCCTGGCTTTATTTCAATAATTCTCTCATAGGGACATTTTGGGTCAGTTTAAATAACAGAAACTTTGACAACTGTTACCGTTATTGTTACTAAGAATAACGGTAATATTCAGGAAAAAAGATACATTTTGAAACACGAAAGATAGGCATAATACAAATGTTAATTTAATAGTTTCACACATTTTCAACTTTTTGTTTATTTATATTTGTTTATTTATTCTTATTAGAGTTATGGCTTTTTACAAACCAAACTATCGAATTTTAGTAAAAAGTGCGACTGCGTTAAAAAAAAATACAAAACTAACCCTAAAAAATAACGGTAACATTAAAGAACCGAACCGAACCGAAAGTACCGGGCGCCGTTACCGAAAATAACAAAACAGGAGCGAGAAGCTGCTAATGCGCAGTCTCGGTAATAACAATAACGGTAACAAAGTTTAAAATACTCGACCGAAAATGTCCCTATTTTCTTACTATCAAAGAGAATTGCTCACCTCTGATGTAAGACCACAACTGTAAAAATGCATTGAGGGCCTCTAATGTTGAGTAGGCAGTTGTACGACACGGCGGACATCGTTATGACTTTAAATATATAATATGTTCTCTGCCTATATGCACTATTCAATTGGCAACTAATCTCAGTCTTGCCTAGCATAGAAAATGCTATGTGGTTATTTAAATGAGTGGCACTTACGTTGTGTCTTTTTAACTTTTCACTAAAGTGCTTGATATCACACATTCCCTTGCCACCCACTCAGGATAATTTCGTGGATTGTTCATAATAAGACAAATAAAGCAAAAAAAAAAATTATTTTTTCACAACCGCACAACCAGTTTTTAGCATCATATTATTTTTTTATAAAATTTTCTATTATAAGTTTTTTTGGAACACCCCTCTGCATTAGTTGCACTAAAATTTTGGTTAATGTTTAGGTCCGGTCTATGTGGCCCTAAAGATTTTATTGGTATTCGAAGTTCATATGTCAACGTATTTAAATTTGCACAGTTAATTATATAATCGACGGTATTTATTTCCATCTTGAAAACAAACGAAAACAAACGATGGACACGCTAACGGCAAGGCTTTTAAGTACTGACCTACCCCAAATCAAAACAAGATCATACGTCTTCACTAAGGATAGAATCGGCAACGCGTAGGAAGGGCGACGAACGTTTTCGCACGATGGACATGGCCGAGGTCACCTAAAACAAACATTCCTCCCGCCCCCGCGCTTGAAGACACACCCATACACCGGGAAAAAACTAATAAATTTGAAATTTTGTCCCGCGCGGTGCTGCCGGCTTGTAATTACTTACGCTAAAAAAGTTTACCCAATTAATCGCCTTTTGTTAACCACAAACTAAAAAAAAAGAACTAGACATGTCGTACGGAAAGATTGAACTTTTTTTAAATAAATCAATTAAAAATACTGCTTGTTGTCTAGTTTTGGGAGGGCACTGCCCCGTTGCCCTCCCTGTAGCAGCGTCACTGCTCACGGGCAGTCAAGAATAAACGTACTGAGGAAACACGTCTATCCGTGTCATATCCATATATTGAAAAATGCATAGAAAAACTTCAGGATGCAGTCACCGAAGTTCACAGTTGGACCACAAAGTGGCGAATAAAATTAAATGAATCCAAATCATTCATGTTGATTTTACAAACAAAAATATAAATCACATACAAATAACAATTAACAACATTGCCGTACCATATTCAAATCAGGCAAAATATCTAGGTATGACACTTGATGCCAAATTGCGCTGGAAAGCACATGTTAAGAAAAAAAAGAAGAACTTGAGATAAGGTATAAAAAAATGAACTGGCTAATTGGAAGGAAGTCTAATTTAACAATTCATATTAAGTTACTGCTTTATAGACAAATACTGAGACCAGTATGGACATAAGGTATTTAACTATGGGGTTGTGCTAAAGAGAGTAACATTCTAGTTTTACAGAGATTTCAAAATAAAGTATTAAGAAACATTGTGAATGCACTTTGGTACGTTCGAAATAGTGACCTTCATCGAGATCTAAAAATCGAAACTGTAGCAGAGACTATAAAAAAGTACGCAAAAAGCCATGAAGATAGACTCCATCGGCATGTGAATGTGGAAACAATTCAGCTTCTAGACAATACTATGCTAGTTCGAAGACTAAAAAGAGTGAATCCGTTTGAGCTAGTAAACTAAGTGAATTACATATAACAAAATAATGCTATAAACACAACACAATTGTGAGTTACAGACCAAACAAAGCGGGGAGAACTGTTGAGTGAACCCTAAGTTTAAATAAATAAATAAAGTTAAAACAAAATTGCTAATTAGTCTTATTGACTAGATTGTAATACAATAAACACAGTGTGTTTGACCAATAAAAAAAACACGTACACCAAGTAAGGGCGCGTCTAGAATGATAACTTATTTATTTTACTAGGCCAATTTTGGGACATACCGATATTCGCCCTGTCTGACCTATGTTGAGCAGGCTTGTTTTTGTTTGCCCGTGCAGATAATACAATAGAGGTACAAAAAGTAAGCATACTAATAAATTATTAAGTATTGTGGAAAAACACTTGATTAAGGTAAAATGTGATATTTTTTGAGTACGTGATTTTGTTTATTACCTATTTTTTATTTGTAGTAAAATATTTTCTAAGAATTGTTGTCTCAGCATTATAATCAATTTGCGCAAATTGCATTTGCGTAGGATAGGGAAGTAGTTATTTTATTGAGAAAAACTATAAATAAAAAACAAAAAATATATAAATTTGAAAGAAGTTTAGAAGGTAAAAAAAGTTACACGGACAAGTTCTCAGAGGTAAAGGTAGCTCGGGGACGCTGCGTTTCGGCCTCATTCAGTCCGAGCATCACCATAAAATGGAAGTAGATGAAATGATGAAAAATCTGAAAAACAAATATGAAATATGATGATTACTGAGGAGTACCAACTGTCAATTTGCAGCTTCGAGGGTTATGCTCGGGTTGAATGAGGCCGAACCGCAGCGCCCCCGAGCTACCTTTACCTCTGAAGACCTGCCCGTGAATTTTTTTCGTTAAAAAAATATATATAGTGGAACCTCCTAAAGCGGACACTCCCGGTTTCGTCGATTTTGTCGGCTTATTGGAGGTGTCAGCTTATGAGAGAGAACTGCGAAATATTAATATACAGTGAAAGTCGCGAATAACGACGTCGCTTATAACAGCAAGTCGAAGAGACTGCGTAGTTTGGTTGGATTTACGTTTAATGTATTGCAGATAAAGTCTGGTTATAGCCACGAAGCGTCCATAATAAAGCAAATTTTTAATATGATGGGCCGGATATAACGGCTTAACGATTTGGAAGACGACACAGAAAAAGATAATATTTCTTTGGCCTAGTTGGTAAGAAGAACGAATAATGGCTTCGAAACAGAAGATGACGTGACTCTCGCTGTAATTAAAGATATCCTTAACTTGTCAGATGAATTATGGACAGATTTTGTAAAGGTTGATCTTTACTTGGAAGCAAACAGTTCTTTGCCTGATGAGCAAATTGCTGCTGAAGTGCTTGCGAATCAAGAGATCCCGCATCAAAATAGTGAAGTCGCATCTGATGATAGAGAAAAATGTAGAGCACCATCTACTATAGAAGCTTTACGAGCTGTGAAAATCCTGAAAGGCTTTGTACTTTACAGTAATTTCAGTGACAAAAAGCTTCTAGACGGAGTCAGTCATATAGAGAAAAAAATCATATCGATTTATTTCAACTCACGTTTTAAAAAACAAGCTAAAATTACAGATTATCTGATTAAGTAAAATGTATGTATGTTTAGTTTAGTACGTCTTACATGTTTCAGTAGGTTTACTTTTTATATTGAATATCTTATTATAACGACGACCGGTTATAGCGACCCTTCTTTGTCGGTCCCTTCGCCGTCGTTATATCCGACTTTCACTGTATATTTATTAACAATTTCCGCTGCTTGAGTTTTTCCAATATTAAATTTTCCAGCGATCTTTTGTGCTGGTAGATGTTTCTTCTCCGAAACGCTAACAAATTTTTTCACGTAAACTAAGAAGTTTTTTACTAGGCGCCATTTCAAAGAGATCTATTGCTACATAAAATATGTCATACATACAGGGTCTTTATTTCTTTAAAATATGTCATACATACAGGGTCTTTATTTCTTTAAAATATGTCATACATACAGGGTCTCTACCCGATAATAGGAATCAGGTCTCTACCTTATCTTTGAAAACATTAAAATTGATATATTTTTTTATATTTTTACGGTTCAATATTTTTTTTGATATTTTATTTATTCGATAATTTGCGTTAACCGCCCCCCTCCCAATATTAGGGACTTATTGGAATAAAACCTGAACTTACAAACGTGGAACTTATTATTTTAAAATCGGCAGTATTGTGACCGATTTATATATAAAAAGTAACTGCTTTCTTTCAAAATTCGGCCTTTGTGTATTTAGGAACCGGATTTATTAGTGCCTGATTTTATTAAATGAAAGTTAGCGATTTTATGTTTAAATTTGACTTTGGTTTGTCAGTTTTGAGAGGTCAGCTGCCAGTTTAATTTGTAAATCTGTCAGAATAAAGCCGACTCTAAAATAAGGTAAGGTTTTATTCCAATACGTCTCTAATATGTATTTGCGAAGCCTCACAAGCACACAAGACGCTAGCCCTACCAAGTCCACTTTGAATCCTTGACTTCGCATGCGCAGATCTACCAATATTATTTACCTCATGTATTAGAATAGATGAATACAGGGTGATTTTCACTTGAATGATTCTAACCACATGAAAATAGAAAGTTTCAAAAACCTAACCTTACAAAACCTAATCAAATCTAACCGAACCGAACCAAAGCAAACTGAGCCAATAATTAAAAAAAAAAACTTTCCTGACTTCCTACCCGGGATCCTAAAGGATGTGAAACCGAACCGAACCAAACCGAACTGAACCGAACCTAACTAAACCGAACCAAACCTAACCTAACCAAACACAACAACACTGCTAATTAGGTTTAGTTGGGTATGGTTAGGTTTGGATAGGTTCGGTTCGGTACGGTCCGGTTCGGATTCACATCCTCTAGGATCCCGGGTAGGAAGTCAAATTATTGGTTTAGTTTGCTTTGGTTCGGTTCGGTTAGATTTGATTAGGTTTCGTTAGGTTAGGTTTTGAAACTTTCTATTTTTATGTGGTTAGAATCATTCAAGTGAGAATCACCCTGTTCATCTATTCTAATACAAGAGGTAAATAATATTGGTAGATCTGCGCATACGAAGTCAAGGATTCAAAGTGGACCTGGTAGGGCTAGCGTCTTGTTCACAAGCCCCGACCTTTCTCGATATACTTTGCGTTGCTTGGCGGTTAAGTTTAATCAGTGGCGGATCCAGGTATTCCGGTGGGGAGGGGTCAAGGAGGGAAAAAAACACAAAACAATTTTTTTTGCGGAATTTAGTAAGAATTGGCTTTAAAGTTTGCCACTACGTGCAAACAAAATATGCCGCATGCGAAAATTAGAGCAAAATTAGTTAAATTTGGGGTCAAAATTTAACAAAATGATATTTTAGCGAAAAGTTTTGAAAAATTTTATATTGGGTAAAAATTTGCGGCCTATGCACAAGCATGGGTTTGAGGGGGGGGAGGGTAACGGGGTAATTACCCCCTCTAGAAAAAAAAATATGCACTTCTTTTTAATAATTAAAGAAAAAACAGAAAAATTACCCCCCCTAGAAAAAAAAAATTATGTTGCAAAAAAAAATTTTCGACTATAACCCCCCCCCCCCTAGATTGCATTGGCTTTTTTTTGGAACTAAAAAATATAACCTTTATGTCAAGGGGGGGCCGGGCCCTTCTGCCTCGCCGCCCCTGGATCCAACACTGTGTTTAATTATCTATAAGTTTTCAAAATCAAATGGTTGAAGTTACGTAACTAAATCAATATAGTTTTATAAATTTTATTGTATTGGCGTAGGTTGAATGTTTTTTAAACTAATATAAAAAATCCACATAGCATTATAGTATGTTATTGAAGAAAAAAAATCAATGTGTTTATTTGACACTACTTGAACTTGAACATTGCATTGCATGGCATACCTAGACGAAGGCCATAATTGATGCTGATGGACACCAGGGCCTGGTCACTCGAGCTTCACAGTGTCATCGAGCGCGGCGCCACCGTAGACCCCCGCTCCTCTTCACCCAGCCCTCTACGGCCAACCCTTTCCTCTGGTTATCAGCTGAGCGTTCTGGAATTAAACCTTTTTGTTTTTTAACTAAACTTTTTACGGATTTTACCAACAGTTTTATTTTTATGTCTACCAAATTTTGGGAGCCAGCCAACGTTATTAAAATAAACATAACCTATAAAATAAATTTGAATGGTTTATTTATAAATAGGCCCAATTCCATCCTCGTAGGCAGCCTGAATTTTCAAGGGAGCTGTGTCCCAGGTCTATGCTTTCTGTGATACATACAGTGTTGTAGTTCACAGCAAAAATAGTTAACCACGTAGTCAACTACTTTTTCCGTAAAAGTAGTTGCACTCTGATTATTTTTTTCTCTTAGTAGCTATACTCGATTATTTTTATTCTGCATAAAATAATCACAAAAAGTACTGCAAAAGGTAGTTAACTACATTTTGTAATTTAACTACTTTTGTAGAGTTTGATTACTTTTAAAAGTACTTAACTACTTTTGCGGATTTTGATTACTTTTATGAATATTAAATTACTAATAGTTGAATATTTTTAAACGTAATCAAATTCCTCAAAAGTAGTTAAAACCATGTTAACTGCTTTTTGAAGTATTTTTCGCGATTATTTTATGCAAAACAAAAAAAGAGCAGGCAGCTTTTCATTTAAATTCGCTACCTATATATGACTTGTACTCAAAAAAATAGTAAAAATCAAAAGAGCTACTAACTAACTACTTTTTTGAAAAAGCAGTTTAACAACCAAGTAGTTAAACTACGTTTTTTACGAAGTAGTCCGTAGTTATACTCCACTATTTTTTAAAAGTAATTTGCCCAATTTTATTGTAGTACACGGTAAAAAAATTTCTCTACAATAAAAACACTTTCTTTTCTTAAATAAATTGTTTTACCTTAAAACAATTTGTTTTGAATTAAAATATTTCTTTTTAGATCAACGCAGCGTTTAAATTTGAAATGAGACTTTATTTTTAATCTTTAATTGTTTTGTTTCAGTATATTCCATTTAGTAACAGAGCAAATAAAAAAAAATACTCTGCCAACATATGGGCCCCTAAGCTCACACTAGGTACTATAGTTATAGTGTACTTGTGAGCTTATATAACTAAAAACTGCAATATATTTTATTCAACTCCAGACTAAATTACCTTTTGTTTGATACCACACAAGCCATGATTTGAATTAAACTCAAATTTTTACCCCTACCCCCACCCTTAAAAAAAACAAAAACTAAAATGTATTTTGTTAAACTCCGGACTCAATTACCTTTCGTTTGATAGCACACACGCCATATTTTCACTTAAACTCTAATTTTTGAAATTTACCCCCACCCTTTTATTTGGTTTGTGTTCGGTGGATTTTGTTCATTTTTAAATGGGACCATCTCGACCCAAGAGCCAGCCTAGGTACCAAATTTCATTAAAATCAGCAAGGCGGTTTTTGAGTTATGCGCGTTGGTCGTTACAGACAGACATACAGACAGACAGACAGACAGACAGACAGACAGACAGACAGACAGACAGACAGACAGACATATAGACAGACAGACAGACAGACAGACAGACGGCGCAACAAAAAAGTTTCAAAATCATCTGAAACGCAAAGATATATAAAAATTTTTGAAATCGGAGCAACTTTTTTTTTTTTCGAAAAAATTAGGATCACCATAGCTCACACTACTATAGTATAGTATATGTGTGAGCTCAAAAAAAAAAACTAAAATGTATTTTGTTAAACTCCAGACTCAATTACCTTTCGTTTGATATCACACAAGCCATATTTTCACTTAAACTCTAATTTTTAAAATATACCCCCACCCTTTTTTTAAAATAAATTAAAATGTATTTTGTTTAACTGCAGACTTAATACCTTTCGTTTGATATCACACACGCCATATTTTCACATAAACTCTAATTTTTGAAATCTACCCCCACCCTTTTATTTGGTTTGTGTTCGGTGGATTTTGTTCATTTTTAAATGGGACCATCTCGACCCAAGACCCAGCCTAGGTACCAAATTTCATTAAAATCGGCCAAGCAGTTTTTGAGTTATGCGCGTTGGTCGTTACAGACAGACATACAGACAGACAGACAGACAGACAGACATACAGACAGACAGACAGACAGACGGCGCAACAAAAAAGTTTCAAAATCATCTGAAACGCAAAGATATATAAAAAATTTTGAAATCGGAGCAACTTTTATTTTCTCGAAAAAATTAGGATCACCATAGCTCACACTACTATAGTATAGTATATGTGTGAGCTAATTGTTAGTAGAGGAAGACAGAGATTTATCTTTTTCATTCCTTGGAACCTCTACAGAAAGTTATGGAGAGGAAAACGGTGCCTTAGATTAATTCAGTTCCAATTTATAATAAAATAATTTCTGTTTCACAATAAAATAAAGAGGCAAGCCATTTTTTGTGCTATATCAAGAAAATATTCTCTTGGTGAATAGGAAAGCATAAATTACTTTACTTCAAAGCAATTTGCTTTGATCTAAGACAATTTTTTTCACCGTGTACTACTTATTTAGTGTGTTGAAATATACAGGGTGTCTCTAAAAGGTCTGTACAAAATCTTAGCACATATTCCTGAGGTCAAAATAAGTCGAATTAATGCAAATTACCTTAGTCCAAAATTGCTCCGTTTCAAAATCGATTTTATTAAAATTTATGAACATTTCCCAACGCATTACTTTAAAAATTGGTACTCCGGGGTTTTGGGATGCGAAATCTAAATATGGACAGTTTTTCACTGTGGCCTTTAGATGACGCTTCACAATGCTCATCTTATGGTTTAAAATGACCATAACTTTTTTCTCAGAGTATTTTTCAACTTTTTTTATACATAAAATAATTTCCTGAACTTTTTAAGCAAAAAAGGTACTTTTTGATAAAATCTGCTAGGGTGAGCCGTTTTCGAGATATTTCCGTTTTTAGTGTTCGATGCCGCAACGGAATATTGAAATTATTTTGGATCAAAAGATTTTACTGCTACGTTTAAGGATTAAATTTAGTCAGTAAATGAGTTATTAATTTTTTTTTGTCGTTTGATCATTTTCTATAGGTATCAGTCAATTTCTGGGAAAATAGTTTCACTTGGTTCAATTAAAATAAAAAACACCCTATATCTCTGAAACGGAGCAATTTCGGACTAAGGTAAGTTGCTTTAAATCGACTTATTTTGACCTCAGGAATATGTGCTAAGATTTTGTACAGACCTTTTAGAGACACCCTGTATAATCAAAATTAATTGGTTTTCTTTAATAAAGTTTCATATAAGTTATTTATTATAAATACCTAACCACATAAATATGTAGTTTTATTTTCTAAATTTACTGCCAAAATTTTCGCACTGTTTCGTTTTTTATGTGAAACATTTTGGAGCAATCAAAACTTAATTTTTAAAATTGGCAGCTGCCACGGTGGAGCCAGCTGGACGATTGCAGCGCCGCATTCGATGGGACTGTGAACTAAAAAAAGACGAATGGAATAATAATAATCATTAATATCTTTATTTCACAATTTCTAAACAAAAGTTTTACATTGTATCTATTTCTAAAAAAAACTGGGAAAAAGGCAAAATTCAGTATTTACTCCCTACATACTTGACACAGAAGTGGGTGACTCTTCTGTGTACTTGATGTAAGTAGGTCTGATCAGTTAACCTTGAAAAAAAAATATTTCTGAGAATAATTAGGTAGCATCCTAGTACTAAAAATAATATATCCCATTGACTTCTATACCCTACGGGTAGACCCGGCATGGGCCAAAATTGCCATTATATCAAGCTTTTATCGCAATTGACCAAATACAAGTAAGAATTTAATGAGCAAAATAGGGATAAAAATAGAATTTCGGTTTGGTGAGTCCGGAAACATGCAACATCGCAAAAATATTCTATTTGCTTGTCTTGGATAAAAAAGGGCAGTGGCGGCGCAAAATAAAAATTTTGAATTCCACTAGAATTTTTTTATCAACAATTTTCTGTTTGAATAATAAATAATTCATGAATACTTACTTGTGTGTGTTTACAAAATTCTCTTCAGTAAAAAAAAAGAGTAAAAAGAATTTCTAAGCATGCTAAGTGCAGTGGATGTATTAAAATTATTGTTTTCATCTTAGAACTTTACAAATGTTGTACCTTCCAGGTAAAATATTTTCTTTCTTTGAACAAGGGTCTTCTTCAACTCTTCTTTTCTTGGGTGGACTACAAGTTATGCTCGAGTCAGATGAAATTTCGGAACTAAAAATTTCAATTCGGAATGGGACAACCGGGCGCCGGGCCAACTCGGCGCCGCCAACAGGGCGCCACGCCGGGCCTAATGGGCGCCGGGCCAACTCAGCGCCGGACTATTTTTTTTTCGATAAAATGTGCAGATAAAAACAAAATAAATATGTTATTTATACAAAACTTTCAACATCTATTAAGTCGAGTGTTGAAATTTGGTAGGTGTAGTGTTCTGCGACTTGAAACACCGCCAAGTTCCATATTCGATACATATCGATGCATAAATAAGAAAGTCCGCCATTTTGGATGCGCCATTTTAATTTTTTTAAGTTTGTTTTTCATCTGCACATTTTATCAAGAAAAAATATTTTAGTCCGGCGCCCAGTTGGCTCGGCGTCAAGTTGGCCCGGCGCCCAGTTGGCCTGCCGCCCAGTTGGTGGCGCCGAGTTGGCGGCGCCCAGTTGTCCTAGACTGCAACACATTTCAGGGGTCTGGTACGTTTTACCACCTTTCTTAAAACTACGAAGTTTTTTGAAAAATGATAATTTTAGACCATTTTATAGTGATTTCTAAAAAAAAAATTGCGGACTATCGTTGATTTTGTTAAAAAAATTGAAATTGAAACATTCTTAAAACCCCATTAAAACCCATACAAATTGCTACAAAAGAAGCATTTTCTCATTTCAAACTGAAACAAAACGGTCCCTGACGTCTATCAGCTGTCAACAAAAACTTGAAATAACTAAGGTCACTGATCGAAATCGGGTCAGTTTTTTGCTCCTTTTATGAAAATGCACAATTTTTAAAAAAGCATGAAATTCAAAACAAAATCAAGAAAATTATGATTCCTACATTTTTACAAATAAAAATTAGTTTAATTGAACATTATATCAATTTTTATTCCTTAAAACACTAAAAATTAATAATTATTTACTTTTTTAAAATTTATCGAAGGTCTAACTGAACAAAAGCAAACTGAACCCATCCGTATCGAAATGAACCAAATCAAACCGAATCTAACGGTTCGGTTTGGTTCGGTTCGATTTGCTTAAACTGAACCGAACCTAACCGAATATAGCTAAACCTAACCTAAACAATCCTAGCGGAACCTAACCGAACATACTCAAACTGAACCAACCTAACCCAACCTAACCCAACCTAAACCAACCTAACCCAACCTAACCCAACCTAACCCAACCTAACCCAACCTAACCCAACCTAACCCAACCTAACTCAACCTAACCCAACCTAACCCAACCTAACCTAACATAACCCAACCTAACCCAACCTAACCCAACCTAACCCAACCTAACCCAACCTAACCCAACCTAACCCAACCTAACCCAACCCAGCCCAACCTAACCCAACCTAACCCAACCTTACCCAACCTGACCAAACCTAACCTACCTATTGTTAATAAATATAGTAAAAGTTGTTAGGTTTATGTCCAGGGGGTAACCATTGTCCATAATCGTCGGAAATCGAGTTAGGATTAGGGTATGCGACCATAAACATTGAGTGGCGAGTGAGTGTTTGGTCTTCAATTTTTTTAGGGAAATTTTTCAAAATCTTTTTTTGCGCACTCTGGGCACCCTAATAAACCGTAATCTGGTCACCCTAATCCATCGCAATCAAAGAAAATGGGTAATCGAAGTGTCACAAATTTTTTGTCGGTTTCTATTCTTCTTTTATATTATGTAGGACAAAATTATTAATTAAACTAAGTGACCTTATTAAGTAAGACAGCATGATAGTCAAATGACATTAGAAGGACATAAACATATGATACCGGCCTGTAGACCGGTCGCGGTGGTCATATAATAATAAATATATACTTTCGCGATGAAAGACCAAAATTTAACTTAAAATTACTGTAAAGTCCGCAAAAAACATTAAATTTATCGAAATTTATAAAAACATAGATCAGTGTGTGTAACAATTCATCAAGATGTATGAAACTCGACCGTGACATGTCAAAAGTTTGGTTCGAAAAAACAAAAACAACTGGATAAAAGTCGGTATGTAAGCATTTAAAAAGAAATCATTTTTAAGAAAATCAAATACTTTTTGTTAATTTTCATGCAATGCAAAAAAAAGTGCGGGGAAGTGACACTTTCTGAATCAAAATGTGTGAGGGTAAAATCGCACGGTCGCAGAAAAAACTATCCATCGTGACGCTACTGAACTTTCTCGTATTTTAGGAAAAACTATCCGTCAAGACGACTTACCCATGAAATGTTTTTTTATGGATTTTTTTTCTTCTTTTGCACAAAAAACAATTTTGGACCATGTTTAAACTCAAATAGTTACTTCTAAACTTGTTTTTAAACGTTTTAAGATTTCTTTTTGTAATATTCCCGCACAAAATTCAAAAAAAATCATTTCCGTACTTATACAACATTGTCTATCAGTTTTCCCTGTATACACGGACTAACAGGTAGAATCACTCAAAATACGGCAGGTGGATTAAAGGTAGCCAGCTGCTTTTTCTGTCGCACTTATGCCCTCAGTGTGAAAGAGATAAAAGTACCCTTATATTATCTAGGGTATTATTAGCATGCAAAATCACCCTATCTTTGTCCGTTTCACATGTTCAATAATGTCTATCTCTGTTTTTATTGTAAAAGAAATACCCGACCATAGGAACCAAATTGGATAGGGTCAATAAAAACTGCCTTGTCTTTCCGTCTCTAACGCCCTTTTAGGGCGTTATACAACTCAATGATATATCCCTATAAGTTTATCGTACACATTAATGATGAGTGTCCCATCTTTTTTACTAATCTTATCTAACCTAATCTGTGATGGACACTTGCTTACAGGGTTGAGTAGGGACCGATCGTTGCCCCCACCAGTGGCGGCTCCTAGTCAGTGCCCTCCCAAAACTAGACAACAAACAGTAATTTTAAGGGATTTATTTTTAAAAAATTAAATCTTCCCGTACGATATGTCTAGTTTTTTTTTAGTCCGTGGTTAACAAAAGGCGATTATTTGGGAAAACTTTTTTAGCGTAAATAATTAGAAGCCGGCAGCACCGCGTGGGACAAGATTTCAATTTCACTCGTTTTTCAGCGGTATATGAGTGGCTGTTCTCGCGCGGGGGCGGGAGGAATGTTTGTTTTAGTTGACGTCGGCCATATTCATCGTGCGAAAACGTTCGTTGCCCTTTCTACGTGTTGCCGGTTCCAGTCTTAGTGAAAAAGTATGAGTTTGTTTTGATTTGGGGTAGGTCAGTAGTTAAAAGCCTTGCTGGTCGCGTGTCCATTGTTTGTTTTTGTTTGTTTTCAAAATGGAAAGAAATAACGTCGATTATATAATTAACTGTGCAAATTTAAATACGTTGATATATGAACTTCGATTACAAATAAAACCTTTAGGGCCACATAGGCCGGACCTAAAAATCCTAAAAATTAACCAAAATTTTAATGCAAGTATTAAAAAATTATACGATGCTGAAAACTGGTTGTGCGGTTGTGAAAAACGAAATGCTTTGTTTTTGCTTTATTTGTCTTATTATGAACAATCCACGAAGTGATCCTGCGTGGGTGGCAAAGGGAACGTGTAATATCAAGCACTTTAGTGAAAAGTTAACGACACAAAGTAAGTGCTACTTATTTAAATAACCACAAATAATTTTCTATGCTAGGCAAGACTGATATTAGGTGCCAATTGAATAGTGCCTATAGGCAAAACATTACCGAACATAATGAAAATGTGGCAAAAAATAGGCATATACTTAAAAGACCGTTTAAAGAAAAAAGAAACAATTCGTGAATTACCACTACTACAGCTCTTCTGTCTTTCAGGCCAGAGCCAATACATTGGATGTACGAATCGTTATAGAAAACCTGTGCCTTGAGCACCCACTCCACGTTTAAAAGTTAAATAATGCCATTATATCCAACTTAACCTTAACCTCCATTTTCGTTTTGTTAAGCCCTGTATAGGCGGCAGGAAATGTGAAAGTTTCCTCGTGCATTTTTTGTTCTCACGCAAGCTGGAGCATCAAAAAATGCATTTTGGCAGGTCAATGTCCTGCGGGCCCGGTCTTTTGCCTTTTATATTGTACAAGTACCTACTGCTGTAAAGAATTCAAGCAATGATAATAATCCATGACCTTTTCGTTCCGACAATCTCTCAAAAAGAAAGATTAACAGCAGTTACAAACAAGAAACGCAAACTATATTTTTAAACTGCGCGTGCGAGTGAGAGCAGAAAAAAGAGAGTATAGGCCTGCGCAGTTTCATAATTTGGATTATTTTTTGCCGCCCTTCGAGGGATAAACCTTACCTCTATATTTTGAGTGGGTTATGAGTGATACCTTGTTTTGAAGGTAGCAAATATCATTTAAATCGGGCAAGTTATTTTTGAGTTGTGCGCCCTGTCGTTAAAGACATATACAGACAGACGGCGCCACAAAAAAGTTTCAAACTCATCTGAAACGCAAAGATATATACATTTTTTTGAAATCAGAGTAACTTTTTTTTCCTAATTCCACACTACTTAGTAGGAGACGTGTGAGCTAATATTATTATCAGTCATTCCTGATTTTTTACACCCTGTATAGTTGCTTTAAAACAATGCCAGAGAAAAGATATTTTGACAGTACATTTAATGCAAAACCCACGCGTCGCTTCGCCGCAGCCCGCCGTTGCTTTTGCCTCAAAAAGGGGCGAAATCATGGCCGAGACTAGGCTGGAATACTTACCGGGCATAAAGCGAAATGAAAATCACATAGGCTTCAAGAGTGGGGAAGGGACACTTCGCCGCGTGGACATTTCGCCGAGAGAACTTTTGTTTATTGATACCGGAAATATTAGAATTGTTGGTTGTTGGTTGATTAGGTTAGGAAACGGTCTTACATTACGTAACACAAAAATCTCGATTTTTGATCCCTCCCTTCGTAACGTATTTTGAAGAAAAAACACATTAAAAAGCATTAAGTGTAATGCAAAGCTAAACCCCTCCTCCTCCTCTTGTGCGTTACCTAATTTAGAATCAGTTGGTTAGGTTGGTTGGTCGGTTACGTTAGTTGGTTGGTTAGGTTGGTGGTTAAAAAATTTATGCGGCGAATTGTCCCCGCAGCGAATTGTCCTCTACCGTCAAGAGTCGTCCTGGTTATAAATAATCCTAATCTGCATGAAAAAAAAACTCGAGTTAGCCCTTTTTAAAAAAGTTTTTTATTGGGAAACTCATGTTCTTTTTCAAATTGTGAAAGGCTTTTACGGCCATCGTCCAATGGTAGTTGTGCTTTCGGGCTGTTCGGCCGTCGTCGTTGGAAATTCGTTCTCCACGTTTCGCCATCTCGAGTGGATGGCATCTTCAGGAGATGTTGACTGTTTGTCGGCTTCTCGAAGACTGGTGGTTAGTCTGTCGCGGGTGCAGGTTATATACGCTATGGTGGGCGGGGCGTATATCAGAGCTGGTCGGTGATTGGTCACTTTCCCGAGATTCAGTTTTGTTGTTGTAAGCGGGCCGTTTAGTGTTTTTAAGAACCGGTACCCATGTTCTGTTAATTTTAAGAATTTCTTCAGATCTGTTGAAGTTCTGCTGGTGTTTATGAATTTCGATTGCTTCTCTATAGAGTCTTGGATAGTATGAAAAGGAGGCGCAGAGAACTTGTGTGTCTTCGAATTTTATTCGGTGGTCTTCATTGTTTAGTGTGTGGTCTGCAACTGCGGATTTTTCCGTATGTCCGAGTCGACAGTTGGCTTTGTGTTCTTTGATTCTTGTGTTTACGGACCGATGTAGACACTTCCACAGGTACAGGGAATGAAACTGTGAACAGAATAAAGACATAAAGTTTATCAATAAATATCTTGTTTAAAAGCGCACTAGCAATAAAAATAAAAATAAAAATAATTCTGTGGTAATTTAAATGCATACCACTTACTTTGTGTCTTTTTAACTTTTCACATAAGTGCTTGATATCACACATTCCCTTTGCCACCCACGCAGGACCACTTCGTGGATTTTTCATAACAAGACAAATAAAGCAAAAAAAAGCATTTCTTTTTTCACAACCGCACAACAGGTTTTCAGCATCGTATAATTTTTTATTAAATTTTCTATTATAAAACACCCCTCGGCATTACTTACCCTAAAATGTTGGTTAATTTTTAGGTCCGGTCGATGTGGCCCTAAAGATTTTATTTGTAATCGAAGTTCATATGTCAGCGTATTTAAATTCGCACAGTTAATTATGTAATCGACGGTATTTATTTACATTTTATAAACAAACGATAACAAAAACAAACAATGACACGCGACCGACTAGGTTTTTTATTACTGACATACTCCACATCAAACCAACCTCATACGTCTTCACTAAGGATAGAACCGGCAACATGCACAAAGGGCAACGAACGTTTTCGCACGACGAATATGGCCGAAGTCAACTAAAACAAACATTCCTCCCGCCCCCGCGCGAGAACACCCACCCATACACCACTGAAAAACCGCGCTGCCGGCTTGTAATTATTTACGCTAAAAAAGTTCACCCAATTAGTCGCTTGTTGTTAACCACAGATAATAAAAAGAACTAGACAGTCATGTCGTAAGGGAATATTTAACTTTTTTTAAATAAATCAATTAAAAATACTGTTTGTTGTCTAGTTTTGCCCTTCCTGTAGCAGCCGCCACTTCCTAGACCACTTTCCGAAAGTATTTCTTTCAAGTGAAGACGCACACGCACCCTAAAATTCTGACGTTTTTCTTGATTGTTGAAGAAATCCTCCCAGCAGCATTTTGCGTTCTACGACAGCCCTGAAAAAGCTGAGGGTTGGACTAATGGAAATGCGTAGGAAGTTATTGTAACTAGCTGCGTAGGCCTATGATGACGAGGGTGAAATCTGGGTCATTCAATTGTTTTTGTTGTTTGAAAATACATAGTAGCAGGTAGAGGTGTTGAAAAAGTAACTATTCGTTACTCGAGTACTCATTATTCGAAAAATAACGGAGTAACGAATACCGATCCGAAAATTAAATAATCACTTTCGTTTCTTTGATTACTTTGATTCCTTCGACTATTTCAGTATTTCCATCTGTAAGACGCCACAATACTGCAACTCGGTGCCTTTTTTGATAAACTGTATAGTTTGTAAAATATGAATTTTCAAAGTTTTACAATTTTGGTCTTATGGGTTTCCCTATACTAAAAATTGCTAAATGACGTTTTTTGGAATCTCAACTCACTCAGTGGTTTTTTCGTTTCTTTATGACGCCACAATACTGCAACTCGGTGCTTTTTTTAATAAACTGTGTAGTTTGTAAAATATGAATTTTCAAAGTTTTGCCATTTAGGTCTTATGGGTTTCCCTATACTGAAAATCGCTAAATGACGTTTTTTGGAATCTCAACTCAATCAGTGGTTTTTTCGTATCTGTATGACGCCACAATACTGCAACTCGGTGCTTTTTTTGACAAACTGTGTAGTTTCTAGAATATGAATTTTCAAAGTTTTGCCCTTTTGGTATTATGGGATTCCCTATACTAAAAATCGCTAAATGACGTTTTTTGGAATCTCAACTCACTAAGTGGTTTTTTCGTATCTGTATGACGCCACAATACTGCAACTCGGTGCTTTTTTTGACAAACTGTGTAGTTTCTAGAATATGAATTTTCAAAGTTTTGCCCTTTTGGTATTATGGGATTCCCTATACTAAAAATCGCTAAATGACGTTTTTTGGAATCTCAACTCACTAAGTGGTTTTTTCGTTTCTCTATGACGCCACAATACTGCAACTCGTGCTTTTTTTTTATTAAACTGTGTAGTTTGTAAAATATGATTTTTCAAAGTTTTGCCCTTTTGGTATTATGGGTTTCCCTATACTAAAAATCGCTAAATGACTTTTTTGGAATCTCAACTCACTCAGTGGTTTTTTCGTATCTGTATGACGCCACAATACTGCAACTCGGTGCTTTTTTTGATAAACTGTATAGTTTGTAAAATATGAATTTTCACCGTTTTACCATTTTGGTCTTATTTATAAGTTTTTTTGAGCGGAAAAACAAATATCTTAGAAACTCAAAAATTGTTTTGCTTGTAAAATATTGTGGATACAAAACACCCAAAAAGCTCTACTCTTACCAAGTTTTGTTAAACTGACATTATTTTTGCAAAAAAAAACAAAAAAAATTACGGTGTTTAACATTTTTCTCGATTATTTTGCGGTTATGTAAAAGATGAAATTTTCAAGTTTTAGACATTTTTATGGCCTATAACTTTTCTGTATGTTACTTTTTTCTCCAACGTCAACTTTCGCCGTAAATCGCAATATTACGATTCCCTGTCCCTTTTTACCACCCAAAACCTAACCCATGCTCACGCATTTATTTTTTTAAATTCGTTTTTTACCGCTCTACAATTTCCAATGCTTTAAGTCCTGTTAGTGAATATATTTTTTCTATAAGCGTGCGGAAAAGTCCACTTTTCCGCACGCATTTTAGTGTGGAAAGTGCCACTTTTCCGCACTAGTGCGGAAAAAATATTTTTTCCGCACTAGTGCGGAGAAGTAAATTTGTTACGATTTTAAGGTGTTCTATAACATTTAGACCGTTCAAAATACATTTGTATCTTTCCTAGCACACGAAATATCCTAAAAATATTCAAATTGACTAAAATTCTGCTATATTTTCAATATTTTCGATAAAATAAAGTTTTCAGTAAAATAGGTTCAAATTATAAGTTTTAAACCTCCCCGGTATAAATATCGTCATTGTCAATGTCAAACAACAATGAACACTAGTGGTTTTAGATTTGGCATCTTAAATCACCATAGCAACAAAGTACAAACAAACTGTCAAAACAAAGCCAATTTTGCAGATACAAGCGTCTTTTGAATTTTTCAAACAAAAAAATCAGATTTTCAATGGATTCTTCGGACGAAGATCTACCCCAGTCAGTTCTAGAAGCCGCTAGAATGTGAATAATAATAATTGATTTGATTAAAACGTTTTGAATATAAATAATTTTCTGATTAATTTTTAGTTTTTTCCTCACGCTTATAGAAAAAATAGTGTACCTAACTCGTGCGTAAAGTGTCTTTTCCGCACTTGATTGCTGGCCAAACTCCGCTATCGCGTCGTTTGGCCATCTGCAATCGCGTGCGGAAAAGAGGCACTTTCCGCACTAGTTAGGTAAACTACTATTTTTTACCTTAAAATATGGTTATTCTACTGGCCTATTTGTGATTTGTCATTAAAGTGTCTGTCAGTATATTATTGAAATTGTTTTTGTTGAACAAAAATAAAAAATGGGAACACGATGTGTTGCTTGTAAAAACGAGTTTTATAGGAGTGAAAAGCCGTTTTCTTTTTTGAAGTAAGTAGCTTTGATTATTTAAAAAACTTTGTTTGTACCTAATCGCAGTATATATCCAGTTATAAATTAAAAATCAAACGTCCACGAACTTTCAAAACCACAGAATATCATCGGAGAGTAAAATTGAAAAAGGAAAGGTAGCAGCTCCTGCGCAGCGTGCTCTCTCTACAAAAAATATCAATATTTTTGCCTCACTTTACAGATATGTAAAGGCCTATCCAGTTTTATATATATATACATATATATATATATATATATATATATATATATATATAGAGATCATTGGTTGCAGTATGGTGGGGCCATTTGGCCATTTGACGAGTTTTTTTACGAGATTTGACGCGGCATTTTTGAAAAGAATATTATATAATATTCCATGTTATTGACAGATAGAGAACTTTCATCAGCCCTTGAAGGGTAGAAAATTAAGGCATTAAGGACACTCATCGTAAAGGCAAGCTTTACGATGAGTGACCTTATGCCGCATTCATGCGCAGTTTAAAAAATTATTTTGCATTTTCGTTTCTAGCCGCCTGGAAAGAGGCAAATATCGCATTTAAAATACCTCTGCGTATTACCCGGTACTACTCGTACTGGTCCAAATATTTTTCGTTTTAAAAAGTTCATCGGCCTTGCTTGGTTTTGGTGGCTTAAAGTTTAATAACCTTCCTTGGACTCTATACTCAAAACCGATTTTGTGCATAGCACAAGGCAGATGCACCTTAAGATCAGGACCGCACTTTGTATTTTATACAGGGTATCACACCATGAGTGTGAGCAATTTACTACTGCTATGTCGGTTTAGAACGTTTTTCTACGTGGTCCGACGCCTATTCTCCACCTCCTTCGATCCTGACAGTCATCTTCCGCCAGGTTTTTTTGATTCATTTATCTGTGGATTGACTGTTCCCATTTCAGTTTAGGCGCCCTCTTTTTCTGCGCCCTATTGGTTGCCATTCTAGGACCTGCTTTGGTAATCTTTCGTCGCTCATCCGTTGTACATGGTCGTACCATATCAGTTGCCTTTTAGTGATGTCATCCCTTATGCTTCCCTCGATTCATTCCCATTCTTTATTTTATGATCTCATTTTTTATATAATCTGTTCTAGATATTCTTATTGATCTTCTTATTGCATCCATTTCGACACTTTCCATTTTTGCTTTGTATTTTTCTGTTACACGAAGTCTCTATTCCATACAGCAGCGCGCTTTTTACCATTGTTTCATGTATGGTAAGTTTTACATTCTTTTTTATCTCTCTGCTCCATAAAATACTGTTAAGAAAACCAATTACCTTTTTTGCTTTTACTATTCTTTTTTCTAGTTCTTTACAGTCTGTTCCTGTTTTATCAAATGTGACACCTGTGATATTCTTATTTTAATGGATTGAGAATAATTTATTCTTTATATCAATTTAATGACAACTTCTTAATGAATACTTCAAACAAATCAAAATATAACATAAACAAATATACAATGTGAATTATATCACATCATCTTCTCCTTCAAGCTTTTTACATCATTCAATCTCTTTCTTCTCCCCTAATCGAATAAATCTTCGGTTTCTAATTAAAATTCTTCCACTAGGTAGTTTGATGGTGTAATTTCTATATGGTCCAATATCAACAATAACTCCAACTCTATTCCACCGTTTAGACCGCCAATCTTGAATCCATACGGTTTTGCCAATAGGGATGGCCGCCAAACTCTTTGAATGTTGATCATAACTATTCTTCATTGTTAATTGTTGTGTTGCTTTACGGTCGTATACATTTGCCAAGTCAATCCATTTCCTTTGAAACATTTTGGAATGTGCTGGTACCAAAGATCTTAATGTGTGGCCAAAGAGTAATTCAGCTGGCGAAAAACCTTCTATTTTGGGAGTGTTTCGCCATTCTAACAGGCCTGCATAATATTTTTCTTCATTTAAGTAACCTTCGCACATGCATTTTCTGACCAAATCTTTTATAGCTTTTACAGCTGCTTCAGCATGACCATTTGTTTGAGGGTAATGAGGAGTTGAAGGAGATCGGTTCAGGTTCCCTTTTTTTCCACAAAAATTGTTTTATTTCATACGAATCAAACTGGGGTCCACAATCTGATCTTAATCTAACCGGTACTCCTGTATCGCAGAATGCTTTTCTGAGAAAAGTAATTACATCTGTGGTGTTAGGACAATTGTTTCCAAATTGGCAAATTATTGGCCATCCAGAAAATCTATCTGCATATACTATAAAATATTTTCCATTACATGTAAATAGATCGGTTGACACATCTTCGAATGGTCTTGTAGCTGGTGGATCGACAATCATTGGTTCTTTTTGCTGTGATGGTTTAAATTGCAAACATAATTGACAAGAATCAATCAAATTTTTGATATCACTATTTATTCCTGGCCAAAATACTTTGTTTGTCTTGAACGTCTTTTTGTTCTTTCTATTCCTTGATGTGAATCATGAAGCCTCTCTAAGACTTCTCTTCTTCTATCTTTAGGTATTAAAATTTGATTGTTTTTTAATACCAAACCACTATCTACACTTAGATAATTTCTCATGTTCCAGTATGGAAATAAATTAATTTTTAACTCACTTTTATTTTTTGGAAACCCTTCTTTAACTTGGCTTATTAATTCTTGATATTCATTATCTTTTTCAGCAGATTTTTGTAAGTTAATCAGAAGTGAATCTTGTAGATGAGATTTTCTGTAACTTTCTTCAGTATTGTCAGCAATAGAAATTTGACGGGCAATAAAGGAAATTATCTGTTGAGTAGATTCTTCTGCCAGCATATCTTCTTTTGTGGGTGTTTGTACTGGACATCTTGACAATGCGTCAGGGATTTGATGTTCTTTACCTTTCTTCCAGAAGGCTGTGAATCGATAACTACATAATTTTTATTTTAGTCTCTGAATTCGTGGATTTTCTATACTGTCTAAATTTTTGTCATTTAGGATGGTAATTAATGGTTTATGATCGGTAAAAATCGAAAATTCGTTTAAACCCAGTAGATAAGTTCGGCATTTGTTTATGGCCCAAACAACTCCTAGAAGTTCAAGTTCTACCATGGAATATCTTGATTCAACATCTGATAAAAATCTTGAACCGCATTGAACCATTGTCCAATTATTTTCATGCTTTTGCATTAGTATAAATCCAAGACCATTTAATTTTGAAGCATCAGTATGTATAGCGGAAATTCTTTTAGGATCAAAATGAGACAGTATTGGTGGTTTTGTCAAAGTACTCTTGACGTTTTCAAAAGCTCTGTCGTGTTCATAGGTCCATAAAAATTGATTTTTAGTTTTTAATAGAGTTCTTAATGGATTAGCGGAAGAACTCACTTCATCAGAGAATGAACCCAATTGATTTACTATACCCATAAAAGAACGTAGTTCCGTCAAATTTTTTGGAGTTGGAAATTTTTTTATAGATTCAATTTTCTTTGGATCAGCTTCAATTCCGTCTTTGCCAACAATATACCCAACATATGGTACTTTTGATTTGGCAAAAACAAATTTATTGGAATTTAAAGTTATTGAATTTTCACGACAACGTATTAACAATTTTCGAATACGATTGTAATGGTCTTCAAATGATTTGTCATATAATAGAATATCATCCACTACTTTTTCCATATTACCAATATTTTCTAATGCTTGATCTCCACGTCTGCAAAATTCGTCACCGGAACTGACAAGGCCCATGGGACATCGAAGAAACATGTATCTGCCCCAGGGTGTTAAAAAAGTTGTCAATTTTTGACTTTCCTCATCTAAGGGAAGTTGCCAATAACCGCTCGCAGCATCTAGTGTCGTAAAATATTTTGAATCTCCTTGTATATTGAAAACTGCATCCCATGGACATTTAAATGGATGGACAGGTCTTAAAATATATGGATTAAGTTTTGTATAGTCAACACAAATCCTTAATTTTCCATTAGACTTTTAAAGGGCTTACTGATTCAGTAGGAATATCGTCTAGTGGTTTAGCAATTCCTTTTTTGACCATATCATCCAATTCTTCTTTGACTTTTTCTCTCCAAAAAAATGGTATTTTTCTAGGGCAGCTAATAGAATGTAAAACAGCATCTGACTTTAAGTGGATGTGAATTGGTGGTCCATTCATTGGTTTTAAATTCTCCATCTCAAAAACATCATGAAATTCTTTTATCAAATCTTCTTTAATTTTTTCATAATTATCTTCTTTTAAATCATTACATGAAGTCACATTTGTTACACAAATAGATTTTGGAAGTGGATTTGGAAAATCTTTGTGAATAATTCCAAGCTCGATTAATGATTTTTTATCCAATAAAAAATCTCGTACACCTTTGCATATATATATTTGAATGGTTGTTGATAAGTTTTGAAATTGAATCTTGCAGTTTACATATCCAAGTATATGCAGTGGTGAAGTATCAGCTGTACTCAAATTTTGATAAGAATATTGTAAATTTCTTCTTGAAATATTCAGGGATTTTAAAAATTCTTCTCCTGCAACGGAAACTTCGGCACCAGTATCTGGTATAGCTCGGTAAGAAATTTTACTTTGGTTGCCATCTAAACAGACATCTACCCATATATATTTTGGGTTTTTATTTATTGAATTTATGATTAAATGTCCAATGGTTTGATTTTGTTGAATATCACTATTATTATTTGTGTGACAGATTTTGTTCTGCAATATTGTGTAAAATGCCCCTTTAATGAACATTTTTTACATTGAAAGTTTATAGCTGGACAATCATCTAAAGATGTATGCCAATTTTTATTACATCTTGCACATTTTCTTGAATTAAAATTTTGTGTTTTAATTTTATAAACTTCCACGTTCTGCTGTTGTTCTTCTTTTACGGCAGAATCTTCTGATTCACATAATTTGACAATATTTTCAATTCCTGTATTATCTGGGAGCATTCGACATTTTTTTCTTAGTTCTGGATTAAAAAGTGATTCGATAATGTGATCCGATAAATATTGGTCATAACATGATGAACAGGGATCAGTTAATTGGAAAAGCTTAAGTTTTTCTCTATAAAACATAATAAAAAGTTCATTTTCACCTTGTTTTTTATTCAAAAATTGGCTTTTTCTTACGCGATTATTTTCCTTTTTTTTATAGTAGTCCTCTAGTTTATTTAATATATCAACCAATCGTACGTTATTAAAATTTTGAATTTTTAATACTAATCTTGCTATATCCAATGTATCTTGGCTTAAAAAGGTGGAAAGTAATATCGATACGTGGCCAGATGATTTTAGGTCTAAATTTTGTAATATCATGTAACCTTCAACTTTAAGCGTCCAATCTTTAAACTGACTATAACTTAGACTTTCAATAAGCTTTTCTGGAACGGGAATTCCTGGTTTTAAATTTAAATTTTGTGATGAGGAACATGGCTGTGTTTCATCAATGTTTATATCTAAATTATCTACATTTTCCTTATTAGGTGTAGTATTCTGTAGAAACATATCTTGAATTATGTCCCTGAGCTCTGAAAATCGTGTATCCATTCGACTTTCTATTCGATTTTCTAAGTTTGCCATTGCATCTTTAATTTCCCTATTTGTACCATCTTGGGACGTTTCGGAGACGTCTTGAATTCTAGTAGATCTTCTGTTACGCTTTCCAGCCATTTTTAAGTTTGATTTGATTCAAATTATCGACTGCGCCATGTGATATTCTTATTTTAATGGATTGAGAATAATTTATTCTTTATATCAATTTAATGACAACTTCTTAATGAATACTTCAAACAATCAAAATATAACATAAACAAATATACAATGTGAATTATATCACATCAACACCCAAGTATACATACTCATTGCATGGAGCTATTGTTTGTCCATTGTCTAGCTCTAACTCACTTGATTCGTTTCCAATACATAAGTACTGTGTCATGTCCACGTTCATTGTTAACCCTCACTTTTGGTATTCTTCCGTTAACTTTCTCATTATATACTCCATGTCTTCTTTATCATTAGCTACAATTACTTGGTCGTCAGCAAACTGTAGTGTGTATATGGTAAATCGGTAAAGAGAGGTAAAGAGTTGGAGAGATACAACATCCCTGTCTTAAGCCTTTCGTACCTGGAATTCCCTTAAAATTCGATTTCCAATTTTAATTTTAGATTTTGACCCTTTGTAAAGTATCTTTTATCTTTCGTTTTTGAGATATTTATCAAAACTTTTAAAAGCTGACGTAACGTGGAGTTCACATAAAGTGTCCTAATGGATTGAGAAGGTATTAGTTCCATTTATTTCTCTAAATGTCGCGAGATATAACTTCTTTTTTCGATTCTCCTCACTTTGCTCACAGAAAACGCTTAAGCTAGTTTTTCTCTGTGCGTTGGCTCTTAGCTTTCCATTACCTACTTCCATTCCAGCTAGTTTACTGTTCCAGCTTAGCAACAGGAATTTCCCCCAGCCCCAGAAGATTTTTATTTCTTTGGCTGTGGGGAATAAAATGAATTGGAGCCATGCTTGTCGTCTTACGCACTTTTCATAGAGAAGTTATAAAAAAATAGATAATTTTGTCAGAATTTAATAAATTAAAAAACTCAATAAAAAATAAAAAGAAATGAAACACATTCAAAAATTTAAAAAAAAAAATTTATTTTCAATAAGGGTTGTTAGATTATAGTATTATTCATTTGGATGTGGAATAAATTATTGTAAACATATTACTTAGGTTACAAATATTTACATGCTTACTTTACTACTGATAAAATTGTAGCATATTCTTTCTAAAAAAAGTTTTAAAGTTAATCTTTGTGTGTTACCAGAGAGGGCAAACGTGGTTGAACAACACTCGATGGACGATCCACGCAACTATTGACAAGGCCGTATCTAAGGGGGGATTAAGGGGATCAATGCCCCCTCGATATAATCCATAAAGTCTGTTAACAGAGATTTTTCTCAACATAAATAAGACAAAAAATTGTGCAAACGGAATTTGTTCATTTATTATATTAGGACAGGCAACATCCTATTTCGGAATTTTATACATTATTGTTAAAATAATTTAGTACTTCTTTGGTTAAGTGACAATCTATTAAATATTTCTAATCGATTTCGTTATCATGCACAGCCTCTTTGTGGATAAAACCCAAACTTTCTATAATGCATGGCTTTTCAAATGTTTATTTGCACTGCCTCAATCATACCAATCCAAATGTCAAATTCGGGGAACTAGGTCACCGGCGTGTACAAGGGGGGTACTGGGGGTAATTACCCCCCCCCCCAAGATTGGTAAAACGTAAGGATTTCTCCACAAAAAAGATTTTGCCTTAAACTAAAACCACACTTAGTGATATTTGTTTAAAATTAACTAAATGGTCTAAATTTGTAGAGTCCCAAGGAACATTTCTTTATTTATAGCAGAAGCTAAAAGGTTGCCAGCGCCTTTCCTTAAAACCATTAGTTTCAATGTTTGGTCGCTAGCACGTTCCCATTACCCTTATATACCCCTTAGACCTCCTAAATGGGACTCCTCAATTAGTGGTGGCAACCTATGTATTAAACTCACTATAAAACCATAAGAAATAAACTCTAGCTTCGCCCTCTAGCGGTTCCACCAGTATAGAACCTTTTAGAGCCTAAAGCTATTATGCCATGTTCTAAAAGCAACTCAGAAACGTCCTCTACCCTATTATAAAACTAGATTTCGTAATTTGGTATCCTGGCGATTCTGTTGAATACCTTTAGAGTAAAGAATTTATCCTATAAAAGCTTTAGCGATATTTTAGATTCACAATGGCTATATAAAATAATTTCGGTCACAAAATTGCCAAAAATGTCAGAGTCCCAAAATTATTTTATCACATAAAAATATACCTATATATGAGAAGTTTTTCGTTTTGTTGATCATCAAATTGCCTGCCAGACTTATTTTTCTGATAAAATCGTATCTGAAAAGCTCTCAAAACAAGCGCGCCCCCTCAAAAATGCTGTTTAATCGTGTTTTGATAACAAAATAACAAATTTAAAAAAAAAAAAATAATAATTTACACTATTCACCATTAAACACGTCTGTTTGGTTTACATAAATCCTAATTAAAGTAAAATTATTGTTAAAAAACACTGCTAAAACGACTAGATAAATATTTTCTCTTTACAATATATATACAAATAACTTTATATACGCCATTATCGTTTTATAGTGGTCACTTGGTTTTATTTGTTACTCTATCGCAACAAGGATTTTTGAGTGCCCTTATGAAACCAATAAAAAAGAGAAGGTAAACATAGTCAACATAACCTCACTTAATTTTTTTGTATTTGTTTTTTAAAGTGTTAAAAGCGTATAATTCGTCAGTTTTAAATGTTTTTTACCGTGCAATTTGCACACAATCAAGAGGGCCAGTGCAATGATATCCGTTGTGCCTGCAGGTTGGAGGGAAACCTCTTATATTTGCCGTTTAAACCGGCCTCATATAGGCCTGGGAAGCTCAACAATTATTAATTATTGTGCTTTAAATAATCAACCTTGAAATGGGTAGGTACCAATCTGTACCTAGGTATATCTATTATTTTTACCAGAAGTAACTAAATAAACTAAAACACGAAAGTATTTATTTACTTCTGTTAGAACCCTTAAGGAAACAAGGTTTTATATGGCCGCCTATTTAAATAATATTTAATATGCAGCTATGGGTAACTATAAATACAAAAGAATTAAGTTTACCTTTAAGTCTTCCTATAAAACTTTTTTTAAATGCCTAAACCTTAAGGAAACTAAGTTCTATATGGCCGTCTATATAATCATATTTACTATTAAACTATTGGTAACTATAAAAACAAAAGGATATAAGGTAACCTTTTAGCCTTCTTATAAAACAATTTTGTTATGACCTAAAGTAATGAAAAAAACTAAATGACCAAAGTTTATATTTATTTCTTTTTAAAAACTTTAGGTAAAAGGGTTTTATAAGACCATCAGAAATGAATAAAACCAAAAGTATCTAAAAGGAACAGAAGGAATATCAGTTTTATTATACTCCCTTTATAAATCACTTTTTGGTTGTATAACACCTCTTTAGGTAATTGGCAATATAACAGCACCTTCTAAATAACCTCGGAACCAAATTAATAAAACCTTGAGTGGTAATAATGTTACTTGGGGTAACACAGATAATATGTGCTCCTAGCAAGTATGTGTTGTTTGACTAAATTACCCCTCCGATGATCAGGGTCTGGATACGCCACTGGACTAGGTAACACTTCCATGTTCCAGTATTAGCAATAGCAAATGCTTATTTCAATGTTAACATTTCTAATATTTCTACAAATAAATCCAGTAACTTTTTGGGCGCTCTCAACATTGGAAACAACCCCAATGTATTGATACCAATTAAGTGCTAACCGACGACTTGGCCGACTTAGGTGATAGATCATTTAAAAGATAATTTAGATTTCTACGATAAAGTTCATTTTCTGTAAAATTTTTACCTTTTGAGAAAATGACATAAAACTGAATTTCGGTTTATTTTGTATATACCATGGAAATACATAGGAAACGGGTGTACTGCTAACACTTCAGGGTTCGTATCTCAACAAGGGTGCGACCACGGATCATATAAGGTAATCCGTGGTGCTACCAAAAGAACTCAGTATGTCTCATTTGATAGGCTATTAGTTGTTCCTAATTTTGTGTAATTACAAATTAGCTAAAGAAAAATTGGTTATAACCCAAAATGGCGGGGAAATATTTAGCGTCATAACTCGAAAACCATTCGACTGGCAAAAAAACCTACAAAAACGTTTTTGTAGCTAATTTTATTGTCTTCAACTTCTGTTTAAAACTTTTTTTTCTAAAACGTACAGTAATCAAGTAATTTAAAAAAATAAATCCAAGATGGCGGGGGCAGCAGTTTTTAGGACTCCAATGTCAACAACATATGTCAAAATCGCGACTACAGCACCCAAGGCCAATACAAAAATAGAGGCCACGACCCTGAAAAAATCAGCTGTTCTCCGGGGGCTGAATTTTACATTGGGTCTTATGGGAGGTCAGACGTTTTTTTATGATATTTTCAAAATGGCACTACAGATTTCCGTGAAATTTGAAATATTCTCAGACACCATCCCGATATTCCGCCAAAGTTTTGTAACATGATTAAAAGGTTAGAATCTTCAAGATTTAGCATTCTTTATTTTAAATTCAAATTACCCGCCATGTAACACATGCCAACTGTTATATTTGACATGTATTTGACTTTGTCATCTGTGATTGTCACATTCGCTTCTGCTTTAAACTTAATTTTTGTGTGAGCTAATGAAGCGGCTCTGAAAAATTAAGGATTACTATAGATTAAAAAAAAATTATTCTAAAAGAATATAGTAAAAACAATCTCAAAACCGGCTTTATTTTTAAAAAAATCAAATATTCATGAACCGTCATTCCAACTTCAATATTTTAATGACAATCAGCTGTGTCGTAAGGTGGCCATCAAAAAAGAAATCAGCCCCGGATGTGACGTCAACAAAGTGGAGGATCGTGGGCCGTCCGTTTTGATAGCCCTGCACCACCTTTTGCAAACTAAAATGGGGAGCCATAGATATCTTAATTTTGTTTTTACTATCATCGAAGAATGGGGGATCCGAGAATAGTTCAACAACCTGGTTATGCTTGGCCCACTTCGACGTTGTGTTAAAAGAAACAGGCCCCTGCTGGGACGCTCTATTCACGCATTAAACGGAGTATTTTCTTTTTTCGTGAGTTCAATTTCGGACGGAATAATAGAAAGAGTTTTTTTGGGGTGTAATTCTCTTGGTAAGACCGTTGGTATGAACATTAGTATGGTTTTATTTAAACAAATATTTTCTTGACTTATACAGCGGCAACATAAAATGTTTCAAGTCGAGATATTGCTTGTTTCAATAAGAATTTTTACAAACAGCACACTAATTTTCTAAAATCTAAATAAGTAGACTTTCAAAACTAGAGTGAGCTTTGGACAAAACGAAAACTCAAGCGTTTTACTCTTTGGCACCTGAATGAATGGTTTAAAGTATATTAGGTAGCCTGTAATGGTTTACATATTAGTTAGGCTTGAATAGGTTTATATATAACAATTAGATAATTATTGTTAAGACTAAATAAAAAAAAACGTTTTTTTTAACAAAATTTCTTCATAAAAAGAGATTCATTGACTTCCAAGAATAACCAGGTTTTCCTTTAGTGAATGAAATATTCCAATAAAAAAATTCTTTTCTATTGAAGCGAATAGTTTTGGTGCATGAGAAAACTCATGTTACTTTTGTGGACCTACAAAAACATACATAAAAGCAATAAAAGATAAAAATCCAAATCCAAAATTAAAATTAATTACCAACTTTTAAAAGAATTCCTGGTAACGAAAGCCTTATAACAGGGATGTTGTATCTCTCCAACTCTTTTTAAAATATATATCGCAGTAGCTCTAAAAAACTGGAAACGTAAAGTACACGGCATGGGAATACAACTTAACGACCGATTTACCATATACACACTACAGTTTGCTGACGACCAAGTACTTGTAGCTAATGATAAGGAAGACATGAAGTCAGTGGCGCATATAAGGGGGGGCCTGGGCCTCGAAGCTAAAATTTTTTTAGATATTTTCCACATATTTTATGAATACAAACACAAAATAGCATAAATTCCGGCCTAATGGAGTCTCAGCCCCCTCCCCCCCCAAACTCTCTCGGGCCCACCCCGAAACTTTTTTCTATATACGTGACTGCATGGAGTATATGAGAAATTTAATCGAAGAATACCAAAAGTGGGGGTTAACATAGTAAGTTAGAACTAGATCATGGACAAACAATATCTCTGCCATGAGTATGTATATTGGGTGTCACATGTGATAAGGCAGGAAGAATAAAAAATTTATCATATATGAAACAATGGTGAAAACACGCTGTTGTATGGAATCAAGACGCGTAACAGAAAAATACGAAACAAAAATGGAAAGTGTCGAAATGGATGCAATAAGAAGATCAATGAGAATATCTAGAACAAATCATATTAGAAATGAGATCATAAAAAAAAGAATGGGAATCCACAGAAGCATAACGGATGACATCACTAATAGACAACTGATATAAAGTTCCCAGATCCGCCCCTGTTTGATTACTATACAAAACTTGGGAAAAAATGGGCAACGTATAGATGAGAAAAATGGTCATATGCGTCTCTCTTTAAAAACATTCAAGATGTCTGCTCTTCAAATGTGGTTGCTTTTATTTACGCATGAAACAAGCAACTTTTAGTTTTCAGATACAATTTTGGTGACGGACGAAAAAGAACACACGAAACATACGTTAAATTTAGCCATCAGGGCGCTATGCTGTAGCGCCACAAAATAAAGGGAAAACCTCCATCAAATAGGGAGCTTTTTGGGGAGGTGAATGCCGCTTTCCCTTTTTAGGTTGAGGGTGGATGGCTGTGGCATTTTATTTTCTATATGTCGATATTATAATACTACCACAAGAATAGTTATTCTTGACATTATTATGCTATAAATAAAATCTATAGGTTTGTGGCCGATTCATTGTAGAGTCGAGGACTTTCTAAATTGCCGTTGTCTATTTTTTTTTTGTCAAAATTAATCTTTTAAAGACATCAAAAAAAAATAAACGTTTAAATATGTACGTATACGGCCAGCGGTAACGTTCACAGTTTTTTTGTTTTGGTTCAACTACTTTTCCGAATTTCAAATAGGAATATTTTTTATTTTCGAGGGCGGCAATTTAAAAAGTCCCCGACTCTACAAACAAAACTTTATCCGGGTATTACGCCATATAAAGTTTTTTTTAATTGAGAAACTACTGCGCGTCTCCTAAAAAAATCACTAAATTGTCACTGATTTCTTAGAAAAGAATAATATCATAACAAAAACATTTCATGTAAAAAAAGCCAAGTTCCGTAAAGTTAAAATGAAAGGTTCTTACTAGTTTGGAAATGTTTAATTTAAACTTTGCTATTACAGCCAAACTACGCCTAAGAGTCAAGTGCAGCCGTAATAGCCAAGTTTAGAAAAACATTTCCAAACTAGTAAGAACCTTTTATTTTGAAATTTTTAATAATTATTTTTAAATTTACTTACTTTTATCTCAATTCCTTTTACGGAATACCATTTTCGCATACTTGGCTTTTTTTACATGAAATGTTTTTGGTATGATTTCCTCCTTTTTTAAAGGATTTGGATAATATTTAAGTTTTAAAGTAGTAAAATATGCGAAATATTGTTTAAAACTTTTGCAATGCCTTATTAAAAATTTTGAGGTATTTCAATTTTTTCCTATGGTTATATCATAGTTCCTACCAGCCTTCTAAAGCTCAGCTTTTGAGGTATTTCAATTTTTTCCTATAATTTTATCATTGTTCCTGTCAGCCTTCACTAGCTCAGCTCTCTAGAATTTGGGTGTTTTTAAATTTTTTCCTATAGTTTTATCATATTATCTTTTAGTTTTAAAAAGCTCAGCTCTCTAGCGTTTCTAGAAGTGGGCAGTGTTAATTTTACATAACTTTACATTTATAGAGCAGGGAAGTAAATTAGAATTTTTGATTTTTGCCAAGAGTTTGGTCATAATTTTTATCAATCTGCCAAATTTCAGCTTTGTAGCATATCTGGAAGTACAGTAGAATTTTGATGATCTATACATGAGTGAGTGGTAATTTCGACGTTTTTTTAAATTTCGTAACTACTTTACTACTTTATGGAAGTCCATGAAACTTGGAGGGGTTCTTAACTCTATTAAGATCTACGACTGTGCAAAGTTTGAGTTTCGTAGCTCATTTTAGATAGGTCAAATATAGGCCGAAATATTTCAAGAAAAGATAGTACAGCAGTTTCCGCGAACTTTGCGAGGCATTGCCGTGCCCCCAGATATGTGCTTATTTTTTTTCCTAATGTTAGTTGGATAACATTATAAAGCATCAAAGATATATTTCATATACAAATCTCTAAAAGCATTCGAAATTCCCAAATAAATCTTAGCTTGTACTTTTGTTTTAAAATAATTCGGTCATAAAAATAAGGTGAGCCTTAGGTATACCCCTCATCTAACTTACAGTTATGTTTTTTTACATTTTTAGCCAGTTATTATTTTAAATAAATCCTAGGTAGGTATAGTAAAAAACAATCTCTTTATTTTATATTTTACATTTTACTTATCAAAAGAACATTTTGTGCGTAATTTATACTCGTATAGTAAAAAAGCAGGGGATACCCCAAAAACACGCGGTTGCGTATCCCCTGGCAACACTCCCCCATTCGCTTTTGTGCGTGTCACGATTTTTGGGGATCCTGAACGATGTCGGATATGGGATTAAATAATTTTCTGCCTGGTTCATTCAGACACAAACTGGCTATTTTTGGATTTTTCCAGACCCCATTTTACTGCATATTAAAAAAATATATCTACTAGTCCACAGTACACCCCGGTCTCCTTTTTTTAAGTGAGGAGTAATTTTTGTCCTAGCTTTATTTTGACGATTAATTTTGTTTTAACCGTGTTTTCCTACGATTACATATGAAAATGATGGATTTCACAAGATTTGCATCCTCAGAAAATGTTAAATTTCGTATGTGCAAAAAAGTACTTTTCCAATTTTTACAAAAATTAGTATGGTTCAACAGTGTTCGTAGGAAAAATAGCGTACATAATTAGAAAGAAAGTAACTTTCTTACACTCGCGTGTTGGTATACTTTCTTTTCTTGTTATGTAATATATTATTTTATGTCTTATATCATAAAAATCTAGATTTTTAACAAAAAATTAAGTGTTACTACATAATAATTTTTTTACAGCCACTAAATATTCATTTAGGCAGCGCCTGTATAGGTAAGGGAAGGCCGGGTAAGATGGCGTACTCAAGTAAAAAAATTCATAAAAAATACACATTTGAGTATTTATTTATCTATAAAAAATACAAAACTAAAAAACAGTAATAGAAAATATGAAAAAAAGACACTTTATTTGCTTTTGCAGAAAACGGTAGCCCTGACATGGATAAGCAGTTAATCTAGCTCTGAAAAGGAAAAGATCAATGTTTTGTGCATGATGGCCCTCTCCCAAATTTTGAGTGGTTCAACGCACTTTCGTCGCTGATATAAGGGTTAGGTAGAGGCAGCAAAATTTGGGTTAGGACATTTCTTTATGTTTGGGAAAAAATAAGATATTTATTTTTTATTAAAAATAAGATATTTATTTTTTATTAAAAATATACATATACCTATTTTTTTAAAACCTCATGATATTGTTCTTCGAAATACGAATGACAAAAGACAATCTGCGTAAAGTTGTAGGTTCTTACTGAAATATTTTAGTTTTCACTTTAAAAATTGTAGAAAATTAAGAGTACCTACCTACCTAATAGTACAGGCGCTGGAGGGAGTTAAGTATGCAAAATATGAGGACCGCAGTTTGACAATGGACTAGCTGAGAATAGTACATATAGATTAACGATCGGGATGTTGCCAAACCAGTTTTTGTTCCAATTTTTTATTACCCCGCCCCGCTCCTCTTATAGTCGTGTTCGAATTTCTGAAAATTTAACTAAGTTGACGCTCTAAAGCTATAATGACACAGAAAATTAGAAAAGTTGAAGAAAACCTAAAAATCTCAGGGTTTGGAGGGTCTGGACTATTATGGGAGTTTTTGCAGCTAAAATTTAAAAAACCAATAAGATTTAATTTTTAGTTTAGACATCGAAGAAATAACATGTTATTACTTCGATGGTTTAGATTTTACACATTTTTGATTAATTTCTCTGTCATTGTGGCTCTAAGTCATCAACTTATATATTTTCAGACATTCGATCACGACTTTATGAGGAGGGGGGGATAAAAAATATTGGACCAAAACCCGGCTTGGCAACATCCAGATCGTTAATCCGTGACCTATTCTCAGCTAGAATCTATTGTCAAACTGCGGTCCTCATATTTTGACACTATGACGCTGTGCTTTTGCATCATTACCTATTTGATAATACAATACAATACAATAAAAATATCTATGACCGCAATAAAGTGGGAAGCCCAGAGATCGTAGGCCGCATTGCTATAGAAATGCAGGCGCCCTCTAGTAGAGGATATTCGTACAGTACTACAAGAATTAGTCTCTGAATGTGCTTTTAGTCTGTGTGGCGTCATCTATGTTGCGGTATGTGTACTGGATCTAAATAAAGCGCAGGTTCCTCCGTGAAAGAGAATCATCAGTGGCTTATTGCGCAGCCTTCGTAAAGTTTGATAGCCCTGAGTTATAGTGGGTTTACACATGCATGAATTTAGTGGCGCCAGTGTTCGCGCCAGTTCTATTGGCACGCCAGTAAAGGTTTACACTATTGTGCGAAAATTAAAAAGACTGGCACGCCAGTTTCATTTTTAAAGTGTACACGATACGCGATATGTCGGCTGAACTCTCGGAAGCCTGCAAAATAGTCGCTAAACTTTTATTGAAAAAAATAAAATAAAAGAGATCAGGAAAAGGAACAACGAAAAGGCCGTATCTGCATGGGTTAAAGCATGGATTGCTAGTCGATCTACTTTGGGTGCTTCTGAAAAACTTTTAGGAGAACTTGCAGCAGAAGATCCTGCGAGCTATAAAAACCATCTTCAAATGACAAAGCAACATTTTGATATTCTTCTAGAGTTTCTCTTATTTAAACAACATTCTTTAAAATTCGGTCTGCTACTTAAAACCATGGTATTTTTGGGGTGTATACTTTATTTGCACCGGCTCCGGAACGTTGGCTTTTTTAAATTTTGGTCAATTCCAAAGCATATGTGTTTCTTATGGATCATATTTTTGCTTTTACTTCTGCAACTTCAAAGCCTTCAATAGTCATTATTTTACTAATTTTTTGGGAAGCATTATCTCGACTATCTTTGTTTTTATACGAACTACTGTGTACATCCCATAAACAAGGAAAACATTCATAGCCTTCAAGAAACTGTATGGTCAGTTCTGCTGACCACTTTTTTTAGCCATATTAAGCTATAAAAACAAAAATAAACAAAATTTTTAAGCTCAAACACAATGAAAATAAAAAATAATGTAAAATACTGAACTTAAAACTGGCGAGCCGACGTGCAAGCACTTGTTTACACATGAAAATTTTCCTTTTCTGCGCGCATGCGTCACCACTGGCGCCAGCAAATTCAGTCAGCTGCAGACTTTTTTGATACATGCATGCAAAAAAATAACTTGTGTGCAAATCGGTGTTTACACTTGCAAATTTAACTTACTGGCGCGCCAGTTTTTATTGGCGCCAGCAAATCCATGCATGTGTAAACTCTCCTTTAGTTTACGAAGGCTTTGCTTATTGTCATTTTTGGACATATGTCATCAGTAAATAACTGTCAAATTTTCAAGGTTATAAAATTTTGGCTTCCTTTTTGTAGTTTTTGTCAAATTTTTGCACATTTCGCAAAATTCTTTACAAAAAGTTAACGAAAAATGTGTTAAACGGTTTTCGATTTTAGTTTGTTTATGTTAGTTTTTATATCAGGTCGAAAATAATCAAAATTGGTAAGTTGTTTTGTGTTTTTAACTTAAAAACTAGGTTAGAAAAAAAAGGAGTAGTTTTTTCAAAAAACCAGTTAAATTTTCGGAAAAAAGGCGGTTTAGGTGAAATTACTTGCCTAAGTTTTGGATTGCAATAACAGCCAAGATGCAAGATTGCAAGATGGTGGCAGACTAAGAATTCTTACTCTAAAGTATTGTTCATACTCGTCTTAGTCTTTTGTTTTTGATTAGTCTTTGTCCTTTGATTAGTCTTAGCTGTCTTAAACAAAATCGGGTGTTCATACTCGTCTTTTGTTTTTGATTAGTCTTAGTCATAACCCAGTGAAAAAAAAATTCAATTTCAATAAAAAGGGCCCTTTTCAAAAGTCATTTTCTACACAAAACAATCTTATTTAACCTAATCTGTGCACGAAACACAGACACGAAAGAACAAAAGCGAAAAAGAAAATAAAAACAAATAAAATTTTGAGGTTAGGTTGAGATTTTCTGTTAAAAACATGATTAATGGCGGTAAATTCAAAATTTCGGCCGCGCGCTTGCTCTCTTCAGACGCCCTGTAAAAAAAACAACAAATATCAGCTGATGTCTGTCACTTGTCTTAGTCGTTGTCCTAAGGATTGAAAGTTGGCAACTCTTAAGACAAAGACTAATCAAAAACAAAAGCAAAAACATTGTATGAACACTCCCATAAGAAACAGTGGTTTTAACTTTCTTATGACAAGACATATGACTAAACCAAGACAAAAGACTAGACAAAAGACGAGTATGAACGATCCATAAGATGGCAGATCATCATCATGCCTGAGCCCTTCTCTTGTGCCTCTAACCGTTTCTGACTTAAGCTGGGTTTATACAGAAAGACATAGCATGACATAACATAACATTACAGAAGAAAATTCCTGTTTATACAAAAAATCAAGCAAAAAATATAACATGACATTACATAAAAGCTTGGTCCAATCATAGTTTGACTTTTGTGTAGGCGATTTTGACCCCCAGGAAGCTAGCTCCTAGTTGCCAGCAACAAGAATTTTACAGTTGACCAGACAAATAGTGTTATAGTAAAAAGTCCCTACAAAAACAAAAAAAGGAGTCTCAAAGATATAATTTAATACTAATCTGGTCCCCTGACCCCATCTGATAGTCTAGCAGAATAAACCAAAACAAGCAATTTACAGTATTGACAGAAAAAAAAAATTACAAAATATTGAAGACAATTTTGTTTCACCAAAAGTCTTTATAAAATCAAAAAAGGAGTCTAAGCTATAATTTAATACTAATCTGGTCCCCTGACCACCTCTGATAGTCAAACAGAATAAAAATGCATGTTTTGGCTCATTTTGGTAGACTATCAGAGGAGGTTGGGGGATCAGATTAGTAACAAATTATATCTTCGAGACTTCTGTTTTTGATTTTAGAAGAATAGTAAAAGCAAAAAAGGTTATTGGATGTCTTAACAGTATTTTATGGAGCAGAGAGATAAAAAAGAATGTAAAATTTAACATATATGAAACAATGGTGAAAAGCACTCTGTTGTATGGATTAGAGACTTGTCACATAACAGAAAAATACAAAACAAAAATGGAAAGTGTCGAAATGGATGCAATAAGAAGATCAATGAGAATATCTAGAACAGATCACATAAGAAATGAGATCATAAAAGAAAGAATGGGAATCGAAGGAAGCATAACAGATGACATCACTAAAAGACAACTGATATGGTACGGCCATGTACAACTAATGAACGACGAAAGATTACCAAAGCAGGTCCTAGAATGGCAACCAATAGGGCACAGAAAAAGAGGGCGTCCTAAACTAGAATGGCAACAGTCAATCCAAAGATCAATGAGTCAAAAAAATCTGACAGAAGATGATTGTCAGGATCGAAGGAGGTGGAGCATAGGCGTCGGACAATGTAGAAAAATGTTCTAAACCAACTAAATAAAAGAAAAACCACTGTTTGTCTGGTTGACTGCAAAGTTCTTGTTGCCGGCAACTAGAAGCCAGCTTCATAGGTATGTTGCTGTCAACTAGAAGCAGGTATCAATATTGGAACTTTCAGCTAAATGGTTTGAACAGTTGCAGGACTTTCCTGCCCAGTATAACAAAAAAGACAGGACCGTCACATGTATTAGGCCTAAGCCCCAACTAACGGCATCATTATTAAACAGCTTATCTACTATAGGTACCTAAATATCAAACTGGACATTTTGCTTTGCCTATTTAGTTTTTTTTTAATCAGAAGAAAAACAGCAAAACCATACAAACACAATAAAAAAGTAGGGTAAATACTGACATTGTAGTCATGCATGTAATGTGATTTTATAGAAGTCATTACATAAAAAGATACAAGTTGGGCATCTTTTTATGTCTCATGTTATGTCATGTTATGTTATGCCATGTTATTTTTCTGGGTTTGTCATAAACTCAACTCTGTTATGTTATGTCCTGCTATGTCTTATGTTATGCTATGTTTCTGTACAAACCCAGATTTAGCTTTTGCCATAAAGAAAAAAAATAAAAATTGAAAATAAAAGAAGAAACCAATGAAGTATGACATATGTGGCTGACCATCAATCTCTAATGGCAAAAGATAAAGATGAATTAAGATCTCCAACTCTTGTGATTGGCAAAGCAGAACTGTAGTCTAACTTTACCAAATGGCAAGGTATAAATTGGGAGTAAAGGATGCTTTAGCATTTTTCTAAAAGAAATGTAATATTACAAAACACTTGCTACTTTAATATTTAAAAAAATATTTGTGTAAGTATACATATTATATTGTTGCAGGAGTCAGGACAATGCCATCTAATAATGTAAAGGTTACATTAACAACACATTTTTAATGATGTTAAGGGAACTTACAATAATAAAATATGCCTGCCAGATGTGTGTGCTTAAGACCACATGGCAGAAGTGTAAACTTCATCAAGGCGAAATTAATAATACTGGCCTTCATCTGCATCATCATATCGCTTGCTGAATGTTCCTCTCACAGTTAGTCGACTCGAGCCGACTTCACTGGAATGAGTGTTACATAGCCGAGTCTGACGGCTCAGTTTGATTCACTACCCACAAAAACTGCTAAACGTGCCTAAAGAAGTTTACACTTCAAAAACAGCAAATCACATTGAAGCATTTGAAATTTGGAGTTTATTATCATGAATATCATGGTAGCAAGAGACAACCTATGACTAGTCTAGTTCCTTTTCTGTATTAAATTTTTGTTTTCTCTTAATAATTTTTTTTTGCTAGGTTAGAGATGTCTGCTCATGTTGATGGGCCAGTAAAAGGGGTAATGCAGAACATGTAAGTAAAGTTTTTATGAAAAATTAAATTTTTTAAAAGAACAATGGCACGGGGCTGCTTAATGAATAAAGCACAATACACAAATAAACAAACACACAAGGAATCAGACAATGTATAAGGGAAGGGCAAAGTGGGTTACAAGTGAGTACAGGGTGTCTCAACCTTTTTTGTGTTTTAGTTAAAGAACCTGTATATGACAATATGTCATACAAGCTTTGGTGAGTTTGTTATTTTAAATAAAGCAAAAGTGTTAATTGTACTTTGTAGGGATAGAATCAGAGTATAATTTGATGATCATTAAATTTTTATACAGACTGTACAAAAAAAGGCATTAGAAACATTTTCCAAATAAAACTGAAATAAATATATGTGTTCAATTTAAGTTTTAACAAAAAACAACAATTTTTTTAAAAACAGCATATTTATTAGGATGAAAAATTGATAGGTTCATGTTAAACAAAAATGTTAATATTAGAAATCCAAGCAAAAATAGGAAAATGGTGATTTTTTTGTTAAAAAATTAAAAAAAGACAATTTAAAGGAAAAATAGTTGCATTTATTAAATGTTACATACACACCTATATTAGCTTAAATTAAAACATAAAAAAACATATATTAAAGTAGTAGTAGTAGTAGTGGGGTGACCAGTAGGTCTGGTAAGAAGGCCAGAGTGGGCCCTTTTTGACATCCATAGAGTAGGTAACTATTTATTTAAAAAAGTTAATTTGAAAGAAACATATATATTTTTTAGGGTTTTATATTCAATTCAAGTTAAGGTTCCACTAATGTTATTTTTTTTATAAGTTTGTTTGTTTTTGACAAATTAGATTTTTTAATTCTAGCTGAACTAGTTTTAAGACTCAACTAAAAAGAATCTGTGATACTAGATACTAGATGACAATATTAAAGAATCATTTTATTTATTTGTAATTTAATATTTTAGTGTGATACTATTTTATTTGTTTTGTCTGATATATTTTATTTAAAACCCCTCAATGAATGATAATGATTTGCTTATTCTGAAACTTGGGTACTATAAACTTTTATTTGAATATTATTATTTGAATAATATTTTGGTTGAACTGTCAAAACTTTTTATTTAAATAATCAATTTTTTCCATATTTTTTTATTGTAAACATTTTTTTTAATATGAACTTATATCATTTCTTCATGCTAAAGATTTAATTTTTGGGGAAAATATTTAAAACAAAAAAATCAAGAAGATTTTTGGGGAAAAATATTTAAAACAAAAAATCAAGAATACTGTTATTGAATAATTACTTATTTTGCTTTTGTTATTTCTGATTTGTTTTATTTTTATAAAAGCTAAATCATGGGATCATAGTGTGACTAGTTCTTAAGATATGTTAATTTATTTTTGTACTTACATGGTTTGGCAAGATTGGAAGGTTTTTCGATTTTTAAAAGTAAATTTAAATAAAAGAAATGGCATTAAATAAAATTATTTCTAAGTTTTTCCAGTAGAACAAATGTACCTATTAAAAGTGATCAAATTCAGAGATGGTCCAAAAAATTGCCTGGTCAATTTGATATAGTGTGACTTGGAATTTTAAAAATTTTTAATTTCTTACAAACAGCAAACACTATTCTTCTCATTTTTGCTTAGTTATTTCGTTGAAGTTGAACTTAATTGTCATGCCTCTTTTAGCAAATATTCTGGTCACGAAAGTGAGTATGCCACAGAACTACAAGGGGAGGTTGTCAACATTATATGCAATGAAGGCAATCATAACCATGGCAGCTCGAAAGTTAAGCTGTCAGACAAAATTGACTACAATTGGGAATTCAAGTATTACAGAGGTCATTTGGTTGCCACACATATTGGTGGAAAGATTGTTGCTTATGGAATGAAAGGTAGTGATTCCTTGCATTTTTTTTAGTGAGTTTATTTAGGAGCAGGCTTCGAAAATATTATGATATTTATATAAATATCATATCACATGATATATATCGGATATATATCCGATATACAGTGTGTCCATGTAAGTTGGCGGCATATGGGAAACTTTTTTTATTATTAGCTTTACGGAAAAAAATTATCCTTCATAAAAAGTTCTGCATGGTCCAAAACCTAAAATGCAACCATCAGATGTTAAATTTTTTCAGTCATATTACGAGGTTTGTCAAAAAATGTGATTTTTGCTCTAGAGTAAAGTAGCTTTCTTTTTGACAATATCGAAAATTGTTATACAGAAAAGATGTTTAGAATTAAAAATAGCTTTCAAATATTCAACATTGTTTATTTTCATTAAAAAAATATTTTTTTCTACATTTTCTCTGCGATTTGGTAGAAATTTAAGTTTGCACATTAATGCATTGCATTTATTAATCATAAATTTGATTAAACAATTTTGAAATACGATTGTTGATGTTTCTTCGAATTTTCGATATTTAGACAGTTCGCAAAGCCTACTTTAATTATCAGTTTTAAAAAATGCCAGTGCATCCTAGATTAATATGCATTAATGTGCAAACTTAAATTTCCAACGTAATCGCAGAGAAAATGTAGAAAAAAATATTTTTTTAATGTAAATAAACAATGTTGAATATTTGAAAGCTATTTTTAATTCTAAACATCTTTTCTTTATAACAATTTTCGATATTGTCAAAAAGAAAGGTACTTTACTCTAGAGCAAAAATCACATTTTTTGACAAACCTCGTAATATGACTAAAAAAATTTAACATCTGATGGTTGCATTTTAGGTTTTGGACCATGCAAAACTTTTTATTATGAATAACTTTTTTTCGTAAAGCTAATAATAAAAAAGTTTCCCATATGCCGCCAACTTACGTGGACACACTGTATATCTGATATATATCATTATCAAACTGAATGCTTTGGTTTTGGCATATTAAATAAAAATCACTACTTCCTAATAAATCAAAAGTACACACATGGAAAACACAGTAACTGCTCTAACCTGGGAAAATAGAAAATAAAAGAATTCGTCGCGTCGGGGATCTACCAGATGTGAAACAGGGGATTCCCAGTCAGCTCCGCGATGCCTATGCGGCAGCCGAATCGATCGATACTAAACCTTTACAGATGCTTATACTTTTGTACAACAGGGGCGTATTGACAAATTTTCTGATATTTAGAATGGTAGAAACATTTTTAGTTTAATAAGTAAAATTATTGAATATATCGTGATATATATCGTTATATATATCATGATCACTGATCACTTGATATATATCCGCAGAACCCTGTTTAGGAGCCCTATAAGCTTGGAATGACATTTATAATGAGGTTAGTTCTTTAAATATGGACCTTGGGGTGCTTGACATCAGTGCTTGGAATAAATCAAATTCTAGTAATTTTTTTTTTAAATTAAAATTAAACAATTTTAAAAGTTCTTTGTAAATTGGAACATGTTAAGTTATAAGAACATAACTTTCATTATGCTTATACTAAAGTATGTCATCTACCCAACCCTGAACTTCAAAGTGAAAACTGTATAATGAAGATAAAACAATGATTTTCATCTTTTGTATACAGTTTTAAAGAAGAAAATATATATTTTTTCCATGAAAAACATTTTTAAGACATGCTAGCTCAAGCTTAAGTTTATGTGGGTTAAGACAGTTCACAACTAGTGTGAAGCTGTATTTAAATCAAAAATTATTTAAATTTCTGTAAGATGAATACTAATTTTACAAAATACTTTATACATACAATTTTTAGGAAAGGATGGTGGCATGATAAGAGTAATGGACCTGGAAAATTCCTCTTCTTCTAAAAGAATTCTTATCAAAAATTTCAAAGAGGACATCAAGGATTTAGCATTTGCTTATTCCAGAGATGAAATTGTATTGGGATGCATCGATTGTGAAGGCAACATACTGATCTACAAGATCTTGGATAAAGGCGACAGTCTTTCGTATCCTTTTTAACTTTTCGAAAACCCGCATTTTGCCAGGCTTTTATATCACTGTCAAAACAAGTCTGGATTTCTGCAAATGCTCTGAAACCACCAAATTAATTTTGCTAAATGTTGTTTTTATGTGAGGAAACTTGTATTCTCAAAAATAATGTTCTATTCACTTTTTTGACACATTTACAGATACAGAAAGTTGAAATAACCTTTGCAAACAACATTTTTAATAAACATTTTACCAAAAATTTAATTTAAATTATTACATTATTTGTGGTGCAAAACTCCATCAAATTTCAATATTGTGGGTTTAGAGATTTTTTGACAAAGCTACGAAAAAAAATGCTCACTTTTACATCCAGTTGGTATGCATGACAACTACTACTACTATGTCGGTTTAGAACGTTTTTCTACGTTGTCCGATGCCTATTCTCCACCTCCTTCGATCCTGACAATTATCTTCTGTCAGATTCTTTTGACTCATTGATCTTTGGATTGACTGTTGCCATTCTAGTTTAGGACGTCCTCTTTTTCTGCGCCTTACTGGTTGCCACTCTAGGACCTGTTTTGGTAATCTTTCGTCGTTCATCCGTTGTACATGGCCGTACCATATCAATTGCCTTTTAGTGATGTCATCCGTTATGCTTCCCTCGATTCCCATTCTTTCTTTTATCTATCTAATCTAGATATTCTCATTGATCTTCTTATTGCATCCATTTCGACACTTTCCATTTTTGTTTTGTATTTTTCTGTTACGCGACAAGTCTCTATTCCATACAACAGCGTGCTTTTTACCATTGTTTCATATATGTTAAATTTTACATTCTTTCTTATCTCTGCTCCATAAAATACTGTTAAGACATCCAATAACCTTTTTTGCTTTTACTATTCTTTTTTCCAATTCTTTACAGTCTGTTCCTGTTTTATCAAATGTGACACCCAAGTATACATACTCATTGCATGGAGATATTGTTTGTCCATTGTCTAGTTCTAACTCACTGGATTCGTATCCAATACATAAGTACTGTGTCTTGTCCACATTCACTGTTAGTCCCCACTTTTGGTATTCTTCAGTTAACTTTCTCATCATATACTCCATGTCTTCTTTATCATTAGCTAAGCTTAAGTTGTATTCCCATGCCGTGCACTTTACGTTTCCAGTTTTTTAGAGCCACTGCGGTATATATTTTAAAAAGAGTTGGAGAGATACAACATCCCTGTCTTAAGCCTTTTGTTACCAGGAATTCTTTTGAAAGTCGATTTCCAATTTTAATTTTAGATTTTGATTCTTTTTATAGTTCTTTTATCGCTTTTATGTATGTATGATTGATATTAGTTTGTTCCAACACCGTCCATAATTTTTCTACTGGAACGGTATCATATGCTTTTTGTAGGTCCACAAAGGTAACATGAGTCTCTATATTTCTGGCGCTTCTTTTCTCAATTACTTGTTTAAGACAAAAAACATTATCACTACAAGATCTGCCTGCACGAAACCCACTTTGCTCTTCTTCTTTTTCATGAAAATCATTCTCTATTAGATCTCTAAGAATCCTACCGTACAATCTACTTAGAGTGCTGGTGACTGAAATTCCTCTGTAATTGTTACAATCCAGCTTGTTTCCTTTTTTATGTATTGAGGATATGAATACAATTTTCCAATCATTTGGTACTGGATGTCCGTTTATGCATTGATTGATAATATATGTGAGATTTTCGAGTAGTTTCTCTGATCCATATTTGAGCATTTCAGCATATATTCCCCCAGGTCCGCTAGCTTTTCCGGATTTAAGCTTTTTTATACTATTCTTTATCATTTCTTTTTCGATGATTACAATTTATATAAACTTTTCTTCCACCCTCTTTCAGATATCGGTGAATCCAGGAGTATTTTGATGTCTGAAAGCTGTTACTCTTGCTTACTATTTTCTATTTTTTATAACTTAAGGAACATTTTTTGATTTTGAATCTTTTAGGTTTTTTTTAGATAGAAACGGTTTAACAGTGTCTTGGAATTGGCAAAAAAGTACGATTTTGCCGAAAAAATTTTTTTTTAAGTGTTAAAAGTTGTAAAGTGCTTTATTATAATCTATAAATTAAACCAAATTAGTTTTTATCAAAGGGTTGTAAATTTTTTTTTGCTCTGAAATCTTATAAACAATACTTTCAGTGGATTCACCCATATCGTTTACTTATCATTTACCTTGTATTATAAAAACTTAAAACACAGAAAACATCAAAAACCAATTTAGATACCAAAAAATCTTCCCACAGCTTCTGCTTTCTATAAATATAAAAAAAAACAAAAATTCAATAACTTCTAAATCCATAAAGATGTCAAACACCACCACAATTTTTCTTAACTACGTTCCTCTTAGACATATTCTTTTGCTGCACATTTACCATCAGTATGAACCAGTTAGGCCCAAAACTAACTTCAGACTGATTTGGTGTCCATATCTGCCGAATTTCGAAGATGAAGACGAAGCAACAGACGATGATCCTGAGAAGATGTTTGTGGTTCTGAATGGTGATAGAGGTAAGGAAACAGTACAGGATGTCCCAAATTTTTTGGGACTGGTTCAGGTGGGACTAGGGCTTTTCTAGGGAGATGAAATCAAACAAAATTTTATTACTGAGTTTAAAATACTCGAAAATTATCAAATTAAGAAAACTATTATAAATAAAGAGATAATTAAAAAATAAGTAAGAGTGTGTGATACCTCATTTTAAAGGAAATTTTCCGCTGATTTCAAAAATCGAATCAAAAGAGTTATTCCATAAAAAAAATAATTTTATGTAATATCTAAAAAACAAAAAAATGACAGTTGGTAAAATTTAATTTGACTGTTGCTCTATGTTTGAGCCAAATAAGCAGTTTTAATTTTCAAGAATTAATTTCACAAAAACTACTGAATTTTGAAATTTGAGGTTCTTCATCCCCTGAACAAGTAGAATAAGTGTATCAAAAATCATGACCATTTTTTCGCTGTTTTTAAAATATATTTTTAGCTGAAATTTACAATCTCACTTTGCTGAAACCAGAATATGAGCCACAAAAATTCACTCCTATAGATCCGGATGATAGCTACGAGGGCTATATCGAAATTAATTTAGACACAGAATTGGTGGACGCTGCATTCTCTTCGGACGGGACCGCCATTGCTATAGCTTGTTCGGACGGATACGTCAAATTTTATCAGGTTCGTATAAACTATACTTAATGTTGTATTAAAGTGACACCGCGTCATCAAAACCTTGATGGGCGGGAAGAGAGTTGAGGGGTACATACAGTGGCACGCACTTCCTTTAATTTTTTTATTGATATTGATTCCCAAAATGAGGCACTGCACTAATTAGTCATTAGCTTACTATTTTACTTGCTTTTTATTGATGTCTTCTTCTCAACGATTTCATTAGAAAGGAACATATATACTCTTATCTGGTTGTTACGAACATATTATTGATTTAGCCGGGCTTTGACGTTTTCTATTCGTTGTTTTGACTGTTTATGTCAAACAAATTATGACGGAGCTTTTCACAAAACAAATTACCGTTTTTGCAACTAAATCAATGTTTGCGTACATTTTAATCTAATTTTGGATCCTCTTTTATGTTTCGGATCTTTATTTATTAGGTAGTACTTATTTGATCTCTCCTTTAAAAGGTCTTAGTGTTTTATCATTCGAACATTAAACCCCGAGCGGCACACTGCATGTACAAAGTGAAACACATATTTTTAAAACTTCATTACTTAGATTTTGCCGCAAAATTTGGTTTACCATAGCTATAACGCGGTGCCACTTATATACAACATCAACTATAGTAGCATTTTTAAATCTTTTCCATATAAAGGCATGGGCTTGTAAAACCTAACTTAAAGATTTAGCTAATTGGTCGCCATACCCAAATTACTCCGAGAAAGTTTGTTCCATTGTCAGTGAATATTTTAATCGGTCGACCACGTCGCGGTATAAATCTTTTAAAATTTCATATCTTTTTTCTGCTAAGATGGCAGAATAAAAAAACAATAGAACATTGAGTTTTTAGGAAAAAAAAGTACATTGTCTAAACGCAACCCCCTTTCTACTACTACTACTAAATATAACGATGATTTTATCTTTTCAAAATATGCCACCAGAAATCGAAACAACTTTTGTATTCAAAGACATAATCATGAGTATTTTAAGAACTCACCAATTTTCGCTAGTTTACGCCTATATAATCCTCTTCCAGAGGATGTAAAAAGTCTGTCCAATAAAAAATTTAAATCCCAGTTTAAAACATTTTTGAGCAATAATGCATTTTATTCAATAACAGAGTTCCTAGAAGCTATTGGCTAATATACCGAACGTTTTGGGTTGTGGTCTCTCGGTCGTTTTCTTATTTTAGTTTTTTTAGTGTTTTTTGTGATTTTATAAGTCTTATTATTGTTACGGGTTCACAACGACAAATTAAAACTCGCAATTGTTGAAAACGATACGTCAATTTATTTTCACAAATTATGTACAAAAACACGCACTTAAACTTGCTAATAATTCACCACTATAATCGGTCTATTAACTTCGTGTTAATCTCACGACCACTCAGTATGTTATCTGTGACTGACTGACTGATGCACGACGTCCGGCCTTATATATGAGGGCTGCCTACTATTCTAGAACCCTTCCATCCTTGTTCGATTCGCAATCATTCCAGCCCTTTTCTAGACTTTCGCATACCAGTTTGTCACAGATAACGCAACTAAAACCTAGATTAAGAATACAACCATAAAATACGTCAACCTAATACTACACTAAACCTAAATAAATTCTAACTATAAAATTTAAATACTTAAATTTGTAACACTATCCTCCTCTTCAGGTTTGATCGCCTCGATCAACATTTCCCAGGTAAGGTTTTAGTCTGTCTAGATGAACAACTTTCATCTTGGACTTCGGGCTTTTCTTGATTCGGTAGACTACATCATTAATTCTCTTAACAACTTTATAAGGCCCTTCCCATGGTGGTGTCAACTTAGGTGATCTTCCTTTCTTGCGTTGAGGATTGTATAGCCAGACTTGATCATTCTCTTTGAACCCTGAAGAGTTTGCTTTCAGGTCATATCTCGCTTTCATGCGGTCACTGGCTATTTCTATTCGCTCTCTAACCACTTCATGGATATAGTGCAGCTTTTGCCTTAAACGTTCGACATAGTCATTAATCTCTAAGTGTTCTTCTTCAGGTGAACCAAACATGATATCACATGGTAAACGCAGTTCTCTACCAAACAGGATACTAGATGGAGTAGCTCCTGTCGTATTGTGAATGGCGGTTCTATAGGCCATCAAAAACAATGGAATATATTGGTCCCAATCTGTTTGGTGCTCATCAACAACTTTGCACAGATGTTCTTCTATTGTTTTATTAAATCTTTCAACCATGCCATCTGACTGCGGATGTAAAGCCGTAGTCCGTGTTTTATGTATTCCTAAAAGGTCACAGAGATTCTGGAAGAGCTTTGATTCAAAGTTTCTTCCTTGATCTGAATGTAGTTCCAAAGGAATGCCAAATCGGCTGAAAACATCATTTACCAGAACTTCCGCAACTGTAGTGGCCTCTTGGTTAGGCAAAGCAAAAACTTCTGGCCATTTGGTAAAGTAATCCATGACAACAAGGATGTATTTGTTGCCTTTTATAGTTTCTGGAAATGGTCCGGCCACATCAATAGCAATGCGTTCGAATGGTAGACCTACGTTATATTGTTTCATTTGACCTCTGGACCTTGTTTTGGGACCTTGGCTGGCTGCACAAGTCGAACATCGGCGGCACCAGTTTTTCACATCTTGAAAGTAATTGACCCAATAAAATCGGTTTCGAATTTTGTCCATGGTTTTATTTATGCCTAGGTGCGCGCCTGATTTTCCACCATGGCATTCGGCCATTATATTGTCTACCATGCTCCTAGGAACCACTACTTGATTAACCACAGTAAGGCCATCGGCACTTTCCCAGGCCCGTTTAAGGATGTTTTCCTCTACTATCAGTGAATCCCATTGTGCCCACAGTGATTTGAGTATCACCCCTTGGTTTGCGATATCTTGCCATGATGGTCGTGGCTTGTTCTCTTCTTTCAATCGCAAGATAGGTCCTACATCTTTGTCATTAAGTTGTGTGGTTCTAATCGAAGCCGACATCCATTCTTCATCTGGTTCTAACTTTATCTGGCGCACGTAGGTAATTCCTTCTTTCTGGTCAATTTTCCTGCAATGTTTACAATCCTCGGGGCAAGGTCTTCTGGACAATGCATCTGCATTATTATGCACCCTTCCTGCTCGGTGCTTAATTTGATAATGGTATTGTTGTAGCTTTTCTATCCATCTCGCGACTTGCCCCTCAGGTTGTTTTATTTTCATGAGCCACTGTAACGCAGCATGATCCGTTCTAATTAGAAACTCTTGTCCGTAGAGATATTTGTGAAAGTGATCTACGGATTTAACTATGGCTAGGAGCTCCTTTCTAGTAACACAATAATTTCTCTCTGGTTTGGATAGCTTCTTGCTGAAAAATTCGATGACCCGTTCTTCTCCATCTTGTACTTAGGAGAGTACTGCTCCTATGCCATCGTTGCTCGCATCAGTATCTAATATGAATTTTCCTTTTGGAATGGGATATACAAGAATCGGACTAGAACATAATGCTGCTTTTAGTCTTCTAAATGCTTGGTCACATTCGGTATTCCATTTGTAAGAAGCTTTGTCTTCTGTAAGTCTATGTAACGGAGACGCTATTTTGGCGAATCCTTCTACAAATTGTCTGTAGTATGTACACAGACCCAAAAAGCTTCTCAATTCATGTTTGTCACGAGGTTGAGGCCATTCTTTTATTGCTTGTAGCTTCTTTTCGTCGGTATGGATGCCTTCTCGGGAAACGACGTGACCCAGGAACTCAACTTTTTCTTGGAACAGAAAACATTTCTTTGAGTTTAATTTAAGATTTGCGTTCCTGATTCTTGAGAATACTTCTCGTAAATTATCTAGATGTTCTTGAAATGATTTCCCCATTACTATGACATCATCCAAATAGACTAGGCAGGTTTTCCAAGTAAGGCCTCGTAGAACGACTTCCATTAGTCTTTCAAATGTAGCTGGGGCATTGCACAGGCCAAATGGCATCACATTAAACTGATAAAGTCCACTTCCAGCAGAGAATGCAGTCTTCTCTTTATCTCTTTCAAAGATTCCTACTTGCCAATACCCACTTTTCAGGTCAAGAGTAGAAAACCAATATGATCCTGCCAACGTTGTTAATGTGTCGTCTATTCTTGGCAGTGGGTAACTATCTTTCTTGGTCACATCGTTAAGTTTCCTGTAGTCGACACAAAATCTAGTACTTCCATCCCTTTTAGTGACCAACACCACAGGAGATGACCAAGGACTTGATGACTCTTCAATAACACCGTCGCTGAGCATTTTATTAATGAGATTGTGAACTTCTTCTTGCTTGGCCATTGGTAGTCTTCTTGGGGGTTGTCTTATCGGTTGGGCATCGCCAGTGTTGATAGCATGGTGAATAAGGTTTGTGCGTCCCGAACTACTCCTAGTTTCGAAGATATTACTTTGTTCTTCTATAAACTCTCTCGCTTTACTATATTCTTCTGGAGTGAGATGTTGCCAAGTTGACTCAAATTGCTGAAGTACCTCCATTGGTAACTTGCTTGTATCCTCGGAAGTTGGCTCTTCACATCTTGTTACTTTCTGTACTGGTTCAAATAATGCTACCACCTCCATCTTATTAATTTTGACACTATTTGGGAAAATATTGGCGACTCTAATCGGGATGTCTTTATCGGTTTTAACTAGTGATTTTGCAACGAGGTAGGTGTTGGGTGTGTTTTGTTGGCTTATGAGTCCGACGCAGCTTGATGTTTTACTTTCCAGCCTCCCAAAAATGATGGTCTCACTGTTACCGACTAGTCTTGTTGTGCATACTGCCACGACCTTTATTGGTTCTTTATTGAAGTGACTATTTGACAAAATGAACTCTTCATTCCCAAATCTTAGGGTATTAAGTTTATTATCAAACGCAAATCCATGTTTACTTATCAAGTCCATTCCCAAAATAAATTCGTCTTCTATTTCTGCAACCAATACAGTGTGGCGAATCTTCAATCTTCCCAGCTGTAGGTCTATATCTGTCTGCCCCAACACGTCGGCGGATTCTCCAGTCACAGTCTTAAGTGTTATTTTCTTTTCTGTTGGTCGAATTTTATATCTCGTTGCAATTTTGAACTTAAGCAATGATATGGCAGCACCAGTGTCTACTGTTATATTAACTTTTCTTCCATTAATAAGTCCGTCGATGTTAAGACTGTCAGCAGTATGTTTTAAGCTCTTGATAGAGTAAATTTTGGGGGCTAAATTCCCATTAGCCAACACCCGCCCCTCTGCGTTGACTAGTTTTAGTTTTCCTGATCTCTTCTTCGGTACTTTGTCCCAGTAGATGGTGAGCGAGACCTCATTTGGACACGACAATCGCGTTGAATATGCCCTGTACGTCCGCATCTGAAACACTTTACATTTGGAGGGGATCGTCTACTTTCTTTCAAAGAATCAATCTTCTCTATCAGTGACTGAAACAGTTGGTTTAGCGTTTTTAAGTTGACCTCCTCTCCAGTGCTCATTTCTTCTCCCTCCTGAATTGAAACAGCTCTTACTTTTGGCCTGGAGATATTATTTGATGATTCAATTTCAAGGGCTCGAATCAACACTTCACTGCTGTTATGGAAGCGTTCTCGACGAAGTAACTTTGCTAAGTCCGTGTCTCGCAAGCCGTTAATAAAGCGATCTACCGTAAAGGGATCTCTGTAATTTTCTGGCATATCTGGGTAAGCCAAGTACATCAGCCTCCTGATATCCGCTTCATACTCTTGTAATGACTCCCCTGCTCTTTGTTGGCGAATATTTAATTCTGACCAATGCAAATTTCGTAAATGTTCATCTCCATATCTTCTTTCTAAAGCTGCCACTAAAGCATTGTAACTCTGTTTTTGTTCCGCTGGAATAGACCGTAAAAGTCCAAGAGCAGGTTCTCGTAGAGCTACTAACAAAGCTCTTGCTTTTTCGTCATGGTTCCAACTATTTGCAGCGGCGGCAGCTTCAAATTGTTGTTTGTAGGTAGACCAGGAAGACGTACCATCAAAATTTGGAGGCTTAATGTTTTGGTTGGAATTCACAACATATCCCTGAGTTTTTATTTTGTTGTGTTCTTTCTGAAGCTGTATAAACTGCTTTGACATGTCCTGGAATTTTTCTTCCATGGTTTGAAAAACTTCTTCCCTAACATTCTGTAGTTTGGTCTCCACTTTTTCTTCAACATTCTGCAATTTGTTTTGCACCTTTTCTTCTACATTCTGCATTCTTTGAGTTATTTCTTCCTTAAGACCTTCTGTTGCTACCCCAAATTCTCCTCTCAGCTGTTCGGAGTTGCTCTTTATTTGGTCGAAGTTTTCTTGCATACCATCTAATCTTTCTTCAAATGTCCGTCTCATATCGTTTTGGTTTTGTGCAATGGTCTGTCTCATATCGTTCTGGTTTTGTTCCATGGTCTGCTTCATGTCATCCATGGTGTGTTTCATATCGCCCTGGTTTTGAGCTATTTGAGCTGCTAGAGCCTGCATCATTTTAGTTAAATCTTCCATCTTGGCCGATCTTTGTCTAGTAAGCATCAACTTCCTGATAAATCACTTAAAACGTCTATTTTAGGGCTATAAAGCGAATGTCGAAGTCGGTTTTTCAATATCTCTTTCAATTCTTAAATAGAACCTAATGGAATGTTCTGGAATATACTGGTAAATGCTACTCTTTCTGCTACTAGGCAAATGTAGAAGTCACTTTTTGATTATCTCTTTTGGTTCTCGAATAGACCGTCGTAGAATGTTATGGAATATTCTAGCAATAATTTCTAATTCTTACTTTTAAAATAACTAAGCTACTGTCGAAGTCGGTATTTGTATATCTCTTCTAGTTTTTGAATAGAACGTCGTAGAATGTTATGGAATCTTCTAGAAATTCTTTTTAGTTCTTACTTTTGAAATTACTAAGCTAATGTCGAAGTCTCTTTTTGGATATTTCTTCTGGTTTTCGAATAGAGCGTCGTAGAAAGTGATGGAATGTTCTAGAAATTCTTCCTGATTCTTACTTTTAAAATTACTAATCTAATGTCGAAGTCGGTATTTGTATATCTCTTCTAGTTTTTGAATAGAACGTCGTAGAATGTTATAGAATATTCTAGAAAATCTCTCTAATTATCAATTTTTGGACTGTAAAGTTAATGTCGAAGTCGGTTCTTCTTCGAATATTCTGGAAAAATCACTTACTGTTTTTCTGTCCAATTGTCCTATCCGGTGGTAATATGTAAGGGTAGTCTTTGCACTATTCAGTTCCGAATATTCTGGCAAAATCACTTACTGCTCTTCTTTTTAATTGTCCTAGCCGGTGGTACTGTGTAAGGATAGTCTTTGCACTATTTATTTCTTTTAATCTCACTTCTGACACCAATTGTTACGGGTTCACAACGACAAATTAAAACTCGCAATTGTTGAAAACGATACGTCAATTTATTTTCACAAATTATGTACAAAAACACGCACTTAAGCTTGCTAATAATTCACCACTATAATCGGTCTATTAACTTCGTGTTAATCTCACGACCACTCAGTATGTTATCTGTGACTGACTGACTGATGCACGACGTTCGGCCTTATATATGAGGGCTGCCTACTATTCTAGAACCCTTCCATCCTTGTTCGATTCGCAATCATTCCAGCCCTTTTCTAGACTTTCGCATACCAGTTTGTCACAGATAACGCAACTAAAACCTAGATTAAGAATACAACCATAAAATACGTCAACCTAATACTACACTAAACCTAAATAAATTCTAACTATAAAATTTAAATACTTAAATTTGTAACATTATTGTTTGTTTTAAGCCATTTTTAATAGTGATTTTTCGAAATATTTTTTTTTACTTAGTAATTTTTTTTAATGTACTACTTTTTGACTTGTTTTTTACTGTATTGTGGGGCTCGTAATGAAATAAATATCTATCTATCTATGCTTAGTTCATAACAAGTAAAATGTTAGTACTTCCCTTTTCATTTTAAAAGATGGGTTTTCAATTTTTTTATTATATTTTCTTTTAGCTTTATATGATTGACGACGAAAAACACAAATGTCTGCATGAGTGGCTGCCCCACGATGGGAGGCCATTAACCTCAATAATTTTTATTGATAATGTCCTGGAATTTAATTCTGAGTAAGTTTATCCCTATTAAAACTTCATATATATTAGTCACAATTTTTTTACTAGTTCCTTAATAAATTTTCACTTTTCACAAAATAATGCCACATTTACTTTTCAATATATTGTCATGTATGTAATTTGGGCATGCTACCCGGAACTTGGTTGGTTGACCTGATGTAAAAGTATTAGGACGTCAACCTAGGAAGTATGTGGTGCAAACGATTTATGTTTAAGATTAAGACACGTTTGTAATCAGATGCTTCTATAAAACCAATCAAGAACGGATTGTCGGGGTTCAGTTCAGTGAGTACGCTTAGTACCTAAGTTCTCAATAGTTAAGTATAGAAACAGTAAAGAGATTCTTGCCGAGAGCTGAACCCGACCTATACGTGAATAATATTTGTAGTGTATTGATTAGTAGTGATTAGTGTGTAAGTATCTTTGCACTTAGTATTAAATAAACCCTTAAACTATCTCACGATCCTCTTTATTTGTACGCAACACATACACAAATAGTCACGACAACCCCCACGTGACATATGGTGGAGGCGCCGGGTATCGATCCCGGTACCTCTCCCACAATTTTGTAAATAAACTTATTGTTGGTTTATTCCAGATGTTGGAAGTTCACAATAACAGGAGCCAACAACAACATGGAAATCAAACTGTGGTCCTGCGAAACCTGGACTTGTCTCCAGACTATCCATTTTTTGCCCAACCCCAAGAAAGTTATTAGTGACCTTTATTTCCATATATCCTTGGATTATACTGGACAATGCTTGGTTGTTTCTGACATAAATAATAGAGCGGTTTATGTTATGCAGTTGAAAAGGTAAGGATTTTCGCCTCTCATTTTCTATTTCATTTTTTATCTCTTTCTCTTAAAAATATAAAAAAAGTTGTTGTTAAAAAGTAGACAAATCTATTTTCTCTGATTTTAAAAATACTCAAATTTTATACCTTTTTGAAAACACATACAGAACGTCTCTTTAACACATTATTATAACAAAATGGTTTGAATTTTACATAATATTTAAAGATAAAAGTATTAAGTTAAAATCAAAATGAAACAATTATTGAATTTTCATCATGTTCTTCATTTTAGAAAACTAATAATTTTAATTTTATCTTCATAATTTATTTGTCTTTCTCATAAAAAGCTGGTTGCGCATAAAACTGTGTATGAGCTTGTAAGAGTTAACGTAAAGAATCAACTAATTGACGATCTATTAGGTTGCAAGTTGAAACGTTTCGTTACAAGTCTTTGCTTTGTATTGTAAGTGTTTAGCTAGAAGTAAAATTTAAATGTATCGAAATACGACAGCCAAATTACTCCGACAAAGTTTGTTCCATTGTCAGTATATATTTCAGTTGGTTGACCACGCCGCGCAGTAAATTTTCTGAATGCCAAATTATTAGGACCCTAAACTAGCAGCTAATTCTAATTGTCATGAATGTAAATAAAACTTTATATTTAGTCATTTCATTTGGAAAATTGATTTTCGAAGGGTGACTCAATTTCCGGCAATACTGCCTGAGTTTGCGCATAGTAGTTATGGAAGGCATTTTGCTGCTAAAAAATATATTTTTCCCAAAAATTAAAAAGAAAAATAATCAAAAATATCCAAATGTTTATTAAAGTATTTTTCTAAATAATGGTAAATTTTCAATAAATTTAGTCCCCAATTCAGTTAATCGGAGTTGTTTTTATTGTTTTAGAAACGACAAGCAGCAGTTAGTCTCTGTTACGATGTTGTCACATTTTCAAGTCCCCGCTCCCTTTCTCAGTTTTCACATATTAGAAGCCGGCTTAAAGAAAATTCCCTTTTCTTACAACAATAGTACAGAAGATTTGTACGATAACGACGATATGTATGATGAAGATGCTGAGATGACCGTAAGACAATATAGGTTTACTAAACCAATAGTATTCAAGGATTAATGTAAAGTTTGGTGTGGGATAAGTTCTATCTCATAATTCACAAGGATATGAGAAAAGGAAATTATATATTTTTATAGTTTTGCAGTGCTGTTGATAAATACCTAAAAATATGTATACAATTGAGCATAAACTCACTGATAGTTTCGTTCCATCATCGCGTGCGACAGTTATAAAAAGTACGAAAAATCCTTTATGCGTTCCTGTGGGCAATATTCGAAAAACTGAGGTTACATTTTAAAAGTTTTAATATTGCAAAAGTATAGATAAATGTCCAGTTTATCTGTAATCATAACCTATTTTTTAGTCACACTTGCGAAAGTGAACAAAATAAATAGTTAAAGTCGTTATTTTAAAACAGGTACAAAAAAATCGTATAAAATACCTGTCAGAAAATTAATTTTACTGGTTTTGCATTTAAATACAAAAATTTTTTTCTTTAAGTATTACGTGATATATATTTACGCTATTTGTTTAAATAAAATTTTGTCAAATTGAGGTCTCGCTTTTAAAATAATTTAATTAAAACTGTTATGCTTACAAAAAAAAATATTTTTTAAATTTTATTAAGGTTATAAAAAATTGCAAAGATTTGCAAGGTTTGGCATATATCCCAAATATTAGTCCAATGAATTAGCAAAAAGGTGGCATAAATATTTTTTGCTACTGGCTGCTACTAAGGGTGCTGTATTTTTTTAAATAATATATTTCAATCCTAATAATTTATAACACATTGGTTAAGAGGCCTCACATCATCTCCTGTTTAGGTATACCCTTAAAACCAGTCTTGCCGCCATTTGGACAAATATAAAATTGTGACAGCTGTCATCATCGTCAAAAATGGCGGCAGCAGATGTCAAAAATGGCACTAAATCTGGAGAAGATATGAGGCTTATTATTCGGTGATGGCGAGTGGTTGTAGGTGATAATAAATTTTAAAAAAATTCCCAAAATATTTATGGTACTAAGTCACCTTATACTACTGTGAGCAAAATGGAAAATTAAATATTTTAGAATCGCATATCGTATTGGCCGTTTTTTGTCAATGGGAACGCTCAAAAACAATAATTTGAGGTAGTCAATAAAATTATAAAAATACTACTATCAGTCTTAAAATATGCCAAAAATTATTCTGGTGTTTGTGTGGCGAATATTTAAAAAAAAATAGTTTTTTTGCACTTTAAAGATCAAAAGTGCGTTTTTTATCACAAATTTTAGGGATAAAGTATCACTTTTTATCCCGTGAATAAAAAGTGACGTTCAAAGATAGAACGTAAAAATGGGAAGTCTGTTTTTCTTGCAAAATAATTTTACTAAAGTATCTTTTGAGCACTCGGCGAACTGTAGCTACATACAATTTTAGCTCACACTACTACTATAAGTAGTGTGAGCTATGGTGATCCTAATTTTTCGAGAAAAAAAAATTGCTCCGATTTCAAAAATTTTTATATATCTTTGCGTTTCAGATGATTTTGAAACTTTTTTGTTTTGCTGTCTGTCTGTCTGTCTGTCTGTATGTCTGTCTGTAACGACCAACCCGCATAACTCAAAAACCGCTTGTCCGATTTTAATGAAATTGGCTACCTAAGTTGGGTCTTGGGCCGTGATGGTCCCATTTAAAAATGAACAAAATCCACCGAACGCAAGCCAAATAAAAGGGTGGGAGTAGATTCCAAAAATTAGAGTTTATGTGAAAATATGGCGTGTGTGATATCAAACGAAAGGTAATTAAGTCTGGAGTTAAAAAAAATGAATTTTAGTTTATTTTTTAAAAAAGGGTGGGGGTAGATGTCAAAAATTAGAGTTTAAGTGAAAATATGGCGTGTGTGATATCAAACGAAAGGTAATTGAGTCTGGAGTTAAACAAAATACATTTTAGTTTGTTTCAAAAGGGTGGGGGGTAGATTAAAAAAATTTGAGTTTAAGTCAAAACATGGCTTGTGTGGTATCAAACGAAAGGTAATTGAGTCTGGAGTTGAATAAAATATATTTCAGTTTTTGATTATATTAGCTCACACTATAACTATAGTACCTAGTGTGAGCTTAGGTGCCCATAGATTGGCAGAGTATTTTCTTCTCGGGATCAAAGTGCCACTTAAGTCCCTAAGAATATAATAAATATACTATTTTATCACTTTTTTATTTATTTTTAGAACGCATAAGCATAAAACATTCAAACTTGTTAAATGACTGGCCTCTCACGAAAATCTGAAGGTCTAAAATATTTTCAAAAAAATTCAACCCTTGTTAGGTTTAGAAGAATGTTTTGACAAAAATAACCAAATTCTAAATAAGGCATCACTAAATTTTTCCAAAGTCTCAGTCTCAAATGGAAGCTATCGGAACGAAACAATTTAGTTTAAAAACCGTTATTTCGAATGGTTAAATAAAGATATCTGAGAAATTTTGTTATAAAACGGATTCAGAAAAATCAAAAAATACAGATTCGGAAACAGAGGCCGTACCCGGACCGAGTCGTGGACGGCCTAAAACGGCTTTCTTAGAATCATCTTTAAGAACAAAGAAACTGAGGGTGCAATGTGTGTGTGTATGGTAAAAATAATTATTTTGGGGTTGCTAATTTATTTTTTCTGGAAGGGACTTAGCCCTCCCAAAAGCTTTCTTAACTACCTATGAATAATAATTTTAGTTTAATTTCTAACACAAAAGTAAATTGATTTTTATTTTTAACGTAGGTTAAATTGAATGTACAGCGTGTCCCATTTTCAATGGGATTAAATGGGAAACTCGGTTATTATTAAAGATATCGATTTTCTGATTGCACCTTACCGTGCTCTTTTTGGAGCCCTTTAAAATGGTGTAATCAGATTTTTGCTATACCCCGTGGTTTCGCTAAGTTTTTGAAAAAATTGCATTTTAATTTATTCCTTGTATCTCGCTTATTTTGCAAGATATTTTTATTCTGTAAAAACCTTTCTATGGCAACTTTTTTAGAGCAAAATAATGACGTCAATTTTTTAAAATATTGTTTAGTTTTTGAGATTTGGTATTTATCATAAAAAAATTAAATACGGACCTGGATTTTTTTATTACTACTTTCATTGGTTCCATGCTATTATTACCTTAAAATGATAAAACTTTAATATTTTTTTGATTTAAGGTTAAAAAAAACTATTTAATATTTGAAAAAAAAAATATAGTCCGAACCTGGAAATTTCCAACGTAATTATAAATTAAAAATTGCAAGACACACTAGTTGAACGATTTTTAGTTTATCTGTTTTGAAATGATAATTAAAAGATTTATAAATAAAGTAAAAAACGTTAAAAATAATATCATACTAATTATTTGATGGTAGCACAGCAGGTCGTGAAATTTACAAAACAAAAGCGTAAAATTGACATTGTCATTTTACTTGTCATTTTTGTGAATGGCTTACAATTATTTTAAACTGGCTAGAAATCGACCATATCCAGATTTTGAAAAATGTGATATGTTTGACTGCTTCATTCAAGCAACTAAATCCCAATATTTAAATGGCAGAAATATTTTTATGCAAAATGCGCTAAGAAAAATTACTCAAAAATGCCAACAATGTTTTACATATAATGGTTTAATCAGAAAAATTAGTTATTTTTTATAATTTGTTTTTTTTTGTATTTTTCGTAGAATTTGTTTCAAATAAATCTGTAAATTAACGTAAAACCATTTTAATATGCTAAGTATCAAAACAGTTAAACTAAAAATTGTTTATCTAGCAATTTTTAATTTATATTCATGTTAAAAATATCCAGGTTCAGACTAATTTTTTTTTTAATATTATTTTTTTTTTACGTTAAAACAAAAAATTTTAAAATTTGTATTTTTTTATAATAATACTAGTATGAAACCAATCAAAATAGTAATAAAAAAAATCCAGGTCCGTATTTAATTTTTTTATGATAAATAACATATCTCAAAAACTAAACAATATTTTAAAAAGTTGACAACGTCATTATTTTCTTCTAAAAAAGTTGCCATGAAAAGGTTTTTACAGAATAAAAATATCTCGCAAAATAAGCGAGATACAAGGGATTATTAAAAATACAATTTTTTCAAAAACTCCCTGTATTAGCGAAACTACGGGGTATAGCGAAAATCTGATTACGCCATTTTTAAGGGCTCAAAAAAAGAGCACCGTAAGGTTCAATCAGAAAATCAATACCTTTAATAATAAACGAGTTTCCCATTTAATCCCATCGAAAATGGGACACGCTGTACTTACTAATTTATTTTTTTAATATTTTAAATAAAACGACATATAGTTATTTGGTCGTTCCACCTGACCAAAACCGTTTTAAAACTGTCCTCGTACTGCATTGCGCGCGCTTTGGGATTTTTCGGACGGTTTTATGACTGTCAAACTGCCTGATGGAACACTGCTATTATTTTTATTATTCTGTCTTGTCAGGTCACCAGCCTAAAGTTGTTGGTGATTCAACCTAAAAAGTTTCAAGAATGTAATATGATCTACCAACCTGCCGCCTTGATGTACAATGACGTTTCGGTGACAGAGGACATAGTGGAAAAACCTTTGATTGATTTGACCAACGGGACTTCTTGTAAAAAGGAGGTCATTGAGGTGGAAGAAATAGATGATCAGGTGAGTTTTAAGTTTAAACCATTCCTAAGTTGGCTTAATGGTTTAGGAGATTATTAGTTTTCTTGACTCAAACGTCATGAAGTTTTGGATTTGGTAACAATGTAAATATTGAAGTGTCAATTTATTGTTAAGTACATTTCTAGTTACTAATAACCTTAAAAACTTTAAAAAAATTTTCCTGTCACCTCTAAACTGCTATTAAATTCACTTGCTGCAACAAAGTAAGAAAATATTCGGGTATTTAAACATTGTTTTAAACCTTGTTGGATAGTTTTTTGGAAATAATTTGCTTTTTAAGAAACGTTTTATAATTTTATAAAAATGTTCATATTTTTTTTCAGACTTCATATTTTTAGAAAAACCTTCATATTTTTAATATTTTCCCCAATGAAGAAACTTCAGTTATAGACTAAGTGTGAAAATTTTCGATATTTTTCCTAGTCTTGAATTTTGAGTTCCTTTTCGTTTATTGTTAGTTTGTTGCCTCTGAGAAAGTCTGAATAAAGTAGGGCTTTTTTGCCTTTTGTTTTATTATTCTTATGTTTGTTGCATTTCTTGTGTTAATTAGTTGTTTTGGTCATCCGTGGTTAGTTCTGAAAAAGTCTAATTGAGCAGGGCTTTTTCATGAATTTTATTCTTTTACTCTGTAATGTTGACTTTTTTTAAATGTTTGAGCTTGGAATGGGTATTTAAAGCATACCAATTATATCATCGAGTATACTTAAGTTTTCTGTGTTACTAGATGTACAGAGTGTTTTGGTATATTTCCACAAAGGTCTATTGAACTTATTTCAAGAGATAGAAAATAGGGTACCTATTTTCAAGAAATGTAGAGTAGAGTCCCTGTATGTTGACATATTTGGACCAAATATGTCAACATACAGGGACTCTAATGTAGAGTAGGTCCCAAACCGCTAGAAATTGTAGATACTAATATTTTAACAGTGGCTTTATCAAATGGCAGTTTATTATATATTTATGAGTTTAGAAAGAAAATATCTATTTTTTTAAGTTAAATCATTAACATATTAATTTGTAGAATTTCCGTAAGAGATTTACAATGTTTGTGTTTTTTATAACTTTTAGCTCACACATATACTATACTATAGTAGTGTGAGCTATGGTGATCCTAATTTTTTCGAGAAAAAAAAAGTTGCTCCGATTTCAAAAATTTTTATATATCTTTGCGTTTCAGATGATTTTGAAACTTTTTTGTTGCGCCGTCTGTCTGTCTGTCTGTCTGTCTGTCTGTCTGTATGTCTGTAACGACCAACGCGCATAACTCAAAAACCGCTTGGCCGATTTTAATGAAATTTGGTACCTAGGCTGGGTCTTGGGTCGAGATGGTCCCATTTAAAAATGAACAAAATCCACCGAACAGAAACCAAATAAAAGGGTGGGGGTAGATTTCAAAAATTAGAGTTTATGTGAAAATATGGCGTGTGTGATATCAAACGAAAGGTAATTGAGTCTGCAGTTAAACAAAATACATTTTAATTTCTTTAAAAAAAAAGGGTGGGGGTATATTTTAAAAATTAGAGTTTAAGTGAAAATATGGCGTGTGTGATATCAAACGAAAGGTAATTGAGTCCGGAGTTTAACAAAATACATTTTAGTTTTTGTTTTTTTTTATAGGTGGGGGTAGATTTCAAAAATTTGAGTTTATAATAAAACATGGCTTGTGTGGTATCAAACAAAAGGTAATTTAGTCTGGAGTTGAATAAAATATATTTCAGTTTTTAGTTATATTAGCTCACACGTACACTATAACTATAGTACCTAGTGTGAGCTTAGGGGCCCATATATTGGCAGAGTATTTTCCTCGTGGTACCGTTTTCGCGTCAAATCAAATACAAAAACTTTTTGAGTTTTTTAAAAACGCTTAACGGGGGGAGATGTTTTTTTAAGCTATACTTATGGCGCGTACTCGATCTGTCAAAAAAAAATCGTTACTCTTTTCAAACGTGAAATTTAGTACCCTTGAATTTAAAAAATCGTTAAAAAGTTTCGTGGCTAATCGGGTAAAAATGAATTTTTGTTTCTCTCATATTTTTCCGTGGGTAGCTTGAAGGCTTAACCTCACGGGGGTCCAAAATCTAATGGACACCTAATAATTGTTGTTATTCTTTTCACTTTTTAGAGTTTGGAGCTAGAGATTTATTGTACTATTATCCAGTTTTCAAACTTTTTGGCGATGGCTTTGCTAAAAACTCTTTTTTTATTAGTAGAAAACTTCCAAAAGCATCAGTCCTTATAAAAAAACAAGAACTAATGCATACAGAGAATTTAACCTTCCACAACTTGCGCGCAAACAAATTATTTTACCGGCCCCCGTTCCTGTATGTCCCATCTCTCTCATTCGTTCTCGTAAAAGCCCATGTGAGCTTATTTTGAATGAAATCTACTCTTATAGTTACCTGAACTAGAAAATGTTCAAGATTCCGTCACATTACTGCTGCAGCAGCAGCAGGAGCAAATCACTCAGCAGCCCAAATTGACGCTAATGACACCAGATGACTTTAACGCAGTATCGGAGAAGAATTCCAGGAGTCATTCAAGATCTAGCAGGTAAGAATTCCTGGACTGGTATTCTCATAAATTGGCTTAAAAACGTTACGTTTTAAAAACGCTAAGCGAAACGCACAGCACCCTTTTCGAATGGAAGTTGCGCTGACCGATCGAATTTGGTAAACGCGCCCTTGGGATGGAACTCGCTAAGCATCCTTCAAATTCTCGCTTTTTGTTCATGTTTTTTGACATTTGTGGCATAGATTTTTTTTACTCTAGTTAGGAATTTTTGTTATTTATTGATAAGATCGAAAATCTAGGTGATGGTTAGAAATGATCTTAATGAGAAATGTTGGGCTAGCGGTGTCTTAACATGATTGTAATGACCCCTACACTCCTAGGGTATGATAATAAAGGTTATATAGACGTAAACAATAAATTTTCATCATATTCTAACAAATAAAATAAAGTTTTAAAAGAGGATTTAGTTAAAAATCTTCAATAATTTTTAAAATTTAAATTTTTTAAGTTTTGGCACGACCACCACCATTTCATTGTTCCAACTGAATACACTCGCTTATTTTGGGGTGTTTCCAATAAGGCTCAAATGCTCGTTTACCTACTCTGCAGGGTACCTTTACATATAAAAGTGTAGAAAACCTGCCCATAAACAATTTTTAATTATTTATTTATCTAGGTACTTAAATAGATTCCAGAGGGGAGAGTAAATCTTTATTCGCAAACTCCTTAAATCCTTCATTTCTACCTTGAAGAATAAGAAAGCTAGCTATTTTGGTACCTTATTGTACTTAAAGTATAAGCTGAAGGCCTCCTTTAACCACTATAAATACAAAATTGGTCAAAAAAATTAATAACTGTGTACATAATACTTTTTAATAGGTTTGAATTTTTTAACAACGCCAAGCGATTTCCAGAAACAGATGCCAATTGGTAGGTGTTTTTAAACACGGTTACCGTTTTAAAAAAATGCTCAGCGCAATCGTACGTGAATACCATTTTTGCACTTTTGGTCAGGTGCTTAGCGAATTTGACGTCATAAAACGATGAGCGTCCTTAAAACGCTATGCGTTTTTCATTACGAGAATACCTGTCCTGTTTCGTTTTGAAATGGCCACATAGACCTATAAAATAATGACCTAGCCCTCGTGCCCGAAAATTGATTCCAAAGTGAGACAGAACTAGTCAGGGCAATAATGTCATCGCCATTGTTTCTTATGTGGTTCGTTGTTGTTTGGTGATATTTCGTGTTATTTTTGCTTATAGTCCTCCCCCAATATCTTCCACTCTTCTCTGTCTGTCGCCGTGTTTATCCATCTAGTCCCCGCATGTTTCTTTAAATCGTCCGCCCATCTCATTTGGGGTCTTCCCCTACTTCTTTTATTTTCCCAAGGTCTCCAGTTTACAATACATTTGTTCCATCGATCGTCTTGCTGTCTGCTTTTATGAGCGACAAATTTCCATTTTAATTTTGCTATCTGTTCATTCCTTTTTCTATCTGTTAGCTTTACATGTAACATTTGTCTTTCTATTGATCTTTGAGCTTTTGTTACCTTATTCATGTTTGTAAGCGTCCAGGTCTGGCATCCATATGTGAGCACAGGAAGAATACATTGGTTATACACTTTCGTTTTAAGGTACTGCGGGTATTTTTTATTTTTAATATATACTTACTCGTCTCTTGATTTCAGCCGTTTGGTTTTCTTTCTTTAGTTTAATAATTTGTCCCTGGTATATACTCTACTTGTTTTATTTTGATCGTGATATCTTCATCTGTGTTTGTTATGATTTTAGTTTTAGTGTAGTTCATACTCAAGCCTATATTTTTAGCTGCTGTATCCAGTTCTTCCAGCATTTTTATGAGTTCTTCTTTCTTATCTGTTTCTAAGGAGATATCTCAGCATATCTTGGATGATTCAAGTATTGTTTGCTTACTTTGATGCCTATTTCTTCCCAATCTAAGTTTTTAAAAACATATTCTAGGGCCTGGTTAAATAGTTTAGGGGATATTGTGTCACCCTTCTAACAGCTCTTCCTATGCGGATTGGCTTGGTTCCTTCGTGGATTTTGATTGATGTTGCTTCGCTATATATATTAGCTATTAAATCTGTGTATCTGTGATCTATTCGGCTTATCTTTAATTAATAAAAGATGCTTTTACTTTAATTTTATCGCAAGCTTTTTCAAAGGCTATAATCGCAATATATAGTGAAATGTTGTATTCGTTGGCTCGCTCTATTAGGATTTTCATGGTTAATAGGTAGTCAACTGTACTGAAACCTTTTCTGAAGCATGCTGTTCTTTTGATTGAAATCCGTCAAATTTTGTTGTTAGTCTATCTGTTAATATTTTCGTAAAAAACTTATAAATTACATTGAGGAGTGTTATAGGTCGATAGTTTTTTAGGTCTGCTCTATCGCCTTTTTTGTGTAGAATAATGGTTATTGATTCTTTCCAGTTGTTTGGGATTATTTTTTCTTTAATTATTTTATTGAGAATATGGAGGGTATTAATTACAGTTTTACCACCGTACTTTTGCATTTCTGCCGTTAGGAGTAACGGCAGAAGGAGTTCTTTTCGAGGTGATTTGTTATTTTTAATTTTCTTTAATGCTCTCTTTATTTTATATCTACGTAGAGTCGGTCTTAGACATTTCATATACCTGTTATTTTCTATAACTCTCTCAACTTTTATTTCTTGACTTTTATTTTCTTTTATCATTTTTCTTAGAATTGTATTTATTTCTGTGTATTCTATCAATGTTCTTTTTCCTTCTTTTTCTAGGTTCCGCCTTTTTTCCATGAGTTTCTTTATCTCTTCTGATATAAAATGTTCTTTCTTTTTATCTTTTTGTGCGATATCTTTTCCTACTTGGGTCATAGCTCTTGTCAGTGTATCATTTATTGCATCTATATTTTCATTTTCGCATCTTTAAGTCAGTTTTGGGTTAGCTGTTCCTTTAACATTTCTTTATATATAGCTTTATTTTGTGTAAGTTTATTCATGTCAAGTTGTTCATTGTTATTGTTAATTTTATTTTTTTTTTGATTTCGAAGTTGCTATCAATGCGCAAATATTTGTTCTGACCATCCTGTGATCACTGTCTGTCGTAAAGCTATTTAGGACTGTTACATCTCTAACGATATTTTTTTCAGTAGTCAGTATGTAATCAATTTCGTTTTTTGTTATTCGTTGCGGTTTCTTTCTATAGAACGAATTCATTGCATACAGGTGTCTTTCCTCTAGATAGTTTATTAAGGTTGTGCCCCTGTCATTCCTTTCGCCATATCCAAAATCCCCTATTTTAGTTTCCTCTACAGTGAGAGAAAGAAAAAGACAGTGTCTTAGTCGCAGCCAACGATAAAGACCGGCCATGGCGCGTTATAAGCAAGTCGGCGGTCACGTGATCTTAGGAGTCCCAGGATTCTTATTGTATTGCTTAATATATTATATGTTTTTACACAAGTTAAATAAATTAACAAAAAAAATTTGTTTTTTTATAGGCAAAAATTGAAAAAAATATTTTGCTGATATATGTGTTTATTATGGATAAAAGAACTGAATTTATAAAATAAAAAATTATACAAAATTTGCACTCAAATATCTTCAGGTACATATATTAGGTACATAATATCGTTAGTAACGTCAAATCTATACAAGTCTTTCAAAATTGGACATATCAAACCTAAGCTTTTAGTTTTTTAATTTTTCTTTGACTGTCATCATCTTTGAGTTCTTATTCAAAGATTTATTAGCAGACACTAAAGCATTGTGCTTTTTAATAAAATTATTTAAAAAAACTTTACATGTCCTTAAACTAATTTTTTCAAGCTTTGACAATAGTTTTTCTCCACAAAAACACTCGCTAGAGTTACCGTCATCCGGGGCTAAGTGGTCCAAAATTTTCGGTTTTTTGTAGATTTTGGGAAAACTATAAAATATTTTGGCTTAAGAATTTTAATATAAAGTCTACCATGCTTTAATAAGCTGCGTCTGGACAAATTTTGTTTTAAATATATGTAGTTTTTTTATATATATTTTTGTTCTAGGTGGTCCACTTACCCCGTAGTTTGAGGTAAAGGGGACCACCCGCCCGTTTTTCATTAATTTACGCACTAGGGTCCCATTTAATCTTTATAATGGGAAAGAGGTCCACCCTTAAACTTTTTAAAAATGATTTTTTTGTATTAAACAACATATGAAAAAGATTGGTAGTAAAAATAATATCAAAATTTTTTATTTATTTTTAATTTGAAAAAAAAAACGAACTCTTATTAACTAATAAGTTGTACAAAAAAATTTTTAAGTACAAAAGCTTAAGCTTTAATAGGAACAAAAATTCTTAGAACTAAGAAAAAATAAAAAAATACTCTAATAGCAACAAAAACTGAACAAAAAAATTTGGATTCAGTTTTAGCAAAGTAAAGAAATATCAGTATTCATATGAAATTTGTATCTACCTCTGGTATGATTTTTAACAAGGATTTTCTCAACAATATCTGTAGGATCTATAAGGCATTCGTCGTGAACTTGAGGAAATACAAAGTAAATTTCTTTTCCTGTCATCTTTCTTAAAAAAATAATTTTAAATTTATCGTTTAAATTTCTTTGTATTTGGCCAACATAATACAACTGCCTTTTTCCAGAAGTAATTTCAAATTTTACGATGACAAAATCGCTTTGTACCAAATCACTCAAATTTTGTTGAAGCGCCGGCACCGATACAGTTTCCTGTTGCGGTTCAGCTTCCAAAATGTCTTCATCAGAATTCTCCTGAAACATATCTACATCAGATGACTCGTTATGTTCACTATATTCAACATCGTCTGATGACTCGGACGATGTTTCAATTTCCTCTAAAGATAAACTTTTTCCTGGTGCCACGTGTAGCTTTTTACCTCTAGATTTTTTTGTTTGATTTTCAGGCATTCTTGTTTTTTTAAGAAAATCAATAAGTTCTGGATTAAAATTACCAGAACTTTCTGGTTCCGGATGAGTTTCATTTGGCAGTTTTTGCAGGACCCTTTCTCGATTTAACGGATAGATTCCGCAGGCAGCAAAACCGGCCTTTAGATTTTCAGAAGCGGTCTCTAAACTTTCTAAGGTTTTCTTAAGGAGTTTTGGGAAATCAGATTTTGGAACAACTCCTCTATTTTTCTGTTTCCACTCTAGAAGTACAGCTCTCCATTTTCGTTTTAAGGGAGCAAAAAATGCTACGTCAAGAGGTTGACAAATTCCTGTTGAATTTGGCGGCAGTAGCACAAATCTAATTTGATTTTCGTTACAACTCTCGATGACTGTTTGAGAAACGTGACTGGATAAGTTGTCACCTATCATTAGTCGCGGAGCTGGTTGCTTTTTAAGGTATGGCAGAGCCAGTTTTAAAAACCAATCCTCAAAGGTCCTTTCGTCAAACCATCCATTTTTTGACCTGTTGTATCGAGTGTTGTCTGGGCCACCTTCAATCCAAGTTGGGTATAAATTCTCTGCTCGATAAACAATATAAGGTGGTAGCAATACTCCTGCAGCTGATCCGCACATCATTATGGACACGCTAGTCTTTGATGAGTCTAGAACATTTTTTGGATGCTTAGATCCCCTTTTTATAACAACCCTTTGCTTTCCAGGATCGTCGCAAAAATTTGTTTCATCATAGTTAAGTATACTTTGTGGAGAAACGTTCTCTAAAGAATTTTGGAGTTGATCAAAATAAGAGTTGATAATGTCGGCGCCAACTTCAGCTCTACAACGCTTGATATTTTCTGAAAAACGGACCGATAATTCGGGATGCCTTTTTAAAAAAAGATTAATATATTCGCTGCCTGGCATGTTATTCTTAAAACGTGATTCCTGCCTACCAATTCGGTCAAGATACTGTTTGATAATACACCTGATATCCAACTTGGTCATCGGAAATCCCCATTCTCCACAAAGTATGAGACCTTGAACTATTTGCTGTTCTTCATTCTCTCTTAAAGCTGGTTGTCTGCCGTATTTTAATGTGTGAGTTCCCTCTAATTTTCTTTTTAATGTGGTTCTGGGAATACCATATTTCTTACAGGCTTTTCTTCTAGACATCCTTCGTAATTTTACTTCTCTGATCGCTAGCTCTAAGTTTTCTACCGTATAGTTGCAGTTGGGAGCTTTTCCCACCTTCCTCTTGTAATTTCTGACCATCTTTTGTCATCTGTAACGAAAAAACAAACCTTTTGTCAATTCTACGGCTAAAGTGGACCGGTCCGCTTTCCCCAGATTTATGTTGACTTTTTATATTTATTTCCCCCACTGCTACCACAAATAAATAAAAACGTTTTTTAAACTCAATTATTATTTAAAACTAAATGGTGAAGTGCCTAACGTAAGTTAAAAAACAAAAAACTTACCTATAAACGCACTGCAAGGGAGGTTTTCCAGGAAATAAAATAACCAAAAAATTGCCGTGTATCTTTTCGCTTTCAGAATGCAACTGAACAACAGCAGCGCGCTCGATCTCGACAAAAAAGCTTATTGCGTTAGGTGTTCTCAATCCAACCTGCATACGAAATCGCTGTTGCCGGTTGTTTTATAGAAGATACACAATTTTATTATTTTTAATGTCCTTTTGGACCACTTTACCAGCTGTGGTCCTCTTAGCCCCGCTTGACGGTATCTGAAGAAAAATTTTCAATATAAAACATTTCACAATAATTTATTAAAAAGAAACATGTGATTTTGTGAATAAGTGAGACGGTTTTCCTATTCAATAAACTGAATGTAGTGGTCGTCAATAATTTTTTGAAAAATTACCCAGCACAAAGTTTAATATCTATTTCAATAAAGTGTAAGTTAACTACCAACTCATGTTCTTTTAAAAGCTGTATCTTACTTTTTAAATATTTCACACTACCAGAGAGATTACTATCTGTTAACAATATTTTACAAATCAGTTTTTTATATTGCGAGGGTGCGGAAGACATATTACCTTAGAATTGTAAATTGACTTGTATGCACTGGATAACTGGATAAACAAAGATGAAGCCAACATTAAAGTGTATCCACCATATCTTCGATTCTCAGGTTACCTTTTCAAGAGACCTAATTGTTCAATCAGAAATGACAACTGAACACATTTTTCATTCTCACTATCGAAAATGTCACATTACTTGATCAATCTTATCCAAGATCTTATCTTTTACCACTTCTTTCCCGTTTGCAACATATTAGGTTTCAGTTTTATAGTTGGACCGACAAGGAACAACACTAATTAAACGTTCGCGGTATTGTTTATCTTATAGGTATTTTCTTTATAATTTACTCATTAGCCATTAATTAATTTAACGCAGCCCACTACAGTCTTTTTCGTGGGCTGCGTTATTTTAATAACTTTGATAAAATTCACATAAAATTCGTGCCCGAATTAAAAAAAAATCGACGTAAACAAACATACTAAAACTGAACATACACATATTTTATAATGACAGCGGGCCGTGAGGCGGTTTTTTGTGGGACTCCTACGGTCACGTGATATTTCCGCGCCTGGGCCGGTCTTTCTCGTGGGCTGCGGTCTTAGTGTATCGTGGTTTTAATGATGTTTTAGTGTACCACACCTCATTCAAAACGACGCACCCGTTAACGAATCTCTTGAAAAACTGGGTGAAAAGCTCGTCTCGGAATTACAACAGCAGCATCCTCAGCAGAAAGAAAATTTCGCCAGCGGCGACTCGAGTCCAAGCAGAGAGGTTGAAGAGATACTGTCGTTAAATAATTCTGCGACGAATTACGGGACCCAGGAGTATTTCAACAATTTGGCTAATTTGCAGATTAAGGTGAGTTTTTTGAAAAAATAGAAGATTTTTTTTTGTAAAATAAAATAATAAGATCAAATAAAACTAAAAAAAGAATAAATGGATCTGATACCTTCCTAGCCCATTAGCACACTTCAAGTAAACTTCACGTTATCAGCCTTGAAAACAGTTTTTTTAAATATCTCAGAAACGCAAGTTTTTAGTAATAATATAAATTATTGAGAAAAATGTGTTCTACTATCAAACATAATTTTAGTACCCGTGAATTTAAAAATCAGTTTTTGGGGATATTCGGGTAAAAAGTTTTTGTTTCTCTCATATTTTTCCGTGAATAGCTCGAAAGCTTAACCTCACGGTGGTCCAATCTTTTAGTCAACAGTACCCCTCTAATTTTTAAGTGATGATTAACTGGCTCAATTTTCATAAATAGCTTCATTTTGCTGAAAGGCTCAACTTTTTCATCTGCGAAAATTCTTGAAAGTGATTAAACCTAACATACTAAAATAATTGGCCCATTACTAATTTTTTACTTTTACTTTTTTTATCTTGTTCAGTGTTTTTCTACTACTACTATGTCGGTTTAGAACGTTTTTCTACGTTGTCCGACGCCTATTCTCCACCTCCTTCGATCCTGACAATCATCTTCTGTCAGGTTTTTTTGACTCATTGATCTTTGGATTGACTGTTGCCATTCTAGTTTAGGACGCCTTCTTTTTCTGCGCCCTATTGGTTGCCATTCTAGGACCTGCTTTGGTAATCTTTCGTCGATCATCCGTTGTACATGGCCGTACCATATCAGTTGCCTTTTAGTGATGTCATCCGTTATGCTTCCCTCGATTCCCATTCTTTCTTTTATGATCTCATTTCTTATGTGATCTATTCTAGATATTTTGATCTTCTTATTGCATCCATTTCGACACTTTCCATTTTTGTTTTGTATCTTTCTGTTACGCGACTCTATTCCATACAACAGCGTGCTTTTCACCATTTATTCATATATGTTAAATTTTACATTCTTTTTTATCTCTCTGCTCCATAAAATACTGTCAAGACATCCAATAATCTTTTTTGCTTTTACTATTCTTTTTTCAATTTCTTTACAGTCTGTTCCTGTCTTATCAAATGTGACACCCAAGTATACATACTCATTGCATGGAGATATTGTCTGTCCATTGTCTAGTTCTAACTCACTGGATTCGTTTCCAATACATAAGTACTGTGTCTTGTCCACGTTCACTGTTAATCCCCAGTGTTGGTATTCTTCCGTTAATTTTCTCATCATATATTCCATGTCTTCTTTATTATTAGCTACAATTACTTGGTCCTCAGCAAACTGTACTGTGTATATGGTAAATCGGTCGTTAAGTTGTATAGTGTTTTTATACCATTCTTTTAATTCAGGAAGAACCTAAGGATGCTGAAAAAGAGTTTACAAAACCGAAAGAACACAACGGTGGCCAGGTAAACTGGCCGAAAATACCTGTTGTGCCTCCAGAACCGGTGGTCCTACCTCAAGTCAAAACTGAACCGGTGCCTTCCAGTAGTAATGTGTCTAAACAAGATCTGGAAACGGTGTATTTTAGGTAACTATCTTACTCTCCAACATACTGTAATATTGTCGGGTAGGATTTTATTTTAAATCGAACCCTTAAACGAGGGTACCGTAGTAGATCTCTTATGTGAATAAAATAAATATGAAACAGTTTTAAAAACGTTACAAACTTTAATGAATACAAAATAAAACTCTGTTGCAATTTGCAAATTGTTACAAGACTTTTCTTATGACCTATAAAACAAACAAGACCCAAAATATTAAAATAAAACTTTAACTTACCAAAATAACAAACTTCAAAATATTCTTTAAATATAAAAATCTTATGTTTCTTTACTGACAATTAATTTTAGAGGTTTTAGTTAAATTCAACAAAACTTAGAATGTAACTACCGACTTGTCTTCTCAAAGTTTGGGTTTTTATAAAGGGTTGGTTGGACCTAAATAATCCATTATCCCCTCTTTGAAGAGCTTGGAGGAACCAAGTCAGTGGCGTTGCTGATAATCCTAAAATTTACTTTACATTCTAGCTAATGAGCTAAACAAGATAAGCTAAACAAAAACAGAGATAAAATACATTTTATAGACAACATTTTCTTATCTCACAGTTTTTCCATGTCCAATCACTTTAAAGGGAAAACCTTCTCGCTACTTGCTGTATCCCCACGCTCAACCATTACGACTCCCACTCTAGACTTTTTAATAGTTTTTCTCGCCATAACCATCTGCTGTGTGGTAGGCGGCAACCAAATGTTTTCTATTTTGGAGGGAGGCGGAACCACTTTCTCATCTTAACAGAACCATAATTGTGTTTGTCGCTTTTCCAAGATGGTTTCGTACAGTGGCACAGTCAGGGGTTATTTGCATTCCTGACAATATGATGGACTCATTCGTACACAGTGTGCCTGAATGAAGTATAGGTTCTAAAAGAATCTTATGTTTGGGGGGTAGCCCGAGACTTCCCCCTGGATGCCCCCATGCCTGTAGAGTGAGTCAATGTAATTATTTTTTAGAATAAATGACTTGGAGAGAACCATCAAGGATCAAAATGTTACTTTGCAACAAATTCATCAAGAAATGAAGGCTCTTAATCAAACAGTAAGTCATGTTTATATAAAGTAGATAAATGTACTCAACAAAGACCTTCTAGGTTTATGAACCTGTAAAACTAGGTTTTTTTAAGCTCCGAGAAGTATCGACTGAAAATATAGTTTTTAAAATACTTTATTTTGCTTAATTTAGATAAGCAAGAACCATATTCAGAAAGAGCCGAAAGAAGATTTTTCCAAAGAATTAGACGTGGCCATGTCAAAACAACATTTACAGATGGCCAAAACTTTTGAAAACATGGTGCACCTACAAAAAACAAGGGATAGGGAATTGCAGGTAAAACTTTTTTTTTAGACAATAAATAAAAACGTTAATTTTAGAACCTCTGAATTAAAACTCAAAAATCTTTCGTGGTTAATCCGGTGAAAAGGTTTTCTTTCTCTTGTATTTTTCCGTGGGTAGCTCAAAAGCTTATCATTTTCGGAGATCTAATGGATAACCAAGTAACATTATTACCACTCAAGGTTTTATTAATTTGGTTCCTAGGTTATTTAGAGGGTGCTGTTATGGGTTTTAGGATCAATTTGGCTACATAAAGGTAATTTATATTACCAATTACCTAAAGGAGTGTTATAAAACCAAAAAGTAATTTATAAAGGGAGTATAATAAAACTGATATTCCTTCTGTTCCTTTTAGATACTTTTTGTTTTATTGATTTCTTATTTATAAAGATAGTCTTATAAAACCATTTTACCTAAATTTTTTAAAAATAAATAAATATAAACTTTGGTCATTTAGTTTTTTTCATTACTTTAGGTCATCACAAAAGTGTTTTATAATAGAACTAAAAGGTTATCTTATATCCTTTTGTTTTTATAGTTACCAGTAGTTTAAAAGTAAATATGATTAGATAGGCGGCCATTTAGAACCTAGTTTCCTTAAGGTTTTTAAGAGTGGTAAATATAAACTTTAGACTTTTGGTTTTTGCCATTATTTTTAGGCATTTTAAAAAGGTTTTATAGGAAGGCTTAAAGGTAAACTTAATTCTTTTGTATTTATAGTTGCCCATAGCTGTAAATTAAATATTATTTAAATAGGCGGCCATATAAAACCTTGTTTCCTTAAGGGTTCTAACAGAAGTTAGTAAATACTTTCGTGTTTTATTTTTTTAGGTATTTCTTGTAAAAATAATAGATTGGTACCTACCTATTGCAAGATTGATTATTTAAAGCCCAATAGTTAATAATTGTTGAATTTCTGTCCTCCTGGGTAGGACACCCAGGCCTAGATAAGGCCTATTTAGACGACCAATATAAGAGGTTGCCCTCCAACCTGCAGGCACAACGAATATCATTGCACTGGCCCTCTCGATTGTGTCGAAATTGCACGAAAAAAACATTTAAAAGTGTTCAATTATACGCTTTTAAACACTTTAAAAACAAATACAAAAAATTTAAGTGAGGTTATGTTGACTATGTTTACATTGTTCTTTTTTGTTGGTTTCATAAGGGCACTCAAAAATCCTAGTTGCGATACAGTAACAAATAAAACCAAGTGACCACTATAAAACCATAATGGCGTATATAAATTTATTTAAAAAATATTGTAAAGAGAAAATATTTATCTAGTCGTTTTAGCAGTGTTTTTTAACAATAATTTTACTTTAATTTTGATTTATGTAAACCAAACAGACTTTTTTAATGGTGAATAGTGTAAATGATTTTTTTTTAATTTTAAATATTTGTTATTTTGTTATCAAAAAACTATTAAAAAGCATTCTTGAGGTGGCGCGCTTGTTTTGAGAGCTTTTCAGATACGATTTTATCAGAAAAATAAATCTGGCAGGCAATTTGATCATCGGTATATTTTTATGTGATAAAATAATTTTGGGACTTTGACATTTTTGGCAATTTTGTGACCTAACTTATTTTATATAGCCATTGTGAATCTAAAATATCGCCATAGCTTTTATAGAAAAGCTTTAGTCTAAAGGTATTATGGTATTCAACAGAATCGCCAGGATACCAAATTACCAAATCTAGTTTTATAATAGGATAGAGGACGTTTCTGAGTTGCTTTTAGAACCTGGCATAATAGCTTTAGGCTCTAAAAGGTTCTATACTGGTGGAACCGCTAGAGGGCGAAGCTGGAGTTTATTTCTTATGGTTTAAGAGTGAGTTTAATACATAGGTTGCCACCACCAATTGGGGAGTCCCATTTAGGAGGTCTAAGGGGTATATAAGGGTAATGGGAACGTGCTAGCGACCAAACATTGAAACTAATGGTTTTAAGGAAAGGCGCTGGCAACCTTTTAGCTTCTGCTATAAATAAAGAAATGTTACTTGGGTAGTTATTTATTAAGTGACGGCTAATTGTTTTGTCCTGAAGGGGCTCATCAGATCTCTGGTTCTGCAGATTGTCAGGACGTGTTCCAGACGGGGATCATTCGTATCCTTGTGATCGACGTTGGAGAGTGAAAACCAAATAGTTTTAACAAGTTCCCAACGAAAGCATCAAACCATCAGTATAATTCAATACCGGTAGGGGTATTTTCCCTCGTAGTCCCAAGTAACATTTCTTTATTTATAGCAGAAGCTAAAAGGTTGCCAGCGCCTTTCCTTAAAACCATTAGTTTCAATGTTTGGTCGCTAGCACGTTCCCATTACCCTTATATACCCCTTAGACCTCCTAAATGGGACTCCCCAATTGGTGGTGACAACCTATGTATTAAACTCACTCTTAAACCATAAGAAATAAACTCCAGCTTCGCCCTCTAGCGGTTCCACCAGTATAGAACCTTTTAGAGCCTAAAGCTATTATGCCAGGTTCTAAAAGCAACTCAGAAACGTCCTCTATCCTATTATAAAACTAGATTTGGTAATTTGGTATCCTGGCGATTCTGTTGAATACCATAATACCTTTAGAGTAAAGAAGTTTTCTTATAAAAGCTATGGCGATATTTTAGATTCACAATGGCTATATAAAATAATTTAGGTCACAAAATTGCCAAAAATGTCAGAGTCCCAAAATTATTTTATCACATAAAAATATACCGAGTTTGTCGTTTTGTTGATGATCAAATTGCCTGCCAGATTTATTTTTCTGATAAAATCGTATCTGAAAAGCCCTCAAAACAAGCGCGCCAGCTGAAGAATGCTTTTTAATAGTTTTTTGATAACAAAATAACAAATATTTAAAATTAAAAAAAAAATAATTTACACTATTCACCATTAAAAAAGTCTGTTTGGTTTACATAAATCAAAATTAAAGTAAAATTATTGTTAAAAAACACGGCTAAAACGTAGATAAATATTTTCACTTTACAATATTTTTTAAATAAATTTATATACGCCATTATGGTTTTATAGTGGTCACTTGGTTTTATTTGTTACTGTATCGCAACAAGGATTTTTGAGTGCCTTTATAAAACCAACAAAAAAGAACAATGTACACATAGTCAACATAACCTCTTAAATTTTTTGTATTTGTTTTTTAAGTGTTTAAAAGCGTATAATTCAACACTATTAAATGTTTTTATCGTGCAATTTCGACACAATCGAGAGGGCCAGTGCAATGATATTCGTTGTGCCTGCAGGTTGGAGGGCAACCTCTTATATTGGCCGTCTAAACAGGCCTTATCTAGGCCTGGGTGTCCTACCCAGGAGGACGGAAACTCAACAATTATTAATTATTGGGCTTTAAATAATCAATCTTACAATAGATAGGTACCAATCTGTACCTAGGTATATCTATTATTTTTACAAGAAATACCTAAAAAAATAAAACACGTAAGTATTTACTTACTTCTGTTAGAACCCTTAAGGAAACAAGGTTTTATATGGCCGCCTATTTAAATAATATTTAATATACAGCTATGGGTAACTATAAACACAAAAGAATTAAGTTTACCTTTAGCCTTCCTATAAAACCTTTTTAAAAAAATTTTATATTTACCTACCACTCTTAAAAACCTTAAGGAAACTAGGTTCTATATGGCCGCCTATCTAATCATATTTACTTTTAAACTACTGGTTACTGTAAAAACAAAAGGATATAAGATAACGTTTTAGCGCTATTATAAAACACTTTTGTGATGACATAAAGTAATGAAAAAAACTAAATGACCAAAGTTTATATTTATTTCTGTTTAAAAACTTTAGGTAAAATGGTTTTATAAGACCATCTTTATAAATCAGAAATCCATAAAACCAAAAGTATCTAAAAGGAACAGAAGGAATATCAGTTTATTATACTTTCTTTATAAATCACTTTTTGGTTGTATAACACCCCTTTAGGTAATTGGCAATATAAATTACCTTTATGTAGCCAAATTGATCCAAAAACCCATAACAGCGCCCTCTAAATAACCTAGGAACCAAATTAGTGGTAAGTGGTAATAATGTTACTTGGGGTAGTTGTTTCTGGGTATTTAGAGTGTGCGAATTTGGAGAAACGCTCAGACACGTCGATTTTGTTTGCAAGAGGGACACTTTTTAGCTATGTTGAAATTTTTATAGCACGAACCCCCTTCGAGGGGTATATATTACCCCTATATTTTGAATAGAGAAATTGGGTCTTGTGATACCTTGTTTTGAATATCTTTACAACCGTGTAAAAATTTCGAAAATCCATCGATTAGTTTTTGAGATATTTGCTTTCAAATTTTCTTAATTCTAATTAAATTTTTATTTTATCAGTCCATGTTAAGTTTAAAAGTTTGAAGGCAATTATCTCAAAAACTAATGGATAGATTTTTGAAATTTTTACACGGTTGTTAGGACATTCAAAAGGCCTTCAAAACAAGGTATCACTAGAACCACTTTCCCTATTCAAAATATAGGGGTAAAGTATACCCCTTAAAGGGGGTTCATGCTACGAAAATTTGTGTATAGAGGGCAGATAATAACCAAATGTTCGGGGTGGACAAGGTGGGCAGTCCTAAATTTAGAAATCAAAGGGTGGACTGTATAAAATAAGGGAAACTGGTTCGGAAACTCTCCAACAACCGTCAATCCTACTCCCGTGGATATCTCGACTATTTGGTGATGTCTGCTGCCGTAATTGGCAATAATGAATGATGTGCCGTATAGCACTTGTAAATAATATTTTTGAATATAAAATTTTATATGAAAAATTAGGAAAATTCGCAAAGAAAAAAAGTACACTCGACTTACCTTTGATTCTGCCAGGGAACACCGGGTAAAAGAGGAAATCCGTATAGATTTGGCACTTTCACTAATTTTCTTGGAATAATTCGTAATTTTCAGTCTGAAAGTTCTAAAAAGAATTTTATAATAAATAATATTTTCATTTAACATTATTTTAAATTAATAAAATAATATAATATTTTAATTAATACTATTGGTAGACTGAGTTTAAATCAAGAAAAATTCTAGTTTAAAACTTTCATCATTCCATAAATCTCTAAATCTGCCAAAATTTCCCTCAAAATGGCAACTCTGCGGTTTTGTATCTCATCGTTCGGTTTTAGTGACAGAAATAACTTATTTAGTTTATGCAATGATTACACAGTGTAATCATTGGTTTAGGCTTTTACAACGCCATCTAACAAATCCAAGACACAAGGTTCGCCTTTAGTGGGTTTCTTCTTTTATTTGCCTCAAAAAAAAGGGAAAAGTTATAAAGAGAAACTAAGACAGCAGGCATGCGAGTAGTAATGTGTGCTCCTATCTCTGGTTACGTATTCTGGATCTTGAACGATGTGAAAGTTGCTTTGGCCAATGGCAAACTTTAAATTAGCTCCGTGTCGTCACGTGCTAGGCGAAAAGACCTCCATTGCGCAAGCTTCTCCTACGACCCGACCGAGAAACGTTCCGTCGGTACGGGGCAGGAGAACAGATTTTAATTCAAACGCGTAAAATTTACTAACTCTGAAGACCGGGCGACTGTGCCATTGGTCGAGACAAATCATTTCGCACAAAACGAGACCGTTCAAAGTTTGCTATTAGTCAGAGCGTGTGATGTGGATGGTCACATCGTTCAAGACCCAGAATAGCTACCTTGAAGTCCTTGATTATTAGGATTCCTTATCTCTGTTTTAGGACACCATTGTATCCACTATCACCCCAGCCGTGTCCAAGTCTGTCTCAGAAAAATTGCAGCACGTTATTCAACACGAAATGAAGCACGCAGTGTTACCAACCATTCACAGTCTCGTCGACCAGTACCGCCAACAAGTGGACGCGCAATATGCGCAAAAGTTCTCCAATATTGATAAGGTTGTCAAGGACAATTTGACTAAAGTCATCAATAGCAAGGTAAAATGATTTTAGCGTGATAATATTTAGGATGTATGACGTCATGTATATCCACAATACACAAAAAAGGACGGAAAGATATATGTGACAATTATTGAAAAATCCTTGCTTGAGATTGAAAATCAGGGGAAAATCAGTCCCAAACTGGACTGTAAAATACCTAGATCAATCTGACTACCCAAACTGGTTTTGATGTTAAATATAAACACAGTATTTCTAAGTTGCGTCCAAATTGTACCCAAATCTCTATTGTAGTAATATGAAGTAAAAAAAGACGAAATGAAGAGGTCTTGACTTACCAAAAAAAGGAGCTACAAGGGTAATCCAATTTGGCGACGTCTTGTGGTAGATCTTCACTTCAACTCCGGAGGTTTTCACAGGGAAAAGAGTTAGTAATATAGTTTGTAATCACGCCGGCTCGCGAGCTTGTAAAAAATTGCCTTTAAAAGGCGTAAATATTTGTACGAGTATCACAGGAACACAGTAACTGTTCGCTTTTGCAGATTTGTGAATACTGATTTGTAGAGGTCGACGGCATTTCACCTTGATCCATTTCGTATATAGGTAAAAAGGATGTTTAATACACAGGCGGGTCAAGTGGGAAAATATTTCATTTGAAGGAAAGGAACAAAGGGTGTCAAGACCATCGCGTAAATTGAAATTTGTATTGCAAGTATTTTTTTTTTCATTATGCACACGTAATAGTAAGTTGTAATTTGTATATAAATAATTGTAAATACTTATATCTTAGTACTAATTTTAATTTAGAAGGGTTTGAACCCTGTAAATAGTATTAAAGTTAATTATAAATAAAAACAAAAAACTCTTAAAGGCGCCGCAGCGCAGTAAAATTCCCAAAATTGTAAAAACAAAATAAATAAAATTGTAACTCAAAAATAAAACTAATTTAAGTGAGAACGAAACAATTATAGAGGTATATCTGTGACTAGTACGCTAAGCAGAATATACGGTAAAATAATAAGAAATAAAGTGGAAAGCGAATATAAAGACATGGAGGCAGAAGAACAAGCCGGTTTCAGGGCGGTTAGATCGACTTCTGATCATCTCTTTTATATAACCCAAGTTATTGAAAAGAAAATGGCATACGGACAAGAGCTGCATCTGCTTTACGTCGATTTGCAGAAGGCATATGATAGTATACCACTAAATCTACTTTGGAAAACGTTGGGAAACACATACATAAGCGTACAACTAATTAAGGCCATCAAAGAGTTATACCGCAATAGTAAGGCAAAAGTTAAAATAAAAGCAAAACTAACCAAAGGCTTTCAAGTAAATAAAGGTCTTAAACAAGGTTGCTGTATCTCGCCTACGCTCTTCAAGATATACTTGGAACAAGTCCTTAAAGTATGTAAGAGAAAATGCCAAAACATGGGAATTCCTTTGGACGAAACCACCTTGTATACTTTATGTTTCGCCGATGATCAAATAGTAGTGGCTCAGGATTATGACGACCTCGAATATATGACACGAAAACTAATAGAAGAGTACAATAAGTGGGGACTAGAGGTTAATAGTATATGTGTATCGGTGGAATGAAACAGGATCTAATCTTAAATACCGGGCAGCGAATTCAGTCCTGTGATAAGTATAAATACTTAGGTCTAAAAATTACAGCTGACGGAACACTAGACAAAGCTATAAAAGATCGAAATGTACAGGGTGATTTTTTATAATTGCAAGATCGCTATAACTCGGTTATTATTGGGAGTAGAAAGCTCAAGCAAAAACTATTCGGTTTGGTAAATTATGGCCACTTTAGGCTCACCATTAGTATTTTTTTATAGGTTATAATATAAAGGGGGCGACAATCAGATCAATTTTTTTAAAGGGAACACCCTATATAGTTTTGCATTTTTAAGTTCCGCAAAAAATTAGCTTTACAGATATACATATGTAATACTTTGGCTCTATCTTTGTTAGTTTTCGAGATATTGACGATTGAAATTCCGAAAATTAGCAATTTTAAATAGGTATACGGTGCGGAATATTTAACGTATAGACTGTAAATAACAAACTGAAACAATATTGACTGACAGTTTGATAAATATAAATAATCATCTTTGTCAATTTTCATAGAAATTTAAAATCAAAAGACGACAATTTTTTAAATGTTTTAATTGTTTTAAATCCATAAATAAATAAAAATTAACGTAACAAATGTTCAAACCTATCACCATTGACTTCAATACATTTTTGAAACCGGTCTCTTAAATTATTTATTGTTCTGGTTATTAAATTAGAAAAATTTTCATTAAGCTCATTGACAGACAGTGATATTAATTCTCTGATCACTCGAGTATTCCTCGCTTCTAAGCTGTAAACTTTATCTTTAAGGTGACCCCATAAAAAAATGTCTAAAGGAGTTAAATCAACACTGTTGGGTGGCCAGCGTATTGTGCCGTTTTTCCCAACCCATTCATTAAAATTATTATTTAAGAATTCTCGAACCTCATGAACATTATGAGGAGGAGCCCCATTCTGCTGAAAAATCAATCTTCTTCTTTGATTTAGTGGCAAGTCATCCAAAAACTTTTCTAAGTAATTTTGTAAAAAATTTAAATAAATTTGTCCCGTTAAGGAGTGCTCAAAAAAAAATGGCCCAACAACACGGTCGTTCAGTATGCCACACCAGACATTCACGGAGTGTCTTCCCTGTCTTTTAATTTCTTTTACAAAATTAGGGTTAGTCGTGGATAGACTATTCTGTCTATTTGGTAGACCACTAGTTGTAAACGTCGACTCATCCGACCACAAAATGTGATTTAAAAAACGGGGTTCTGCGTTTAGTCTTTCATGCATAAAGTGACAAAACTCTATTTTTCTTTTCTGATCGGGTGTTAGGCCTTGAAGTTCTTGTTGTTTATATGCCCAATAAGAATTTGTTCTTAGGACACTTCTTACTTTGGTAACAGACGTCAAGCGTTTCTGTCCTTCTTGCACTAATGCGGAAGATACTTTTCTAGAAATTTGTGGGCTTTCTTGAAAATGTAGTAAAATATTTAAAATAGCCTCTTCGTTTGGACGAACAACTCGTTTTTTTCGTTCCACAGACGATGTTTAACGAAATTTTCTATATATTCTAAGAATTGTGGATATATTAGGACTGTCGGGCTGCTGTTCTCGATATTCTCTCGCAGTAGCAGTGGCATTTTTATTATTTTTCGCATATAATAAAAGTATCTCTTGCTTTTCTGCATTGGAATATAGCAACATTGTTGATAAATATTTAAAATTTGGCACTGACAATGTCATTAGGTATCCACACATCTTAATATTGTTTGTGACTTGTCACAGGAAATACTCCGCACCGTATTTAAAATTTGCTAATTTTCGGAATTTCAATCGTCAATATCTCGAAAACTAACAAAGATAGAGCCATAGTGTTACATATACTGTAAAGCTAATTTTTTGCGGAACTTAAAAATACAAAAATATATAGGGTGTTCCCTTTAAAAAAATTGATCTGATTGTCGCCCCCTGTATATTATAACCTATAAAAAAATACTAATGGTGGGCCTAAAGTGGCCATAATTTACCAAACCGAATAGTTTTTGCTTGAACTTTCTACTCCCAATAATAACGCGAGTTATAGCGATCTTGCAATTATAAAAAATCACCCTGTACAAGGAAGAAAAGCAATAACTTTATTAAATGGAATAATTTGGGACCAAAGTATATCAAAACATAACAAAAAGCTTATATATAACATTGTAAAAAGTGTTATTATATGCGGCTCAGAAGTATGGCCAATCAAGGATAGAACAAAAAAAATGCTTTCCGCTACGGAGGAGGCAGCAGGGAAATCAAAAAGAGAAAGAGACAGTGGGTGAACGTACTTTAGTGGATGATATAAGAACAAAACAACTGGTGTGGTACGGACATGTACAAAGAGTGAATGATGAAAGACTACCTAAATAAATACTACAATGGAAACCAATTGGCCGAAGAAAACGAGGACGGTCAAAGAGAAGCTGGAGAGAAGGAATAGACAGTGAAATAAGAATAAGAGGCCTAGATGATGAATTATGGGTAACCAGAAACGAGTGGAGATTGGGTATCGCAAGACGTAGAACGTTGTGAAACCGATAAATATATATATTTAAGATGTCTGCGCGAAAACAACACTTAATCTTCTCGGATGTTATTAATTAGTTAAAAAATAAACTATAATTTGACGACGACTATAATATAACTTTGTCTTTCTGACAAATCAGACACCATTGTTTATCACAATTTTTACAAACGTGAAATTTCGTACATGTGAATTTAAAAATCAAACAAGTTTCATAGCTAATCGGGCAAAAAAGGAGTTTTTTGTTTCCCTTATATTTTTCCGTGGGTAGCTTGAAAGCTTAACCTCACAGGGGTCCAAGATCTAATGGACACCTAATAAGTGTTGACAGTTAACCGTTTCGTCCTTATGGGACTCCTCAGAACACTGCTGGTCAAGTGACAAATCTTGCGAAGTTAATCAGACGGTTTTGTCTCTAATTAAATGTAATTAGTGAGCGAACTATAGCAAGAGGCGCCATCTACCGAGATACGAGAGAAACAAAAAACCAAAAGCAGGGAAAAACACTGCTATACAATATCGATCAATGAAAAGATCGAATGCAAATTAAAGAAAACAACTATAGTCCGTGACCTACGACAGCTCTTTGTCTTTTCAGGCCGGATCAACGCATTTTGCATTTTTACCCGTCATCAAGACAGTGAGCGTCAATCAACGGAATTTTTAAGCCAAATAATACTAACAAACGTGAAATTTCGTACCCGTGAATTTAAAAATCAAACAAGTTTCATGGCTAATCGGGCAGTGTTTTTCCCTGCTTTTGGTTTTTTGTTTCTCTCGTATCTCGGTAGATGGCGCCTCTTGCTATAGTTCGCTCACTAATTACATTTAATTAGAGACAAAACCGTCTGATTAACTTCGCAAGATTTGTCACTTGACCAGCAGTGTTCTGAGGAGTCCCATAAGGACGAAACGGGTAACTGTCAACACTTATTAGGTGTCCATTAGATCTTGGACCCCCGTGAGGTTAAGCTTTCAAGCTACCCACGGAAAAATATAAGGGAAACAAAAAACTCCTTTTTTGCCCGATTAGCCATGAAACTTGTTTGATTATCACAATTTTTTTTTGTTTTATTTTTTATTAAAATTTTTTATTTTAAGAAATTACAGCATAATTTTTTATATATTTTTCTATCGCAACTTTGCAGGCACTGTCGGAATCGATGGACAAGTGTTACAGAGATATAATAACCTCAACGATACCATCTTGGGAAAAAGTCTGCAGTCAAATGTTTCAGCAGATCAGTGAAACTTTCACGAAAGGAACAAAAGAATGTAAGTTATCAACTCTGTTTCAAGGAAATAAATTACACATTACTCCATTGTCATCTTTGGGGTAAGTTTGCATTAGTAACGCATACCTAGTTTCCATATACAGTGAAACCTCCTATAAGCGGACACTAACGGTTTCGTCAGTTTTGTCCGCTTATTGGAGGTGTCCATTTATGAGAGAGAACTGCGAAATTTCAATATATATTTATTAACAATTTCCGCTGTTTGAGTTTTTCCGATATTAAATTTTTCAGCGATCTTTCGTGCTGATAGATGTTCCTTCTCAGAAACGTTACCAAGTTCCATTTTGTGAGAGATCTATTACTACCCAACCGAGGGGGATTTCACTGGCCGCAATATATGTACAAATTTTGATGAAATAATGCGGCATTATTTCGCATTTTTTTGCATTGTTTCGCATTTTTTCACATTTTTTCGCATTTTTTCGAATTTTTTCCCATTTTTTCACATTTTTTCGCATTTTTTCTGCATTTTTTCACATTTTTCTGCGAATTAGTGTTCAGTAAATATTTTGGTAATCACGCATTTTTTTTGCCCATTTAAATGAAAATTAAATTAGCCCTGATTACTGCTGAGTCTTCAACGAGGTCTTCAAGTTATATTTTTCTAAATGCAAAAAATTCGTTTTTAAAACTGCCATTAATAAAGGGATTAATAAAGAATGCGATTCTTCCGCGAAATCGCTTGTTACCAGGAGGAATTGTAAACTCTTATGTGCTTACATTAAGGTTGATTTTCGTTGATTTTCGTTTATTTACTAAAAATCAGGTATGAAAACTATTTCCAACTTTGTTGCACTTTCGATATGTATATAGCACCTGCTCTTTCTTTTCCTCAAAAATGGGACTCCTGAGCTGACGCGAACTAAAGTCCGCGTCAGCTAAGAAGTGATATTTTTAAGGCAATAGAAAGAGCTGGCGCTGTACGCAAATCCACATTATGCTGGTTTTACTCCAATAATGTGGGACGACTCTCGGCTGACAGACTTTTAAGATTTCAAGGACCAATGACAGACCAACCTCTAACAAAACAAACAGGACAGGGAAAAACAAAGAACAGACTGACCAACCAAATACTAAGATCAAAACCTTCAAAAAAAACGCTTACAAAACAAAGACGTACAAAAAAAATGTACCAAAAAAGTGAGACTGAAACAGAAACTGAAAGTGAAACAGAATACATAAGTGAAAGTGAGATAGAAGCAGAAGATTTTGAGGACATTGATATATCAGACGATTAGGAGTAATGAGTATAAATGTATATTTTCACTTAAGAGTAGACATGCTTTTTTTCCAGTCAGTCACCTTAGCTCCGAAACGTAGAAGCGACGTTGCAAAATGCGGCAAAACGACTCACGTGATATACATACCTTTTTGAGTGAAAAAAACATCAGAATTGGCTGAAATTTGAGTGGAGGGCGCATTTTGTATAAACTAAGCCACGGCTCGGAGCACTTTTTTGATTTTTTGTCAAAAATTCTTTCTAGGCCACCGATTCGAAATATTTATGTCATGAATATTTCGAATCGGTGTCCTTAGAAAGAAGTTTTTACTTATTCGGCAAAAAAAACCAAAACATTGCTCCGAGCCTTGTCTTAGTTTTTACAAAATGTGCCTTCCATTCAAATTTCAGCCAATTCTGATGTTTTTTTCACTCAAAAAGGTATGTATATCACGTGAGTCGTTTTGCCGCATTTTGCAACGTCGCTTCTACATTTCGGAGCTAAGGTGACAGACTGGAAAAAAAGCATGTCTACTCTTAAAAAGTTTTATAAACATGATTAATAAAATACCTTTTTAAAAATTAACCTACCGAAAAATTACCCTTGTCTTTTTACCCTTTTTACAACACTGCCCGAATACAATGAACTCAACAGCATTTTTTCACATTTTTTCGCATTTTTTCACATTTTTTCGCATTTTGTCAAACAATGCGAACATATGTACAAAAAAATGGTCAGTGAAATCCCCCTCGTACCCAACTGAACAATAAAAATAAATTGGTAAAAATTTTTTTTAAGTCACAAGCTTTTATAAAATGCACTAAAAATTAAAAAATACTTTTCTAACATTCTAATATTATCAATAATAAAAGCGATGGCCGACTGATGGACATTTTGACGATGTTAGCACGATAAGATATCCGTATCAATTAAATATCACTATTTGCAAGAATCAATCTAGCAGAAAAATGCAGAGGTACCAAACCCACCCAACCCGACCCAAGATACCCCAGAATTTCTCTGACATAGGTATGGCAATGGCATAACATTGCGGCACATCAAACATATCTTTGATGTCCTGCTATGTTGAATATTCTTGAAGTGTTTAGATCACAAATTTAGATTAACTTATGCTTTGATTTGCGGCAATCGCTTTTATTACTATGATAATATTAGAATGTTAGAAAAGTATTTTTTAATTTTTAGTGCATTTTATAAAAGCTTGTGACTTAAAAAAATTTTTTTACCAATTTATTTTCTACTTTTTAGTCTCAGCTATCTACTCTATTAAATGAAAATATTTGTTCCATAACAGAACAGAAGAGTTTATTCTAGATTATAATGAAATCGCTGATCGTGAGTTGTTTGGAAACTCATTTTTCTTTTGGGGAAGGAGAGGGTGGGGGTAGAGTTAGAAATATATATTTTTTTAAAAATCAAACAAGTTTCGTGGCTAATCGGGCAAAAGGAGTTTTTTGTTTCCCTTATATTTTTCCGTGGGTAGCCTGAAAGCTTAACCTCACGGGGGTCCAAGATCTAATGGACACCTAATAAGTGTTGACAGTTAACCGTTTCGTCCTTATGGGACTCCTCAGAACACTGCTGGTCAATGTGACAAATCTTGCGAAGTTAATCAGACGGTTTTGTATCTAATTAAATGTAATTAGTGAGCGAACTATAGCAAGAGGCGCCATCTACCGAGATACGAAAGAAACAAAAAACCAAAAGCAGGCAAAACGCTGCTATACAATATCGATCAATGAAAAGATCGAATGCAAATAAAAGGAAACAACTATAATCCGTGACCTACGAGAGCTCTTTGTCTTTCAGGCCGGATCAACACAGATTGCATTTTTACCCGTCTTCAAGACAGTGAGCGTCAATCAACGGAATTTTTAAGCCAAATAATACTAACAAACGTGGAATTTCGTACCCGTGAATTGGCTAATTAACCAAAACTATGTCTGCGTCCGGTTATTGGAGTGTCCGGTTATTGGAGTGAATTTAACAAGTAAATAAAATAGAATAGAATATCTTTATTAATCTAAAATGACTACAAATTGTAGTATAGACATCGTCAAAGAAGATACAGATAAAGAAATAGGGAAAAGCTTGTTTCCAACAAATTTGTCCGCCTAAAGGGAGTGTCCGCTTTATAAAGGTGTCCGCAAGGAGAGGTTTCACTCTATTAGGTGTTACTTGAGTAGCTTTAATAAAATAAAATTCCTTACGTTATAATAAAAATTAAATGGCTTGTTTTTGTTACATAGTTTTTAAGGGTTTTCTTCATAGAATAGTTTTGATACGAAAACAATTGGTAGAAAATACATTATTACCAAAACAAATCGTAGTAAAACTATTGGCCAAATGATTGTTTTTCTCCCAAATGTTTTTGTACCAGAGGTCTTCAACTCAAATTTTTTTCTAAGTTTTCGTGGCTAAGCGAGTAAAAATAAGGGTTATTGTTTCTCTCGTATTTTTCCATGGGTAACTCTAAAGCTTAATCTCACAAGCGTCCATGATCTAATGAACACCTAATAAGTGTTGACAGTTAACTGTTTCGTCCTTATGGGACTTCTCAGAACATTGCTTGGTCGATGTGACACCCCCGCTAAGTTAAGTACAGTGAAACCTCTCCTTGCGGACACCTCTATTAAGCGGACACTCTTTTTAGGCGGACAAATTTGTTGAAACCAACACGGACAATTTTTTTTTCTGAAACCTCCCTTAACCGGACGCGAACCTCTGACAACGGGACGAAGCGCTGCACGACATGTGCATAAATATTATGTATTATGATGGCAACAAAGCACTATGCAACCGGGCAATTACCTCTTTCCGTTATAATACGGAGACTAAATACTTCTGTCGTATTTACAACATATTTTATTCGGCGGGATTGCTGTGTTTTATTTATCTCTTTGAAATGGCAACTATAGCAAAAAACTTCTTAGTTTATATGAAAAAATAGAAGTTGTTAACGTCGTTTCGAAGAAGGAACATCTTGTTGGTGATTTGAGGTTTGAGGTTTGGTAGAGCCGCGGGACTGTAAACGCGCTGGTCGTTTTATAAAATCTGGGTGCAAAAATCCTTAAAGGACGATGTAAAAATATTAATTTTTCCGAGCCACACAAAGACAATATAGAGGATTGGCACTCACCTTTTTGTTGTTTCCGTCGTTCAGAGGAGCTCCTCTCGCTGGCCCAGTTGTTGCAGTCGATCCACACTAGAATCACACTTGTTTGTGTAATGTTTTAGTTTGATTTTCACAGAATGTTATTGGATTTTTGGTTAATAGAATTTTATCACCATGCTGCGTGGTGATCTCGATAGAATACGACAGAAGAATATCTTTTTGGTTACGCCTTTTTGCGCAGATTCATTTTTCGTAGATGGCGCTGGCGTTTTGCTTGTGCCAATCAAAATTGAAATTGTGTGGGTTTTCCGAATACGGGAATTTGGCGCAAAATTTGAATTTAAAATTAAAGTTGCACGAACACATCTCTCAGCACGAAAGATCGCTGAAAAATTTAATATCGGAAAAACTCAAGCAGCGGAAATTGTTAATAAATATATATTAAAATTTCGCAGTTCTCTCTCTTAAGGCATACCTTCAATAAGCCGACGAAACCGTGAGTGTCCACTTATAGGAGGTTTCACTACGGTTTTTTCTCTCACCTTACGCTTCTAGTAAGAAAATAAAATGATGTACTTCGCAGGAAGCACCATCTACCAAAATGCGAGAGAAACTAGAACAGCAGTAGGCGACTAAAACTGCTATATTATCGAACGCATGGCTCTCAGCACCTTCATATATGAAAATGTTCATATTTTTTTTCAGACTTCATAAAACTTCATATTTAAAAAAAAAACCTTCATATTTTTCATATTTTCCCCAATGAAGATGAACTGAGGGGCTAAAAGAGAGCTATTGGAATAAGGCACGGATAAGACCAGGCAGCAATAAGGCCAGGCTTTATTTAGTTTTGCATTGTAAGATGCTTTAATTATAACATCAGCTGTTTTAAAGCCCAAAATAAATAGGTTCTGGCCTAATTAAGGATAAATAAATCAGGCCATATTTAGTTCGAGCCTTAAAACAGCTGGTAAGTCATAATTGAAGCTTCTTACAAAGTAAAACTATCTAAATTAGACCTGGCCTTATTGGTGCCTGGTCTTATCCGTGCCTTTTTCCAATAACTCTCTAATGTTTGCCCCAGTGACTTTACAGTTAATGCAAACACACATTTAAAATTACCTCTTCAGTCTTGTTAATACATAAATGGGGAGATAATTTTGATTTTAGAAAAAAAGTTGTATTTTTTTTTTAGCTCACACATATACTATACTATAGTAGTGTGAGCTATGGTGATCCTAATTTTTTCGAGAAAAAAAAAGTTGCTCCGATTTCAAAAATTTTTATATATCTTTGCGTTTCAGATGATTTTGAAACTTTTTTGTTGCGCCGTCTGTCTGTCTGTCTGTCTGTATGTCTGTCTGTCTGTCTGTATGTCTGTCTGTAACGACCAACGCGCATAACTCAAAAACCGCTTGGCCGATTGCAATGAAATTTGGTACCTAGGCTGGGTCTTCGGTCGAGATAGTCACATTGAAAAATGAACAAAATCCACCGCACACAAACCAAATAAAAGGGTGGGGATAGATTTCAAAAATTAGAGTTTATGTGAAAATATGGCGTGTGTGATATCAAACGAAAGGTAATTGAGTCTGGAGTTAAACAAAATATATTTTAATTTATTTTAAAAAAAGGGTGGGGGTATATTTCAAAAATTATAGTTTAAGTGAAAATATGGCGTGTGATATCAAACGAAAGGTAATTAAGTCCGGAGTTACAAAATACATTTTAGTTTTTATTTTTTTTAAGGTGGGGGTGGATTTCAAAAATTTAAGTTTAAGTTAAAACATGGCTTGTGTGGTATCAAACAAAAGGTAATTTAGTGTGGAGTTGAACAAAATATATTTCAGTTTTTACTTATATTAGTTCACACGTACACTATAACTATAGTACCTAGTGTGAGCTTAGGGGCCCATATATTGGCAGAGTATTTAAATAAGTGTATTATTTTTTCCTGGTAGAAAAAATAATAGACTTAAATGAAATTTCAGAGATGAATAGTCAAAACAATGTCAAAGTTTCAAGATGAGTGCTTAACTAGAAAAAATACTCTGCCAATATATGGGCCCCTAAGCTCACACTAGGTACTATAGTTATAGTGTACGTGTGAGCTAATATAACTAAAAACTGAAATATATTTTATTCAACTCCAGACTAAATTACCTTTTGTTTGATACCACACAAGCCATGTTTTGACTTAAACTCAAGTTTTTGAAATCTACCCCCACCCTTAAAAAAACAAAAACTAAAATGTATTTTGTTAAACTCCGGACTCAATTACCTTTCGTTTGATATCACACACGCCATATTTTCACTTAAACTCTAATTTTTAAAATATAACCCCACCCTTTGTTTTTAAATAAATTAAAATGTATTTTATTTAACTGCAGACTCAATTACCTTTCGTTTGATATCACACACGCCATATTTTCACATAAACTCTAATTTTTGAAATCTACCCCCACCCTTTTATTTGGTTTGTGTTCGGTGGATTTTGTTCATTTTTAAATGAGACCATCTCGACCCAAGACCCAGCCTAGGTACCAAATTTCATTAAAATCGGCCAAGCGGTTTTTGAGTTATGCGCGTTGGTCGTTACAGACAGACATACAGAGAGACAGACAGATAGACAGACAGACGGCGCAACAAAAAAGTTTCAAAATCAGCTGAAACGCAAAGATATATAAAAAATTTTGAAATCGGAACAACTTTTTTTTTCTCGAGAAAATTAGGATCACCATAGCTCACACTACTATACTATAGTATATGTGTGAGCTAAAAACTAATTTTAATTTAATTTATTTATTTATTATTTATTTCCTTCATATTTTTTTTTCTTAATTTCATATTTTTCATATTATTTTCCTGTTTATCTGTTGAGAGCCCTGTGAACGATGAAAATATCGATTGAAAATAAGAATACATCACGTGACCTACGACACACATTATCTTTCAGGTCAGATTAACGCTCATTGCGTTTATTCTATTCTTTGTTTTAAGCTTTTATTTAGCATATTTGCTACAATTTTTTCTTAAATCAACTTAAAATTATACTTAAAATTCAAATTTATACAACAAATAAATAAATAGGTATAAACTAACACTATATTAATAAAATTTAATAACTTTATATAAATTGTATTGAAAATAAATATTTTTTTATACTTTTTCAAAAATTTTTTAAATTTGGTTCATTTTTATTTGACACGTTTAATTTATTGTATTCACTCAAGCCTTTTGAAAATATTGATTTTTGAACAACTAATTTTGATGTAGTGCTTAAATGAAAATCTTCTTTTGTCCGGGTATTGTAAGTATGATAATTATAATTTTGATTTATAAATTGTTTTAAGGAATCTGGTAGTAAATTATTATTAATTTTATAAATAAAAATACAAACATTATAAAATATTAAATTTTTTACATTTAGCCAGTTTAATTTCTTTAACATTGTTTTTATTTTGGTATATTTATCTGCATTTAAAATTATTCTCATTGCACGATTTTGTAAAATTTGTAATTTTTCCAGAATGTCTTCATTAGCTGAATATAAAATAGTTGAGCAATACAAAAAATATGGCAAAATTATTGTGTTGTATACACATTTTTTTGAGAAAAATGATAAATAATGACTTATTCTTCCTAAATATCCAATTTTTGCTGCTATTTTCGAGATGATATTATCGTAGTATAAATTAAACTTTAATTTTGAGTCTACTATAATTCCTAGATATTTAAATGAATTCACGATTTCCAATTTTTCATTGTTTATTTGAATTTCTAAATTTAATGGATTACTTTTCAAATTTATTGTCATACATTTCGTTTTATTAACATTTAATTTTAATTTGTTTGTATTTAACCAATTTAAAACTAATTTTAAGTCAGAATTTAATAAATTAATAATATGTTCCAAAGAATTGCCTTTTAAGTAAATTAACGTATCATCCGCAAACATCTGAATTAAACTATATTTTAAAATGGATGGTAAATCATTTATGTAAAGAATAAATAATAATGGCCCCAATTTACTTCCCTGAGGTACCCCAATTTTGATTTCTTTTTTTGATGATAGTGTGTTTATTATTTTAGTACGTTGTTTTTTGTTAAACAAATAATTTTTAAACCATTCCAAAACTTTTCCTCGTAATCCATAGTTATAAAGTTTTTGTAGAAGTCTCTCTCTATCAATTGTTTCAAAGGCCCTTTTAAAATCTAAGAATATCCCAATAACTATTTCATTTGTTTCAAAACACCTTCTCCAATTTTCCACCACATACTGAACGGCAATTTCTGTTGAATATTTTTTTCTAAATCCTGATTGTTGAGCTACTAAACTTTCGTTTTCATCTATAAATTCTAAAAATTGATCGTAAACCACTTCCTCTAATAATTTTTCTATGTCCCATAAAACATTAATTCTATGAGTCTATTAGCGGAATTTAGAGCCAAATACTAAAAAACGTAAAGGTTTTTTGTTCTATTAATAATTACCTTGCTAGTTCACAGTTAGACGTAAAAATATAGAATTTGCTTCGTTTAGATACCTCCTCTGTCGAGAACTATATGGAACGCCAGAGAAAAGTCCAAGAAAAAGGAAAAGACCTGGTAATGCAAATGCAAACAGTTTCTGACACTATGAAGGCTAGTACAGACCGACTCGCAGACACTCTGAACCTTGAAATGCAGAAGCAGTTCGGCGTTATGATGAAAAGGTAAATTTTATTTAAAACGGTTTTATAATTCACAAAAATGTGAAATATTTGATTGGTTGTCTCCCGTCCACTCTTTCATCAGCCCTCAGATCTTATTTGCCCTCCGGTCAGTATTGAGTATTCTTCAAGGCCTTTGCTTGGATTCATCACAGATACGAAATGGGAATAGATAGCTTTTAGACGACTGCGCAGCCACGTTTTATGAGGATACGCCTGCGCAAGTGCATTTTACAGTGGGATTATTTTAAACGGATGCATTATTTTATATTACTTTAAAGTATTTCCACGCCAAATCATCCAATGGGGGTAGCTGCCATGTCACGAAAAAAATCCAAATTTTGATAACATGTATTAGTGTCCTTAGGAATACCAAATTAACAAATTTTAATTTTTAATGTCGCCTCCCGTATTTTACAGGCCACTTTAAAAGTAAAAAAAAGAAGAAAATCAGTTGTGGCCTTATTTTTTTTTATTTCTATTGTATTAAATCTTATGTAAAAACAAATTTGACGGAAGAAATCTTTAATATTGGTTGGATAATCCTATACAGAAAAAAAAAATTAACCTCACTTTTTTGACATGGCAAAAATAGTTTTTAAAAAATTGTAAATTTTATGATTTTCTCGATTTTTAATTATTTACACCGGTGCGGAATATGGTCCATCAAAAAAAAGTCTATACGCACATTAAAGCTCAGTGGCTTGACTATCATACAAGGCAAAAGAAAAATTTCTAGGTCTATTGCTTTTAGAAAACTAAATTTTTTAAAATTGGAAAAACCGCAAATACCTCAGAATTAGCAACTTTTTTACAGAGATTTTTTATTCTTGTTTTTAAAAGTATATATACAGTGAAAAATTTACCCTACTTGATTAGCACCAGCACCCCGATAGACAGGGCCATTTTTGATGCTGAAATTGAGGGATTTCCCAGACATTCTTAACATCTTCGTGGAACTCCAAGGTAACGTCTACTTTTTAAATGTGTTTTATACAACGAAGATATAGTCCTTGAGTATAGCTTTCCAACACTGTATCAAAAACTTAAGAAAACATTAAATTTATACTCCAAAAAAATATGAAAACTTCGAAAATTTCTGCGTTTTTTGGATATTCTCTAAATTGCTCTAATTAAGCCAGTATAAAAGATTTTGCTAAACATCACATTTTTTTGAAAACTACTTTTATGCATGTTTTCAAAATTATAGGTTAATTTTTTTTAGGTGCTGTTTACTATGAGCATAATTTTTTTCTTTAAAGTCCCATTTTGCCCGTTTTTAGACTTTTCAAATGCGTGTAGAACAGACTAATTGGATTAAAAAATCAAAAATTGTGCAAAAGTGGTTAAGCATAAGCTGTTTCATTTAGTAAGCATGATTAAAGAAAAAAATTAAATGTCACGGCAACACTTTTTTTGTAAATTGGATGACTTGGCGTGGAATTGCTCTTAATAATATTCCTTAGTTGGGGATATCTTTAGGGCGAATATTCGCGCCCGTTAATTAATAAAATGCTGTTAATTACTTACACGACGTGAACGCTGCGGTACTAAAAGGGAAGAGAGGGATCCAACATGGCTGCTAGCATCCATTGTCATAATTTGAATTTTCGCGGGTTATTACATCCCTCCATGCTAAGATTGGTGCTTGGACCATGTTTCTTCTTATTTTTTTGACACTGGATTTATGTTTGTTAACATTTTTATTTTAACACACTACATTTATTTTGTAAATAAACACTTACAACATTTAACATTTATTTTTATTTATTTATTTATTGCAGAATAAACGGTTTTGTTTAAGTGTGTTTTTTATTCATATTTCTTTCCAAACGCCTCAGGCACTTATTCTTATCTTTTTCTGTACTCAAAGGAGTTGTCATGTCGTAAGCGGAATATTTTTTGTTAGACTTTAGGTCAAATAATTTTCCAAAATCACTAATTTGGATTTCTTTAGATGGACTTATATTAGGGCTATGAAAATCTGTATTTTCGTTAGAGAAGCTAGAGATATCACCTTCATCTGAGCTTCCAAGTTGCTCTTCAGGCAATTCGTCTTGGTAGTCACGGCCATTGACGTCTTTACTTGTACTTGACGCATTTATGTCTCTTGTTATTGTCCTGCCAATTTTCGTGACAATATGCCTTTGTTTCTGCGGCTTGCTATTTTCTATTTTTGGCAAATCATTTGAGATTTCTGTAAATCTTATTTATTTGATTTGCATGTCTTTTCCATAACTGTCGGCTTGGCAATCGACATAAATACACTGTTTTTCCTAGCTTTTTCTCAATAACAGCTTCTGTCAATGACTTTTTGTTTGCTTCTCTGTAATCTCTAACAACTACTCTTTCTCCCTCTTGAAATTCTCTGAAAGTCTCTTGTTTCTGTTCTTCTTCTTCTATGACCTTATGTCTTAGTAAGTCAATACCTGTTCTTCGTTTGCGTCCAAACATTAACTGCGCTAAATCGGCACGCTTGGTATATTTTAGGTTAAGAATTTTTGAAATTTTATTTTCTCAATTTTTAAGATAAAAACACGCAATTGTGACGAAATTTTTTTTCACTCCCGTCTCCAATTTAATATCCCTTAGTTGGGGATATCTTTAGGGCGAACATTTGCACCCGTTAATTAATAAAATGCTGTTAATTACTTACACGATGTGAACGCTGCGTTACTAAAAGAGAAGAGAGGGATCCAACATGGCTGCTAGCATCAATTGTCATAATTTGGATTTTCGCGGGTTATTACAATTACTAAGTATTTTGTTGGATGTAATTTATTGTGGTGAAATTGTTTAGGAAGAATTTTTAAAGAACGTATCAAAATAGGCACCTTTAACTTATAGTCCACAGTACACCGGTCTATTTTTTAGATGATCGATGAGTAACAGGCTGAATTTTCGCAATTATCTTCATTTTGTCGCGACGGCAACGCCCAACTTTTTCCATTTACTGTCAAACAAATTTTTTAAGTCACAGAAGGAAAATTATCTCTTACTAATACTTTACTTTAGTAGTAGTAATAGTAGTATTAGTGGTGGGAAGACCATTTTTGGTCTAGCGACTAGGCACAGAGCGCGCCCTTTTCGCAACCTCCAATTTCTCCGTGAATCATATACCAAACTGATGCACGTGCCCCTTAAGATGCAGGTTTTCTTTCTCTAAGAAGACTTAATTTTGCTTGGCACCTCTTTGTCGAGGGCAGGGATCTTTATACTGCGTAGCAAGTATACACAGTGGACACACGCTTTTAAACCATTTCCGAAAGGTGGTCCTGCTACATGTTAGACTGACATCGCAATCGTCCCAGGAGAACTTGGTAATAGACGATAGACTTTTTGACTTTTTTGCGCAACAGTCGTGGACTTCGTGAGTTGAGAGGAGATTTATGCTGGCGCCATCCTGGTACCGACTATATAGCACTTATGGCAGGCTCCTGAGTTATTATTCCTGCTTTCTCGATGTTCAAGGTCAACTTATATTTTGCGTGCATCGCATCGCACGCTAATTCGATGACTGTTAAACGCTGAAAAGGAAGTGGGCGGCAGGGCGACGAGACTTTTTTTTGTTTTTGCATTGTTGTTCGAGACGCGAACCTGGTACCTTCTGCATGTGAAGTTAACGACCATACCACGGCCCTACCCTGCCGCCATATTCTTTACTGGTACTTCTTCATCTCATTAGTTTGACATGGTTGGGGTGAAGAACACGGCCCTCAAGGCATCTAATTTATAGGGTAAACGTTTATTCTGTTTATATATATATATATATATATATATATATATATATATTCCTATCGGGGTTTGTGAGGACATTTTCTAGTACAGAACGATGCTTATGGGGACACATGGGGCTTACGAGGACTGTCCTCATAGGGTTTCTATTCCTAACGTAGTTTATCAGGACTGTCCTTATAAAACCCAATTTGGCGATTTGGTGTTTGTGGGGACTTTTTAGTGTACTACTTTTTGGTGTTTATGAGGACTTTTGATTTTCATACACATGCTTTGCATAGGTTTTTTATGCAAATATAATAGCAAATTCTTTTAATACGATGAAGTTTACAAAAAAAGCAACGTTGCTTATGTCACTTAAATATTCTAAAAATATATTGTGAAAATCTACGTATAGTCTAAATTATACGCATTTGTAATGACGTCACCAGATGAGAAGAAAACGTATGGCGTAGATATTTTTGCCAATCAATGTTTTTTGATTGACAGTGACGGATACTTCACATAACCAATTACCTACCTATTTAAATCATAGACACTACTTTTTTTAAAAAGTTTATTGTCACCGCTGTTTATAATATACTAAACAAAGATAAACAAAAATTACGTCATTACAAATGGGTATAATTTGAACTATACCCATCCGCAACCTTAGTTATTACCACCACTAAAAAAACTATGGTCTATAATGCTTGATTTTAATATTTTATTAAATTTTTAAGAAATAATGCACATGCTATACCTACCAAAGATCCGATATGAATGAAATTTTTAAAAAATATATCACATATACAGGGTCTCTCCATCTTCTATGTGTAGACAGTGCTTTTATCGAACTTAAAAGATACCTGTCTTCATAAGTTGCATTGCTCCTGTAATATATACAGGGTGTAAGGCAGCATTTTCAAATTACGTAACGCTCAAGGGGGGGAAGAGGGGTTTCGCGTTGTGTTAAACGAATGTTTTTGTAATGTGTCTTTTCTTGAAAATACGTTACGAAGGAGAAAGGGTCAAAAATCCTGAAGTTTTGTGTTATGTCATTTAAGAATGTTCCCTTATTGGTTAGAGAACAACTATTTTAGGGGCGATTGGAAAACATTAAACCACACAAAAATGTTCCTATGACAAAAAGGGTTAAAACTTCACCATGTTATCTTAATCTTCTAAACTATTGATAATAATTTTTGAAAAAAATCCTTCTGAAGATGTGCAAAAATATATTTTTTTTAAACTGAAAAACTCAAACAATTGAGATATTTTTGTTAATATATTTTTTACCTAACCTAACATTTTTTTAAAGAATCTGTTTATCCAACAGTTGGCAAACGACTATCTTATTGACTTTTTTAAAGAAAACATAATTAACATAATTATTTTATTATTAATTATTGTACCTACGCAGTAGCGTACCCAGGAAGAGGTCTTGGGGGCGGACCGAGGCCCCATAATGTCGTATTTTATGATATTTTCATAACATTATATGTGGAAAATATCTAAAAAATCCTCGAGGCCCCTGGTTATGTTACTATCTTGAAAATAAATGCTTTGGTATGTTAATTTTGAAAGATCAACTGTCAGTTTTCAATCGAGAACTGACAGAATACTGCCTGGCTTAATTGCAATAAGTCTAATACCTATATGTTTTGGTGTATTCCATTGGGAAAATGAGTGCAGTACTGTTAGTGCACTGACACTAGCTCGGTGATGTCAAAAATTGGCACTGAGTGCGGTTTCAATGGAACACGCGGGAGACGCAAAATCGCACTCGTATGCAAGCCTATAAACAAAAATACCAACATATCGAGGGTCCAAGTGCAGTTCCTCGTAGATGCATTTTTAAAAACTTTACAGGAGAAGCGAAAGACTGCAGTTAACGGCAATCAGAGCTGATTTTTGAAAAACTTTTACTACGAAAAGTATTTTCTTTACTGTTTACAATTTTTTTACAACCTCAAGTGCTTCTCAATATATGGCGCCACCTGTCAGGATCATAAGGATACCGAAAAACAAAAATCGAAAAAGTGGTCACTTATGAGGTACTGCACTTTTACGCTTAGTTAGACTGAAATAGTATATTATATTATATACCTATAAAAGGATAAAAGTAGAAATTTATATCCCGGGCAAAAAGTTTGTACATTTTATTGAGGAATTAAAACACACGTTTGGTATCTTTATGGAATATCTCAAAAACTAAAAGTGAAATATAAAATTCAATTTAACAGATGGATTCCCTATTAAAAAAATATCCATAAAAAAGCAACTCAAACCACAATTAAATTTCCATTAATAAAAAAGTTATACGCCTCCTTCCAAAATGCATCCATCTCCTCTAGAAATACCTTAAAGCCCCAAAAACATCGAATATGGGACACCTTGCAAACTGCAAGTACTATTTATTTTAAAACTGCTAAAAAATTATTTAATTTTAAAACTGGATTTGGTTTTGTTGGTTTTGTATATGTAATTAGGTAAGTAGCCCTCGCTTGCCTAATGCAATCCTGTACACAGTACTCTGCTTTACAAATGTCCTCACTAACATCGCTGCATGTATATAATTATCTCTTCCTACTTAAATATGTCCTCACTAACATCGCTGCATATATGTAATAATATCATCTTTTATTTTAAAATATGTACAGGATAGTAGAGTAAATTTGTAGGGTATTTCAATAAAAAGCTGCAAAAAGGGTATATTTTTTTATATTTGGCATGGTAGTAGCTAACATTAAAAGCTAAATTTTCAATCGAGGATCCCTTGATTTCCGGCTTCGGAATCCAAGATGGCGGCTGCCAAAGTTAAGAAAAAAAAATGAATTCCTTGTTTTAAGACAAATTAAATTAATTTTGATAAACTTACTTTAAGTGGGACCTACTTAATTCAAATATGTAAAAAAAAATTACACCTGTCACTTTAAAACAAAATGGCGGCTATATTTTAAAGAAATCGTTTTTCTTCGATATTTTATTTATTTTTTGCCCGATATTTATTTTTAATACCTCATATTAAAGCCACTGACCAGCCCTTTAAACCTAATGAAAAAAAGTTATTAGTTTCTCAGCCGACACAAAGATGGCGTTTAAAATGTCAAAACTAAAAGTTTGTAAAAATTTCAAAAAAATTACAATTTGACATTAAAAATTTTAAGATGGCGGCCGAAGTTCAGATAAAAAAGTAATTTTTTTCTTCTTGTTTGACAGAACTAGTATTGCCGTGTAATATATCGATTTATACTAAATAGGGGTCGAAACAAAATTGATAGGTCTATTAATTATACAAAAACATCATCTTTAAAAAATCCTTTACGCAATCTTCTTGAAATTTGGTTTTGTTAAATATAGTTAAATCCATTAAATCGAGTGTTAAAATTTGGTAGGTGTAGTGTTTTGTAACCGGGTAACACTACAATTTAGGTTTTTTATTACAACAATGGCGGATCCAAAATGGCGGATTTCTTTAATTTTAAACCGATTTTTCTCAAACTTGAAAGTTTGCAATGCCTGAGATCACTTAATACAGATTTATTCTCAAACTAAATAATAAAAGATAGAGATATTATTTATACAAAAACATCTTTAAAAAATCCTTTACGCAATTTTCTTGAAATTTGGTTTTGTTAAGTGGAGTTAAATTCATTAAGTCGATTGTTGAAATTTGATAGGTGTAGTGTTTGGTAACCTGGTAACACTACAATTTACGTTTTTTATTACAACAATGGCGAATCCAACATGGCGGATTTTCTAATTTACAAACCGATTTGTCTCAAACTTGAAATATTACATTGGTTAAGGTCATTTAATACAAATACAATTTTTTCTTCAATCTTAAAAAAATCAAAATAGCGGATCCAAAATGGCGGACTTTCTTATTTATGAACCGATGTGTATCAAATATAAAAATTGGCGGTGTTTCAAGTCGCTGATTGTGATTTTGATTTAAACTTATAAAAAATTCAAAATAGCAAATCCAAAATGGCGGATTTTCTTATTTACTACCCGATTTGTCTTAAACTTGAAATATTACATTACTTAAGGTCATTTAACAAAAATTTTTACTCAAACTTAAAAGAATCAAAATGGCCGATACAAAATTTTGTCATAACGTTATATGCGCGGCAACACTGTCTGTAAATAGTAGTAACTAGTAGCCTGCTATATTCGAACATAAGTAAGGTCAAACATTATCCTTTAGTAAGAGGTAAAGTTCGAACCAAGTAATTGCGCATGCCTCAAATAAAGGATATTTATTGAAAAATGGGACATGCATAAAGTCGGAATAGGACAACTGGGCGCCGCCAACTCGGCGCCGCTAACTGGGCGCCGGGCCAACTGGGCTACTGGCCAACTCGGCGCTGCCAACTGGGCGCCGGGCCAACTTGGCGCCGGACTAAAAAAAAAAAATTCGATAAAATGTGCAGATAAAAACAAAATAGATAAGTCTATTAATTATACAAAAACATCTTTCTTTAAAAAATCCTTTACGCAATTTTCTTGAAATTTGGTTTTGTTAAGTAGAGTTACAGCCCGCCCTAGCCTAATCCAACCCTGTACACAGTGCTTTACAAATGGCCTCACTAACATCGCTGCATGTATGTAATTATCTCTTCCTACTTAAATATGTCCTCACTAACATCGCTGCATATATGTAATAATATCATCTTTTATTTTAACATATGTACCCTCAATAGTTTATACATTACATTTTGTCATAACGTTATATGCGCGGCAATACTGTCTGTAAATAGTAGTAACTAGTAGCCGGCGTTATTCGAACACAAGTAAGGTCAAACATTATCCTTTAGTAAGAGGTAAAGTTCGCACCAGGTAATTGCGCATGCCTCAAATAAAGGATAATTGAGGAGCAACTGAACAAAATGCATTAAATCCAAAATATGTTGTTTTGAGAAATCTTAAAAAAAGAGCAAAGTAAGTTGGAACCAAAATTAAGATGATGTTCATATTTGCCTATGGCTATTCTGAATGGATTTAATGCGCTTTGATTGAATTGGGTTGTTTTTATTATAGATTGACAAAAAAGCAAAACATTTTCATAATTACCCCAAAAATCACAAAAAGTAGATTTAATGCATTTTGGTCAGTTGCTCCTCAATTGAAAAATGGGACATGCATAAGGGAATACAACTAAACGACCGATTTACCATATACACACTACAGTTTGCTGACGACCAAGTAATTGTGGCTAATGATAAAGAAGACATGGAGTATTTGATGGAAAAGTTAACAGAAGAATACCAAAAGTGGGGATTAACAGTGAACGTGGACAAGACACAGTACTTATGTATTGGAAACGAATCCATTGAGTTAGTACTAGAAAATGGACAAACAATATCTCCATGCATTGAGTATGTATACTTGGGTGTCACATTTGATAAGACAGGAACAGAATGTAAAGAATTGGAAAAAAGAATAGTAAAAGCAAAAAAAATTATTGGATGTCTTAACAGTATTTTATGGAGCAGATAGATAAAAAAGAATGTAAAATTTAACATATATGAAACAATGGTCAAAAGCACGCTGTTGTATGGAATAGAGACTTGTCGCGTAACAGAAAAATACAAAACAGAAATGGAAAGTGTCGAAATGGATGCAGTAAGAAAATCAATGAGAATATCTAGAATAGATCACATAAGAAATGAGATCATAAAAGAAAGAATGGGAATCGAGGGAAGCATAACGGATGACATCACTAAAAGGCAACTGATATGGTACGGCCATGTACAACGGATGAAGGACGAAAGATTACCAAAGCAGGTCCTAGAATGGCAACCAATAGGGCGCAGAAAAAGAGGGCGTCCTAAACTAGAATGGCAACAATCAACCCAAAGATCAAGGAGTCAAAAGAATCTGACAGAGGATGATTGTCAGGATCGAAGGAGGTGGAGAATAGGCGTCGGACAACGTAGAAAAACGTTCTAAACCGACATAGTAGTACATGCATAAGGTCGGAATGAGACAACTGGGCGCCGCCAACTCGGCGCCGCTAACTGGGCGCCGGGCCAACTGGGCGCCGCTAACTGGGCGCCGGGCCAACTGGGCCCCGGGCCAACTCGGCCCGGATAACTTGGCGCCGGACTAAAAATTTTTTTTCGATAAAATGTGCAGGTAAAAAACAAAATAAATAAGTCTATTAATTATACAAAAACATCTTTAAAAAATCCTTTACGCAATTTTCTTGAAATTTGGTTTTGTTAAGTAGAGTTAAAGCCCGCGCTTGCCTAATCCAACCCTGTACACAGTACACTGCTTTACAAATGTCCTCACTAACATCGCTGCATGTATGTAATTATCTCTTCCTACTTGAATATGTCCTCACTTACATCGCTACATATATGTAATAATATCATATTTTATTTTAAAATATGTACAGGAACGGAATCAGAAAATTTGTCACCTGTGACAAACCCTCAATAGTTTATACATAACATTTTGTCATAACGTTATATGCGCGGCAACACTGTCTGTAAATAGTAGTAACTAGTAGCCTGCGTTATTCGAACACAAGTACACAAGTTGTTTGCAAATATGCTGTTTTGAGAAAAACTTAAAAAAAGAGCAAAGTAAGTTGGAACAAAAATTAAGATGATGTTCATGTTATCCTATGGCTATTCTGAATGGATTTAATGCGCTTTGATTGAATTGGGTTGTTTTTATTATAGATTGACAAAAAAGCAAAACATTTTTATAATCAGCCCGAAAATCACAAAAAGTGGATTTAATGCATTTGGGTCAGTTGCTCCTCAATTAAAAAATGGGACATGCATAAGGTCGGAATCGGACAACTGGGCGCCGGGCCAGCTTGGCGGCGGACTAAAAAATTATACAAAAACATCATCTTTAAAAAATCCTTTACGCAATCTTCTGGAAATTTGGTTTTGTTAAATATAGTTAAATCCATTAAGTCGAGTGTTAAAATTTGGTAGATGTAGTGTTTGGTAACCGGGTAACACTACAATTTACGTTTTTTATTACAACAATGGCGGATCCAAATTGGCGGATTTCTTTAATTTTAAACCGATTTTTCTCAAACTTGAAAGTTTGCAATGCCTGAGATCACTTAACACAGATTTATTCTCAAACTAGATAATAAAAGATAGAGATATTATTTATACAAAAACATCTTTAAAAAATCCTCTACGCAATTTTCTTGAAATTTGGTTTTGTTAAGTAGAGTTAAATCCATTAAGTCGATTGTTGAAATTTGATAGGTGTAGTGTTTGGCAACCTGGTAACACTACAATTTACATTTTTTATTACAACAATGGCGAATCCAAAATGGCGGATTTTCTAATTTACAAACCGATTTGTCTCAAACTGGAAATATTAAATTGGTTAAGGTTATTTAATACAAATACAATTTTTTCTTCAATCTTAAAAAAATCAAAATGGCGGATCCAAAATGGCGGACTTTCTTATTTATAAACCGATGTGTATCAAATATAAAAATTGGCGGTGTTTCAAGTCGCTGATTGTGATTTTGATTTAAACTTATAAAAAATTCAAAATAGCAAATCCAAAATGGCGGATTTTCTTATTTACTACCCGATTTGTCTTAAACTTGAAATATTACATTACTTAAGGTCATTTAACAAAAATTTTTACTCAAACTTAAAAGAATCAAAATGGCCGATACAAAATTTTGTCATAACGTTATATGCGCGGCAACACTGTCTGTAAATAGTAGTAACTAGTAGCCTGCGATATTCGAACATAAGTAAGTAAGGTCAAACATTATCCTTTAGTAAGAGGTAAAGTTCGAACCAGGTAATTGCGCATGCCTCATATAAAGGATATTTATTGATAAATGGGACATGCATAAAGTCGGAATAGGACAACTGGGCGCCGCCAACTCGGCGCCGCCAACTGGGCGGCAGGCCAACTGGGCTCCGGGCCAACTCAGCGCTGCCAACTGGGAGCCGGGCCAACTTGGCGCCGGACTAAAAAAAATTTTTTCGATAAAATGTGCAGATAAAAACCAAGTCTATTAATTATACAAAAACATCTTTAAAAAATCCTTTACGCAATTTTCTTGAAATTTGGTTTTGTTAAGTAGAGTTAAAGTCCGCCCTTGCCTAATCCAACCCTGGACACAGTACCCTGCTTTACAAATGTATGTATGTAATTATCTCTTCCTACTTAAATATGTCCTCACTAACATCGCTGCATATATGTAATAATATCATCTTTTATTTTAAAATATGTACAGGAACGGAATCAGAAAATTTGTCACCTGTGGCAAACCCTCAATATTTTATACATTACATTTTGTCATAACGTTATATGCGCGGCAATACTGTCTGTAAATAGTAGTAACTAGTAGCCTGCGTTATTCGAACACAAGTAAGGTCAAACATTATCCTTTAGTAAGAGATAAAGTTCGCACCAGGTAATTGCGCATGCCTTCAACAAAGGACAATTGAGGAGCAACTGACCAAAATGCATTAAATCCAAAATATGTTGTTTTGAGAAAACTTTAAAAAAGAGCAAAGTAAGTTGGAACCAAAATTAAGATGATGTTCAGGTTTGCCTATTGGATTGTTTTTATTATAGATTGACAAAAAAGCAAAACATTTTTATAATTAGCCCGAAAATCACAAAAAGGGGATTTAATGCATTTGGGAATGGGACAACTGGGCGCCGCCAATTAGGCGTCGGACTAAAAAAAAAATTTTCGATTAAATGTGCAGATGAAAAACAAAATAGATAGGCCTATTAATTATACAAATACATCATCTTTAAAAAATCCTTTACGCAATCTTCTTGAAATTTGATTTTATTAAGTAGAGTTAAATCCATTAAGTCGAGTGTTAAAATTTGGTAGGTGTAGTGTTTGGTAACCGGGTAACACTACAATTTACGTTTTTTATTACAACAATGGCAGATCCAAAATGGCGGATTTCTTTAATTTCAAACCGATTTTTCTCAAACTTGAAAGTTTGCAGTGCCTGAGATCACTTCATACATATTTATCCTAAAACTAGATAATAAAAGATAGATAACAAAATAGATAAGTATATTATTTATACAAAAACATCTTATCTTATCTTTGCGCAATTTTCTTGAAATTTGGTTTTGTTAAGTAGAGTTAAATTCATTAAGTCGAGTGTTGAAATTTGATAGGTGTAGTGTTTGATAACCTGGTAACACTACAATTTACGTTTTTTATTACAACCATGGCGAATCCAAAATGGCGGATTTTCTAATTTACAAACCGATTTGTCTCCAACTTGAAATATTACATTGGTTAAGGTCATTTTATAGAAATACATTTTTTTCTTCAATCTGAAAAAAATCAAAATGGCGGATCCAAAATGGCGGACTTTCTTATTTATGAACCGATGTGTATCAAATATAAAAATTGGCGGTGTTTCAAGTCGCTGATTATGAATTTGACTTAAAAATTCGAAATGGCGAATCAAAAATAGCGGAATTTCTTATTTACTAACCAATTTCTCTCAAACTTAAAATATTACATTGCTTGAGGTCATTTAACACAATTTTTTAATCAAACCTAAAAAATCAAAATGACCAATCCAAATCGCGGACTTTGTTATTTATGAACCAATGTGTATCACATATAGAAATTGGCGGTGTTTCATGTCGCTGATTATAATTGTTGACTTTAACTTTCAAAATGGCCGATCCAAAATGACGGACTTTCTTATTTATAAACCGATCTGTATCAAATATAAAAATTGGCGGTGTTTCAAGTCGCTGATTATGATTTTTACTTAAACTTATAAAAAAGTTCAAACAGGCAAGTCCAAAATGGCCGATTTTCTTATTTACTAACCGATTTGTCTCAAACTTGAACTATTACATTACTTAAGATCATTTAGCACAATTTTTTACTCAAACTAAAAAAATCAAAATGGATAATCCAAAATGGCGAACTCTCTTATTTATGAGCCGATGTGTATCAAATATAAAAATTGGCGGTATTTCAAGTCGCTGATTCTGATTTTGACTTAAACTTATAAAAAAATCAAAATGGCGGATCCAAAATGGCGCACTTTCTTATTTATGAACCAATGTCTATCAAATATAGAAATTGGCGGTGCTTCAGTCGCTGATTATAATTTTTGACCTAAACCTATAAAAAATGCAAAATGACGAATCCAAAATGGCAGACTTCCTTATTTACTAACTGATTTGTCTCAAACTTGAAATAGTACATTGCTTAAGATCATTTAATACAATTTTTTATTAAAACCTAAAAAATCAAAATGGCGGATCCAAAATGAAAGAGTTTCTTATTTACTAACCGATTTGTCTCAAACTTGAAAGATTGCAGTGCTTAAGGTAACCTAATACAATTTTTAACTTAAACTTAATAAAAAATGGCATTTCATTTAGAAATCGATTTTTATTAAATTTAGAACTTTGTAGTGTTTAACGTCGTTGAATATGATTTTTGACTCACTTAAAAAGATTGTTAAATTAAAAATATTAAATAAAACTTTTTAGCCAAGTTCTCATTTTTTCTCTGCTAAGTAATAGTTACTCTTAGTTAAAATATTTTATTTTTTCTTAATGGAAAGAGTTAAACTTCTGGAGAAATGGCAGGAATAATTTAAAAAAGTAACTCCATATCTATAAAAAAAATATATAAAAAAAATTCTTCTTCCTGCTTTCGAGTTGCAGTATATTCTAAAAATTACAAACATTCTATTGCGAAAAAATATTAAAACAAAATTCAATTCAATGTGGAAAATATCTAAAAATAAATGTGCATCCATGACGGATCTGGTACTTTCCTAGCTGACCTATTAGCACACTTCAAGTGAAGCCATGATATATCAGCCTTGAAAACAGTTTTTTGTAAAAAGCTAAGAAACTAAAGCTCCTACGAAGTTTTTGGTAAAAACACAAATTATTGAGCAAAATGCAGTCTACTATATTCCGAAAATCGGTTAGTAAATAAGACAGTCCGCCATTTTGAATTTTTTATAAGTTTAAGTCAGAAATCATAATCAGCGACAATTTCTATATTTGATACACATCGGTTCATAAATAAGAAAGTCCGCCATTTTGGATCGGCTACTTGGATTTTTTTAAGTTTTGAGTAAAAAATTGTATTAAATGACCTTAAGCAATGTAAATATTTCAAGTTTGAGACAAATCGGTTTGTAAATTAGAAAATCCCCCATTTTGTAATTTGTAAACGTAAATTGTAGTGTTACCAGGTTACCAAACACTACACCTATCAAATTTCAACACTCGACTTAGTGGATTTAACTCTACTTAACAAAACCAAATTTCAAGAAAATTGCGTAAAGGATTTTTGAAGATGTTTTTGTATAAATAATATACTTATCTATTTTGTTCTTTATATTTTATTATCTAGTTTGAGCATAAATCTGTATTAAGTGATCTCAGGCACTGCAAACTTTCAAGTTTGAAAAAAATCGGTTTAAAATTAAAGAAATCCGCCATTGTTGTAATAAAAAACGTAAATTGTAGTGCTACCCGGTTACCAAACACTACACCTACCAAATTTTAACACTCGACTTAGTAGATTTAACTCTACTTAACAAAACCAAATTTCAAGAAGATTGCGTAAAAGATTTCTTAAAGATGATGTATTTGTATAATTAATAGACCTATCTATTTTGTTTTTCATCTGCACATTTTACCAAAAAAAATTTTTTTAGTCCGGCGCCAAGTTGGCCCGGCGCCCAGTTGGCAGCGCCGAGTTGGCCCGGCGCCCACTTAGAGGCGCCGAATTGGTGGGGCCCAGTTGTTTCATTCTGACCTTATGCATGTCCCATTTTTCAATTGAGGAGCAACTGACCAAAATGCATTAAATCCACTTTTTGTGATTTTCGGGCTAATTATAAAAATGTTTTGCTTTTTTGTCAATCTATAATAAAAACAACCCAATTCAATCAAAGCGCATTAAATCCATTCAGAATAGCCATAGGCAAACATGAACATCATCTTAATTTTGGTTCCAACTTACTTTGTTATTTTTTAAAGTTTTTCTCAAAACAACATATTTTGGATTTAATGCATTTTGGTGAGTTGCTCCTCAATTATCCTATATTTGAGGCATGCGCAATTACCTGGTTCGAACTTTACCTCTTACTAAAGGATAATGTTTGACCTTACTTGTATTTGAATAACGCAGGCTACTAGTTACTACTATATACAGACAGTATTGCCGCGCATATAACGTTATGACAAAATGTAATGTATAAAATATTGAGGGTTTGCCACAGGTGACACATTTTCTGATTCCGTTCCTGTACATATTTTAAAATAAAAGATGATATTATTACATATATGCAGCGATGTTAGTGAGGACATATTAAAGTAGGAAGAGATAATTACATGCATGCAGCGATGTTAGTGAGGACATTTGTAAAGCAGTGTACTGTGTACAGGGTTGGATTAGTCAAGGGCGAGCTTTAACTCTACTTAACAAAACCAAATTTCAAGAAAATTGCTTAAAGGATTTTTTAACACTATGGTATTATTTAACGAAGTGGTGCTCATCCCGAACCCAGTGCAGAGCAAAGATACAGAGTGTTTTATTTTTAATTGCATCTATCTCATTAAAATTCTGTATAAAATTCAAATGTAAAGCTAGAGCAATGAAACTTGGCACCGATTATAAGGACATATACGTTTTTATTTTAAGCGATAAAAAAATTCTATTAATTTATTTTCTTTCAAAAAATAAAAAATAATTTTTTTTTGAGAAATTTATGGTGTGGGTGTTGAGTAGAAAAAAAAATTAGAAGAGATTAGTTATGCGGGATACGGCAATAAAATTTAATGTGGGTATAAACAATTTGTTTCCCTTTAAAACAAAAATTGCTGGACGGGTGTGACATACACACGGTCGAAGTACAGGGTGGTTTTATTTACTAATTCGTTAGACGTAATGATATTGTAAAAAAATATATACCGAATAAAAGATACTTAGCTCCTATGTATATTTTATGGAAAGAAAAAAGAGCTAGGTTAAGCTGTTAAAAATACAGGGTGATTTCTAAAAATAAGTATAATTTTTATGATCATTTTAAGTAGTTTTATTTTATGACGACCGACGTTACCAATCACTATAGAAAACTCAGAGTCAGCACATTACAACAACACTAGTACAGCTTTTATTTTCTTAAATAAAAATTTTTGTACAGAGTGTTAGAAAGTAACTACAAAATAAAGTTTTTCGTAATTTTTTATTTTAGTGGTAAAAATTCAAAAAACTCTAGATATGTCAAATAAAGGTGTCATTGAAATCACTATATTCTCCTTTATAAATCATTTATCGGACTCTATTTTTGTATGGGCCACAACTACTTTGCTGTCATTTCTACTGTTTTTTTTTACATTATCTACTGTAGCTACTGCGTAAATAGGAATTTTGCAATGAAACTTGGCACTATTTGTCGACTTATTACAGGCTATAACACAAAAAATTAAGCTTGCGTAATTTTTTAATACGTTATAAGATACAGGGTGATATTCAAAAAAACATGTAAACAGTCTCAAATTTTTGTTCATACCGGTAATGCAGTTTAAGATACCTTCCTAATTTTACTACGTGTTATAACTAGAGGCACGTGTTTTTAACGTGGTGTGCACTGTGTTACATAATTTTGTAATGGTAAGAAAATACAGGGTGTTTCTTTTGTCAATATATAAAAAATTTTAAACACCTAAAATTTATATTTTTTAACATGAAAAAAAATTTATTGCACTAAGGCATAAAATTTTGGAAATAAAAGAAAAGTCGAAAAACGCGTTCATGAGTTACAGTAAAAAGTAAAATAAAAAAAAAACACTTTAACACCCGTTACACAGTGCCTTTAATCAATAGAAAAATTAATTTTAAACAAAATTGTCCTTGGACTTTTTCTCCTAAAGGCAAAAATACAAAAAATATTAACGATTTGCTAAACAAAGACAGTGTTCGATGGATTTAAATACCACAGCCCATATCCCCTATGATTAGGAAAGTTGTTAATATTGCGATAATTCGTTATTTTTGACTTTAAGAGAAAAAATCAATAAATAACTTTTGTCTAAAGCCAATTGTTCTTTCTATTGGTTTAACTGTACACAGGGTGTTCCATTAAAAAAATGTGGTTTTTTATCATAACTCACCTACTCATCATCTGATTTTCTTTTCGTTCATCACTATCGTAATCAGAGGAAAAAATACCACAACTTTGTCTATTTAACCGACCCTGTAGCTCTAATATTAAAGAAGTAGGTAATAGTGCCGACTTAACTCTGAACACCCTGTATATTAAAATTCAAAAATTCTACCACTCCACTTTTACTTAATTTATCAAATTTTATTAGGTTAGGCTTGGTTAGGTGTTTTTAATATTCTCCGGCGTAGACCTAAGAACATTAAGGTGTCAGTTTTTGACATATAATGTGAACAGTTTGACGTATTGACTTCATTTATATCTATTTTCGTTTAGAATACGAAATTACCTAGAAATCGATACCCCACACGAACACTTTAAATGACAATGTCTGTCCTCCTTCCTTTTGCTCCCCCACCTCCAAAAAACCGTTTTCTCAACTTTATTTTGGATTTACAAGCTATAAGGTAAAACAAACAAAAAACTGTATGCGAAATGGGTTTCATATTTAATTTATAAAACTTTTCTGTCCCACCTTAAGTACGCCCCTGTATCTGAGCCCTGCACTGGGCTCCATCAGAGCACCACTTCTAAAATGGCATCTCTAGGTGTCTACTACTTCTGTACCAAATTTCATTACGGTACGCGAAAATGCAGACAAACCCCAAAATTTCCCTCTTAGGCCCCGAACTATATTGAATGTGACAATAGCATTTTTTATTATTATTATTATTCTGTTTTACTAATGTAACACAATTTAAAACGAGGCAATGTAACAGTTTGTTAGTGTTACGTATCATGCACATTGGGCTTAATCCAGCACTGTATACAGTAACCTCCTTTACAAATGTCCTCACTAACATCGTTGCATATATGTAATAATCTCTTCTATTTAAATATGTCCTCACTAACATCGCTGCATATATGTATAATAAACTTTTTAAAGTTTTAAAATATGTTCAGGGACGGAGTCGGAAATTTGTCACCCTTGGCAAACCCCTTAATATTTTGACGCTTATTTGACAGTTTGTTATTGTTATGGTTATTTATGAGGCTGCGCAGTCGCTACTTTATCTCAGTGGCGTAGCGACAAAGCCCCGGGCCCGTGTTCTAAACAATAGTTTGTTTATCTTACTTACTTACCTTACCGTTGTTACCATATTTTTTAAATTTTTAATTTTTTATGGGCTCCTTTAATTTTTACTGTGCTTTAGCAATAGCATAAGCCCTCTTATAGTAACTTTTTTGGCCTACTAAACGGTTATCGCGATTTTTCAATTTTTTGGTACTCTAATCTACGGTAACTACTGTTTTTTTTTTAGTTTATAACTTTACTTATTTTTTATCATTATTAGTCTTCACTAAGACGAATTGCATATACCTAGTCCAAGGAACTAATGGAAATGTGAAGTAGCTTTAGGTTTAATCTTAGAGATTACTCTAAGGGAATACAAATCACCTTAAAAATGTGTTTTATTTTTTGAAAAGCCTTGTGGCGCAAAGTGGTCACATAACCTGACCACTTTGCCCCAGCATGGTTATAAAACCTTGTCTAAAATTTACTTAAAAATATCAAGGCAAAAATTAATCTTAAAAAGTTTAGTTAGTTATAACATAGGGGGAATTCGGGATGGCCCCCTTTTCGTACTTTAACATAAAATGGTATTTTTAAACAAGTTAAGACAGATTTATGTTCTTTACTGTTATGAAAACATTTAATGGATTTGGAAAATGATTTTTAAAATAATTAATTTTTAAAATATAATATAGCAACGGGGCCATCACGGGCCTATAAAGGCTTGTTGGTCCCCCATTTTGTCAAGCAATAAACATATACTAATTTAAACAATTTGGTAGTGTAAATTATTAATAAAGCTTTTTTGCATATATACCAACAGTATAACCCTATTTTTTGTCGTAAAAATCCTACTTAGTAAATTTGGCTCATATTATGTGTTTGTAGGTTAGACCCATTACTAAACTAAAAAAACCATAAAAACGTTTAAAACAATTACGTTTTATGAAAAAATCTTTTTACCTTTCCATCTATGAATACTCAAGATCCACGAAAATAGAAAATCAATTATGTTTCCCCAAATAACTATTGAATATTATTAAAAATGGGATTATAGCACCGACCACGTCTCCAAAACAAATAACACTGACCGGAACAATGTTGCAAGCTCCTCAATATTGGGATTTCCCCAGAGGACCATCAAATTAGGATGCAATTATACCCGAATTTCCCCTACATATAAATGGAATTTATAACTAGCGAAAAAAGTATTTCGTTTCTCTTGTATTAGTTATTTGGTAAACATGATTAAAAAAACAAAGAACCCTAACATTACGAGGTGTTATGATCTAATTAAACCATCCGATCCTGACAGTTAATCATTGTGCTCTTTTTGAAATCATCGCAGCACTGTAGGTCAGAGGTTGACTTATTTGTTAGTTTTGAGGGTAAAACAGCATAGGACTTAATAGGGACTTATTGCAATAAAGCCAGGCAGTAATATAGTGCCGGCCACTATTCTGACAATTTCACATTATAAGAACAGCTGTCTTCTTTCAAATTTAGGCCTTTGTATACTATAAGACTTTGATTAGACTTTCTAATTCTGTACCTACTTCGGATACGTATGGATAAACAGTGGCGTAGCGAGCAGTGTTCCGTGTCTTCGGGGAACACGGGCCAGGCATCGCAGAGTTACCAGGTAAAAATAATACAAAAAAATTTTGGTTGGAAGTTTTGGAAGACGGGCCCGGGGCTAGGTCGCTACGCTACTGGATAAGCACATGGCTGGTATTTGCATCTACACAATGCTAGATTATAGAGGTGTGATACCTTTTCCATCCTTTGGTTTTGACCTAAATAAATTTGACTTTGATAAGTTTGTTTGTGTCCCTTTTTTTAAAAATAAGTCATAGACAAACACCAACCACCCAGGGGGAGGGGGTGCTCGGGATCCGAGCCCTTCAAACCTAATTTTCCATATATATATATATATATATATATATATTTTAAGAATAAAAAAAATAGCATTAAATACGACATCATAAAGCTTTGCCACACAGGCCTCGGCCACCCCCAAGACATTTCTGGGTACGCCACTGCACAAATACGTTTTAGCCAGATCTTAAGAAGCGTAACTCTAGAGGGAGTTTACATATCTCACGGTTGCATCATAAAATAAGTACCTACCTAGGTCCGCAAAAAATGAAAAACTCGTGCAACAGGCGAAAAGTAGGTACGAAATAAATTATTTTGAGAAAAACGGACATTACAGCCAAAAATTACTGAAAATAAAAAAACATTTACGCCACAAGTAAAATTAAGGTCCGTTCAGCCTCGCAAATTTGATTAGATTAAACTTAAACTAACTGATCTTGAGCCAAATTATACGAAATTAAGAGGACATTTTCTCGATTTTTACAGTTATTCCGAAGTCCTTCACTTGTATTTTTTATAAACATTATATTTTAGGCCTTTAAGAACCTTCTCAAGTAAAAAAACATTTTTTTTTACAAATTTGAGTTAATTTAATATAATTTGTGAGGGTGAACCGACCATAAAAAAACTGGCTCAAGTTAAAAAAGTAATATAACTTTTACGGTCATAATAATAATAGACTTCAGTTTTTAGAAATTTCCCGCAAATGTAGGTATATAATACCAAAAATCATATAAAATTTGCCGCGGCCGATTGGCCGTCGGGTCAACTTGCCTCCTCCTAGCCACCATAACTAAATTGAAATCGTATTATCACCACTTTTTTAACACTATTTTAGGTGACATAATCGACGTTGCTTTCCTAACTTCATTATTTTAAAAGAATTTGAATTTGCGTAAAAATTATCACGGCCTCAGATTCAAAATATGTTGTGTCCTCATAAACCACAAATTACCAAAAATGTATATATAATGAACCAACCAATATTTTTCAAAAATTCGTGTATATATAGGTTCTATATAAAATATATAACAAATATATATCCAGAAAAGTGCAAAATTTTTGTGTCCCCATAAGCCCCGCTAGACATATATATATATATATATATATATATATATATATATATATATATATATATATATTTATCGGTTTCACAACGTTCTACGTCTTCCGATACCCAATCTCCACTCGTTTCTGTTTGCCCATAATTCATCATCTAGGCCTCCTATTCTTATTTCACTGTCTATTCCTTCTCTCCAGCTTCTCCTTGGCCATCCTCGTTTTCTTCGGCCAGTTGGTTTTCATTGTAGTATTTGTTTAGGTAGTCTTTCATCATTCATTCTTTGTACATGTCCGTACCACACCAGTTGTTTTGTTCTTATATCATCCACTAAAGTACGTTCACCCACTGTCATAATTTCTCTTATTCTTTGATTTGTAACTCTTTCTCTTTTTGATTTCCATGCTGCTCTTCTCCAATAGTCCATCTCGGTAGCGGAAAGCATTTTTTCTGTTCTATCCTTGATTGGCCATACTTCTGAGCCGTATGTAATAATACTTTTTACAATGGTGTTATATATATAGGCTTTTTGTTATGTTTTGATATACTTTGGTCCCAAATTATTCCATTTAATAAAGTTATTGCTTTTCTTCCTTGTACGTTTCGATCTTTTATAGATTTGTCTAGTGTTCGGTCAGCTATAATTTTTAGACCTAAGTATTTATACTCATCACGGGACTGAATTCGCTGCCTGGTATTTAAGATTAGATCCTGTTTCGTTCCACCGATACACATATACTCTGTCTTATCGAGATTAACCTCCAGTCCCCACCTATTGTACTCTTGTATTAGTTTTTGTGTCATATATTCGAGGTCGTCATAATTATAACGACCTCGTTTATTCTGTTTGATATCATAAAATCTTTAGATTTAAGCAAAAATTTATTTATTACTACTTACAACTCACTCAAGAATTTTCGTAAAGGAAAATATTGGCCGTGTCATCATCATCAGCTAGAAAATTTATTGATCACCTGAAAAATAGACCGGTGTACTGTGGACTGTAACTTAAAGGTGCATATTTTGTTAAATTCTTTAAAAAATCTTCCTAAAAAATTTCACCACAATTGTATTACATACAACAAAATACTTAATAATATAAAATAATGCATCCGTTTAAAATAAACCCCCTGTATATTGTACATTACACCCTAGGCCTACGTATGCCTATGGATGGTTGCTTCACCTTTAAAGTCCAATATCTGTCTAAAATCTCCGCTAACCTATTCAGTTTTTAAGTTACTTGTCTTTTATTTTCGATTTACTAGGGCATTTTGTTATTTCAGCCTTCAAGACAAACTATCCCAGAACATTAGAGAAACAGTGAGCATGGAACTTACAAGGGGCTTCAAAAGTCACGCCGGCTTATTGGAAGACAGTGTACGATCGAGGACGGTGACGCCTTCCCCCCACCAAGATCCTACCGTACGTCCCTATACTCGTAGTAATAGATTAGCTTACCAGAGGTCGTTTAGTCACGTAGAAGAAAGATATCGCTTCTAAGCATTTTCACCACTATCTATATCAACAATTCTTATTCAACAATAGCTGAGGCTTTCTTTTTGTTATTTATAAACAAGTAACAGATGGCGTATCTTATCAATTTCATCACTTGATAAAATGCCAAAACGATTTATAGTGAGTGCGTTCGAGTAGAAAACCCGTCGAGCGAGCGGGGCGTAGTGACGTCACGGACAGAACGCCCTGGTTTTCGTGGTTCAACTCGAACGGAAAAGGCATTCTAACCCTAAATTTTCGGCAGAAAATTTTTGTTTATTTTTGCAATTAAAACTGTTTGTAAATAAAAAACCCTAGATTAAAATAATCGCCTTTAAGTTTATACATGAGTGTAGCAAGGCTACAATTTGTTGAAGAATAAAAAGACACTTTGATCACGCGGTTTATTTATAGGGTATTTTTCGCACATTTGTACTCTTCTAAGTTTTTCTTTTTTTATGGCGGTTTTATGCTGGGATTATACAGATAAAAATAAAAAAAAATTCAGATTATTTCTTTATTATCTTTTATTTTTACCCTATATCTTGTAAATAGTTCAAGATATCGATATGCGGTTTTCGGCATTAATTTTTTACAAAATTCTGGCTCGTAACATATGTTAGTTTTTTTCTAGCTCCTCTGGAAATAGGCGTTTCCTATCAAAAGTGTCCGATTTGGATCACTCTGTACATAAATGAAAAAAAGCGGTAAAAGTTAAAAAAATTAGTTTAAATAAAATGGGCTTTTTATGGAAGAATACAGTGATAATTTCCTCTGGTGCAAATTACCGATAATTTGTTTTAGTGCAAATTACCGATAATTTGCTCTAGTGCAAATTATCGCTGTAATTCGTTCCCTTTTCGTCCAAATCTGCCAGTCACATTGATTTTATTGGTCAATATTTTTTTAAAGGAAATAGTCAATATAGTTCCCTCTTTTTATGGGTAAAGTTGAGACAATTTATTTATTTTATTTTATTTTAATTCATGATTTTTTTATTAGCCAAAGCTTGTCACTTTAGGTATAATTTTCCTGTGCGCTCTTTTAGTGTGTGTGGTTTTTTATGTGTGTGCTCTTTTCCTGTGTGGATATTTTCTGTGCGCTATTTTCCTACGCGATTTTTTCCTGTACCCTTATTTATAGTCGCCGCTTTGCCATTACCCACCAGAATTTGGTTAGAGAGCCGCTGGCCGATGGTTAAAGCCTCACTGGGCAATCACGGATAATTCTTAGCGCTCCGCATCGCGGCAAATTTGGAGCACCCTGGTAGTCTTTCTTCTTTCTCCTCAGAATCTTGGAAACATAATTCTACAGCAAAGTGAACTGCGTCGATGTATTTTATTTGACAAAAACACAGTAAGAAAACAGTCGTAAAAAATGTAAACAAAAGTTTAAAAGTCTAAAAAAGTAGGGTTATGTAATACGTCCGCTTTTCTCCATCCTCAAGCTCGGGTCATATCGAGCGTGCCCCGAGGTTTCGCTGGGTGTCATCTCGAACGTAAAAGGGCGTGCTCCGAGCGTCAAGTCGAACGGAAAAATGAACCTCGGGGCGCCCGGGTTGCCTACTCGAACGCACTCAGTATTGGCCGGTTTTCTATAACTTAAAGACTTAAAGAAAAAGAATTTTTATAAAGAATTTTAACTGTCTAATTTAATTTATTCTAAATACTTTGTTTTTGAGATGCTTTATGGATTTGGTTTGTTATCCATTATTTTTTTATTTTTGAATAATTTCGTAATTTGATGTTTTAAAAATATTTTCAAATAACTAATCAATTTAAAAGAAAAACTACAAAAATACTTATACACCTTGTTTCACGAACATTGAAACAGATGCCTTCTTGGGTATTGTGAGTGCGAATTAGGAGAAACGCTCGGATACGTCGATTTTGTTTGCGAGGGGGACATGTTTTGGCTATCTTGAAATTTTTGTAGCACGAACCCCCTTCGAAGGGTATACTTTACCCCTATATTTTGAATAGGGAAAGTGGGTCTAGTGATACCTTGTTTTTTGAAGGCCTTTTGAATGTCCTTACAATCGTGTAAAAATTTCAAAAATCTATCCATTAGTTTTTGAGATAATTGCCTTCAAACTTTCAAATTTAACATGGACTGATGGAATAAAAATTTAATTAGAATTTTATTATTTTTCGGATTTAATTTTTATTTTATCATTTCATGTTAAATTTAAAAATTTGAAAGCAAATATCGCGAAAACTAATCGATGGATCTTCAAAATACACGGTTGTAAGAACATTCAAAAGGCCTTCAAAACAAGGTATCACTAGACCCACTTTTCCTATTCAAAATAAAGTGGTAAAGTATACCCCTCGAAGGGGGTTCGTGCTAAAAAAATTTCAAGATGTCAAGTGTCCCCCTCGTAAACAAAATCGACGTGTCCGAGCGTTTCTCCTAATTCGCACTCTAATGTATATGTATTTTTTAATATTTTGTATTTTAATTTGTTTTGGTAGTTAAAAAAATATAATATTAACCTATATATTTCTCTTTGTTAAAAATATTGTAATACGTCATTTAAAATGAAATTTTATACTGGGATAAATAGAATAAAAAAATACAAACTTTATATAATATCTTAAAAAATTTAGTTTACCAATTAAAGTGTTGAAAAATATAAAACAAAGTAATTTACGACTAAGTTAAATTTTCATAAATCAAAACTTATATAGTTTTTGAAATTCTTGATAGCTAATTTATGCCACGGCCTTGTTAATATCGATGGTGGAGATTTAACCCAAAATAGTCTATGAAGCTTTAACTAATTCTGTTGTTCTTTATTTATTATCTTTACTTTATTATTTTTTTATTTGCACAAAAATGCTATAAATAATGTTCTTGCTATAATTATTTTACCATTTCTTTTAAGAGATGGAACAATATCTTTTGGTCTTTTCTAAAGTCTGACAAAACAAAATATCTATTATTTATTTAATGAACTAACAGTTTCGTGCAGTTGTAGTGTAGTTTTTTAGCTTTTCAAATAGAAGAATCGTCTACAAAATATGTTAAAAAAAACGCTAATACAATTTTTCATAATTTTATTATTTTTGATCGTAATGCTTATTCGATTAACACAATTATTTTTACCAGGTTTGGAACAGCATGTATGCTTTGGGTGGTACTGCAAACAAAAAAGAGCCTATGGTACAAAATGTAGTTTAAATTAAGATATAAAGTTTCTACAACACATAGGCAAACAATACGTTTTGTATTGAACCGAACCAAAAATCTGATCGTTGTTTTTGATTTATAAAATTTATTATTTATTATTTTAATAAAAAAATGATCAAAACTCATTTTTCTCGATTTAACATTTGATTAAAAAAAAACAATAAGGTTGTTTCCATCAAAAAAACTTCTGTAAATGATCTTACACATTCGTTCTTGTTTGTTTGCACCATAGAATAAAAATTATACATTTTTATAGTAGTTATTAGGCAGCATGTTTAAGTTTAAAATAGTTGATTTGATACAGGGTGTCTCGGTATTCCCAGTATCTGGCTTTCGTGAGTTTATTGTTCGTCACAGAGTAAAACATTTTGTTTAAAAAAATTAGTGCATATTTTGATAAGTCAACAAACTTTATCACTGCTTCAGAACAAAATATATTATTATTATTTTTTTTAATTTTCAGAGTAAGTTAAAAAATAAAAAAGTTGTAAATTTTTGACATTTACACCCTAAGAAAAAAGCCGCACGTAGAAATTTTAAGTTTTGAGAAAAACGGGTTTTTTTATTTTCGTGTAATTTTGACATAAAAAGTAAAAAAATTAAAAATCAAACAAGTTTCATGGCTAATCGGGCAAAAAGGAGTTTTTTGTTTCCCTTATATTTTTCCGTGGGTAGCTTGAAAGCTTAACCTCACGGGGGTCCAAGATCTAATGGACACCTAATAAGTGTTGACAGTTAACCGTTTCGTCCTTATGGGACTCCTCAGAACACTGCTGGTCAAGTGACAAATCCTGCGAAGTTAATCAGACGGTTTTGTCTCTAATTAAATGTAATTAGTGAGCGAACTATAGCAAGAGGCGCCATCTACCGAGATACGAGAGAAACAAAAAACCAAAAGCAGGGAAAAACACTGCTATACAATATCGATCAATGAAAAGATCGAATGCAAATAAAAGAAAACAACTATAGTCCGTGACCTACGACAGCTCTTTGTCTTTTCAGGCCGGATCAACGCATTTTGCATTTTTACCCGTCATCAAGACAGTGAGCGTCAATCAACGGAATTTTTAAGCCAAATAATACTAACAAACGTGAAATTTCGTATCTTGGACCCCCGTGAGGTTAAGATTTCAAGCTACCCACGGAAAAATATAAGGGAAACAAAAAACTCCTTTTTGCCCGATTATCCATGAAACTTGTTTGATTTTTAAATTCACGGGTACGAAATTTCACGTTTGGTAAAAAAATTAAACCGCATCACTTTTTATTTCAAAACTATAAAACAATAAAAAAGTATAAAACTTTAAACCCGTTTTTCTGAAGATGTATAATTTCTACATGAGGCTTTCTTATTAGAAACGGCAGTATTTTTATAACATATTGCAAAGTGTTTTTTTAGTAACTTTTTTGGCACACATTGCATACAAATTTTGAAATTAAAAAAATAAGCGTTGATATTTTTACTACAAATGATATTTTAACGCTTTTGACTCTTCACGAATAATAAACTCAAAAAAATCAAACGCAAAGACAGCTGGCAGGTACACCCTGAACATTACATGTTGTTTTGAACTTCAATTTTCTTACAAATACTTTGTTGCATTTCTTCAGGTAACTAATAATGTAGGTGTTGGTTTTTAAAAAAACTTACTGCTTAATTTTTTGTTGCTTTTTATTTTTGATTTGGCTGTGCATGTTGCCTTTAGTTATATTTTTATAAGAATTAAATTTATGTTTTGTTAATTTAGTGAGTTATTTTTGTTTGCCCTTGTTGATAATATTTTCTTGTAAAACATTTAAAATTTAGAACTTATTGCTCAATGGGCGAAAGAAAAAAAACTTTATACCCTTGGGGTTCCAAGATTGGACACTGAAAGGCCCAGGCCAAGTGGCCCATAAAGTACAGGGTGTCCCATTTTTGATGGTATTATAAAAGAGAGGACTGGGGATTTTACATATTTTGAAACAAATTTTTTTGCCCGATTAGCCACGAAACTTGTTTGATTTTTAAATTCACGGGTACGAAATTCCACGTTTGTTAGTATTATTTGGCTTAAAAATTCCGTTGATTGACGCTTACTGTCTTGAAGACGGGTAAAAGTAAAAAAAGACGGCCTGAAAGACAAAGAGCTGTCGTAGGTCACGGACTATAGTTGTTTTCTTTTATTTGCATTCGATCTTTTCATTGATCGATATTGTATAGCAGTGTTTTCTTTCGCCTGCTTTTGGTTTTTTTGTTTCTCTCGTATCTCGGTAGATGGCGCCTCTTGCTATAGTTCGCTCACTAATTACATTTAATTAGAGACAAAACCGTCTGATTAACTTCGCAAGATTTGTCACATCGACCAGCAGTGTTCTGAGGAGTCCCATAAGGACGAAACGGTTAACTGTCAACACTTATTAGGTGTCCATTAGATCTTGGACCCCCGTAAGTTTAGCTTTCAGGCTACCCTCGGAAAAATATAAGGGAAACAAAAAAACTCCTTTTTGCCCGGTTAGCCACGAAACTTGTTTGATTTTTAAATTCTCGGGTACGAAATTCCACGTTTGTCAAAAAAAAATATGTTAAAGGTTTTTTTTAGCCCTTGTAGTTTTAAGCTACGAGGGAAAATTTAAAAATTCGGAATCCCAGAAATCCATTGTTAGGACATATCTTCAATTCTTTTAAATTTTCTCCACAAAAAGTTATTTATGTCAGTAAAATGATCGTCGAGTCGAATTCGAGATTTTTTTCAATTTTTTTTTTATAGCTAGGGTTAATTGGGGGAAAAAAGTCTAGGTCCATATTTAACTTATTCATTTCATTCAAACGTTTTTTCATGTTTGATTTCATAAAATTTTTAAATTCAAGCAATACATTTATTTTTACTACTTAATGAATTTTTTAGTCACTTAATTGAGAATTACCGCCTGTGCACTTTGTTTGTTCGCAAAAGAAAAGTTTGGTTTTTTAGCAAAATGAAGCTATTAAGAAAATTCAGCATGTTACTCTTTATTTAAAAAATAGACCGTTGGACCCAAGCCCAGAGCACTGCATAGTCAGAGACACCTTGTTGAAAAATATTAGCAAGGTCAACGCAATTGCGTTTGTTTTGCCCTCGCAACACACCTACGTTGCCAAAGGAAAAAACGTAATTTTAGATTTTTGTGGCAGATTAAAAAAAATGCTCGGACACGACGATTAAAATTAAAGTTAAAAAAGATACGATCATATGTACAAAGTTTCCCCAAAAAAAGATATGTTATCATCTAACATTTTTTTTAGGGAGCACCCTAACTTTCTTCCTTCTCTAAGCCAATGTAAACATTTTCTATATAGCAGTAAACCCATTGACTTCTATAAGGCCCTTAAAGGGCCTTATACAACTCAAAGAGTAAACCTAACTTAAAGTAAAAAAAAAAAACTTTATAATCGCTTGCAGCTTACAAATGTAAGTGTCTTGGTTTGGGGATAATATAAGTGGTATTTTTTTAAACTGATTGATTAATTGATGATTGACATAGTGTGAGTGTGTATTGTTGACATTGATTTTAGTATATTTTTAATACTATTTTAAGGAACTTGTTATTGATTATACACTGTGTCCCATTTAAAACTTTCCACCCGGGATTTCTCGAGAACTGCTGAAAATTTTTAAAATGCCGAGACACGTCGATTTTGTTTGCGAGGGGACACTTTTTGGCTATCTTGAAATTTTTGTAGCACGCACAACCTTCGCGGGGTATACTTTACCCCAATATTTTTAATAGGGAACCGTGTAAAAATTTAGAAAATCCATCCATTTGTTTTTGAGATCCAGTGCAGTCCGCTTATAACGAACCCGTTTATAGCGAACTTCTGGTTAATACGAACCTTTTTTCTTTATACGAAAAATCATCCATAAATACTCATGTATTGTCTTACTGGTTATAACGATCCCGCTTATAGCGAACTTCCGGATATAGCGAACCTAATTTGAATAATCTAGAATATGTATTTTTCTTTTAAAACGAACTTTATATACGGCAACGACACGAATGGTTGCACAAGACCCAGAATATGATCACGAGTATGAATTCGATAATGATATGCTTGATTTAGTAGAAGAACAGGCTAAGAGAAAAATGTGTGACTTCGAATTTAACGATTATGTGACTATTGATAAAGACATTGTAGCAAGAGAAACGTTGACTGATGAGCAAATTATAATCTCTCCGTAACCTCAAACATGGTTTCAAGTGATAATGACGAAGACAATGATGATCCTGTTCAAGATAATTCTGTTGAAGTCACTAAGGTTTATGTTCCAACCATTCGTGAAATGGAAAAAAATTTTTCGAAAACTCGTAATTTTTTGGAATCACGCCAAGTTCCTGATAAAATATGGGCATCATTTTGTAACCTTGAAAGCTGTATAAACAGGGAATATTTTTCAAGTAGAAATGTACAAACAAAAATTATGGATTTCATAATAAAAAAAAGATTTAGGCTTCTTTTATGTATGTATTACAACCACCATATTATGTACTTTACATATTTATATGTATAAAAATAATAATTAACGTCTTTATTCGTATGTATTCTGCCTTTTTCTAAAAATATAAAAATGTATAGTATTTTTTGTAATATTTTTAGTTTTCTTAATCTTGGATACTATCAAAAAAAGAAACACAAAAAATTAAACAAAATTTATTTATTACTGTTCATAACGAACGTCGGATATAACGAACCGTATTTAGTTTATTTTTGAGGTTCGTTATATCCGGACTTCACTGTATTTGCTATCAAATTTTTAAATTTGACATGGAATGATAAAATAAAAATTAAATCCAAAAAATATAAAATTTTAATTAAATTTTTATTTTTTCAGTTCATGTTAAATTTGAAAGTTTGAAGGCAATTATCTCAAAAACTAACGGATAGATTTTTGAAATTTTTACACGGTTGTAAGGACATTCAAAAGGCCTTCAAAACAAGGTATAACTAGACCCACTTTCCCTATTCAAAATATGGGGGTAAAGTATACCCCTCGAAGATTGTGCGTGCTACAAAAGTTTCGGGATAGCCAAAAAGTGTGCCCCCCGCAAACAAAATCGACATGTCTCGGCATTTTTAAAAATTTTCAGCAGTTCTCGAAAAATCCCGGGTGGAAAGTTTTAAATGGAGCATAGTGTAATTATTTATTGCACTAATAGCTTGTTAATTGAATTTGGCATTAGAATAACAAAAATGAAATATGTTTTAGGTGACTACATTAGCTCGTATTCAGCAGAGTCTATCCCAGCAAAATTTGATTGATGCCTTTCAACTGGCCTTATCGGCCGAAAACTTGAACTTTGTGATATTTGTGTGCGAAAGGGTGGATATAAATAAGGTAAATATGTAACGTTTTATAAAAAATACAAATTATATTAAAATTGATGCCAAAGAAAATCCAAAGAAGAAAAAAAAACCCTTGCTTAAAACTGTAATTTTTTACCGCACCAGAAAAAAAATATGAAATTCAGTTTAACGGTTAAATTATCCGTAAAAAAGCAGTTTATAACATAATAAAATCATCAATCATAAATATAATATATATCTTTCCAAAATACACTTTTTAAAATTAAATTATATAAATATTAATTTCTTGAAACTTGCTCATAGTGAGGTGCAGTCAGTTTTTTCCTATTCCCCTCGAGTTAACCAAAACTCCAACCAAATCAAAAAGTTCTCAAAATGAAATATCTTGTTCGGTTTATCTAATAATAATTGTTAATATAATTTCTATTTTTTTTGTAGGTGTTTGAGAAGGAAGAGCTGTCACAAAATATACTGCTAGCTTTGATTCAGCAGTTAAGCATGGAGTTGCACAAAAATTCTGATATTAAATTAAGGTAAGGCTCTAACCATTTTTTTTATATTCACAGTATACAACCAGTACCTTTGGATTTATTAAGTTGTTAGTTAATCTATCTAAATATTCTATTTAGCCTTCTTCGATCCACTTTCTATCTTCTACTCTTCTGTCTGTCGCCGTGTTTATGCATCTAGTTGCCACATGTTTCTTCAAATCCTCCGCCCATTTCATTTGGGGTCTTCCCCTACTTCTTTTATTTTCCCAAGGTTAGTTTACAATACATTATTTGTTCCATCGATCTTCTTTCTCTCTCATATTATGACCGACAAATTTCTATTTTAATTTTGTCTTTCTATTAATCTTTGAGCTTTTGTTACTTTATCCGTGTTTGATTTTGTGTCCAGCTCTGGGATACATAGGTAAGTACAGAAATGATACATTGGTTATTTACTTTTGTTTTGAGGTACTAAAGATATTTTTTATTATGTTGCTTAATTGACCGAATGCTGCCCAGGCTGCATTCATATCCTCAATACATAAAAAAGGAAACAAGCTGGATTGTAACAATTACAAAGGAATTTCAGTCACCAGCACTCTAAGTAGATTGTACGGTACGATTCTTAGAGATCTAATAGAGAATGATTTTCATGAACAAGAAGAAGAAGAGCAAAGTGGGTTTCGTGCAGGCAGATCTTGTAGTGATAATGTTTTTTGTCTTAAACAAGTAATTGAGAAAAGAAGCGCCAGAAATATAGAGACTCATGTTACCTTTGTGGACCTACAAAAAGCATATGATACCGTTCCAGTAGAAAAATTATGGACGGTGTTGGAACAAACTAATATCAATCATACATACATAAAAGCGATAAAAGAACTATACAAAAGGTCAAAATCTAAAATTAAAATTGGAAATCGACTTTCAAAAGAATTCCTAGTAACAAAAGGCTTAAGACAGGGATGTTGTATCTCTCCAACTCTTTTTAAAATATATATCGCAGTGGCTCTAAAAAACTGGAAACGTAAAGTGCACGGCATGGGAATACAACTTAACGACCGATTTACTATATACACACTACAGTTTGCTGACGACCAAGTAATTGTAGCTAATGATAAAGAAGACATGGAGTATATGATGAGAAAGTTAAAGGAAGAATACCAAAAGTGGGGACTAACAGTGAACGTGGACAAGACACAGTACTTATGTATTGGAAACGAATCCAGTGAGTTAGAACTAGACAATGGACAAACAATATCTCCATGCAATGAGTATGTATACTTGGGTGTCACATTTGATAAGACAGGAACAGACTGTAAAGAATTGGAAAAAAGAATAGTAAAAGCAAAAAAGGTTATTGGATGTCTTAACAGTATTTTATGGAGCAGAGGAAAAGAAAGAATGTAAAATTTAACATATATGAAACAATGGTAAAAAGCACGCTGTTGTATGGAATAGAGACTTGTCGCGTAACAGAAAAATACAAAACAAAAATGGAAAGTGTCGAAATGGATGCAATAAGAAGATCAATGAGAATATCTAGATTAGATCACATAAGAAATGAGATCATAAAAGAAAGAATGGGAATCGAGGGAAGCATAACGGATGACATCACTAAAAGGCAATTGATATGGTACGGCCAAGTACAACGGATGAACGACGAAAGATTACCAAAACAGGCCCTAGAGTGGCAACCAGTGGGGCGCAGAAAAAGAGGACGTCCTAAACTAGAATGGCAACAGTCAATCCAAAGATCAATGAGTCAAAAGAATCTGACAGAAGATGATTGTCAGGATCGAAGGAGGTGGAGAATAGGCGTTGGACAACGTAGAAAAACGTTCTAAACCGACATAGTAGTATGCTGCCCAGGCCAATCTTACTCGTCTCTTGATTTTAGCTGTTCAGTTTCCTTTTTTTAATTTAATTATTTGTCCCAGGTATATTTTCACTTAAGCCTTTATTTTTAGCTGCTGTATCCAGTTCTTCCAGCATTTTTATCAGTTCTTCTTTCTTATCTGTTATTAAGGCGATATCATCAGCATATCTTGGGTGGCTCAAGTACTATCCGCTTACTTTGATGCCTATTTCTTCCCAATCTAAGTTTTTAAAAACATTTTTTATGACCTAACACCTCTTCTTATGGGGTTTGGATCGACGGATAATGTCAAAATTCACTCTTTTTTTTCAGATTTATAAGAGCCGCGTTCGTAAACCTGCAGTACGACTTTCCCCAGACGAAACAGTTTGTCCCCAAAGTATTAAAAGACCTCTCGAAGCAGTTGTCGGCGTATATGCAGTCGAATCCCCCGCTTTCCAAGATGACTGACGCCAGATTGTTAAAGATGGCGGTCGATAGCGTATTCAGTAAGTGAATGCACTAAAAAAGAATTGTGATTTTTTTTGTACGTAAAGTAATGTCATGCCTATCCGTATTGACAGTTTTGTAATAACTAGTGTTGAAAAAGAGAGATCGGAATGTTAGTTTTTCTAATCCCGACACGTAATTGTACATGATAATTTCAAATGAACCCAAAAGCTAAACGAGTCGTTAAATACCGAGATGAATTCCATCAAAGGAGCATGCGCCAAAATTAACGTCAAAATGTCTAATTTAAATTATTGGCGCGAATACCGGGATTGGCGCGAGATCGAAGAGCTTAACGTATAATAAAAAATTCAAGGTATAAAATAATGGTCAATTCTAATTTTTAGGTATGATTTTATGTAGGTATCGGGTGGTTTTTTATAACCTGAGCACTCAGCAACTTTATCATTGAAAATAAAGGGCTATAATAAATTGTAGATTTTTTTTGGTTAATTATGACAACTTTAAAAGCCAACATAATTTTTTTCTATCCGTCACCATGTACAGGGTGTCCCAAATTCGATGTTTTTTGGGAGGTTTCGGGTATTTCTAGAGGGACTAAAAAAACCTGATCCCCCTTTGCGACACTCAAATTTCAAAAGAAGCTTAACTGTGAAAATCGCATTTTGATATAGCAAGCCGTTTTTAAACTACGGGGTGTTTCTAAAAAGTCTGCATTTTGGGAAGGGGTCTATAACTTGTTTATTTATTAATATTTTTTATTTCTGTGAAAACATTCCAAGAGGAATTAAACTGTAAAATTAAATTTCATTTGTCACGTTTAGTTTTTGAGATATCACATAAAATTATTTTTTTTTATTTTTACCACATATTTTAGTTTGCTTAATGGGTTTAAAATATTTTAATATTATAAAATTATAAAAATAAAAAAATTATAAAGAGGTGGTTAAAAAATAAAAATAAAGAAAACAATAAAAAAATAAAAAATTAAAATATTGAGTGTGATACATCATTTTAAAGGAAATTTTAAGCTGATTTTAAAAATCGAATAAAAAGAGAGTTATTCTGTAAGAAAAATAACAACTTTATGCAATATTTTAAAAACCAAAACAGATAAATAAAAACCGTTTACATCTGTCAATTCTTCAAGAAAAGATCTATAAGAAAGCTATTTACACAAAAGCAAAATGCAGACAAAAACACTCCGTAGCTTAAAAACGGCTTGCTATATCTAAATGTGGTTTTCACCTTTAGGCTTCTCTTAAAATTTAAGCGTCGCAAAGAGGGCTCAGTTTTTTCTATTTCCCCTAGAAATACCCGACACCACAAAAAAAACAACGAATTTGGGACACCCTGTACAGGGTGTGACAATGAAGTCGATTTTTTGAGAGGGAACACCTTGTATATTTTTGCATTTTAAGATTCGTCTTTTCTTTTTGATTTCAAAAATTTACAATATCTATGTGCTGCGATTAATATTTTTTGAGGTATATGTTTTGCCATGGGAGTATTGACAAATTTAAATGCGCTAAATCTTAAACAATGTTTATCGTAGCATAGACATACAGTAGAACCCCGATGACAGTGTTTATTCAAATTAAATTGGGCACTAAATAATTTGTCACACAACTTGCACGTCACCGGCATTTTCACAGCACAAAAACGGCGCATTTTCATCAAAAAGAACTGGGAATTATTAAAGTTTTGCTGTATAAAACCATACTGAAATATCACTCAGTTGATTGGTTGGCAGAAGTGACAGATCAACGCTTGCGCACGTCTTGGAATTCATCTCGGTATTTAACGACTCGTAAAGCTAAAGCGTATTAAAACCATTAATCGACAATGACTGCTACAAGCGTGCCGATTATTGGATTCAATTGAATCCAAACGTATCGCTTAATGAAATTTAAAGGGACTGCTGGTGATTAGACGTCAAAATTTCAAAAATCAAAATTTCTGATCCCTTGTATAAAAATACAGAATCAACTTAAAAATTGTTTAAAATACATTTTTGAGTTAAGTGGATTTAGTTTTACAAAAACACCAAAAATAAAAAAAAACGACTGACATTCGATGCTTTTCGAGGGCTTCAGGTGTTTCTAGGGGATATTATGTAAATTACTAAATTTGATATAGTTATTAATTGATCTGATTGTCTATATTTTATAAAACTGTCAATACACACCACTAGGTTTAAGTTAGACGATATATGGAACTACATTGGAGATAATGCTAAAACCTTTGACTGAGTAAAGAATCTTCATTTAACATTCAACAAGTCATATTAAATTCTGCCATGACCAATATGTTCTCAATGAACAAGGTCTTTATACTTTTACACAGGTTGCCTACAGAATTTGACCAGTCATGTGAACTTAACTGGACGACTTTAGCTGCGTCATCGGGTTTCAATAAAACAAATGGTTTAGGGCCACCTGGTGACGTAGATTTTTTAATCTGATTACAGTAGGCCAGTCACGTTAAATGACCTTTGAAATTCTATAGGTGAATCAAGGTCTGTAGAGGATAGGTTACCTGGTAACTTTCTGACCAATCAGAGCCAGTTGTTGAGCGTGGGAAATGACGTCACCCGGAGTGCCCATTTAAATAATAAGCATTTAGTATATAGTCTTTGTCATACGCATTTACACTTTTGTGACTTTAACATGAAATAAAAATATTTCCTAACCAGAAATATATTAAAAGGTAAATATGTCATGTTGGTATTAAATTAATGGTAAAACTGTCATTGTTTCTGGATAAAAAGTTGCTGACTGTAGGTTGACAAAAAAAAACGCAAAAATAAAAACAACTAAAGACATGCCATTTTTCAGATTTTTTTTTGTTGCTCTCAGTACGCATATGATTAATAAAGAGGTTGGAAATGTCACAAAAGTGTAACTGCCTATGGCAAGGACTATAGTAGGAAATCTTCAAGTTTCTTGAGTTGCTTTATTGATTTAAATGTATGTTTTTATTATTTTTCTTAAACTGTCTTTAATAATAATATTCATAAAATACATCAACTAGCTTAAATATAAAACTTACCTTATACCAAATATCCCAAATCCACAATGTCTTGGTAAGCTTTTAGCTTCATAAGTCCGTTAAAATAACCACAAGTAGAAAGTATAAGTAAACTAGAACAACTATTTAAAGTTTTTAAATTAAAATTGTCCGAAAAAACACCACAAATGTAAAAAATATACCATCGAAGATTAAAAATACTTAAAAACACATGTAAATATAGCGCTTTTATCAAATCTTGGCACTCCGAATGACGCGCTGTCACCTCTCACAACGCTTCGACCATAAGCCGTTTTCAAGCGAATAACTAGTATTTACTGGTATTTACCACTGGCGTTCAAGCGGCCTTGGTAAATAGCACTCTTTGAAGAGTGATGTCACGAATGAGCCCTTTGTACGTCATCGTTTATTACCGGTAATTACCACACTTTTGAGGAAGGTTATAGGGTTTTCTAACCTCAGAATCATTTGTTTTGTTTCTTTTTCGGAAAAATTTTCCGTGAATTTTTGCAATGAGTGAAATTTATCATGTGTGCCTCAATTATGAGGGAAAATTGTACAAAGTGATTGCCTCCTCTATATTGTCTTGCCAAAATTTTGGTTTCATCAACCCTTGGCTTACTCTAATTTTTCCAATGTGGACTTTGATACACGACATATCATTTAAAAAAACAGTATCATTGTACTCCTCTAACCACAATTTATTATACTTAGTTTTTTTCCAAATTATGCCCATTTCGAATCAAATACGCCAGTATTTCAGAGTCGGTCGAGAAGAACTTAAATTCAATAATGACAAGAAGATTATTATTCATCTAAACTAAAACCAACTAAACTTCTTTAAAAAATCGCAATAAGCAACAACAAACAATAGCCGGTTATAAAAATACTCTGCCAATATATGGACCCCTAAGCTCACACTAGGTACTATAGTTATAGTGTACGTGTGAGCTAATATAACTAAAAACTGAAATATATTTTATTTAACTCCAGACTAAATTACCTTTTGTTTGATACCACACAAGCCATGTTTTGACTTAAACTCAAATTTTTGAAATCTACCCCCACCCTTAAAAAAAAACAAAAAACTAAAATGTATTTTGTTAAACTCCGGACTCAATTACCTTTCGTTTGATATCACACACGCCCGCCATATTTTCACATAAACTCTAATTTTTGAAATCTACCCCCACCCATTTATTTGGTTTCTGTTCGGTGGATTTTGTTCATTTTTAAATGGGACCATCTCGACCCAAGACCTAGCCTAGGTACCAAATTTCATTAAAATCGGCCAAGCGGTTTTTGAGTTATGCGCGTTGGTCGTTACAGACATACAGACAGACAGACAGACGGCGCAACAAAAAAGTTTCAAAATCATCTGAAACGCAAAGATATACAAAAATTTTTGAAATCGGAGCAACTTTTTTTTTCTCGAAAAAATTAGGATCACCATAGCTCACACTACTATAGTATATGTGTGAGCTAAAAGTTATTCAAGCGGTGTTTCTGTGGTAATAGGCTAAGGGTCTAAACAGCTGATTCTAAATGTCAACCAAGGGATAACCAGAGGTAATTACTAGTTATTCGCTTGAAAACGGCTATAGAGTTACCAGGCAACCTATCCTCTACGACTACCTTGATTAATGGACAATTTTTTGGTCATGTTCGCAAACCAAAATGGCCGTTACCTTGTCATTTAACGTGGTAAGTTTACCTTTTACAAATATGCTTCACATACTGAAAGATTATTATTAAGTTATTTTTTTTTAGGTTTTTAGAGTAGTTTTTGTTATGTTGACAAATGCGCACTTGTTATATCTACAGAGGTATAATTATTTATTGCTGAATCGCAATAGCTCTTTTGAAGATGGTTTTTACCGAGTGTAGTTCCATTTTTTTTTTAAATCTAGAATATAAGTTTTTCCAAACGACAAAACTAGATATTAACCTTAACAATTGATATAAAAATATATCAGGCATTTTAATTTTAATTTGTTTTGTTTGTGTAAAAGTCTATCATTGTCGTAAGCAAGTTGGCAGTTAGTCTAGATCAAATACATTTAACTAAAATTGCTCTGAAATGCAAACAATCAGCATCTCTCTGAAAAAATAGTTTCTCTGCAACATCGATCAGACCACAACTTGCTTACTGCTAGTATCAAGTCAGATCGATGTCTACATGAAATGGCCGAGTAGTATAAAAATACAATTTTATTTTTGTATTTTAAATCGTTATTTGACTTTCAAATCTTTATCACAAAACCTTGTACAGTCAGGGACTTTTTAAATTGCCGCTGTATTTTTTTTTATCAAAATTAATCATTTAAAGAAATCAAAAAAATTAAATTTTTAAATATATACAGACAGAGGTAAGGTTCACAATTTTTTTGTTTTGGTTCAAACTACTTTTCCGAATTTCAAATAGGAATATATTTCTGTATGTAACATGAATACATTTTTCTAGAGTGTATATCATTAAATGTATTTGACAGCAATTTATCTAGTTTGTTGCATAGAGGTCAATAGTCTAGAGATATAAGATAGTTTAAGTTGTGCTACGTATTTGTATATAAGCGTAAGATTTGACAGGTATGCAAGCGCACTTTGTCAACGTCATGTAAGCAGCATGCGTATCTACGTTATCTTGAGGCAGTCTGCGGGCGCCTTAGCGTTAACAGAGAATCACGATTGCTATAAGACGGAACGTTGCCCGCCATTTTTTCACAGATGTTGAGCATAAGTGGTTACCTCTAGATGTCGTTATGGTGAAAAAGCAGATAAGGTCTCTGAATTACGAAAACTGCGTCCCTAGGCTGCAGAACGCAGTAACTTTACAAGCGTAGTATAAGCCACCACCCCTAGAGGTCGCCCTGGTAGATAAGCAGTGACGCTCTGTCAAATACCTCTCTCAAGGTCTGTAGAGGTTAGGTTACCTGGTAACTTTCTGACCAATCAGAGCCAGTTGTTGAACGCGGGAAATGACGTCACCCGGAGTGCCCATTTAAACAAAAATCACTTAATATAGTAGGAAGTTTTTTGTGTTCCTTTATTTATTTAAATTTAAATAGGTTTTGTTATTTTTCTTAAAGTGCGTTAATAACAATATTCATAAAACACATCAACTTACTCGAATATAAAAGTTACCTTGTACCTAATATCCCAAATGCATATTGTCTTGGAAAGCTTTTAGCTTCTTAAGTCCGTTAAAATAACTACAAGTAGAAAGTATAAGTAAACCAAAACAAGTGTTTACGGCTTTTAAATAAATATAGTCCGAAAAAATACTACAAATGTAAAAAATAAACCATCGAAGATTAAAAACACATGTAAACACATATAGCGCTCTAATCAAATCTTGGCACTCCAAATGACGCGTACACCTCACCGCTCAACCCGCTTCGACCAAAGAGTGACCAGGCAACGTATACTCTACAGGCCTTGGTCTTGCCCCAAGGTGTACAATACTTTTACACAGATTACCTACATAATTTGAAAGGTCATTGAACCTGACTGTAATCAGATTAAAAAATTTACGTCACCGGGTTACCCTAAACCATTTGTACGAGGGTGGATCAAATATAAACAGGCCTTTGTTTATAAACTAGTTATTTAGAAACATGACACAAAACAGAAATTTTTTCTACTTTTCTACACATCCCCCTTCTCGGTTAATACACTTTTCCCAACGGTTTGACAGTTTCTTAATACCGTTTTCATAAAATGAAGCTGGGCGAGTATCTCACCAGTTGCGCACGAATGCCTCGACCTCTTCATTGGTCTGAAATTGCTCGCCTCCCAGTGAATCTTTGAGTGGTCCAAACATGAAAATTGCAAGGTGATAAATCTGGACTGTATGGAGGGTATTCCAGCACAGTCAGCTGCCGTATCAGGTCTAGCGTTGCCATGCAGGAGCACCACGTCTTGGATGGGGTGTGCTCTCCTCTTTTGGCGATAATCAAGCTTTACCTGGTCGATTAAGTTGCAGTAGTAAGCCGCGTTTATTGTTATTCGCTCGTGCAAAAAATCTACCAACAAAACTCCTCTGGTGGATGGTACGTGGACGACGTGTCACCACGTTGTCGACACGTTCATGGCCGTCGTTAATTTCTTTGCACCAAGTTTTTACAGGTACCCACGAAAGTGTCTTATTTCCGAACTGTGCTCGCAATCTGCCTAGAATTTCAGCAGGTTTCACGTTTTCACTTTTAAGAAATTTAATGATTATTCTTTGCACAACACTGCTGTGTCCCTTCTTCTCGCTCATTGCGATTGCTCCTGGCCAAATGAGCATCGCGGCACTACTCCAAAATTATAACGGCCACGTTCATCTTGAATGATTTTTCCGTTAGTAAGTTGGATATATTTGATCCACCCCCGTATTTGACTATTCGTGGGTTAGAGGACAGGACAAAAAAAGACTGTCAAGTTTTTGGCAACGTTTCGGAATATATTTTTCCTTTTTCAAGCCTCAAACTATTGTCTCCAGAGTTCGTTCGAAATGGATTAAGGCACGTCTCTTCATAACGAGGAATAATTTGAATTTTTTTTTCTAATTTTTCGTTTTTGTTGTTTATTTTTTACCAACTTTCCTCTAACCCACGAATAGTCAAATACTTATTTACAAGGACACAAAATGCTAACAGTTAATTAAAAAATGTGTTTTATTGAAATCCGATGACGCAGCTGCAGTCGTTTAGTTAAGTTTACATGACTGATCGAATTCTGTAGGCAACCTGTGTAAGTGTAGAGACCTTGGCCTTGCTCAATCTGTGAAAAAATGACGGCTTTCAATTTTTCTATAATCAAACGATGGTTTGTGCGTCCATTTTTTGCAAATATGTGCCCTCTGCAGTGATTCTATGGTCAGATATAAACATCAACTTAAACTAAAATTTTAAACAAAACGCAGAGCGTAAATAGGAAGTGAACGTGTAGTTTTACGTACAAATACGTAGTACAACTTATACTATCTATTAATATTAATCTATAAGTCTCTTCAGTTTATTTTGGAACCACTTTTAAAAGTTGACCGCTCGTTAACGAGGATCCGAAAACATAAAATCAATCTGTCAACTTTTCTTTAAAATAAACTACAGTCGAACCTCTATAACTCGAACTCAAAGGGACAACCAAAACAGTTCGAGTTATGGAGAGTTCGAGTTATAGAAATCGGAATTAACCATGTTAAAATACATATAAAAAGTGCAGGGACCACTTAAAAGGTTCGAGTTATAGAGAGGTTCGAGTTATAGAGGTTCGAGTTAGAGAGGTTCGACTGTAAATGGAATATAGATTAATATTAGACTGTCATTCTGTGCTTGGGTTGCGACATTTCTTTAAATAAATTCGTACACGAATTCTATATGATTTACCCGTAAATTCGTATACAAATTTGTTTGAAGAATATAGGTGCCTATTTCTAACGTTCTGCCGACAAAATTACTAGCATTAAAATTCCAGTAGTTTTTTTTTAACGTTTTTGTAAAATAATGTATTATTATTTTAAGACAAGTGTTTATGTTGAAAGACTGCGTTAAGAATAAATATGTTTTTTATAAAACAAAAACAAGCTTACTATTTTCACTTCCCGAAATCAAAAAACACATTTATACAGGCTGTAAAAATTAATAAATATTATATATCTCAATTTTATTTTGAAATTTGGATATTTTGAAAAAATGTTCATAATACCTGTGTGTTTTTTATGAATCCAATATGTTCTATTAGGGACTTATTGCAATACAGCCAGGCAGTAATAGTGCCGTGCAGTATTCTGACGGTTTTCCATTGAAAACTCATTGGAAAAAAACTTGACCTTATTTTTAAATCGGCAGTATTGTGACATATTTACATAAAAAAAGCAGTTGCATTATTTCAAAATTCGGCCTTTGTGTATTTAAGAACCGGATTTATTAGTGCCTATTTTTATTAAATGAAAGTTGGCGACTTTATTTTTAAATTTGACTTTGGTATGTCAATTTTGAGAGGTCAGCTGTCAGTTTTCCTTGTAAATCTGTCAGAATAAAGCCGACTCTAAAATAAATTCAGGTTTTATTCCGATACGTCGCTAATAATATAATAATTTTTTTTGAGTGCCGCTTGATTTCATTTTAATGGGATAAAAAAAGTAATTTTGGGAAAATGCTAAATTAAGAGTGGTGGTCTTAATATAAAATTTAAATCTAGAAATTATAGAAAAAAAATACAATTAGCTAATAAATAATATATGTATTGTTATTTAGTAAAGGAATACAATAGAAATTATGTTCTATGATTGTTGTATTTTTTTACTTTAGTGCAACGATTTTTTCTAGGTTTTCTATTGGATAAACATCACTTTTTTTTCAAGATTTATGTAAGAAAACAAAATTTTTAAGAATACAAAATTATGAAATGATTTTAATCGAACGAAACGTTTTACTTAGTGTTGATTACATGCACGATTTCGTTAAATTTCAGGTACAGTTTAATAATTTTAGTGATGTGCGTTTGTAAAACAAAAAAAATGAGAAATAAAACTGATTTTAAAAATACTAAACATTTTTTACATATACGTGATTAAAGATTTTGACTCCTTTACATTTTCAATCTAAAAAAATCTATTCTACAATTTAAAAAGTATCAAACACAGTGTCTAAAACAAAGGTAAAAGACGAACAAAAATGTCACCCTAAATAGACCCGTTTTGTAAGCCAAAAATTTTAAATCCCAGCTGATTTCATTTTATTTTTTTATGTCATCTTGATAAAATACGCTGTTATTGAACTGCCATGAAAAATTCCTATCCATAATGGTTGATATTTTTGTTCGTCCTTTACCTTGTTTTTGGGCACCGTGCGTAAACAAATACATACTTAAATAATCCTTAACTCATACTGTACACTAATATAATAATATAAAGTTTAAATAAAAATTTGTCAACAAAAAATATAAATGCTTTAGACTTAAAACGAATAACAACGAAAATGGAAGGCTACCTAACAGATCTTGATTTCAGTTTTTCGTAAAATTTAAATAAAATTTTATCATCTAAAACAAAGTAGTATGCTACATTACTTTCCATAAAGATTAATTTTGAAAAAAAATGGAGGTAGGATATTAAAAAGAGATTTTTTATTGAATTTAAAAATTAAATTATTTAATGAATTTTTCCATAAAATTTAATTTTATCAAAATAATTGCTAGGTAGCCCAAACACAAAATGAAAAAATATGTAAATATGTATGTATGCATGTACTATAAATGAAAATGCCAAGCATTATACGTCACCATAATTTCAATATGCAGATTTAACTACCTATCTATCACCAATTTTTACAAAAAATAAAATAATGCACAAACATTAAAGACTAAATAAATCTACCTAGAGAACAGAGTAATTAAACCATATTAAAACTGCACTTCTTGTTTATCACGGAAAACTATAGAGTGCTATGATATATATGAGCGATTAATACAATGTGAACGAAACTGATTAATATCTAGTAAGTCACTCCAGGTGACATGCACTTGGTATACTCACAGTGTGCCTGAATGAAGTATAGGTTACATAAAAATGGTTCCAAAAACTAATTGCACATTTTGAATATGAACTCTTTCCTTAGTTCAGAAACATATTCCTATAAATCCTAGCTGATCCTCTTCTCGAAATTTTATAATTTTTTTGCCATTTTTCTAGTTAGCCTAGGCGCTGGCTCCTGTCACGTGTGACCTAGTATGTGCGCTCAATTGGACTGCGGGGCATTGTTAAGCACCATCTTTGAAAATGGCCGCCAAATTGATAGATTTTTTTTGTTTAAGCGTATCTTCCTACCCGGTCGTCCGATTTTAATTTTTTAAAGCTTTTTTTAATCCTTTTTTAAAGGCAAATAAACTTTGTCATTACACATTTTTTGATAAATTAAGTAGTTCTTGAGATATACCAAGTTATTAGTATGCTCCCCATGCTCATTTTATTGTAGCTTCAAAATTATTGACATTTGTTTTTTTTTTGTTACATAGAAGGCTTTAAACTTTTCACAGAAGAGGATATTGACTTTATGTTTTTAAAGTTCGATGGATGGTACCCCTAAAGACTGCCTTAGAGGGTGGTTTCTAAAACCGTTCACAAGATTATAGAAAAAGTGAATTTGCAGCGAAACGATGCATCCTAGCAAAAAACGTTAAGAATAATTTTTTATAGTACTTCAAATTCCGCTTCTTCTGATCATTGTCATATCTTTTACAATTTTTAAGAAAAAAAATCGATTTTGGAGCGAAAACATGAAATTTTTACAAAATTGTATGTTTCAGCTAGAATGTCCAGCTAACTATCAAAGCTAGGATGCTAAGTGATACATCAAAAGAAGCGGTACTAAAAGTACTACAAAAAATTAATTTTATGGTTTTTCGCTAAAATGCATCGTCTCGCTGCAAATTCATTTATTCTATAATCTTGTGAACAGTTTTAGAAACCACCCTATTTAAGGCAGTCTATAGGAGTACCATCCATCGAACTTTAAAAACATAAATTCAATATCCCCTTCTGTGAAAGGTTTAAAGCCTTCTATGTAACAAAAAAAAACAAATGTCAATAATATTGTAGCTACAATAAAATGAGCATGGGTATTATTTTAATTCTTATGCGGGCGGAAATACCAATAATCTTGGTATATCTCAAAAGCTACTTGATTTATTAAAAAATATGTAATGACAAAATTTGTTTGCCTTTAAAAAAGGCGTTAAACAGGCTTTAAAAAATTAAAATCGGACCACTGGGTAGGGAGATACGCTTAAACAAAAAATCTATCAATTTGGCGGCCATTTTCAAAGATGGCGGCCAAACGACCATGAGTACGACCACGTGACCAAACTTTTTTTATACTCCTATAGGTGCTTAACAAAGCCCCGTAGTCAAACTGAGCGCACATATTAGGTCACACGTGACAGGAGCTAGCGCCTAGACTAACTAGAAAAATGTGAAAAATTTCGAGAAGAGGATCAGCTAGGATTTATATGAATATGGCTCTGAACTCAGGAAATCGTCCATATTCAAAATGTGCAATTAGTTTTTGGAACCATTTTTATGTAACCTATACTTCATTCAGGCACAATGTGTATAGTCCGAGCACAAAGTAGTTGTTTTTTGACCGACCCAGCACAGGTGGATAGACGGCACCTGATTGGCAGATTTTTTTGAGATGCGCTTTTAATTGCTTTCGGGTGTTCTTTTCGAGACCTCTTTAGTCGGCAGTATGCAGAGTTAGAAAATAAATCAATGTCGTTTCTGTAGGTGTAGGAATAGAAAGTTTTTTATCTATTTTTATTTCTTTAGTTTACGCCATAATTAAATGAAATAATTTTCATGAGTCCATGTCAATTTCTTTAAAGGATATGCCGATGGTCGGATTTACCCTTTGTTCAACTGACTTTGCAAAAACTATACTAGTAGCCACGATACACTAAGACACACACCATTGCAAACTTTTTTATTATTAGAAAAGATAGAGGATTGGGGATTTCACATTACTGTCCTCAAATTTTGAGACAAGAAAAAATATGTCAAAAGTTTTTTCTATCCTTCTATCCCCTGTAGTTTTAAAGCTACGTGAGAAAATTCAAAAATTCGGAATCATAGAAATCCATTATTAGGGCAGATATATTTCAATTATGTTAAAACTTCTCTACAGAAAGTTGATTCTGTCAATAAAATAACGTTGTGAAATTTTTGGTCCGTCGAGTCGAATTCGAGATTTCAGAAAAAAAATTAAAAAAAAATACAGGTCTGGTTTTTCAAAAAAATCATAGCTAGGGTGGGGACACAATAGGAAGAAAAACATTTAAAAAAAATTTTGGTCCGTATTCAACTTACTATTTTTTTTCTAACTCGACGGACCAAAAATTTGACAACGTCATTTTATTGACAGAATCAACTTTCTGTAAGTTTTAACAAAATTAAAATATTTACACTTAAAAGAAAAATATGACCGATTTTTAGAATTCCGAATCTTCCCTTGTAGCTCCAAAACTACCAGGACTGGAAAAAAACTGATGTCATATTTTTTAGGTCTCGAAATTGAGGACAGTAATGTGAAGTCCCCAAGTCCCATTCAATACCATCAAAAATGGGACACCCTGTACAATTTAGTTGCACGAGACTTGAACGTTGACAAGTATATTCCGTAGTGATTAGCCAGCTTAATAATAAGTAAAGTTACTTGCCAGTAAAGACGAGGCGTAAGGATTTATGTTTGGTTTCTCTGCTCTGTAAGCGGATTCTTTATCTCAACTGACATCTGCTTTAGATCTTCACTTCTTATCACCTACTTCTATTTTCTTGAAGATCAACGACAGAAAAATATAGTAGCGGCCATAAGCAGAGCAACAAGATTATTTTAAAGTATTGTTTTTTAAATCCTCGGACACGTCGGTTTTGCTTGCAAGAGGAGCACTTTCTTGTGACCTTGAGTTACATCTATCCATCAACCGTTCACAGTATGCCTGAATGAAGTATAGGTTACATAAAAATGGTTCCAAAAACTAATTGCACATTTTGAATATGGACTTTTTCCTGACTTCAGAGCCATATTCATATAAATCCTAGCTGATCCTCTTCCCGAAATTTTTGACATTTTTCTAGTTAGTCTAGGCGCTGGCTCCTGTCACGTGTGACCTAATATGTGCGCTCAGTTTGACTACGGGGCTTTGTTAAGCACACATAGGAGTAAAAAAAAAGTTTAGTCACGTGGTCGAATTCATGGTCGTTTGGCCGCCATCTTTGAAAATGGCAGCCAAATTGATAGATTTTTTGTTTAAGTGTATCTCCCTACCCAGTCCGATTTTCCGATTCTAATTTCTTAAAGCCTGTTTAACTCCTTTTTTAAAGACAAACACATTTTGTCATTACATATTTTTTGATAAATCAAGTAGCTTTTGAGATATACCAAGATTATTAGTATCTCCGCTCGCAAAAGAATTAAAATACTACCCATGCTCATTTTATTGTAGCTACAATTTTATTGACATTTATTTTTTTTGTTACTTAGAAGGCTTTAAACCTTTTACAGAAGAGGATATTGACTTTATGTTTTTAAAGTTCGATGGATGGTACCCCTAAAGACTGCCTTAAAGAGGGTGGTTTCTAAAACTGTTCACAAGATTATAGAATAAATGAATTTGCAGCGAAACGATGCATTCTAGCGAAAAACCATAAAATTAATTTTTTGTAGTAGGTGAAGTGGGGTAAATGTAATCCCGGGGTTAGTGTAATCAGGCGCCCTGTATCTTTTGCTGAGATGTTTTTCGCATTTTTTTCTTTGGTACCTAAAAATTAGACCCTTCATTTACCCACTTGAGGATTGCCTACCGTTTCCAAAGATACAGCTGCAGAGCCACACTTATTTTAAAAGTTAACTACATTTGACTTTGCATTGTAAGTGTAGCTGTAAATTTTTCATTTTAGATTGCTGCCACAAAAGCAATGGTATGGTTGTGTTATTTTGTTTCCATAGGTTTTTCTACAAGAGAAATTATGTTCTGCTACGAAATTTTGATTTGAGTGATGAGGAAAAAATATGCAGGGGTGATTACATTTACCCCGCCAAATCCATGCAGGGGGGTAAATGTAATCACAGAGGCTGGGGTAAATGTAATCGCTGATTACATTTGCCCCAGCCTCTGATGTTTGTTTAAAATTTTTGTTTAAACTGTATTTTATTTTCTTTCAGATCCTAAGTGAATAAAAGTGAAGAAGCACTGTAGAAAAACTATTGTGACTTAGTGATGAATGTCAAAACAGTGAAAAAACTTTAAAAAAATTAGTGAAAACTGAGCAAAAACATTTAGTAGGTACCTAGTGTAGTTTTTGGTAGACATTACAATGGTGAGAAATTATAAAAGGAAAAAAGCAGAAGCATCTTACACGACAGGACAATTGAAAGAAGTACTTAAGTACATCGAACAAGGTGTTATAAGTATTCGACGTGCTTCAGCAAGATACAAAATCCCCTTTTCCACCCTACAAAAACATTTGCGGGGTACTAGAGGTCAAAAAAGTACCTCTCAAGGAAGGCCCACATCTATTTCATTAGAAGATGAAGTAATTTTATCCAATGGCATTAAAACCTTGGAAAAGTGGGGTTGGGGGTTAAGCAGGAAAGATGTTCTTGAATTGGTGGGAAGGTACGTTCAGTTAAATAAGATAAAGACACCATTTAAAGACGGCATACCTGGGGAGGATTGGTTCCTAGGCTTCAAAAAACGGAACAACCTTTCCTTAAAAAAACCGCAACAACTGGAATATGCCAGAAAAAAAGCAAATGACCCATTTGTTATTGAAGAATACTTTAATATTTTGGAAGAAACGTTGAACAGCAAACAATTTCATGACAAGCCTCAACAAATCTATAATATTGACGAGACCAGCTTCACAATTGATCCTAGCAAGACTAAAGTTCTAGGACAAAAAAACGCTCCATCTTCAAGGATTACATCTGGGCCAGGTCGAGAAAGTACGACAGTTCTTATGGGTGGAAATGCAAATGGGGACAAATTACCCCCTTTAATCATTTTTAAAGGCAAAAATGTATGGGATACTTGGGTGGCTCCAGAAGAAACCACTTTTCCTGGTACTTCTTACGCGGCGTCTCCAAATGGTTGGATGGAGACTGACATTTTTGTTAATTATTTCCTGAAAACATTCATTCCTCATGTGGGTCGTGAGAGGCCAGTTCTGCTTTTGTATGATGGACACTCAACCCATTTAGACATGAAAGTGGTTAATGCAGCCATTGAAAATGACATAACAATAATCAAACTGCCGCCACATTCCAGTCACTTATTGCAGCCCATGGATTTAGCAGTTTTTAAGAGTCTGAAGACGCGGTGGGATGCTAAGTTAACAGAATATCAGCGCAAACATACTGGCCAAAAGATACCCAAAAAGGAATTCTCAATACTTGTTTCCACAATTTGGCGAGAAACTCCACCAGATTTATTGGTTTCTGGTTTCCGTAAGGGAGGTATTCACCCATTCAATAGATTAGTAATAGACAGAACAAAATATGATCCTGAAGCTTTACGTAGGTATGAGGAACAATTAAGAACTGCTAATCTGAACAACACTCCATCCATTGCTGGAAGAAATGAATTGACTAGTAACAGTGGTACCAGCATCCAGAAAGAAATACCACCTAAACCTGTAGAAACAAAGAAATCATTTGAGTCTCTATTGCTAGATACTGTTCGACAGTCACCTAGGCCACATGAAAAAGAAAAGAGAAAGAGAGTTGCTGCAGGTGCAGAGATTATCACATCAAAAGAAACCATAGAAAAAAAGAAAAAAGAACAAGAAGAAAAGGCAGAAGCACAAAAACTTAAAGAAGATGCCAAGAAAGCAAAAAAACTGACAAAGAGCGAGAAGCTTAAGATGATTAAAAGGAAACGTAAATATGTTATTACATCCAGCTCATCAAGCGAAGATGAAGCTGAAATTATCAGTGGTGAATCAGAAGACGAAGATTTTGCAGGATTTTCAAAAAGGTTGCAGGAGGAAGAACAGGTTTTAAAAGATGAATCACTTGAAAAATGCAAAAAAATTGAAGTTAGAGGTTGGGTTCTAGTAAAATTCAAAGGAAAAAAAGACATTATTTGCTATGTTGGTCAAATAACTGCATTTGATGAAGATTCCCAACCTGTTGTGATGTTCCTGAAGAAATCTGACCGAGATGCTAAGCTTTCAGTTTTTCATTGGCCGGAGCAAATTGACCACCACTCAGTACCTGCATCGGATATAGAACATGTTTTGCCAGAACCAACATTGGGACGTAGAGGAGAACTTATTTTTCCCATGTCATTTGACTCTTATAATGTTAAATAAATAAAAAAACTTATTTTTTCCATGTCATTTGACTCTTATAATGTTTAATAAATAAAAACTATCAAAAATTATTTTCAAACAATTTTTTAATTCCTAAACATGTTCCACAAAAAAGTTTGTAGTTTGCTTGTTATTTACGGTATCAACTTGATTTTTTTTTTGTTAAAATCAGATTTTCCGATACTATATTACACAAACCCCCAACGCAGTAACACGTCAAGAATATAGCAGCCGTAAGCTGTGATTACATTTGCCCCAGATGCCGGGGCAAGTGTAACCGGCAAACATGGTCCAATATTTTTATTTATTAAAAAAAAAACCTTTAGGATCAAAAAAATAATTTTATATGCAATCCTTTAATAACTAACGAAGCAATATTCTCCAAAAAAATGAGCCTTGTGCCACAATTGGTTCTCTGGTTATTTCAGTATAAAGTTGAGGTATCGTTTTTTTGATTACACTTACCCCACTTCACCCACTTTTAATTCCGCTTAAACAAAAAATATCTATCAATTTGGCGGCCATTTTTAAAGATGGCGGCCTAACGACTATAAGTTTGACCACGTGACCAAACTTTTTTTATACTCCTATGGGTGCTTAACAATGCCCCGCAGTCAAACTGAGCGCACATATTAGGTCACACGTGACCGGAGCCAGCGCCTAGACTAACAGAAAAACGGCAAAAAATTGATAAAATTTCGAGAAGAGGATCAGCTAGGATTTATATGAATATCGCTCTGAAGTCAGGAAAGAGTCCATATTCAAAATGTGCAATTAGTTTTTGGAACCATTTTTATGTAACCTATACTTTGTTCAGCCACACTGTGTAGACTTTTTAATTCTGTACTTTTTTTTAAATTTGTATTTTGTTGAAAATATTTCATAAAAGTTATGAAACATTTTCGAATGGTACTTGTAATTTTTGCAAAATAGAAGTTAGCCGCGAAAAGTGAACACCTAAAGAAGGAATAATTAATGTTAATAATTAATTTATTATATTTACATGAGACCCACAATTTTTAAGTCAACAGGCAGACATGATTTTCCTTCCACAAACAATTTTAAAAGAAATTGTTAAGCTACCCTGTATAAAATTACAAAAACGACGTTAATGAGACCAAAATGAGCAAGATGGATTTTATTTTTGTTTTTGTTCATATATTCTTTTTTATTAGGCAAATCAAAAGTAGAGACCCCGTCTGAATGACATATATGCGCGTTTCCTATCAAAAGTGTCCAATTGGGACCACCCTGTACAAGGTCTCTAATAAAAAGCAGCAGAGGATAAATGACTGGTACGAAAGAGGGCTGGGTGTCTTTATGCAAGATTTGCTTTTGATACCATTGAAAAAAAAACCTTGGACAGTTAGATCTTATCCCAAATTGAATTAAAAAAACTGGCAAAAACACAGAAATGAACAAAAACAGCGGTTGGCAAGAACTTGACCACAGTATACCAATTAATCTGTGAACTTGACATTTCTAAACCCGTGAGGCAATATCAACGGTTAAAAAGGATGATCTGTTCTTATATTTAATAATTCGTGGTAAAACACCTGTCAAAATTTATCGGGAAATGATCGAGGGCCTCTAATTTAAACTATTCTGTATCTTTGATCATAACAAAGTTAGCAATAAGTGAAATTAAAGAAAGAAAAATAATCGGCTGGGACTTGAACCCGGAATCTCTTGCTCTGTATGCAAACGCTCTAAACACTGAACCACCCAAGTAACATTTCTTTATTTATAGCAGAAGCTAAAAGGTTGCCAGCGCCGTTCCTTAAAGCCATTAGTTTCAATGTTTGGTCGCTAGCACGTTCCCATTACCCTTATATACCCCTTAGACCTCCTAAATGGGACTCCCCAATTGGTGGTGGCAACCCATGTATTAAGCTCACTATAAAACCATAAGAAATAAACTCCAGATTCGATCTCTAGCGGTTCCACCAGTATAGAACCTTTTAGAGCCTAAAGCTATTATGCCAGGTTCTAAAAACAACTCAGAAACGTCCTCTATCCTATTATAAAACTAGATTTGGTAATTTGGTATCCTGGCGATTCTGTTGAATACCAAATACCTTTAGAGTAAAGAAGTTTTTTTATAAAAGCTATGGCGATATTTTAGATTCACAATGGCTATATAAAATAATTTAGGTCACAAAATTGCCAAAAATGTCAGAGTCCCAAGATTATTTTATCACATAAAAATATACCGAGTTTGTCGTTTTGTTGATGATCAAATTGCCTGCCAGATTTATTTTTCTGATAAAATCGTATCTGAAAAGCTCTCAAAAAAAGCGCGCCACCTCAAGAATGCTTTTTAATAGTTTTTTGATAACAAAATAACAAATATTTAAAATTAAAAAAAAATCATTTACACTATTCACCATTAAAAAAGTCTGTTTGCTTTACATAAATCAAAAATAAAGTAAAATTATTGTTAAAAAACACTGCTAAAACGACTAGATAAATATTTTCTCTTTACAATATTTTTTAAATAAATTTATATACGCCATTATGGTTTTATAGTGTTGGTCACTTGGTTTTATTTGTTACTGTATCGCAACTAGGATTTTTGAGTGCCCTTATGAAACCAACAAAGAAGAACAATGTAAACATAGTCAACATAACCTCACTTAAAGTTTTTGTATTTGTTTTTAAAGTGTTTAAAAGCGTATAACTGAACACTTTTAAATGTTTTTTTCGTGCAATTTCGACACAATCGAGAGGGCCAGTGCAATGATATTCGTTCTGCCTGTAGGTTGGAGGGCAACCTCTTATATTGGTCGTCTAAATAGGTCTTATCTAGGCCTGGGTGTAATATACAGCTATGGGTAACTATAAATACAAAAGAATTAAGTTTACCTTTAAGCCTTCCTATAAAACCTTTTTAAAATGCCTAAAAATAATGGCAAAAACCAAAAGTCTAAAGTTTATATTTACCACTCTTAAAAACCTTAAGGAAACTAGGTTCTATATGGCCGCCTATCTAATCATATTTACTTTTAAACTACTGGTAACCATAAAAACAAAAGGATATAAGATAACCTTTTAGCTCTATTATAAAACACTTTTGTGATAACCTAAAGTAATGAAAAAAACTAAATGACCAAAGTTTATATTTATTTCTTTTTAAAAACTTTAGGTAAAATGGTTTTATAAGACCATCTTTATAAATCAGAAATCAATAAAACAAAAAGTATCTAGAAGGAATATCAGTTTTATTATGCTCCCTTTATAAATCACTTTTTGGTTGTATAACACTCCTTTAGGTAATTGGCAATATAAATTACCTTTATGTAGCCAAATTGATCCTAAAACCCATAACAGCACCCTCTAAATAACCTAGGAACCAAATTAATAAAACCTTGAGTGGTAATAATGTTACTTGGGCACCGAAGACCATACATACATTTTCGGAAAACTTTCATCTATGCATGTGTGCGGTGTTTCAATACAAGAACGAGAAACTCTCAGGGTATTAACTCGACCAAGTCATTCAAACCGATCTCTATAATTCTTCCTTCCCACTGTCAAAGGTATAAAAAAACTTTTTTCTTATTTTTCTTTCTTTAATTTTACTTGTTGTTTATAATTCTAGGTCCTTGCATTATTTGCAATTTGGTATTTGAGAAAGTTAGCAATGCTGGACACTTAATTTGGAACAGTCTGTATATTAAGTTCAATCCATCTTGCCAAAAAATAAAATTAAAACACTCACCAAACCAAAAATCGGCTTTTTTTAGTGGACCAAGACATCTTGAGGCTTCTCAGGCGGGGGTGTAGCTGTTTCTTGCGGAGTCGTCTGGGCTTGTCTTGTGGGACTCAGAAGTTCTTGTCTGTCTCTTTCTCGTTCTCTGCCAGGTCTAAAAACAAAGATATATTGTTACTAAAAAGTGCCACTTTTTATCCCCACTTAAAATAAATAGATCTTTTCTTTCTGAATTAAAAAATATTTATGTTGATATTTGGCCCAGCCGGTTTTGAAATATTTGCATTTTAAAAACCTGAATAAACAATAAGGACGTTGCCAAATTTTGTGGTTCAATTATCAGATTTTTAAAATGCAATATTAAACAACAACAACTAGACGAAATCTCTATACAGGGTGTCCCAAATAAAAGCAACTACATGACTCAATCAGATGCCGTATCAAAATTAAAAATATCTACAGGGGTTTTAATATCGAGCAAAAACTAAAAATTGTGTTTTTCGAAAAATTTAAATATTGCCGCCATCTTGCAAACAAATTTAATGAAATTTGGTAGTTTTGTATAAGCAACTACGGCCAATTGAATGACGTTAACAAATTTTTTCTAGGCCTTCTAGTTTTTTTGAAACCATAGTTAACTTTGTTATTTCTTATACTTCAATAAATAGAGCATAAAAGGAGCTGCTCAACGGTGTATAATGTATCTTTGGATGACGGAAAATGTGAATTTATTTAAAAAAATAGTTTTCACATAGTTGGCCGTGAAACAAATGCCGTAGTTGTGCTTGTTGTCATACCTACGTAACTACGTTTCAAAAATTTTCAATTTATTTGATTTATATGCAAATCTGTAAGGCCCTTATTTTTTAATTTTTCTCTGGCTAAGAAATAATACTATTGCTTAAAATTAAAATCTATCTTTCATTTCTGAAACAAAAGTTTGCATTTATTATTTAATTTCAAATACAACTAAAAACCGATAACTAAATAAGCAAATGTTCGAAAATTCCACCGTTGTTATTCATGCAAATCCTGCATGAATTAGAGACATGCTTGTACCTTTAACCATTTGTTCAGGAATTTCTTCTATGGCTTGCACAACGGCTCCCTCGAGTTTTTCTCTCGTATTATGAGTAGTAGAATAAAATTTATCCTTTAAGTATCCCCAAATACAAAAATCAAGAGGCGCAAGGTCCGGCGGATTCCCTTCCCTTAAACGTGCTGTTTGAGAGTTTTTTGCTAATAACTCGAAAAGTGCCAATTTGTCAAAAAATGCTCAGGAGATCATTTTTTCCGTCGATGTATCTAACTCCTCTTTAAAAGCAGTAGTGCGTGCCATAGGGATACCAAACAAATTAATTAAAATCTAAATTTTTGTTTTTCTTTGTGGTATTTTTTAAACTTAACACTTTTTTCTCCAAAAAGTATTTTTAGTTTTAAAACTGAGGATACATATGAAATTTCTCAAAATCCTAAAAATCGCTGAACTTTATACTTTAATTTCCAGGATTTTGGAAGCATATGAACCCAGAAAATAACGAAACTATACCTAAAGGCTTCTAAAAGGGAATTCACTCGTTCGTCTGTTGGTTCCCATTTTTGGTGACCAGCTTGATTTTGTAACCAAACGATCACAGTGCCTCTATTTGAACGAATATTCATTTCAGATCTAAAAAAAAAACAATTAATTAAGAAACGCATAAACATTACTAGAATTTTTTTACCTAATATCTGTCATGTCTTACATTGAGTCGAAAAACTTGTAAAAATAGTACTACTGTTTTTGAATGGTCCATATTTACATTTTACGCTTCGTTTATCAAATATTTTAAACTACAAAAATAGTCCGTTTCTCAAAGTGGAGTTTGCAAATTACAAAGAGAAACCTCTACGTCTTCTCTACTAAAGTCTTTATTGGTTCAGGATTTATTTAGGATATGTTTCAAGTCTAAAGAGACTCATAATCAGCTGAAATAAGGTAAACAAAGAAATGTAATTACATCCGAAGCAATTTTTAGTGCCTATTGTATAGCTTATTGTAAAATCAAACTAAAATTATAAAATGATTTAATCTTAAAAATATATTGAAAGAGATCAAATAATCACTTTCAGGTTCACTTATGTACTCTGAAACCGACTATTTCACCTCTATCATTTTTTAACCAATACCCCAAACTGCATACCCGTAAAACATCCTTAAAATGTAATGTACCGTTCAAAAACCTTCAAAAGACACTCATACCCCCAGCAAGCTAATGCAAGGGTTCAAAAAGTTGCTAATACTACACACATCGTCAAAAGTCTTGGCCCCCCCTAGGTATTTGGAAAAATAAAGATAGTTAAATTTTCAAATGTACTGCAGAATATTCTTTAATTCAATACTAAAATATATAATGCAGAACCTTTTTTATTTCATTTCCATATAATGCAGTATTAAAAAATATCGAAAAGTGATTCTTAAATTCTAAAAAAATAAACTTAAAGAAAAAAACGGTAAAGGCTTAATTACACATAACTCAGTATTCTGTGTGATCGCCTCTTCTTTCAATAAGTTGACCGACACGTCTGGGTATCCCTCGACTCAAGTTATCAATAAAATCTAGCGGTAAGTTGTTTCACTCTTCTTGAACAGCTGCAGTCAATTGTTGAAGTGTTCCAGGGGGATTCAGTCGATTGGATATTCTTCTAGCAACTCCATCCCACACGTGTTCAATGGGATTCATGTCGGGAGAGTTCTTTGCGTGCGATGTGAGTAGATAGGCAGCAAGAGTTCTGCAGAATTTCCCATGTAAATTCCCATAAGAAAACGCTAAGGTTCAAGTTAGCGAAAATTGGCCCCGTCAAGGTCACACGTCTGTGTGACGTCACAACTGTCAAAACGTATTTAATGGTGATCTGTCAAATATCATTGGTCAATCTGTCATATGTCAATCTGTCATGTGTCAATCTGTCATGTGTCAATCAGTCACTTGCAATAATAAGCTGGCATTTGGAAATTTTTAATGGCTTCGTTTACAAAATGGGTGTTCTAAGTTTACGGTCGATATCAGTTAATATTTGTATGTAAACCAAAAAGACCTTAGTCTGGAGCAATATTCATGAATGATGTTCGAAAACGTTTAAGTAAGAGAGAGTAAGAGAGAGAGAGAGAGAGAGAGAAAGACTGATGGAGAGAGAGAGGGAAAGACTGATGGAGAGAGAGAGAGAAAGACTGATGGAGAGAGAGAGAAAGACTGATGGAGAGAGAGAGAGAAAGAGTGATGGAGAGAGAGAGAGAAAGAGAGAGAGAGAGAATTAGTGTGAAAGGGCCTTATTAAATAAATATGTTATAGCCATGTCTGAATGAACGAAGTGTTGGTTAAAAAGATATAAGGCAACTTGTTTGTGGTGTTTAAGACGTGACCAATGCGAGATTTAATAGTCATGTGTGTGTACTGTGTCACCTATTGTGCTACGTAACCCGTGGCTGTAGTTCAAGTTGGGGACCCATACGAAATGTATACCTATTGTGTTACCTAACAAGGTGTAAAATTGACAGAATAGCCAAAAAAATACTGCACTAGCTTATCCTGATATGTTTTAATATAAAAAAGTTGATTAATAATTGTCCCTGTTTGTTAAAAATAAAATCATTTTTAAAAATATTTCTTTAAATTTTTCGATGTGCATTTTCCTATATGTATCCCTTTGTATCACTGTTTATGTAGTTAAATGATAACCTTATGACCCCTCACATGTTTTTGTTTTATCTACTTAGCAAGGAGGAAAAGTAATATGATGCAATACGTAATGCAGTTGGTTATTTATATGTGTGGCGCAATTGTCGTAATATTTGAAAAAAATTGCAATTTTTAATTATTTCATTTATAAAAATGGTCGTAATAATCGTCAAGAATATTGCAAACGTATTGAATGTTAATATTTCAGAACAACTAAAACCGCATCAAAATAATTATTAATTTTAGTATCTATTGGAAAAAACCCTCAAAAAGTGCCAAAAGGCATAATAAAATAAAATAATAATAAGGGCATATAATGAAAGATCGCTATCAGCTGGGGGTAGCAAAGCTACTTTTTACGCTATGTGCGCATGTTTTGCATTGACAGTTTCCAAGAAAGACGCATTTCGGTGTACTGCGCAAATCTCATTTGGTCCTTAATAGTTTTTCACTAATTTCTCAGCACCTAATGAACCGATTCGATAAATTCTTTTTGTATTGGATTGATATGTTTAACTTGTATTAAATTTAAAGAAGCAATAGATCACCCAAAAGGGCCTTAATAGTTTTTTGACTACTTTCTCAGCACCAACTAAACCGATTCAAGAAATTCTTTTTGTATTGCATTGGTGTGGCTTAACTTGTACTAATTCTTAAGGAGATCTAGATCAGTGAAAAGGGTCTTTATATTTTCCACTAATTTCTCAACATCTATTGAACCGATTCGAGAAATTCTTTTTTTATATTGGATTGATATGTCTAACTTGTATGCATTTTTAGAAAGACAAAGGTCGATCAAAATGTTTTTGTTTGGTTTGCAGGACAGATTTCAAAAATTGTTCTTTTATTAGATTCACAAAAATAAAATGAGAAAATAGGAATGTAGTTTAGCAGGCAATCAAAAGGATATTAGTAAATAAACACACACACACACACACACACACACACACACACACACACACACACACACACACTAACCTACTATAGGTATTATAATGCATTACGTTTTTCATATACAATTGTATTTAGACCCAAAATTAAGTTTTACAAATATTATTAACGTTTTCTTATTTGTTTTAACCTTACCTCCTCACTCTCCAACATCACATCGGAGTCCGAAGTTGCCCGAAAGTGAGCGAAGATTTACGAATAGCGAATAGAGTAGGTACAAAAACTACGACGTGTGCTGTATAAATTATCGCGATGGACTGAATAAGCATCGTAGATTTTTGGTCTAACAAAATGTATAGAAGAAAAAGACCGAAAGTATTTACTTAATTTATAATCATTGGAAATAACAATCCAATTTTATAAAAATCACGGTATATCTAAACTAATAATAGTAGGCCCCCTGTATAAATAAAATTTATTTAAAATAATATTAAATTTAAGTTTGTACTACCACTTTGTAGCAGCTTTATAAAAAGTGTTTATTGGAATAACAAGATAACCTCTGACCCTACTACTCCTATATTTAGAGATAGCTGTTGAAATAATCAGTAAAAAAATGTACACGCGCTTGCAGATAGAACAATCTATCAAATGTTTTGACAAAAATATGCACATGTTTCTTGTAGATAGCGTTATATTTTTTAAATCATTTTGTATATATAAAAGCGAAAAACAGAATTAAAACATCATATACAAACAAGTGTTTCTTTATTGAACAATATTTGGCATTTGGTAACTAACCAGTGTTTCTTTATTAAACAACTGTTGGTGAGTTATATTTTCTATACTATATTATATATAAACAATAAACTTTAAATTTATTTTAAAAAACGTACTTCCTTGGTAACGAAGTTTGAAATCCTTGATTGGGATTAAGTTCTTTTTATTTTATTTTTAAAGTAAAATAACTTTTGGGAGACGCTAAATTAATGCAGGAATGTCTTTTACAAAAAAACTGAACAAAAATGTTCATAAATTTCGTTTCTCAGGTAAATGTTTTGAAACTGCTTGACCTACCTTTCAACTCAAAATCATAAGTACAAATAAATCAAAGATATTTTAAGAATAATTTAGTGTGACTTTTTTAAGCACATACCAGTACATTTTTTAATCCTGTTATTCAAAAAATGTACAGGGTGTCCCAACTTTTGAGGTTTTTATTACTTCTAGGTTTAGGGGAGATGTAAATCATCAGAGCCTAACTCATATTTTTAAACTTAAGCATCCGTATTTGAGAATGTAACCTCAAAAACGTTATTGATTATATTTTTATTGTAACTATATGTCTATTCAGACGTAAATTAAATTTAATTGCTTGTTTTTAAGAGTTAGGTATTTACTGTTTACATCCAATAACTATTTTACCGTCGACACTGGTAAATCGATAGACATTAAACATACTTATATTGTGTGTCGTACAGCTTTGTTATAGACTTTCCAAAAAATATTACTTTATTTTTTCTAACTTATAGGCGCATGTTAAGGTCAAAGCGAATTCTTTTAATGCATGAAGTTTTGCCGCTGTTCCGGGTCTTTTGGTCTCCGTTGCTCTCTTAATACGTTAATAAATAATACTATCTACCTACCTATCAAGTAAATCTTTAAAAAAATATTGATTATATTAGATTATTTATTTGCCATATTAGTTATATAATTCACACTTCATATATATGGTATGTCAACTAAATGCATAGTTAATATTTAAAATTATACTATTATAAAAAACACAAAAATTACAATACGAATAATAAAATGATGGTTGTTATTTTAACCTGGTTTCCAGTTACTCTGGGAAAATAATCATATAATAAATGATAAATTAAATTCAAAATGTCAAGCTTCTAAAAGAATACAATATCTAAAACCCAATCAATTTCCAAGGTTAAATTAAATATCAAATTACTTATTTATAATATACTGATAACAGTGACCTAAAATGTAATGAAAACACAGACATATTATGCCGCGTCAATTTTAGGCACAATTAAGCCGGAGTCTGGTCTGGAAGACATTTTTTATTTATAGTGTGTTATTGTTCTTATTACTTTTTTTTATTATTATTATTATTTTACTTTTCTTATGTATTATTTTATTTTTATTAGTTTTTATGTTTTACTATTTTATACAAATTTTTACCCAATATGATTAAAAAATTAATATTAAATATAAAAAAAAACATAACATATTAAAAAGCTGAAACAAAAAAACACTAATTATTGTAAAAATTCCAAGCTGCTAAAAGAATAAAATATCCAAAACTCAATCAATTTCCAGGGTTAAACCAAAAATCAAATTACTTATTTATAATATATTGTATATTATTTAATTACACATATTAAAAAGAGGAATAAAAACACCTTTTAAAAATTTTAAAACACCTTTTAAACATTTTAAAACTATTTAAATCTTTTATGTCTTTAGGAAGTTTGTTAAAGTATTTATTAGCCGCGTAGTCTGGTCCTTTTTCTGTGGAACTTAATTTGAGAATAGGATAATTAAAGTAATTTGTTTGTTGTTTCAGCCTCGTATCGTAAGAATGGTTTGGTCTAAGATAATCGAATTTGTGTATGTTCCTTTTTTAGGTATATGACACATTCATAAATACCTATTACTGTTAAAAGATTGTTTCTCTGAAAGTGCCCCGGCAGCTTTCGTTAAAGTTAAGATTAAACATTATACGAATGATTCGTTTTGCTTTACAAATACGCTATTTGCATGACTGCTATGTCCCCAAAACCTTATTGTTAAGGAGTTAAAATCTTAATTGCATAGGTTGTCCTACTCAACTTAATATATAAGTTTTAAGTATACACGATGTAATTAAGATATATATCAATTGTAACTCCTAATAATTGGGCAATTATTTTGATTTTGTCCTCATTTAACAATAAATTGTTTGTCCAAAGCCATTCACTTGTTCTATGTAAGATTTCTAAACATCTTTCATTAATGTTCTGTGATTGTTTTTTAAATGGTATCACTTGATTTGAATGCGAAATTTTTCCAGGATTTAAACAGTTGCTAAAAAATAGTTTACTTATGTTTTTCTTGTAGTTTTAAACTTTGGTTTTTTAATTTTTTTTGTAATGGAAGCACAAACATAGAAACAAGTTTTTGACTAGGGACATGAGTGACCTGGATACAAAACATTTTTCAGTTTTTTTACATACAAATAACTTATTATTTTTAGTAAGGTTTCGTAATTTCTTATATATGCACCCCAAAATAACACATGTTTAAAATATTTATGTTTTATGCTGTTTATTATCGCAAAATTACATTGTCGTTGAAAAGAATTGTACTGAGGCTATGGACATCATGAAATAACTGATTAGATTTAGTCTGCCTCAGATTAAATTCTTTAGTGATTTTTGAATAACCAAATTATACGTAAGTACTCATAAAATGCCTGGGGATATGCTTTTAAACAAATGAGAATTCCTTATAATATCTCGTACTCAGGTACTTACAACTTCCGAAGGTTACCATTTACACAATGTGTTCATCTATATATACAGATAGTAAAATAACCAGAGCAAACATAATGGAAACCATATTTAGATAGTGAAATTATTTTTCCCAAATTGTCAGTATCCTTTTGTTTTAAGATATTATTCTAAAGTTGTCAGACACCTGTATACAACATTATATAGTAACTACTGGCCGTAATTTAAACAAGTAGTATGGTCTCAAGACTAGGCACTAGTTTTGTTTTTAATAAAAATATGCTGCCTGCAAATTTATATTTTTATCATATTTAGGTTTTCTCTTGTTTTTAAATAAGGCCGAATATTTTTGTGTTTAGTCTTACAAGCTTGCATTCTTAAACGCCCTCTAAAATCTCGATGGACACCGTTCAGCTCTAATATTTGTTTGTAGATCTGATGCTCTAAGGGTTAAAAGTTCTTTGGTTCTTTAAATAATATTAAGTTTCCAAGTCCCGAAGTGTTCTTGAAAATGTGATCATCTAAAGCAATATTCTCATTATCCATTGATATTTTCCTATTGCCTAACATCCACTTATTGTTATATAATATCGGGGACGGAAAACCTTATCATACACAGCTTCCTTATTGGAATCATTATCGTCTTAAACAAAACTTAAAGCAGTTTGTTTTTGAGGTTCGAAGAATGACTTTAAAAAGTTTTCTGTTTGCTCTTCCTTGTCTAATTCCATTCTTTCTAATACGGAGCACCTATCATTTACACCGTACAACAACATATTGGTAAGTTAATTATGTTAAAACTACACCTGAGGATAGCTGAATTACGTCTGCACTACATCTGAAGTATATCTGAAGTAAAGCTGAAGTTCAGCTGAAGTACATCTGAAGTACATCTGAAGTACATCTGAAGTACATCTGAAGTACATCTGAAGTACAGCTGAAGTACAGCTGAAGTACATCTGAAGTACAGTTAAAGTACATCTAAACTACAGCTAAATTATGTCTGAAGTACGTCTGGATTATATGTGTTAAGTTTTCAATTTTTTGCTTACAATATGTATAGAATTGCTGATCTCCCCACAAACCGTCTTCTTCTCCAAATGATGTTGGCATTTTCCAAACATTTAAATTGTTCTTATCATTTAATAAAGATATTAATATAGTTTATCTTTATTTAACCCACCTTTTGCCTTTTATGTTGCTAATAAATAATAATTTGTATTGTATTTTTGTAGAATCCATAAGACCCTGGTAAACATAGTAAAGATCTGACTGTTATTTAAGTTTTAGTAGTTTGGTTCGGTTTATTATTTTGCTTACAATTTGATGAATATTTTCACGCACTTTAATTAAGTTATTTGGAGCCTTATCGAAGTAAGCAGCTGTTGACTTGGTCTTCTCAAATTCATGAAACATTTCCAACATTTTAAAATCTTTCATTGTCTTGCATACTAATTCACCTTTTCTATGAGTAACAGCAAGATTATGTGGTAGATAATGTTGCGTTATCGCAATAGTTGGATCGTATATTAAATTATTATGCTCAATCCAGAAATGCGGTGAAATTTTAATTCCATTTGAATATAACTTAGTGCCCACTTGCACCTTGGTTTGTATTCCATATTTCTCAGCTAATTCGTGGAAAACTAAACTTGCAGCTAAGCATACGCCACAGTAATTTGCCCGAATAAATGCCGTTTCAATACCATATTTGATTATATTCAATCTGATGTACTCTCGTATAATATCAGGCATGACTGGTCACATCAAGAGCTTGATAATGAATAGTTCTTATTCGTTTCAGTATTTGAAATTATACAATCTTGTGCAATTAGTTTTATAATTTTTGAAGATGTCTTTCTCATTGACACATTAATAATTTTTAAGTTGGTAACACTGGTAGCAGTGAAATGTTGTGAGTATTATTGACTGATTAAGTTGGTAACACTGGTAGCAGTGAAATTTGGTTTAATTTCTATTAAGTTGGTAGCCATGGGATTGTTGTTGGTCACAATGTCTGTTTGGTTTTGTATTTTGCTAATATATCTTGCTTTTCATCATTTTATTCATTATGTTTCAATTCGTTGAAGAGAAAAGGTTTAGTGGTTCTTTAAAAAGACGCGACGTAAAGTCAATAAGTAGGTAGGTAGATAGGTTATATTTTGCAAGCGCGTTATTTTATTATTTATATCGCCTAATGTTAATTAAACTTTTTTTATTTACAGAAAATGTCTCTGTTTACTGATATTGTGAGACACATTGCCGCTATATTGGGGGTTCTAAAACCACACTATAATGAGAAAGTGGCCAGAGAAGGATTGCGTGAATGTACACGCGCAATAAAAAGGATGAACAAAGAAATTAAAAAATCAGGCAATTTGGGAGAGAAGCAACATATTATAGCTTGTCTACGGAACGTTAGAAGTCTCAGAAACCAAATTAAAGCGGCCCAAAAGCAAGGCTCAGGTATTTTATCAAGGAAGCAAACTGCCAGAGATCGAGTCCGCTGGGATGATTTTGAATCAGCTTTTGCCTCTAGAATTCGCACGGCGGTCATTACGAACCTGAGTCATAAAGATCCAAAAGCTTTTTTTATTGACTGCAAAGCTATTTTTATAAGACGCATCCAGAACGCTCTTAAAAAAGATGAAACTCTAAAGGTCAATGCAGCTTTTTGCGGGGAATTCGAGGTGATAAAGGGTGATATTATACATAAAGAATATAAGTACTTCACCACGTCTAACTCAGCCATCTATAGAGATACCAACTTGAATGCGTGGTTTGACTCCAAAGTTGTAGCTCCAATCATAAAAGAACTTGAAGAATTCCAAGAGCGTGATAGTGGTTGGGCATTAAAGAAAGTGATTAACTTGGGAGTAAACGTAAATAAATACACGCCGCAGTTAGGCTCCTCATACATTGATTTACCTGCTGAGATTAAAAAAAAGCATGCATGTATCAACGTCAAGAATAATGATGACGCCTGTTTTGCTTGGGCTGTTACGTCCGCTTTATATCCTGCAGGCAAAATAGATTCAAATTTAGTATCATCATACCCCCACTATTCATCAGTTCTTAAATTAAAAGGAATACAGTTCCCGATGACTTTTAGGCAAATACCAAACTTTGAGCAACAAAATAATGTATCGGTAAATATCTATATTCTCCAGAAAAATGCAAATGTATTGAAAACACTTCCTACCTATCTAACGAAAAATAAGAAAGACCGCCATGTTAATCTGTTAATGATTCAAGATCGATATGATGACGTTGAGACTCCCGTGCGATACCACTATGTCTGGATCAAGAATTTATCTCGTCTCCTCTCCAGTCAACTCAGTAAAGAACACGGTCAAAAGTTTTTCTGTGACCGTTGTCTCATTTACTGTCGATCAGAAGAGAGACTTGCTAAACATATCGAAGATTGTTTGAAGATCAATCAAACTGCAATCAAGATGCCTGAACCAGGAAAAAATACATTGAAATTTACGAACTTTAAAAATAAGGAGAAAGTCCCATTCGTAGTTTACGCTGATCTGGAGAGTGTGCTTAAACCCACGAATGATCCCAAAAAACCTCAGATAAACCAACATCATATACCTGCCGCTGTTGGCTATTACCTGAAATGTAGCTATGACGACTCTCTAAGTTTTTACCGTTCATACCGAGGCCTGGATTGCATGCAGTGGTTTGCTGATGAAATGAATAGTCTAGCAGAAGACTTGGCAACCGTCTTTTGGTGCCCTTTCGATATTGATATGACATGGATGCAGGAAGTTGAGCAACAAAGAGCTACACTTTGCCATATATGCGAACAAAAATTCACTCCTGATGATAAAAAAGTTAGAGATCATAACCACCTGATCCCCAATACAAACTATCGCGGTGCTGCTCACGAATCTTGCAACATTAATTATAAAGACACTCATATTATACCCGTAGTTTTCCATAATCTAAGTGGCTACGATGCCCATTTTATAATAACAGATATTGCTACGAGAATGAAAGGGTCTATAGATTTGCTTCCGATTACGAAAGAAAAATACATAAGTTTTACAAAACATATCGATGACTTTCCCATCCAATTCCGGTTTGTTGATAGTTTTCGTTTTATGGCTTCTTCACTGGAGAACCTAGCTTCGTACTTGGAGGAATATCCTAGTCTGGAATCACAGTTCTCACATTTATCAAAAGAAAAGTTTAAGCTTTTAACAAAAAAGGGAGTGATGCCTTATGATTACCTCGACGCATTCGATAAATTTGATGAAGTAAATTTACCGACTCAAGATGCCTTCTATAATAAGTTGGAGAACAAACCATGTCCCAGCAGACTCTACCATCAAGCAAAACTCGTATGGAATGAATTTGGTTGTAGAACGTTAGGAGAGTATGTCGACCTTTATATGAAAACAGATATCATGCTTTTGACAGATGTCTTTGAAAGGTTTCGAGAGAGCTGCCTTAAAACTTATAAACTGGATCCTGCTCACTATTTCACCTTACCAGGATATACATGGGATGCGATGATGAAGTATACTGGTATAGAGCTAGAGCTTCTTACTGATGCTGATATGTTTCTTTTCGTGGAAAGGGGTATTAGAGGCGGTCTAAGTCAAGTCTGCAGTAAGAGAAAAGCCAGAGCTAACAACAAATACCTTCCAAGCTACGATCCTTCCAGGCCCGAATCTTTCCTGATGTACTTTGATGTAAATAACCAGGTGCGTTTAATCCGTTTTAAATAATTGCTTATAATTGGTATACATTTTAGTCATCATTATTAATTATATTTTTTTCTTACAGTATGGTTGGGCGATGTCGCAATACCTTCCCTGTGGTGGTTTCCAATGGTGTGATACAAACATTGATGTCACGACAATCCCTGACGATGCTAACGAGGGCTATATATTGGAAGTTGATTTAGATTATCCTTACGAACTACATGATCAACATAAAGATATCCCATTCTGTCCGCAGCACATAAATCCTAAGACTGGGAAGCTTCCAAAAAATGTTAAAGAGCTTACCAAACTAATGGCAACACTTGAAGATAAGAAGAAGTATGTGGTTCATTATAGAGCTCTAAAACAAGCAATTTCATATGGGTTGCTACTAAAGAAAGTACATCGCGTAGTTAAATTTAATCAAGCTCCATGGCTGAAGAGCTATATCGATCTTAACACAGAGCTTCGTAAAAAGGCAGCGAATGAATTTGAGAAGAATTTATTCAAGTTGATGAATAATGCGGTCTTTGGTAAGTTGAAAAAAATATGGATTTTGATTTTATTTTCACGTAGACCTGAAGTGATATTTGTGAAAAAATACATATTTAACGACGTACTTAAGTACGGTACTATCGTTTATTTATTATTTGAAAAATACTGTATATAGATATATCTTAAACTTATCTTTTTTCGTTGTAGGTAAAACGATGGAGAATGTTAGGAAGCGTGTCAATGTTCGTTTGCTAACTGAATGGAATGGACGTTATGGTGCTGAGTCATATATAGCCAAGCCTGAATTCAAAACATGTGTGATATTTAACGAAAAACCTGATCTAGTTGCGGTTGAGCTCAATAAACTGCAAATTTGGTTAAATAAGCCGATCTATGTTGGCCAGGCAATTTTAGATTTAGCGAAGACTACAATATACGAATTTCACTATGGATATATAAAGTCAAATTTTGAAAATTGTTCAGTACACTACACGGACACAGACAGCCTGATTTATGAGTTTTTTCAAGATCCATATGAAGTTATAAAGCGGGACTGCTATAAATACTTTGATACCTCTGATTATCCTAGCGATAATACTTTTGGAATTCCACAAGTTAATAAAAAAGTTTTAGGAATGATGACGGATGAAAATAACGGTGTTCCTATGACTGAGTATGTAGGTCTTAGATCGAAATTATATGCTACCAAAGTTTTAACGTCTTCAAATGATGTACTAAAGAAAATAAAGAAATTACAGGATGAAGGGTATGATGAAGAAGAAATTAACTCCATCATATTAAACTTGGGAATAACAAAAAAAGCGAAGGGCGTCAAATCCTCAGTTGTTAAAACCAATATTAACTTTGAAGATTATATTGAATGTCTCGATAGTTTTAAGCAAAAGTCGATTTCGCAAAATCTCATTCGCTCAGAGAACCATCAGGTACACTCTATCACCCAGCTTAAAATTGCCCTTTCACCATATGATGATAAGAGGTATCTCGTTCCTGGAACGGATGAAACGTTGCCGTGGGGACATTATAGCATTCTTAAGACAAGTTCAGAATTTACAACCGAAGCCACAGATGAAAGCGATGGTGAACTACTTAACTAAAAATACTAACATCTTTTTCATTATGATTTGATATCGTATAATAATTTAGAAGTTAATTTTACAAGTGAACGCAAGTATTTTGACTTGGTTCTTCCTTCATTTAAATAATTGTACAAATCGAGATATATCTAGTATATTGTCGGTAAGTTACATGTAACAAGTAACATGTGTGAATTATCTAGACGAAAAACACCTTTATGTAATTAATTCTTTATATAAAAAGAAACCGCAACGAAAGTGGAGATGGCTCAGCCCTAATGGAATAACGAAAAACGAAACTGATCACATGCTGACTACTAAGAAAAACATCGTTAGAGATGCAACAGTCCTAAACAGCTTTACAACAGGCAGTGATCATAGGATGATTAGAACAAAAATCGGCATTGACAACAATTCCGAAATGAAAAGAATGAACAACTTGAGACGAATAAACTTACACAAAATAAAGTTTTATACAAAGAAATGCTAACCCAAACCTGCGAAAATAAAAATATAGATGAAATGAATGATACGCTGACAAGAGTTATAACAAAAGTAAGAAAAGATATTACATAAAAAAATAAAAAGAAAGAAAATTGTATATCAGAAGAAATAAAGAAACTGATGAAGAAAAGGCGGGACCTTGAGACAGAAGGAAAAAGAACATCGATTGAATACACGGAAGTAAATAAAACTGTAAGAAAAATGATAAAAGAAAATAAAAGAAAGAGCCAAGAAATAAAAATTGAGAGAGTTGTAGAAAATAACAGAAACATGAAATGTCTAAGGCTATTTAGATATGAAATAATTAAAATAAAGGAGACTAACGTTGAAGGGGATATTATAAATATCACACAACTAGTAGTAGAGAATTATACCAAACAAAAAGGGAACCATCACGAGAAACTACGAAGAAACTCCAAACAAAAAATAAAGAACATAAACTCAGAGCTACAACCTGAAATAAGCAAAGATAATGAAAAATAATAAATCACCTAGAAAAGACGGAGTAACGGCAGATATGCTCAAATACGGTGAGCTTTACCTTTACTTTTAGTTAGTACGATACATATTCTCCTGAATAAAATACTAAAAGAAAAAATAAACCCAAACAACTGGAAATATTCAATAACCATTATCAACCTATAACACTGCTCAATATAATTAATAACTAAAAAATTTGAAGAATATCAATCAAATGAACAAGCAGGCTTCAGAAAAGGTTTTTGTACAGTAAACACCTATTAACTATGAAAATCCTAATAGAACAAGCCAACAAATATAACATTCCACTATATATTGCGTTTATAGACTTTGAAAAAGCTTTTGATAGCATTGAGCACTGGGTAGTAAAAGCATCTTTAATTAATAGCCGAATAGATTACAGATCCATTGACTTAATAGCCAATATATATCCAAAGCAACAAAATCAATCAAAATCAACGAAGGAACCAAGCCAATCCGCATAAGAAGGGGTGTCAGATTTTGTGACACAATATCCCCTAAACTATTTAACCAGGCTCTAGAAGGGTTTTTCAAAACATAGATTGGGAAGAAATAGGCATCAAAGTAAACGGACTATTCTTGAACCACCTAAGATATGCTGATGATATTCCCTTAATAAGAGATATATATACCTGGGACAAATTATTGAACTAAAAAAGAAAACCAAATAGCTAAAATCAAGAGACGAGTAACATTGGCATTGGCAGCATTCGGTAAATTAAGCTACATATTAAAAAAATTAAAATATCCTTAGTACCTCAAAACAAAAGTGTATATCCAATGTATTCTTCCTGTACTTACTTATGGATTCCAGACCTGGACACTTACAAAATCAAACATGGATAAGGGGACAAAAGCCCAAAGATCAATGGAAAGATAAATGTTATATATAAGGCTAACAGATAGAAAAAGAAATGAGTTGATAAGAATTAAAACAAAAGTAAGGGATGTAAGAGGAGAAGTAGCAAATTTAAAATGGAAATTTTCCGGTCATAATATCAAACAGAAAGACGATTGATTGAACATGTGTATTGTAACCTGGAGACCTTGGGAAAATAAAAGAAGTAGGAAAAACCCTCAAATAAGATGGGCGGATGATTTGAACAGATATAAAGGAGCTAGATGGATAAACATGGCGACAGACAGAGAAGAATGGACGATATTGGGGGAGGCCTATATCCAAAGATAGATCGAAGAAGGCTAGATAGATGGAACATATGTTGTACAATATTATTGTATGGAGTCAAAAAGCGCGTTTCTTGCAGACCTCTTTTTTTGAGACATATGATTTTAACTTTGTGTTGATTTTTATTTTAGAACCTGTATGTTTAATGTTTAAAAAGTCACAAAAGTTTAAATGGGTAGGAATAGAATTAAACCAGATCAATTTTTTTTTATCACAACTAACCCCTAATACTAAGGTAAAGGTTAGAGGATTCCTACTTTTATCTTAACAACTTGTAAGTTCAGCATTTCATAATACAATAAAAAAAGTACAAATTATTCAAAACACATTTTTAAGTATTTTGTTAAATAAACCTCGATTGTGCGGAACAGATTCTTTGTATAGTGAGAGCGGCCTGATGGATTTAAATGAAATATATATTTTACAATTGCTTAATTATTAACACAAAAACAAAAATAATTTCATAGAAATAGAACACACATATAATACAAGACATAGAATGCAAATAAATGTAAAAACTATAAAAACTAAAACAGTAAGGGGTCAAAGAACTATTGCTTTTCTTGGGCCACATGTATATCGTCTGATACCGGAAGAGGTTAGATCAGATCAGTTAAAATCTGGATACAATCCACACCTCGATCATTTTTAAAAAAGATTATTAATGATGGGATGCTTTGGGATTTAAAATTTTTAATTGAAAAAGGGGGTGATATAAAAAGGGTATAATTTGCAACGAAGGTACATATTGAATTTGATGGTTTTATTCTGCAAAATATTACCAAACTAATCTTATTCTTTATTAATATTGTTGTTATTGTATTTTAGGATTAATTTCTTAGTGTTGCTATTGTAATTCTAAAATTTGAAATTTATAAAAGAAAAATGCCACGCACAAGCTTCTCGAAGGCTTCAGTGGCTTCTCTTTATTTATTTCTTATTTTAATATATTTGCTATGTAAAACTTTTCTTTATTGGAAATAAATATATAACATAACAAAACATAACTGCTTGTTTATTAAATTTCTACAATTGTATATGAATAACGTAATGCATTATAATACTTATAGTAGGTTAGTGTGTGTGTTTATTTATTAATATCCTTTTGATTGCCTGCTAAACTACATTCCTATTTTCTCATTTTATTTTTGTGAATCTAATAAAAGAACAATTTTTGAAATCTGTCCTGCAAACCAAACAAAAACATTTTGATCGACCTTTGTCTTTCTAAAAATGCATACAAGTTAGACATATCAATCCAATATAAAAAAAGAATTTCTCGAATCGGTTCAATAGATGTTGAGAAATTAGTGGAAAATATAAAGACCCTTTTCACTGATCTAGATCTCCTTAAGAATTAGTACAAGTTAAGCCACACCAATGCAATACAAAAAGAATTTCTTGAATCGGTTTAGTTGGTGCTGAGAAAGTAGTCAAAAAACTATTAAGGCCCTTTTGGGTGATCTATTGCTTCTTTAAATTTAATACAAGTTAAACATATCAATCCAATACAAAAAGAATTTCTCGAATCGGTTCATTAGGTGCTGAGAAATTAGTGAAAAACTATTAAGGACCTTTTGGGTGATCTATTGCTTCTTTAAATTTAATACAAGTTAAACATATCAATCCAATACAAAAAGAATTTCTCGAATCGGTTCATTAGGTGCTGAGAAATTAGTGAAAAACTATTAAGGACCAAATGAGATTTGCGCAGTACACCGAAATGCGTCTTTCTTGGAAACTGTCAATGCAAAACATGCGCACATAGCGTAAAAAGTAGCTTTGCTACCCCCAGCTGATAGCGATCTTTCATTATATGCCCTTATTATTATTTTATTTTATTATGCCTTTTGGCACTTTTTGAGGGTTTTTTCCAATAGATACTAAAATTAATAATTATTTTGATGCGGTTTTAGTTGTTCTGAAATATTAACATTCAATACGTTTGCAATATTCTTGACAATTATTACGACCATTTTTATAAAACAAAAAATTGCAATTTTTTTCAAATATTACGACAATTGCGCCACACCATATAAATAACCAACGGCATTACGTATTGCATCATATTACTTTTCCTCCTTGCTAAGTAGATAAAACAAAAACATGTGAGGGGTCATAAGGTTATCATTTAACTACATAAACAGTGATACAAAGGGATACATATAGGAAAATGCATATCGAAAAATTTAAAGAAATATTTTTAAAAATGATTTTATTTTTAACAAACAGGGACAATTATTAATCAACTTTTTTATATTAAAACATATCAGGATAAGCTAGTGCAGTATTTTTTTGGCTATTCTGTCAATTTTACACCTTGTTAGGTAACACAATAGGTATACATTTCGTATGGGTCCCCAACTTGAACTACAGCCACGGGTTACGTAGCACAATAGGTGACACAGTACACACACATGACTATTAAATCTCGCATTGGTCACGTCTTAAACACCACAAACAAGTTGCCTTATATCTTTTTAACCAACACTTCGTTCATTCAGACATGGCTATAACATATTTATTTAATAAGGCCCTTTCACACTAATTCTCTCTCTCTCTCTCTCTTTCTCTCTCTCTCCATCACTCTTTCTCTCTCTCTCTCCATCAGTCTTTCTCTCTCTCTCTCCATCAGTCTTTCTCTCTCTCTCTCCATCAGTCTTTCCCTCTCTCTCTCCATCAGTCTTTCTCTCTCTCTCTCTCTCTCTCTTACTCTCTCTTACTTAAACGTTTTCGAACATCATTCATGAATATTGCTCCAGACTAAGGTCTTTTTGGTTTACATACAAATATTAACTGATATCGACCGTAAACTTAGAACACCCATTTTGTAAACGAAGCCATTAAAAATTTCCAAATGCCAGCTTATTATTGCAAGTGACTGATTGACACATGACAGATTGACACATGACAGATTGACATATGACAGATTGACCAATGATATTTGACAGATCACCATTAAATACGTTTTGACAGTTGTGACGTCACACAGACGTGTGACCTTGACGGGGCCAATTTTCGCTAACTTGAACCTTAGCGTTTTCTTATGGGAATTTACATGGGAAATTCTGCAGAACTCTTGCTGCCTATCTACTGATGTGGTCTGGCATTATCATCTTGAAAAATGAAATTTTCTCCAAATTCATTTTGCAAGGGCTGAATGATTGGTTCGATAATGTTTTCTGCGTATATGGGTCTGTCATTGTTGGCTGAATGAGGATAAGTGGTGTACGACGACCAAACATTATGCCGCCCCAAAACATTACCGTGCCGCCTTGGTAGGGAACAACTTCTCGGGCAAAAGCCAATTGTTCTGCTCTTCCTGGACCTCTCCAGACCCTTTACCGTCGACTGTCACTGTAGGCCAAATCGCGACTCGTCCGAAAAAAGAACGTTGCGCCATTGAGGCAAAAGCCAATTTCTGTGCTCCTGGGCCCATTGACGACGGGCAGCTCTATGATGAGGTGAGAGCTTTGGCACTCTCAAAGGTCTTCTTGACCTTAAATTTGAAGAATGTAATCTTCTTCCGAGGGTGCTTGTCCAAACAACTCTGGTACGTGCGCAAAAAATGACTGTTGACGTTATTGTTCGGTTTCTCCGTGTAAAATTAACCATATAATGATCTTCCCTCTCTGATGTTACTCGGGGTCTTCCACTAACTGGTCTTCGCGCAACGCTCTCAGTTTCCAGAAAAAGAAGGACAATGCGTCTCACTGAAGACCGTGGGATATTCAAACGACGCGCAATAAGATGGTTTGATAAACCCTCTTGATGTAAAGCCACTATTCTTGCTCGGTTAAACGGAGAAATTAAGTGACCTGGCATTTTTCTCGAAATTTAATTGAAAATGCACTTGTCGTATCCGTCTTAAAACTGACCTTATTAAGAATAATCTGCATAGTTCCCAAATAAGGCAGTTTTTTTCTCCGATAATGATTTTATATTTGCGATAAGATATCAAGGAATTTTAAATCAACAAAAAAATTGCCAGCGTACCTGAAACAATTTACAGGATGATCAGGGGGGCCAAGACTTTTGACGATGTGTGTAGTTGAAAATCCAGCGAAAAAGAGGCTTCCTGAGCAGGAGTGGGAAGTGGAGAATTCCGTAACTCTAAGAAGGTAGAATTATGTTAAAAATAAAAGAATTTTAATTATTTTTTATATTTTAATCATTTTAATATGTCTTCAACTAACAATACATATGATAAGATATCTTTCATTACTCTGAAAATACATATTAAAATTATTAAAATATAAAAAATAATTAAAATTCTTTTAATCTTTAACGTAATTCTATTTCCTTTGAATTACGGAATTCTCCACTTCCCACTCCTGCTCACGAAGCCTCTTTTTCGCTGGATTTTCAACTAGTTGGGGTCGTTTGCTCCACACTGAATTCTTAACGGCGAAGAAGTCCTTCGACACTTTGTTTAAGCCCTTATGATTATGGTCGCTAAGACCGAAACGCGCCAAGGGTAAAAAATACAGACTGCATTTTTGCTAAAAACGTAGTTTTATTTCGCCGTTAAGAATTCAGTGTGGAGCAAAGGACCCCAACTCACTATACATCTTGTTAAAAATGCTCCATCTAGGAGAGTACCACAATGCAACTTTTTGAACCCTCGCATTAGCTTGCCGGGGTATCAGTGTCTTTTGAAGGTTTTTGAAAGGTACGTTACATTTTCATGGGTAGTGCAGTTTGGGGTACTCGTTAAAAAATGATAGAGGTGGAATAATCGGTTTCAAAGTACATGAGTGAACCCGAAAGTAATTATTTGAGTACTTTCAATATATAATCCCCAAGTAACATTTTTTTATTAATAGCAGAAGCTAAAAGGTTGTCAGCGCCTCTCCTTAAAACCATTAGTTTCAATGTTTGGTCGCTAGCACGTTCCCATTACCCTTATATACCCCTTAGACCTCCTAAATGGGACTCCCCAATTGGTGGTGGCAACCTATGTATTAAACTCACTATAAAACCATAAGAAATAAACTCCAGCTTCGCCCTCTAGCGGTTCCACCAGTATAGAACCTTTTAGAGCCTAAAGCTATTATGCCAGGTTCTAAAAGCAACTCAGAAACGTCCTCTATCCTATTATAAAACTAGATTTGGTAGTTTGGTATCCTGGCGATTCTGTTGAATACCATAATACCTTTAGAGTAAAGAAGTTTTTCTATAAAAGCTATGGCGATATTTTAGATTCAAAATGGCTATATAAAATAATTTAGGTCACAAAATTGCCAAAAATGTCAGAGTCCCAAGATTATTTTATCACATAAAAATATACCGAGTTTGTCGTTTTGTTGATGATCAAATTGCCTGCCAGATTTATTTTTCTGATAAAATCGTATCTGAAAAGCTCTCAAAACAAGCGCGCCACCTCAAGAATGCTTTTTAATAGTTTTTTGATAACAAAATAACAAATATTTAAAATTTAAAAAAAAAATCATTTACACTATTCACCATTAAAAAAGTCTGTTTGGTTTACATAAATCAAAATTAAAGTAAAATTATTGTTAAAAAACACTGCTAAAACGACTAGTTAATATTTTCTCTTTACAATATTTTTTAAATAAATTTGTATACGCCATTATGGTTTTATAGTGGTCACTTGGTTTTATTTGTTACTGTATCGCAACTAGGATTTTTGAGTGCCCTTATGAAACCAACAAAAAAGAACAATGTAAACATAGTCAACATAACCTCACTTAAATTTTTTGTATTTGTTTTTAAAGTGTTTAAAAACGTATAATTGAACACTTTTAAATGTTTTTTTCGTGCAATTTCGACACAATCGAGAGGGCCAGTGCAATGATATTCGTTGTGCCTGCAGGTTGGAGGGCAACCTCTTATATTGGTCGTCTAAATAGGCCTTATCTAGGCCTGGGTGTCCTACCCAGGAGGACGGAAACTCAACAATTATTAATTATTTGGCTTTAAATAATCAATCTTGCAATAGGCAGGTACCAATCTGTACCTAGGTATATCTATTATTTTTATAAGAAATACCTAAAAAAATAAAACACCAAAGTATTTACTTACTTCTGTTAGAACCCTTAAGGAAACAAGGTTTTATATGGCCGCCTATGTAAATAATATTTAATATACAGCTATGGGTAACTATAAATACAAAAGAATTAAGGTTACCTTGAAGCCTTCCTATAAAACCTTTTTAAATTGCCTAAAAATAATGGCAGAAACCTAAAGTTTATATTTACCACTCTTAAAAACTTTAAGGAAACTAGGTTCTATATGGCCGCCTATCTAATCATATTTACTTTTAAACTACTGATAACTATAAAAACAACAGGATATAAGATAACCTTTTAGCTCTATTATAAAACACTTTTGTGATAACCTAAAGTAATGAAAAAAACTAAATGACCAAAGTTTATATTTATTTCTTTTTAAAAACTTTAGGTAAAATGGTTTATAAGACCATTTATAAATCAGAAATCAATAAAACAAAAAGTATCTAAAAGGAACAGAAGGAATATCAGTTTTATTATGCTCCCTTTATAAATCACTTTTTGGTTGTATAACACTCCTTTAGGTAATTGGCAATATAAATTACCTTTATGTAGCCAAATTGATCCTAAAACCCATAACAACACCCTCTAAATAATCTAGGAACCAAATTAATAAAACCTTGAGTGGTAATAATGTTACTTGGGTAGGCACTGAAGATTGGATGTAATTACATATCTTTGTTTACCTTGTTTCAGCTGATGATGAGTCTCTTTAGACTCGAAACATGTCCTAAATAACACCTGAAACAACAAAGACTTTAGTGGAGAAGACGTAGAGTTTTTTCTTTGTAAATATTTTAAACTTCAATAAATTTAAATAACCAGTTTGTTAGTTATCAAATACCAAATTGCAAATAATGCAAGGACCTAAAACTATAAACAAGTGAAATTAAAGAAAGAAAAATAAGAAAAAAGTTTTTGCTTCGGCCGGGACTCGAACCCGGGATCTCTTGCTCTGTACGCAAACATTCTAAACATTGAACTACCGAAGCCATACATAAATTTTCGGAAAACTTTCATCTATGCAGGCTGCGGTGTCTCAATACAAGAACGAGAAATTCTCAGGGTATTAACTCGACCAAGTCATCAAACTGATCTCTTTAATTCTTCTCTCTTCATACCTTTGACAGTGGGAAACAAGAATTAAAGAGATCAGTTGGATGACTAGGTCGAGTTAATACCCTGAGAATTTCTCGTTCTTGTATTGAGACACCGCAGCCTGCATAGATGAAAGTTTTCCGAAAATTTATGTATAGCTTCGGTAGTTCAATGTTTAGAATGTTTGCGTACAGAGCAAGAGATCCCAGGTTCGAGTCCAGGCCGAAGCAAAAACTTTTTTCTTATTTTTCTTTCTTTGATTTCACTTGTTGTTTACAGTTTGTTAGTATTATGTGTAATATCTTCAATTCCCTTAAGAATAGATTAGAACGCTAGATATCGTGAAATAATTAAAGCTTCATGAATTTTACTAACCTGTTTAAAACATGTTGAAAACCATGACGAAATTCGTGTTCATATGCGGGGATTGTTACTTGCCTTCTTTTAAACTGGCTTGACTCAACTCGTTCTAGAGCTGCTGGCGTTGGGTCTCTGAAACAAAAAAGTTGGCTGTTTTCTTTATTTTTTAAAAAGTTTTCAGTCATTTTTATCTCAAATTCGATTTGTAAAACTTCCAGGGCTCTCAACAGATAAACAGCGAAATAATATGAAAAATATGAACTTTTTTTATAAAATTATGAAAAATATGAAATTAAGAAAACAAAATATGAAGGAAATATGAATAAAAACCAAACAAGTTTCATGGCTAATCGGGCAAAAAGGAGTTTTTTGTTTCCCTTATATTTTTCCGTGGGTAGCTTGAAAGCTTAACCTCACGGGGGTCCAAGATCTAATGGACACCTAATAAGTGTTGACAGTTAGCCGTTTCGTCCTTATGGGACTCCTCAGAACACTGCTGGTCAAGTGACAAATCTTGCGAAGTTAATCAGACGGTTTTGTCTCTAATTAAATGTAATTAGTGAGCGAACTATAGCAAGAGGCGCCATTTACCGAGATACGAGAGAAACAAAAAACCAAAAGCAGGGAAAAACACTGCTATACAATATCGATCAATGAAAAGATCGAATGCAAATAAAAGAAAACAACTATCGTCCGTGACCTACGACAGCTCTTTGTCTTTTCAGGCCGGATCAACGCATTTTGCATTTTTACCCGTCATCAAGACACTGACCGTCAATCAACGGAATTTTATAAAATATAAGGGAAACAAAAAACTCCTTTTTGTCCGATTAGCCATGAAACTTGTTTGATTTTTAAATTCACGGGTACGAAATTTCACGTTTATGAATAAAAACTTCCGTTTTTTTTGGGTCCTCTACCAAATGGCTTGTTATGTCAAACCCAACTGTTTTTTAGGAAAACTCATTTACTTCTTGATTTTATTTATTAAGAAAAGTCATAGCAAACATTTTGAAGTTAAATTAGGCCTGGATCCCCATCCAAGCAACTATGGCCAAACAAAAACAAGGCACATTTTTTAAAGCATATTTTACAACAAGGAATAAGGTGTTTCCGTATTTTTAAACCAAGGTCTACTGCAATTATTCAAAGAAATAGAAAAAAAATTATAAATGCAAAAATTGTAGGCTTTATCCTATACCATCAAAAAAAATTATAAAAAAACACAAACATTGTAAATCTCTTACGGAACATCCTACAAATTAATATGTTAATAATTTAACTTCAAAAAATAGATATTTTCTTTCTAAACTGAAAAATATATGATAAACTCCATTTGGTAAAGCCACTGTTAAAATATTAGTATCTACAATTTCTAGCGGTTTGGGACCTACTCTACATTTCTTGAAAATAGGTACCCTATTTTCTATCTCTTGAAATAAGTGCAGTAGACCTTTATGGAAATATACCAAAACACTCTGTACATCTAGTAACACAGAAAACTTAAGTATACTCGATGATATAATTGGTATAAGTATACCTATTCCGAGCTTAAACTATAAAAAAAAGTCAAAATTACAGAGTAAAAGAATAAAATTCATGAAAAAGCCCTGCTCAATGAGACTTTTTCAGAACTAACCACGGAAGACCAAAACAACTAATTAACATAAGAAATGCAACAAACATAAGAATAATAAAACAAAAGGCAAAAAAGTCCTACTTTATTCAGACTTTCTCAGAGGCAACAAACTAATAATAAACTACAAGGAACTCAAAATTCAAGATTAGGAAAAATATGGAAAATTTCCACACTTATTCTATGACTGAAATTTCTTCATTGGGGAAAATATGAAAAATATGAAGGTTTTTCTAAAAATATGAAGTCTGCAAAAAAATATGAACATTTTTATAAAATATATGAAGGTGCTGAGAGCCCTGAACTTATTAAAGTTGGTTAATACCGCACGCAATGCAAATATAAACAGTCGTTTTAAAATTATCGCGAATACACATCAGACCTTCCAAAAGAGCACTAAAAAAAAAAACCCGAGGGTATTATTTTTTTTTTGACGTATGAGGATAATTATAATCACACCCAAACTCATGTAGCGCCATTTTAGTTCGCGCTGTTTGGGTACGCGCTAATTTGAACACACGCTCAAATGAGCTCGCTATTTTGATACGCGACATTTTGTTACAGAGCCTTTCATCTACACTTACACAATAAATTTAACAGAATCGAAACATGTTTATACCTTTATCTATGCCATTTCCTAGGTGGTTGATTGAGCTACCTCAAGAAATGACTGAACTTACTATAACCTGTGGTGGGTGTGCTTTCGGGCTGTTCGGCCGTCGTCGTTGGAAATTCGTTCTCGACGTTTCGCCATCTCGAGTGGATGGCATCTTCAGGAGATGTTGACTGTTTGTCGGCTTCTCGAAGACTGGTGGTTAGTCTGTCGCGGGCGCAGGTTATATACGCTATGGTGGGCGGGGCGTATATCAGAGCTGGTCGGTGATTGGTCACATTCCCTTGATTCAGTTTTGTTATTGTAAGCGAGCCGTTTAGTGTTTTTAAGAACCGGTACCCATGTTCTGTTAATTTTAAGAGTTTCTTCAGATCTGTTGAAGTTCTGCTGGTGTTGATGAATTTCGATTGCTTCTCTATAGAGTCTTGGATAGTATGAAGAGGAGGCGCAGAGAACTTGTGTGTCTTCGAATTTTATTCGGTGGTATTCATTGTTTAGTGTGTGGTCTGCAACTGCGGATTTTTCCGTATGTCCGAGTCGACAGTTGGCTTTGTGTTCTTTGATTCTTGTGTTTACGGACCGTTTGGTTGTTCCGATGTAGACACTTCCACAGGTACAGGGAATGCGGTATACCCCCGAAGAACTTAGTGGGTTCCTTATATCCTTCGCAGATCTGAGGTGGTTCTCGATCTTCTTAGATGGCTTGAAGATCGTTTTTATGTTGTGTTTTCCCAGAATACGTCCGATCCTATCTGTCACTCTAGGGATGTAGGGCAGAAAGGCTCTTGAAGTAACTTCGCGGCTGCTCAGTCCACCGCTATTGTTACTTCTAGTGCTTGGCTTTGGTCGTATACATTTATCTATGTCGCTTTGAGTGTATCCATTTGCTACGAGGGCGTTTTTAAGATGGTTTAATTCTTTGTCTAGATGTTCTGGTTCGCAGATTCTTTTCGCCCTCTCTACCAATGTTCTTATTACCCCTTTTCGTTGGCACGGGTGGTGGTTAGATGTGTTGTTTAGGTAGCGGTCTGTGTGAGTAGGTTTTCTGTATACGGTATGTCCTAGTCGTCCCTCTTTCCTCGTTACTAGTACGTCAAGGAATGCTAATTCTCTGTTGTTCTCTGTTTCCATTGTAAATTGTATACTGGGGTGTATGCTGTTAATGTGGTTGAGAAATTCATTAAGGCTGTCTCTACCATAAGGCCAAACGACAAAAGTGTCATCTACATATCGAAACCAGACTTTGGGTTTATGAGGGGCATTATTCAACGCCTTCTCTTCCAGTTTCTCCATGAAAAAGTTCGCAATCACTGGCGATAAAGGGCTACCCATTGATACTCCATCGATCTGTTCATAAATTTGTTCATTGAAGGTGAAATATGATGTCGTTAGGCAGATTTTAAACAGGTCGGTGATATCCTTCGGAAAAATGTGTTCCACTTCCCTCACTGCCTCGGCCAAAGGTACCTTCGTGAACAAAGACACAACATCAAAGCTAACTAAGATGTCTTTCTCGTCTATGACGATGTTTTTGATCTTCTTAATAAAGTGGGTGAATTTCCAACGACGACGGCCGAACAGCCCGAAAGCACACCCACTATTGGACGATGGCCGCGAAAGCCTTTCACAATTTGTGTTACTATAACCTGTTCTCTTTAAATCCATAAATACCTGGATATTTAAATATTTTGGGTATTTACTTAGTTATTTACCCCGAGTTATAAATACCCGGGTATTTCACATCACTAACTCTCACCTGTAATCTGGCATAAGGCATATAAAACTCAATGGCTCGGGACTATCATTCAAGAGTCTTTCCATGTGGTTAACGGACGCTTCCATTAACTCCTCGCAGTATGGAGGATTGGCTGCAAACGATCCGGAAACCGCCTTGAGTTGGAGGAAGGACCTTTATAAAAAATTTGACCTTTATAAAAAATTCGTAATTATTTTCAAATGCCGTTAATTACTTACACGATATGAACGCTGCGTATACTAAAAGGAGACTTTCAGAGCATTTCAAGAGGGGGAAAGAGTAGTTGTTAGAGATTACAGAGAAACAAACAAAAAGTCATGGACAGAAGCTGTTATTGAGAAAAAGCTAGGAAAAACAGTGTATTTATGTCGATTACTAAGCCAACAGTTATGGAAAAGATAGGCAAATTAAATAAATAAAAGATTTACAGAAATTTGAAGTTCATGAGGTATAAAGTCTTAACAAAAAAGTTTCACGGGCAAGACTTTATACCTCGTGAGCTTCCTTCAAATTTAAAAAAATCCAGGGCTCAGGCTGTTTTCTGGGAGCAGATTATATCTGTCTCCGTCGCGACGTCAAAATTAGCCTCAAAACCGAGGCAACCCTGACCGAAGCTGAAAATTGACAGTTGGTCTCTCCTCAGTAAACACCATATTTCATATTTATTTTTCAGTTACCCATATCATCATTTCATCTCCTTCCATTTTATGGTTATGCTCGGGCTGAATGAAGCCTAAGGAGGCAGAAACGCGTCCCCGTAGCTACCTTTACCTCTGAGGTCTTGCCCGAGAAACTTTTTTGTTAAGACTTTATACCTCGTGAACTTCCTTCAAATTTAAAAAAATCCAGGGCTCAGGCTGTTTTCTGGGAGCAGATTATATCTGTCTCCGTCGCGACGTCAAAATTAGCCTCAAAACCGAGGCAACCCTGACCGAAGCTGAAAATTGACAGTTGGTCTCTCCTCAGTAAACACCATATTTCATATTTATTTTTCAGTTACCCACATCATCATTTCATCTCCTTCCATTTTATGGTTATGCTCGGGCTGAATGAAGCCTAAGGAGGCAGAAACGCGTCCCCGTAGCTACCTTTACCTCTGAGGTCTTGCCCGATAATTTTTTGTTAAGACTTTATACCTCGTGAACTTCCTTCAAATTTAAAAAAATCCAGGGCTCAGGCTGTTTTCTGGGAGCAGATTATATCTGTCTCCGTCGCGACGTCAAAATTAGCCTCAAAACCGAGGCAACCCTGACCGAAGCTGCAAATTGACAGTTGGTCTCTCCTCAGTAAACACCATATTTCATATTTCTTTTTCAGTTACCCACATCATCATTTCATCTCCTTCCATTTTATGGTTATGCTCGGGCTGAATGAAGCCTAATGAGGCAGAAACGCATCCCCGTAGCTACCTTTACCTCTGAGGTCTTGCCCGTGAAACTTTTTTGTTATTTACAGAAATCTCAAATGATTTGCCAAAAATAAAAAATAGCAAGCCGCAGAAACAAAGGTATATCGTCACGAAAATTGGCAGGACAATCACAAGAGACATAAATGCGCCAAGTACAAGTAAAGACGTCAATGGTCGTGACTACCAAGACGAATTGCCTGAAGAGCAAGTTGGAAGCTCAGATAAAGGTGATATCTCTAGCTACTCTAAATAAACAGATTTTCATGGCCCTAATATAAGTCCATCTAAAGAAATCCAAATTAGTGATTTTGGAAAACCATTTGACCTAAAGTCTAACAAAAAATATTCCGCTTACGACATGACAACTCCGTTGAGTACAGAAAAAGATAAGAATAAGTGCCTGAGGCGTTTGGAAAGAAATATGAATAAAAAACACACTTAAACAAAACCGTTTATTCTGCAATAAATAAATAAAAATAAATGTTAAATGTAAGTGTTATATACAAAATAAATGTAGTGTGTTGAAATAAAAATGTTAACCATGTGCATACAAAGAGTAACATTAAATATATACAATTAAATACATAAATCCAGTGTTAAAAAAATAAGAAGAAACATGGTACAAGCACCAATCTTAGCATGGAGGGATGTAATAGCCCGCGCATAATAATGCGTAATAGCAACCATGTTGGATCCCTCTCTTCCCTTTTAGTACACGCAGCGTTCATATCGTGTAAGTAATTAACGGCATTTTATTAAATAACGGGCGCGAGTATTCGCCCTAAAGATATCCCCAATTAAGGGATAGTAAACATAATTAGAACAATAAATGGATCCCTGACGGATCTGATACCTTCCAAGCCCATTATCACACTCCAAGTCAACTTTACACTATACCAGCTTTGAAAACAGTTTCTTGTTAATATCTCGGAAACGAAAGTTCCAACGTAGGTTCAAAACATTAAAAAGTGACTAGCTTGCTTTGCAAATTTTAATTCGCAGACGCAAGTTTTCAAGTACGCATGCATGTTTTGGCACATAGAAACACAGATGCTGTGTGGGTGGACGCCATATTTGTTGTTTATTTACATGTAAAACTGTTTTTTTTTGTGAAAAATGGGAAATATTTTACACAAAACATGTGCGGTTTGTGGAAAAATGTCTTGGAGAAGTAAGGAAGTGCCATTCCATAGGTAAGTACTTGTATTTTTCTTTATAATTTGTTAATAAAGTTAAGAGTGGTTTAAAGATGTTCATTCAAACACCATTAATGTTGTCAACAATTAATCTGCACAATTTAGTTTAGAAAACCCGATCAAATAGTTTTTCGAAGAAAAATAATAGACAGCCTCAAATTTTTGACAATTGTCAAATAATCTAGTGACGTAAAGTATGTTCCAAAAACATAAAAACTAACACATGCGCGCGGTTACCGAAATTCTGTTCATAGGTCCAAACTTTTTATCGAAAACAATACCTTCTTTGCCATTGCTGGGCGGGCTAAGAAGTTAAAAATAAACTCACCCTCGACTTCCAAAATAAGAATCACAGTCGGCGAAAGCAGAACAGTACTGCTTGAAATAACAATTCAAAGGCGAGGCGAAGCACTCAAAAGACACCCCAAACGTCCGATTGAGGCACTCAAAAACTATCGTGGGCAACGAGGATTGAGTGTCTTGAGTGTCGGACGCGTTGGCGTTTTGAGGGGAGGGGTTCACTCCCAAAAAGGTCGCGTAGCGCTTCAGCATTACCCACACTCTGGGTATGAACAGTTCGAATTTTCTATCGTCGAAGCAGTTGTGCCTGTATAGATGTTCCTAAAATTAAATGTGTCCTTTATTTGAAACTTGTTTTCAAGTGTAAACTAAATAACGCAGGTACACAAAAAAATATTTTTTGAAGACTGCCCTAGAAGAAGATTTTGATGTTTTTTGTTGTGCTGAATCCAAATCTGCCAACCGTTTTTCTCTATCACATCCAGATTTTTTGCTATGGTTAACGAGGTTTGTAACTCAACAATGGTTAAATAAGTCTAATTTTTTTTTTTTTTTGAAACCAACAGAAACAACCATTCCGAGGGAAAATATCCCTACCGGCATTGAATTATACTGATGGCTTGATGCTTTCGTTGGGAACTTGTTAAAACTGTTTGGTTTTCACTATCTCCAAGGTCGATCACAGGGATACGAGTGATCCCCGTCTGGAACACGTCCTGATAGTCAGGAACAAGTGATCCATGCCAATCCACGACCGGACCGGTTTCGACCTTTTGGGCCATCCTCAGGTGAATGTAGGCGATAGCTCCGTGTAGAGCATAAGTTTTTTGAAACCAACAGAAACAACTACTCCGAGGGAAAATACCCCTACCGGCATTGAATTATACTGATGGCTTGATGCTTTCGTTGGGAACTTGTTAAAACTGTTTGTTTGGTTTTCACTATCTCCAACGTCTGTGATCGACACGAGAGACGAGACGAGACGATAGAAGAGTCTTATCGTCGAGACGAGAGACCCATTTTCTCTCGTATAACGAGACGACTTCTCTCGTCTCGTCTGGCGGCAACACTACTCTTGATATAGCCAGCCGTTTTTAACCTACAGGAGGTATTTGAAAAGTCTGAATTTTGGGAGGGGGCGAATAACTTCTTTATTTATGAAAATTTTCTTTCTCGTTTCTCCCTAATTTGAGGTGCAGCGATACAGATGACGAAAAAGTAATCTGTTTCTCATAAACTTTTCAATAATGACATAATTTTTGTATACCGGTGGTTTATTCTGTAAAGTATCTCCCGCAAGTGAGTTTCCACGTCAATCCACGGTTACTATTGGTCGAAATCAGACATCTCACATTAAATTGATGGTAATGACATGTTTTTGTAAATGTTTTCAATAGAAATATCACTTCAAAGTTCTCCTATTACAAAGCAGAAGAGCAGTTGTGTCAAATATTAACCCAAAAATGATCTCATATGCGTCAGTTTAAAGTCAGACAGTGGCGGCTCGTCCATAGGTTTGCAGGTTTGCGCAACCCCCAAAAAATATGGGTAAAATAATAAAAGAACTATTAATTATATATTTTTAAATTCCCACCAGAATTATATACATTTATACGCTACCGCACCTCTTATGTCGCGCGCGCCGGCCGTCCACAGCGACGACTTATCTCGCGGTTTGCAGCTCGAATGCAACCCAATTTCCCTATTACAAAGCGCGCGAGATTTTGTTTCTATTTTAAAGCCGTCCCGTAAAGCTCAGTGAGGTTGCAGGTCGACTGCAAACCGATTGTTTATTTTGCATGCTAATTTCTTATTTTAATTTGTCGTGTAGTCCGTTTAAATAAATCCCAATAGGTGTGTATTGAATATTAATTTTGTAATTTATTCCCTTATTATTAAAGCTTGATCTGTATATTTGTGTGTTAAAAAATTACGATTCTCCTTTGCAACCTCCAGATTTTTATTCTACGAGCCGCCACTGAAGTCAGATACTATAAACTGACCAATGGTAACGGTGGATTGATGTGAAAATTTACTCCCGGGAGATACTTTACAGAATACAGTATTATAAGTCTTTGTGACAAAATCCCAGGCAAACTTACCAATTTCTGTAAATAATTATTGTTTATCGCTAAGGTATCGCCTTGATATCTAAGCATCGCTTGGTCCCTGTCCGCCAGGTATTCCACAACTGGCAATCGCGGGCATCCGATGGCAAACTGTACTGGATAACACCATACCTTAGAAAAATCAGTACGTTACAACAAAATAGTTAACCTTATAGTTAAGAGGCTGATGGTATTCCGTGGGATAATGATGATTGATGATTCATATGATCAAACAAGGTTGCTGTATCTCGCCTACGCTCTTCAAGATATACTTGGAACAAGTCCTTAAAGTATGGAAGAGAAAATGCCAAAACATGGGAATTCCGTTGGACGAAACCACCTTGTATACTTTATGTTTCGCCGATGATCAGATAGTAGTGGCTCAGGATTATGACGACCTCGAATATATGACACGAAAACTAATAGAAGAGTACAATAAGTGGGGACTAGAGGTTAATCTCAATAAGACAGAGTATATGTGTATCGGTGGAATGAAACAGATCTAATCTTAAATACCGGGCAGCGAATTCAGTCCTGTGATGAGTATAAATACTTAGGTCTAAAAATTACAGCTGACGGAACACTAGACAAAGCTATAAAAGATCGAAACGTACAAGGAAGAAAAGCAATAACTTTATTAAATGGAATAATTTGGGACCAAAGTATATCAAAACATAATAAAAAGCTTATATATAACACCATTGTAAAAAGTATTATTACATACGGCTCAGAATTATCAAGGATAGAACAGAAAAAATGCTTTCCGCTACGGAGATGGACTATTGGAGAAGAGCAGCAGGGAAATCAAAAAGAGAAAGAGTTACAAATCAAAGAATAAGAGAAATTATGACAGTGGGTGAACGTACTTTAGTGGATGATATAAGAACAAAACAACTGGTGTGGTGGTGGAGTCAATCTGAGGTTTACCGAAAGTGTTCTGACGTAAACGTGGAATAGCCGGACATTCGCACAGTACATGTCTGACTGTTTCGTAATCATCCATACAGAGTCTACATTCGGTCTCTTCTGTTGGTCTCATTCTGTGCATGGGTACTCTCAATCGACAGGTCCTTTAATGAACTCTTTAGAGTGAGCCAGTTCTGGTATATTTATCCAGTATTGTTAGATAGTTGCCGAATATTTTTTTTAAACTACGCTAGATTGATTGATAATAGATCACACAATTTTTTCACAAACTTTGGCTTATAACGTTTGCAAAATTAGTTTTACAGAAAAACTGTTAATATGTTTTTAGTTTGCAATTGAACAACAATTCTGATAGTAAAGTAATCAGCTTTATATCTTAAAAACTAACAAAGATATTTTTTTTTTTAAATACTAAAAAATAGTTACTTTTTTTTACCCAAAAAAAATAGGAAGGAAGTTTTAGACTACTCCAAATCGATGGGTTATGGATCACTGAAAATATTTTTGTTGTTCACTAGTGTTGATATTTTCACGTTAACGATGAAAATGGCTTACCTTTCGACTGCTTTGCGCAGGAAACGGTTGATGCGGCAGCTCCATACCAAAATCCTTCAACACAAAATTAGACTTTTCGCGTACTTTCTTCGCGTATTCACAAGATAAATTGTAAATTTTTAGACATATTCCTTCGACTGAAACTTTCACTGTTTCCGTCAGATGGGGTTGGCATTGTTGTTTCAAATGGGCTAGCCGGTCCTAAAAATTTTAAGACTTTGTGAATTCGTTCAAACTATCTTTTATGATATTCCTACTTTGGTTCGCGATTTTTAGCTCACACTACTACTATAAGTAACAGGGACCAAGCGATGCTAATTTTTTCGAGAAAAAAAAAGTTGCTCCGATTTCAAAAATTTTTATATATCTTTGCGTTTCAGATGATTTTGAAACTTTTTTGTTTTGCTGTCTGTCTGTCTGTATGTCTGTCTGTAACGACCAACCCGCATAACTCAAAAACCGCTTGTCCGATTTTAATGAAATTTGGTACCTAAGTTGGGTGTTGGGCCGTGATGGTCCCATTTAAAAATGAACAAAATCCACCGAACGCAAGCCAAATAAAAGGGTGGGGGTAGATTCCAAAAATTAGAGTTTATGTGAAAATATGGCGTGTGTGATATCAAACGAAAGGTAATTAAGTCTGGAGTTAAAGAAAATGAATTTTAGTTTATTTAAAAAAAAAGGGTGGGGGTAGATGTCAAAAATTAGAGTTTAAGTGAAAATATGGCGTGTGTGATATCAAACGAAAGGTAATTGAGTCTGGAATTAAACAAAATACATTTTAGTTTTTTTTAAAAGGGTGGGGGGTAGATTAAAAAAAATTGAGTTTAAGTCAAAACATGGCTTGTGTGGTATCAAACGAAAGGTAATTGAGTCTGGAGTTGAATAAAATATATTTCAGTTTTTGATTATATTAGCTCACACTATAACTATAGTACCTAGTGTGAGCTTAGGTGCCCATAGATTAGCAGAGTATTTTTTCAGTATGAGCTGAATTCCTTAAGTTTTAATCACAATAATGCAATCTACAGTGAGAGCAAAAGTTAATTAACTCCTTAAAATTGCATATAAGTCTGATCTTGTACAGCGTGATCGGTTATAAAGTTACAACACAAAAAATGTTTTGGTAATGCGTGTTAAAACTTGGAATAATATGGATCAAAAAGGGACTTTGCTTAGTTTATTTTAAGCTATACCTGTCAAATAGGATACACCCAGTATATTTTGTATTATTTTTTTAAAGAATAAATACGTGTTTGAAGATTTTAAAGCTTGAGTTAATGACATTTTCTACAAATCTTACAAGTAATTCGTGTTTAATCTGGTCAAACAACTTTTTGACGTATTTTATGTTAAATTTTTTGTGCAGTAGAGAACATATTTATAACATGACCAACTCAAACATCGAACTACTTGTAAGATTGGTAAAATATTTCAATAACTCAAGCATTATCACCAAAGAAGTATTCATGCATTCTTTAAAAATACAGTGAAGTTCTGATATAACGAACCTCAAAAATGAACTAAATACGGTTCGTTATATCCGAGGTTCGTTATAAACAGTAATAAATAAATTTTGTTTAATTTTTTGTGTTTCTTTTTTAATAGTATCCAAGATTAAGAAATCTAAAAATATTACAAAAAATACTATAAATTTTTATATTTTTAGAAAAAGGCAGAATATATACGAATAAAGACGTTTATTATTATTGTTATACATATAAATATGTAAAGTACATAATATGGTGGTACGTAATACATACATAAAAGAAGCCTAAATCTTTTTTTTATTATTATGAAATCCATAATTTTTGTTTGTACATTTCTATTTGAAAAATATTCCCTGTTTATATAGCCTTCAAGGTTACAAAATGATGCCCATATTCTATCAGGAACTTGGCGTGATTCCAAAAAGTTTCCGAAATTTTGTTTTCTATTTCACGAATGGTTGGAACATAAACCTTAGTGACTTCAACAGAATTATCTTGAACATGATCATCATTATCTTCGTCATTATCACTTGAAACCATGTTTGAGGTTACAGAGAGATTATAATTTGCTCATCAGTCAACGTTTCTCTTGCTACAATGTCTTTATCAATAGTCACATAATCGTTAAAATCGAAGTCACACATTTTTCTCTTAGCTTGTTCTTCTACTAAATCAAGCATATCATTATCGAATTCATACTCGTGATCAAATTCTGGGTCTTGTGTATGTCTTTGCAACCATTCGTGTCGTTGCCGTATCGTCTAGTGTGAAAACGCCCATTGTCTACTTATATAAAATTCGTTTTAAAAGAAAAATACATATTCTAGATTATTAAAATTAGGTTCGCTATATCCGGAAGTTCGCTATAAGCGGGATCGTTATAACCAGTAAGAAAATACATGAGTATTTATGGACGACTTTTCGTATAAAGAAAAAAGGTTCGTATTAACCAGAAGTTCGCTATAAACGGGTTTGTTATAAGCGGACTTCACTGTAATACAAATAAATGAATCCGTGACGGATCTGATACCCTCCTAGCTAGTCTATTAGCACACTCCAAGTGAAGCCATGATATATCAGCTTTAAAAACAGTATTTTGTAAATATCTCAGAAACTGAAGCTCTTACAAGGCTTCTGGTTATAACACAAATTATTGAGCAAAATGTAGTCTACTATATTCCGAAAAACGCATATTCATGCGACGCTCCCTTAAAAAATTAGCATTTAAAAAAAACTTATCATCATTAATGGATTTTGACCAAAATCTAAACAGCTCGTTAGAGAGAAAATCGGTTCAGCGGTTTATGAGCTATCGTGTTACGAACAGAAATAATATAAACACCCACAGACAGACATCACGACGATATTGCTAAGATAGGGCAAAATACACCCAAATAACACATTTTTAACGTTATCTGAAAATAAATTTTTTTGCCGAAGATAATACCTTATCTAACCGTTGCTGCGCAGGCAAGGAAGGTAAAAAATACTCTGCCAATATATGGGCCCCTAAGCTCACACTAGGTACTATAGTTATAGTGTACGTGTGAGCTAATATAACTAAAAACTAAAATATATTTTATTCAACTCCAGACTAAATTACCTTTTGTTTGATACCACACAAGCCATGTTTTGACTTAAACTCTAATTTTTGAAATCTACCCACACCCTTAAAAAAAACAAAAACTAAAATGTATTTTGTTAAACTCCGGACTAATTACCTTTCGTTTGATATCACACACGCCATATTTTCACTTAAACTCTAATTTTTGAAATATACCCCCACCCTTTTTTTTAAATAAATTAAAATGTATTTTGTTTAACTCCAGACTCAATTACCTTTCGTTTGATATCACACACGCCATATTTTCACTTAAACTCTAATTTTTGATATCTACCCCCACCCTTTTATTTGGTTTGTGTTCGGTGGATTTTGTTCATTTTTAAATGGGACCATCTCGGCCCAAAACCCAGCCTAGGTACCAAATTTCATTAAAATCGGCCAAGCGGTTTTTGAGTTATGCGCGTTGGTCGTTACAGAGAGACAGACAGACAGACGGCGCAACAAAAAAGTTTCAAAATCATGTGAAACGCAAAGATATATAAAAATTTTTGAAATTGGAGCAACTTTTTTTTTCTCGAAAAAATTAGGATCACCATAGCTCACACTACTATAGTATAGTATATGTGTGAGCTAAAATACTCTGCCAATATATGGGCCCCTAAGCTCACACTAGGTACTATAGTTATAGTTTACGTGTGAGCTAATATACCTAGAAACTGAAATATATTTTATTCAACTCCAGACTAAATTACCTTTTGTTTGATACCACACAAGCCATGTTTTGACTTAAACTCAAATTTTTAAAATCTACCCCCACCCTTGAAAAAAACAAAAACTAAAATGTAGTTTGTTAAACTCCGGACTCAATTACCTTACCACTTAAACTCTAATTTTTGAAATATACCCCCACCCTCTTTTTTGAATAAATTAAAACGTATTTTGCAAACAAGGCTTTTGTACTTCGTGCAAAATTTATTGAAAAATTCTTGGCAAAGCGCTTTCGGTCTATACGACCATCATCAGTGCCTTAAAGCTAGTTAAAATCTATAGTATAGACCGAAAGCGCTTTGCCAAGAATTTTTCAATAAATTTTGCACGAAGTACAAAAGCCTTGTTTGCATTTAAAGTCACGTGCACGCAACCACCCCCCTCACTTTTGCAAAATGTATTTTGTTTAACTCCAGACTCAATTACCTTTCGTTTGATATCACACACGCCATATTTTCACATAAACTCTAATTTTTGAAATCTACCCCCACCCTTTAATTTGGTTTGTGTTCGGTGGATTTTGTTCATTTTTAAATGGGACCATCTCGACCCAAGACCCAGCCTAGGTACCAAATTTCATTAAAATTGGCCCAGCGGTTTTTGAGTTATGCGCGTTGGTCGTTACAGACAGACAGACAGACGGCGCAACAAAAAAGTTTCAAAATCATCTGAAACGCAAAGATATATGAAAATTTTTGAAATCGGAGTAACTTTTTTTTTCTCAAAAAAATTAGGATCACCATAGCTCACACTACCATAGTATAGTATATGTGTAAGCTAATATAGGGGTAGGTCCATAAGTATGAGATTTTAAATGTCAAATTTGAAAGGTATAGTTTAAAATCAGCTAGGCAAGGTCTCTTTTTAACACTTTTTATTCCAAGATATTACACGCATTACGAAAAAAAATTTTGGGGTGTAAGTTTATAACCGATCACACTATCTAAAAATAAGTGGGGTATTTGAAACCTTTAATCCAATTCTTCATTTAATTTTCTGCCTATTTTCACCTAACAGACGCTTTTCTTGCTCCCGTCCTAGAGATTTTAGACTATAAAACTCCAACTATTAAAAAACTAACTTTCTATTGTTTTTACTTTCTATTTCAATTTTTGCATTTCAACCTTGATAGAGGTGTCAAACTACAAGCGTTGGCATTTTTTATTACCCAAATACCGACGAGTTACAAACTAATCAAAATAATAAGATTTCTATCGATAGGCAAGGTAGGTATTTTTAATTTTCTGCCAACCAGAAAAAATGCAATTTTTAAACAATTTTCAAATTCAAGATGAGGATTTGTTCTAATACATTTAGTTTCAATACCGCAGGAATTTGTTTTTTTTTAGAAAGCTTCAAAACCAATGTATACTATTTTTATTGGTTTTTAGAGCCTAAAATCAAACTTTATTTTAGTTAAAAAAAAACGATAACTGACAATAATTTTTTGTCAAAATGTAGGCGACGAAGTTTCTACATATTTTTCATTTTACAAAATTAATTCTCCCAAGAAACCAAAATAAGCAAACCAATAGTTGAAAATATACAGAATGTTTATAAAATATGTTCAACAGAACCAACAAATTTAAACAATTTGATTAAAACTTTTTTAAGATAAAAATATTATTTTTTTGCAAAATAAAAGAGCTTTTACTGATACCTAAAAAATTATTTTTTAGATAATAGACTGTATCTTATCCTACCAGGGTAGCTATTCTGCATCACATGCTTTGGCTAATGGCAAGCTTTAAATTAGCTCCGAGCCGTCACGTGCTATGCGCAAAGATCTCCATTGCGCAAGCTTCTCCTACGATCCGACCGAGAAACGTTCAGTTGGTACAGGGCAGGAGAACAGATTTCACTTCAAACGCGTAAAATCCACTAGCTCTGAAGAGCGGGCGACTATGCCATTGGTCGAGACAAGACATTTCGCACAAAACGCGACCGCTAAGAGTTTGTTATTTGAATAGCTACCCTGGGCAATATTTGTATATTGTTGGTTTTACAGTCACGTGATATTATACCTGAAAATCATCATATGTCGCTCCAACAGTTTTTCTTAGCCACTGAAATGTTTCGTCAACATTCCATTTGACCACTTTTCTACTTTCAGGTTCTGCATTTCTTGATTCCATTATGGATTTAGCTGCCTCTGCATATCTTAAATGAACGTAATAAATTATAAGTTAGCGATCAGATAAGAGTGTTATAAATTAGTTTCAAGCAAAAACATATTTTCACAAATTATTAATTTTGTAAAATATATCGCATTTAAAATTACAAAATTGTTAAAAAAGCGTTTAACTAGCTGTCAGCCTTGATGAGTGAGTACCGCTTAAAACGTGAAAACTACCTTTTATTACTACAATCCTGGAGGAAAACCTAACGCACAGAAACTTTTAAGTTTCCTTGTACAATTTACCTTGAAAGCTGCTTTCTCGCATCCCCTGTGAATTTAGGCCTCACCAGTTTGATCGGTATGTCATTCATAATTTCTTTGTACATTGAAATGCTTATGTCAGGGTAGCAGTTGCTGGGTAATAAGGCGTCATAACCTGAAAACAATTATTTATAGAACAGTTTATTCAAAAAACCATAATCTAGAGGCCATACTAAGGTAAAAAAGCATCTTTTTTATTTGTCCTTATTAGTATCGAACTGCGCATGTGCAGAATCGTAACGGGACTTTCAATACATTATGTGGAACCGGTGGCTGCGGCACCCATAGGGTAACGCTGGCCCTAACGCATCCAAACCAATTTCTGTGTTCTGTGATTTTCCCTTTAAAGTAAGAATTTTATAGGTGCGATTAAATGTAACACAGTCATTTAAGCTACATTTGCTGAATTTTTCGGCCCCGAACCAGCCCTGGGGATATCATACATTGCTGCCATATTGAAATGGACGGACGCTTCCAACAATACTGCATAAATATACCAGAACTGGCTCACTCAGAGTTCATTAAAGTACCTTATCGAAAGAAAGCAAGGAAAATCATTGGACTTACCAGACAGGAGATCCGTATAGTGACTGGACCTTTTACGGGTCACTGTCGACTACGAATACCCATGCACAGAAGAGATCGAATGTAGATTATGGAGGATGACGAAACAGTTAGACACGTACTGTGCAATGTCCGGCTATTGCACGTTTACGTCGGGACACTTTCGGTAAACCTCAGATTGATTCAGCAGGTCGGAACAGTGTCTCACCCAAACTGATAGGTAACCTTTTTGGAAGATTAGGCATACAGTGGTGGAAAACCACTCAAAAGTGAGCCAGAATAGACCCACTGGAGGTCGCCGTACAAGGGCTGCAAGGCCCACTCACATATAAACCATCATCAACACTGTCATTTTGACAGTTAAAGCAAGCTATGGTTTTTTTAATTTTTAGGAGAAATTGATCAACTAGAAGTCCAAAATTCAAATAACTCAATTTTCAATTTCTGGCAGTACTCCCATTTTGCTTTGGGCGGCAGAGCGGGTTGCCGATCTTTGTTCCGTAATGATTATATCTTTGCTTTTTAACTTTTTTGCCCAGAGGGGGCATGCGTTGTATGCTTAGTCATTTCTATACACTGGATAAGCCTTTAAATACAGCCAAAGTGAGGCAAATTATTGGATATTGGATATTTTTTATAGAGAACACACTACACTGAAACTGCCGCCTTTTTTTTTAATTCTATACATACCGACCAAGTAAATTCTACGGGATTTGAAATTTGCGGACTTTCATGACGTTCAATAATGAAAACTACTTACCTATTGCAAATAAAATCGATAAGACTGGCTTTTTAAAACTATAAAATACTTTTTACGTACAAGACAGCTAGTTTTACTTTTTATACTTGACTGTCAATAAACACTTTATTGCCAATCAAAATTGTGGACAGTATCCTTGTACATACATAAAAAATTGACATTGTTGAAATATTAATTACGCAGAAAATATTTGGTGGATATAGCACTAGAAAGAGAAAGTTTTCATTTAGAACAATTTTTGCATGTTTTCGATTTAAAAAAACTTTTTAAATTTTTGACAGTGAGTGTTCCAGTTACTTTATAATTCATTGTGTAAACTAATTATACGCTTGATTAGTTTTTAATTTTTGAATTGACAGGTCAATTAGTACCCTTTTATTATTTTATTGGTTAAAAACTATTGAAGTACATTGAATATTTTGAATTGAATACTGTATATTTTGTTCTAGTATTTATTTTTTGTTGATGGACCTTTGACTGTTTGAATAAAATTGTCAGTTAAATTGTTTAATAAAAAGATTGACTTTCCTAAATGTATTGTTTTTCTTTAATTTTGGAGTAAACCATAATAAAAGCTTCAACAGAAACATAATTAATAAAACTTAGTCAAAGATATAGAAGTTGATCTTATTCAGAATACAATTTGTTTTTACTAATACTGGTTTACTGTGGAGTTTGCGGCAAATTATGACAATAAATTATTAACATGTAGTTCCAACTTGCAACCTCCGGTGCAAAAGATCTGTGAAAATATATTGAGAGCCTCTTGTACTTCTAGAGAGGCCCTGTATGTCGAAATATTTGGATATATTATATTTAACTATGTTAACATAGAGGGACCCTAGTACAATCCACGTGATAAATATCACTCAAGCGACTCAAGCAAATGGATTTTCAGCTGCAAAATTAACTCCTTGTGCTCCTTGTAAATAAGTGACAAGAAACAAAAGTCAAAACAATTTTTTGTAAACAATCCTCCAAATTTCAGTGAAATAGTTCAGGTCGATTCTGGCCCCCTGGCCAATGTCCAGAAGGAATGAAAAGCCTCGGAATTTTCAAAAAACTCAAAAAATCTTGGTTCCAGCCGGAACCATCAACCCTTGTAAATCAAAATTGTGGACAGTATCCTTGTACATACATAAAAAATTGACATTGTTGAAATATAAATTACGCAGAAAATATTTGGTGGATATAGCACTAGAAAGAGAAAGTTTTCATTTAGAACAATTTTTGCATGTTTTCGATTTAAAAAAACTTTTTAAATTTTTGACAGTGAGTGTTCCAGTTACTTTATAATTCATTGTGTAAACTAATTATACGCTTGATTAGTTTTTAATTTTTGAATTGACAGGTCAATTAGTACCCTTTTATTATTTTATTGGTTAAAAACTATTGAAGTACATTGTATATTTTGAATTGAAGACTAATCATACTGTATATTTTGTTCTAGTATTTATTTTTTGTTGATGGACCTTTGACTGTTTGAATAAAATTGTCAGTTAAATTGTTTAATAAAAAGATTGACTTTCCTAAATGTATTGTTTTTCTTTAATTTTGGAGTAAACCATAATAAAAGCTTCAACAGAAACATAATTAATAAAACTTAGTCAAAGATATAGAAGTTGATCTTATTCAGAATACAATTTGTTTTTACTAATACTGGTTTACTGTGGAGTTTGCGGCAAATTATGACAATAAATTATTAACATGTAGTTCCAACTTGCAACCTCCGGTGCAAAAGATCTGTGAAAATATATTGAGAGCCTCTTGTACTTCTAGAGAGGCCCTGTATGTCGAAATATTTGGATCTATTTTTGTGTTGGCCTTGTTTGGATATATTATATTTAACTATGTTAACATAGAGGGACCCTAGTACAATCCACGTGATAAATATCACTCAAGCGACTCAAGCAAATGGATTTTCAGCTGCAAAATTAACTCCTTGTGCTCCTTGTAAATAAGTGACAAGAAACAAAAGTCAAAACAATTTTTTGTAAACAATCCTCCAAATTTCAGTGAAATAGTTCAGGTCGATTCTGGCCCCCTGGCCAATGTCCAGAAGGAATGAAAAGCCTCGGAATTTTCAAAAAACTCAAAAAATCTTGGTTCCAGCCGGAACCATCAACCCTGATGAGGACACAATTATAGAAATACCAATTGAGTTCATGGGGGCTGAAATGGTTGTAGCCAAAAGTCCAGATAGGTCTAACAGTCCAGATAGGTCTAACAGCAGTTATAATAGAAGAAGACAAGACACGTCTTATAGCAGGTATCATATCAAAAGTCCTATGGTAGGGTATGTTAGCTTAGTAGTATCGCTGATTTCTCTATCTTAGAAAATAGGGACACCTCTAAAACTTGTAATCTATCTATCTATTCTTCGATCCATCTCCCCCAATATCTTCCACTCTTCTCTGTCGGTTGCCGTATTCATCCATCTAGTTCCTGCATGTTTCTTCAAATCCTCTGCCCATCTAATTTGGCGTCTTCTCCTATATACATTTTTTCCATCGATCGTCTTTCTGGGTGATAGTAGGACTGGCAAATTCTCATTTTAATTTTGCTACTTGTCCTCTGATAGCCCTTACTTTTATAGGTGAGTACAGAAAGAATTCATTAGTTAAACACTTTCCTTTTGAGGTACTGAGGATATTTTTTATTTTTTAATGGGTAGCTTAATTTATCGAATGCTGCCCAGGCCAATCTTACTCGTCTCTTGATTCCCTCTACTTGTTCTATTTTTTCTTGGTTTATTCTGATCGTGATATCTTGATCTGTGATTGTTAGGATTTTAGTTTTAGTGTAGTTCATACACAAGCCTATATTAGCTGCTGTGTCCAGTTCTTCCATCATTTTTATTAGTTCTTCTTTCTTATCTGTTTTTAAGGCGATATCGTTAGCATATCGTAGGTGATTCAAGTATTGTCCGCTTACTTTGATGTTTATTTCTTCCCAATCTAAGTTTTTAAAAACATCTTCTAGGGCCTGGTAAAATAATTTATATATTGGATGGATGGATTGGTTTGGTTCTTCGTGAATTTTGCTTCATGTAGTTGCGTCGCTATATCTGAGGGCACGGCAGTGCCTCGCCAAGTTCGCGCACCGTAACCATCTTGAAACATTTCAGCCGATATTTGACCTACCTAAAACTCTACTTCGGAATGAGCTACCAATCTCAAACAGTCATAGATCTCCATGGTTTTAACAACCCCTCCAAGTTTCATGGAATTCCATAAAGTAGTAAAGTAGTTACGAAATTTCAAAAAACGTCGAAATTGCCGCTCACTCACTCACTCATGTATAGATCATCAATATTCTACTGTACTTCCAGACATGCTACAAAGCTGAAATTTGGCAGACTGATAGAAATTATGACCAAACCCATGGAAAAAATCAAAAATTTTAATTTACTCCCCTCCCCTATACATTTAAAGTTATGTAAAAGTAGCATCGCCCACTTCCAGAAATGCTAGTGAGTTGAGCTTTGGCAGACTGATAGGAACTATGATAAAACAATAGGAAAAAATTCAAACACCCCAAAATTCTAATTTGCTTCGCTCCCCTATAAATGTAAAGTTAAGTAAAAGTAACATTGCCTACTTCCAGACACGCTAGAGAGCTGAGCTTTGGAAGACCGATAGTAAGATTTTAATTTACTTCCCTCTCCTATAAATTTAAATTTATATAAAACTAACATTGCCCACTTCCAGAAACGCTAAAGAGCTGAGCATTGGAATGCTGATAGAAATTATGATAAAACCATGGGAAAAAATTTAAAAAGTCCAATATTTTCATTTACTCTCCTCCCCTATAAATGTAAAGTTATGTAAAAGTAACATTACCCACTTCCAGAAACTCTAGAGAGCTGAGCATTGAAAGGCTGATAGGAACTATGATAAAACTGTAAAACAAAATTTAAAAACCGACAATTTTAATTTAATTCCCTCCCCTATACATGTAAAGTTATGTAAAAGTAACATCGTGCACTTTCAGAAATGCTAGAGAGCTGAGTTTGGAAGGCTGATAGGAACTACGATAAAACCATGGAAAAAAATTAAAAAACCTCAGAAATTTAAGTAAGGCATTGCAAAAGTTTTGAACAATATTTTACTACTTTAAAAATTAAGTATTATCCAACTCCTTTAAAAAAGAAGTGAAATCATAACAAAAACATTTCATGTAAAAAAAGCCAAGTACGCGACAATGGCATTCCGTAAAAAGAACTGAGATAAAAGTAAAGCCAAGTTCTCCAATACAAATTTCAAAATGAAAGGTTCTTACTAGTTTGGAAATATGTTTCTAAACTTGGCTATTACGGCTGTAAATTACTCTTAGGCACAGTGCTAAATTGAACATAAATAAGTTTGGCTGTAATAGCAAAGTTTAAAAAAACATTTCCAAACTATATTTGAAATTTGTATTGGAGAACTTGGCTTTACTTTTATCTCAATTCTTTTTACGGAATGCCATTTTCGCGTACTTGGCTTTTTTTTACATGAAATGTTTTTGTTATGATACATATATTAGCTATTAAGTCTGTGTATTTGTGATCTATTCGGCTATTAATTAAAAATGCTTTTACTGCCCAGTGCTCAATGCTATCGAAAGCCTTTTTAAAGTCTATAAACGCAATATATAGTGGAGTGTTGTAATTATTGGCTCGTCGTTCTATTAGTATTTTCATGGTTAATAGGTGGTCGACTTTACTGAAACCTTTTTTGAAGCCTGCTTTTTTTGAAAAGCTTATAAATTACAATAAGGACTGTTATAGGTTGATAGTTTTTTAGGTCTGAACTATTGCCTTTCTTGTGTAGAATAATGGTTATGGATTCCTTCCAGTTGTTTGGCATTATTTTTCTTTTAGTATTTTATTCAGAAGAATATGGAGGGCATTAACTATAGCTTTACCACCGTACTTGAGCGTCTGCCATTACTCCGTCTTTTCCAGGTGATTTGTTATTTTCATTTTCTTTAATGCTCTCTTTATTTTTGCTTTGCTTATTTCAGGTTATAGTTCTGAGTATAGGTTCTTTATTTTTGTTTGGAGTTGTTTCTTCATTGTTTCTCGCGATGGCTTCCTTTTTGTTTGGTATAATTCTGTATTGTTGTGTAATATATATAATATCCTCTTTAATGTTAGTTTCTAAGTCGTTAATATTTTTGTTTTAATTATTTCATATCTACCTAGAGTCGGCATTAGATATTTCATATTTCTGTTGTTTTCTATAACTCTCTCAACTTTTATTTCTTGCCTCTTTCTTTTAATTTCTTTCATAATTTTTCAAACAGTTTTATTTATTTCTGTGTGTTCCATCGATGTCTTTTTTCATTCTTTGTCCAGATTCCGCCGTTTTTCCATTCGTTTCTTTATTTCTCCTGATATATAATTTTCTCTTTTTACCTTTTTGTGCGACATCTTTTCCCACTTTGGTCATAGCTCTTGTCAGCGTATCATTTATTACATCTATATTTTCATTTTCGTATCTTAAATTTAGGATTAGCTGTTCCTTTAACCTTTCTTTGTATATAGGTTTATTATTTTATGTTGTTAGCTATGTTTATAGTGTTATTATCAAATGACGTTTAAAAAATTAAAAATGCCAAGACATCTTAGATGGATTTTCAGTAACTTACACTCAGAATTATCCATTTGCCGTCCACGGGATTTTTATGAGCACGAATGTACATATATGACCTAAGAAAGTTGATGTGAAGCACTGGCTATCCTTTTCATGTACAATAAATTGTATATCTTATCTCTGCACTTGCCACTTCTCGGTTCAAGAACTGACGTAGAACATGCTGTTTATAAAGTTTTTTTTATGTACGAAGCTATAAAGACAATGAGATTCCTCGAACAAGACCAAAGTCACCAAAAAGATCCAGAAACACGTCTAGATACGAAGAAGAGAATGAAATTCCAGCATTTGGTAGAAGCAATAAATCCATAGGCTTGGATGAATATTTTAAACCCAGTCAGCATAGCAGTTTCAAAGAAAATCCAGCTTGTTCAAGTAGAAGCAACAGATCTGTAGACTTGGAAGAAACGTTTCAACCGAGCCACCATAGCAGTTTTAGAATGGATAATGATACCTCTTTGACGTATGATACTGCAGTAGACTTGGATCAAACAGAAATGGAAGAAAAATCGGTTTTGCAGAAAAAACTGGCCGACTTTCAGCAAGCTAGAAGGGAATTTTTGATGGAAACTACAGGTATTCTGTGCGCAATTTTTACCTTCCTAGCCCGAGCAACAATGGCTATAGTCGTTGCCATACGCAGTTACACCCAGAACACCCACCCATACACCGGGAAAAAACGGGTGAAATTGAAATTTTGTCCCGCGCGGTGCTGCCGGCTTGTAATTATTTACGCTAAAAAATGTTTGCCCAATTAATCGCCTTTTGTTAACCACAGACTATAGAAAAGAACTAGACAAGTCGTAAGGAAAGATTTCACTTTTTTTAAAATAAATACTGTTTTGGGAGAGCACTGCCCCGTTGCCCTCCCTGTAGCAGCCGCCACTGCTTTTAATCATGCTGTAGAGGAAATAAACTCACTCTTCTGTTTTAGGTATGGCAACTGCAAGTCATAAAACCTTATCTGAGCCGTCTTTTAGTCAAGATTGTTGCCTTGGTGAGACCCGAGCGAGTAAATCGTTTCAGCAAAGAAGCATGAACAGAAGTAGATGGGATGACGAATATTAAGAAATATTTTGTTCCTTAGTATTTATGGAAAATAAACTATAATGAAATTAATTATACTTGATGTTGTATTAAAGTGACACCGCGTCATCAAAACCTTGATGGGCGGAAAGGGAGTAGAGGGGTACATACAGTGGCACGCACTTCCTTTAATTTTTTTATTGATATTGATTCCCAAAATGAGGCACTGCACTAATTAGTCATTAGCTTACTATTTTACTTGCTTTTTATTGATGTCTTCTTCTAAACGATTGCATTAGAAAGGAACATATATACTCTTATCTGGTTGTTACGAATATATTATTGATTTAGCCGGGCTTTGACGTTTTCTATTCGTGGCTGTTTTGACTGTTTATGTGAAACAAATTATGACGGAGTTTTTTACAAAACAAATTACTGTTTTTACAACTAAGTCAATATTTGTGCACATTTTAATATAATTTTGGATCCTCTTTTATGTTTCGGATTTTTATTTATCAGGTAAGTACCTATTTGATCTCTCCTTTAAAAGGTCTTAGTGTTTTATCCTTCGAACATTAAACCCCGAGCGGCACACTGCATGTACAAAGTGAAACACTAATTTTTTAAGGCTTCTTTACTTAGATTTTGCCGCAAAATTTGGTTTACCATAGCTATGACGCGGTGCTACTTTAATACAATATCAACTATAGGGCTGTCATTTGTTTAGGCACTGGTAATGTGTTCTCGAAACCAGGGTTAAGTGGGAAGGTGGACTTTGACGTTTTCCGTCGTTTTTGTTATGATTTGCGGACTTAACTTTAATTTTGGATTTTGGATCTTTATTTAATAAGTTCTGTGATTCATGCATACTTTAAAAGCTTTTTGAGGTTATCTTATTATATACCATAAAGCGATACACTACACATCGCACCCTTAAATCTAAAGAGACACAACTCAAAAATTTTGAAAATGAGATTATGCAACAAAAATGCATTCAAATGTAGTTTTTAACTAAAGATCACAAAAATTTACTTTGTTTACAATTTTTTGGGAAATTATGGAAAACTTTTGTTTATAAGCACAATGTTTAAATAGGAGCTAAAAAGACACGTTGTAAGTATTTTAATTGCAGGGACATATTTTTAAATTTTTGAGTTATGTCTTTTTAGTTTTAAGTGTGCGATATGCAAAGCGAAACACTATCACCAGTATTTACTAAGACCTTAAAAGTTAGCATTTTAGACCGAGTTTAAGTATCAAGTCTATAGACTTAATACCAACCGGTTTAAGTGTATTTTTTTAATACTCGCAGGTCAAATAAATGCTAAGATTTGGTTCACCCTAATTTGCAATATGATAGTAAGCATTTCTCGGTGAGTTTCATCTCATATAAATTCAAATTAACTTTAGAAATAAAGAAAAACCACAAAAAATTTGTAACAAAATGTTATTTTTTGGAAATTTAGTCCGTGAAGTCGTAGGATTCCAGTTAAAAATAGTCTCAAAGTGTAGTACCACCCCTAAAGTTCGAAAAACAATGGAAATATTCCATGATTGATAAAAAACGTATATACAAAAATAATACATAAATACCTGAAATTTATGCCTGTAGATGCATTACCCTACTAAATATGTATCAATACTTAAATATTATAAAAAGCACAGGATATATTAGAATCCGTTTTCAATTACACCTTCACCAAAACAAGTGAACATCGTTTTAATCATCGCTAACTTGTCTAAAAATTGACATGTAAAATATAGCGGACAGCTGACACTGACTTACATCGTTTTTATTGGACATCTCCTAGTAACGTTTGGAGGTTTAAATATGTTTACTATTTTCAAACCAAATAATATTTTATTTATTTCTAACCTTTGCGTAGAAATAATGTCTTTGTTACAACGAAAAAAGATGACCCATATCGCAAGGTATTTATTTTGGATATGTAAAAATTGTTTTAAATTAAGCACACCACTGGAGCAGTAAATATGAAATATTTTTTACCATGTTACACAACGTTTAAAAGGAAATTTTATTATCTACAATGAAGTAAAAAACTATTTTTTGATAAAGGGTATGGTTTTCAGAAAATCAAATAAAACCTGTACAAAACATAATTTTTTTAAAAATTAATTAAATGGCTCCCATTTACGGACGTCGCTGGCGGGTTCGTTGTAAGTCAAACCCCATCGAGTTATACACCGTTAAAAAGAGAATTTTACTGTGAATAAAGTGCATCATAGCATTTTTTTTAAATTAGGCTTAGTTTTTGAAAAAATTATATAAAACTTGTAACAAAAATATTTTAATTTGTGATTTTTTAAAATTGGTTAAATTTTCGCGCGTCTCTGAATTTATAACCATGAAACCAATCCGACTTTCTTGTACAGCACTTTAAAGGAAATTTTATTTGCTACAATAATGTATAACACATTTTGTTCTATAGACCTTGGTTTTAAAAAAAATCGAATAAATCATGGAAAAAACATGGATATTTTTTTACTTTTTTAAATTACTTTAATTAACGGACGCCGCTGAAGAGTTTATAAATAGTTGACCCCCATCAAGTTGTACCTTTTTGAAAAGGAAATTTCATTGTCTACAATAAAGTATATTACACATTTTTCTCTTAGAAGCGTATTTTTTGAGAAAAATTGAGAAAACCTAAATATGTTAGATTTTGGGGGGTCTGGGGGGGTTTTGAAGAGGTGGTTAGTTTAAGGAGGTGTTTGACCCCTAAGCTCTCTTACCTTTTATACTTCACTAAATTTACACAAAAAAATAAAAATAAATAAAAAACGTGCCGTTAAAGCATTAAATTTAAAAAAATGATTATTTTCTAACTTAAAAGTTACTCCCACCCCATTACAATATTTAAAAAAACATTTAAGGAATGGATTTTGTAGCTAATAAAATTCTCTACAAGATATGTTCTTAGAAGTTTGACCCTAGAACATATTATTTCGGAGCTTATGCCGTCTGAAGTAGAAAAAATCTGAAAATTTGCCCAAGCACGTGATTTTAGTCATTTTTGGAAATTACCTAGCTCCGTTACTACTGCTTACAGAACAACCATAGTACCACCCAATTGTAGATAATTATATCCTCTAAAAAATTTCATATAACTCTTTTTGCGATTTAGTGTACTGGAACGAAATTAAAGGCAAAAAACTAAAAAAAGTGCCAATTTTTTATGGTTTTTTCAAGATGGCGGAGGGAGCACAGGGGTGGGGGTGACGAAAACTCAGATTTTTAACTACCCTCCTGAGCTTAACAACATATCCAAAATTCAGAACTACCGGACCTTTTGTAGGGTAACCCCCCTATTTTGGCCTCTATTCATTGAACTATATTGCATTCACGGGAAAAATAAGTTTAACCTTCAACCAAAATCTAGACTTGTAAACCTAGGATTGTAGCACTTAGCACTCTAGACCCTTTAGTAAATAGTGGTGTATATTTTTTTTAAACGAAAGTTGTGGCGTCTTTAAGATTTTTGCCGCATAAGTTGGTTCACCATAGCTATGACAAGGTGCCACTTTCATAGATCCTCAACTATGCATTTAGTTCAGGCAAGATTCGGGAAAATCCACTTTCTAGAAGCATTTTATATTACTTTTTGGCAAATGGGCAATTCCCCCTATTTTGACCCCGCTGAATCCGAATATCCCTGTTGCCAACTCGAAAAATGGCGGCGGAATTTTAAATTTTGTTTTGTCGACCTTTTGTACTTTCGACCTTTTATGGCTTCGCCGGCGGGCCCGATAATAAAATGTCCTTTTAAACAGTGTGTCACAAAATGTGACCCATAGTATAGAAAACTCTCCAGGGGCGTCTGTAAATTGCAAAAATTTATATATTTATGAGTACCTAATTATCATTATGCCCCCCCCCAAACCGTTGCATAAGATTCACCACTTTATTTTTAGTTCCATATGCTTAAAAAAATAACCAAAAACACCTGTATCAAAGTTACTACTGTTACTTTCTGCACAAAAATATTGCTTAGGGGGGGCCATGGCCCCTATGCCCCCTCCCCTTATAATCACCGGTGTTTTTTTGCTTTAAAGAACTTATTTAGATAAATCAAAATATCTAATCTAATCAAAAAACAGTTTATTTTAATTTGGAAACATTTAGTAGGTATAAATTACGAACCTTTTTGAAGTATTTATCATAACATTAACCTCACTTTGTAATATATCATTTAAAAAGAAATTGTCTTATCCTCAATAAAGAATAAAGGTACATTTTTTTCTGAAAATCTTAGTTAGAAAAGATATTTAAATATGCAAGAGAAACTGATTATTTCAGTTCTTTTTGAAAATAAGTTTATATTAGTACGCCCCTGAAGCCTTAAATATGACAACAACCCGACATTTTAATAAAGTTTTTAAAAGAAAATGTTATGTTCTAAAATAAAGTATACTACATATTTTTTCCTAAAAAGTGTAGTTTTTAAGAAAATTTTGAAAAACCTATAATAAACATGATTTTTCTACATAATCCCAATTTATGTACGCCACTGAAGAGCTACTTGCTTTTCCTAACCTTATTGACCAATAGATCGTTGGAAAGGGAATTTTATTCTTCACAAAAAACTGTTCTTTGCAATTTTTGATAAAAAAGTTAGTTTTCGAGAAAATTGCATAAAACTGAAAAAAAAACAGGTTTTTGGGGGTTTGGGAGGGATTTTTTCCGTCCGTCGATTTTTCGAGTTGGCAACAGAGATATTCGGATTCAGCGGGGTCAAATTAGGGGGAAATGGTCTGTTGCCAAAAAGTAATATGATTTGCTTCTAGACCGAAAACGGAAAGCCTTTTAAAATAATATGCTCTGACTAATTTATTTACCTGTGTCAATCACTTTACGTTCCATCAACCATCTGATAAACGAGTCCTTGGGAGCGTCAATATTTTCTCTCGAATGACACAGCTCTTGATAGCAATGTCTGAGTTTGTATAGAAACGAGCATCTGTACGCTTCGATTTCAGGATGGGAGTGCATCAGGATACTGACCGGTCGTTCCCAGATTATCACATTCGTCTGGATGTCCAAGTCCCAAGGTCCTAAGGAAGATTACATTGCTGTACAACTAATTAAGGCCATCAAAGAGTAATACCGCAATAGTAAGGCAAAAGTTAAAATAAAAGCAAAACTAACCAAAGGCTTTCAAGTAAATAAAGGTCTTAAACAAGATTGCTGTATCACGCCTACGCTCTTCAAGATATATTTGGAACAAGTCCTTAAAGTCTGGAAGAGAATGCCAAAACATGGGAATTCCGTTGGATGAAACCTTGTATACTTTATGTTTCGCCGATGATCAGATAGTGGTGGCTCAGGATTATGACGACCTCGAATATATGACACGAAAACTAATAGAAGAGTACAAGTGGGGACTAGAGGTTAATATCAATAAGACAGAGTATATGTGTATCGGTGGAACGAAACAGGATCTAATCTCAAATACCGGGAAGCGAATTTAGTCCTGTGATGAGTATAAATACTTAGGTCTAAAAATTACAGCCGACGGAACACTAGACATAGCTATAAAAGATCGAAACGTACAAGGAAGAAAAGCAATAACTTTATTAAATGGAATAATTTGGGACCAAAGTATATCAAAACATAACAAAAAGCTTATATATAACACCATTGTAAAAAGTATTATTACATACGGCTCAGAAGTATGGCCAATCAAAGATAGAACAAAAAAATGCTTTCCGCTACGGAGATGGACTATTGGAGAAGAGCAGCAGGGAAATCAAAAAGAGAAAGAGTTACAAATCAAAGAATAAGAAAAATTATGACAGTGGGTGAACATACTTTAGTGGATGATATAAGAACAAAACAACTAATGTGGTACGGACATGTACAAAGAATGGATGATGGAAACCAACTGGCCGAAGAAAACGAGGAAGGCCGAGGAGAAGCTGGAGAGAAGGAATAGACAGTGAAATAAGAATAAGCAGCATCCATCATCCAGGTTTTTAAAATAAGTCATTGTTATAAACTTGGGATTATGCAAGAACAATAAAATCTTTAACATTTAGTTCTTTTTGACACTTTAAAAAATATTTTGTTGTTTTTAAGTAAAGGATGCCAAAAACCAAATTTTATGTAAAAATTTTGACAATGGCATTTTCTTCCGCATAAAAAGTTTTCACAAAATTACGGTATTTTAAAAAATCTTCTGTATAATAAAAACTATAAGGTACAAAAAAATCTAATAACACCATTTTTAAGAGCTCAAAAAAAGAACACTAAGGTAAAATCAGCAGATCGCCATCTTTATGAATAAACGAGTATAAAAATAGGACATGCTGTACATTGAGGAAGGAAACAGGCTGAAGTATACTTTAAATGAAAAAGATAATTTTTAACTTATGTTTGCTTCAACAGTAGTTACTACTGCCAACATTAGCCCCCTCAGTTGATATACATTGCAGAAAAAGTTTTTTTTTAAAAATATGTTTTATGAAGCCTGAAAAAAATTATTAATATTTTCAAAAAATATAAAGGTGTTGAGAGCCCTGAAAACTACTAAAGGAAACAAAATCAATGGCAATTAATTATTAATGCTAATTATCCAACCATAAAAACGTTGATTTGGGTGTATTTTGATGATTTTGAGTCGTGATGTCTGTCTGTTTGTGTGTATTGCTGTCCCTAACACGATAGCTCCTAAACCGCTGAACGGACTTTCATAAAATTTTCAGGTAAAATAGCGTTCGATATTGTAACACGCTGATTAGATTTTGGTCAAAATTTGTCTATGCTAATGACAGTTTTTTGACAGTCAAAAAATGCTAACGTTTTAACGAATCGTCGCATCAATATGTTTTTCTCAAAAATGAGTGTTATAACCACAAAATTTTTAGGAGCTTTTGTTTCGGAGATATTTACAAAAAACTGTCTACAAGGTCGATATAGCACGGTGTTTACTTGGAGTAATCCACTTATTTTAATGGTTACTAACATAACTTACCTGCTAAAATAAACTTTTTAGCCTGCGGTCCTGCAGGATCTTCAGAGGCTCTTCGTTTACCAACAGGTAGAGGGGCATGGGCAGGAGGGGGTTGTTGCTAAAAATCAGTGTTGACATTTATTTATCTTCATACCCATTATTAGCTCACACTACTACTATACAAGTAGTGTGAGCTATGGTGATCCTAATTTTTCGATGCGTTTCAGATGATTTTGAAACTTTTTTGTCGCGCCGTGTGTCTGTAACGACCAACGCTCACAACTCAAAAACCGTTCGCTCGATTTAAATGAAATTTGGTACCTAGGCTGGGTCTTGGGTCCAGATGGTCCCATTTAAAAATGAACAAAATCCCCCAAACGCATGCCAAATAAAATGATGGGGGTAGATTTCAAAAATTAGAGTTTATGTGAAAATATGGAAGTTAAACAAAATACATTTTAGTTTTTTTTAAATAGGGTGGGGGTAGATTTCAAAAATTAGATTTTAAGTCAAAACATGGTGTGGTATCAAACGAAAGGTAATTGAGTCTGGAGTTGAATAAAATATATTTCAGTTTTAAGTTATATTAGCTCACACCTATACTATATCTATAGTACCTAGCGTGAGCTTATAGGTGCCCATATTATTGGCAGATTAAAAAAAAACTTAAATGTATTTTGTTTAACTCCAGACCTTTCGTTTGATATCAATCACGCCATATTTTCATATAAACTCTAATTTTTTTAATTTACCCCTTTTATTTGGCTCGTGTTCGGTGGATTTTGTTCATTTTTAAATGGGACGATCTCGACCCAAGACCAAGCCTAGGTAACAAATTTCATTAAAATCGGGCAAGCGGTTTTGGAAATATGGTTGTTAGAGACAGACAGACAGATAGACAGACGGCGCAACCAAAAAAGTTTCAAAATCATCTGAAACGCAAAGATAGGTATAGAAAAAATTGGATTACCATAGCTGACACTAGTATAGTATAGTATTAGTGTGAGCTAATACTATTTTACAAAGTGTAAGTTGGGTTACAAAGTTAAAAGAGAGAAATATATAATCATAAATATAGAATATAATTGAAAAATTAAAAAACGAATTTCAATAGTTACCCCAAAATTCCGTAAATGGCGTTATTTTCCCAAATCCAATGATAATGTCAAATTAACTTATAATAAAAAAGGTATGCAGAGGATGATTATAGTGTACAGGGTGTCTCATTATATTTTTTCCCACCATTTTAGACCATTAATAATTGATATAGGAACATAAAAGAAATTGTGTTTGAATTCGCGAAATTTTTACTTTTAAATTGCATCTTGACTTTATTCCTGATGCTTACCGTATTTGACAGGCGCTCAAATTTATAGTTTTTGTAAATTGGATGCTCCTTATATTATTTAATTAATAGATTAGGCTTGGACTATACTTTCCAAAAATACCCCATATATCGCAGTTTTGATAAATAGTTTCTGAAATATTAGCGATAAATTTTTAAATGATAAAAAAATAACATTACCACTTTTGTGTTAATTTCAGTGTCCTTATTTCGAACTATGTTAGTCCCCATGTATAAACAGTGACAATGACAACAATTTTTTTTTAAATGACGCTCAAAATGACAACCGGTAACGACAACAAAGTCACTGTTAATACATGGGGACTAACATAATTTGGAATAAGGATATCGGGTATTTTTGGAAAATATGTTCCAAGCCTATTCTATTAATTAAGTAATATAAGGAGCATCCAATTTACAAAAACTATAAATTTGAGCGCCTGTCAAATATGGTAAGCGTCAGGAATAAAGTCAAGATGCAATTTAAAAGTAAAAATTTCGCGAATTCGAACAGAATTTCTTGTATATTCCTATATCAATTATTAATGGTCTAAAAGGGTGGGAAAAATATAATAAGACACCCTGTATAGGGAAGAGTACTTACCACTTGGTGAGGTGTTGGTGGTGGCGTTTGATGACAAATGCCCAAAGGGTCTGTAATCGGATCAAACTGTGGCTTGGGACCCAACTGGGGCATTTCCCATAGGCTTTCTCCAGTCAATTTGTTCCAGAAGTAGGGTCGGTTTTCTCGTTTCGACCAGAATTTCTTCCAGCCTTGTTGTACTAGTTCAAATGGCAGTTCATATTCAAAACCTAAAAAATATTAAAATCATATATATCAAGTGACATATATCACGATATATATCATGATATTTATAGCTTGATATATATCCGATATATTCAATAATTTTACTTATTAAACTAAAAATGTTTTTTACATTCTAAATATCAGAAAATTTGACAGTACGCCCCTGCACAAAAGTATAAGCATCTGTAAAGGTGTAATTCGACTGCCGCATAGGCATCGCGGAGCTGACTGGGAATCCCCTGTTTCACATCTGGTAAATCCCCGACGCGATAATTTCTTTTGTTTTCTATTTTCCCAGGTTAGAGCAGTTACTGTGTTTTCCATCTGTGTGTACTTTTGATTTATTAGTAAGTAGTGATTTTTGTTTAATATGCCAAAACCAAAGCAATCATATTGATAATGATATATATTTTCGAACCCTGATACAAATACATAAAATTTCATATCAAAAATTTTTGTGCTACAATTTTATGGTCAAACTTGTATAATTTAAACTATTATAAGGCCCAATTATTAATAGCTTCAGCCCAAAAATTGAGAAAAAAGATAATAAAATTGTTAGTTTAAAGTCAAAATACTTTTTGAAATTGCACAATTTAAGTTCAACCTTTCCTGATAAATTTGCACTGACAAAATTGTAAAAAATTAAACTTATGAATAAAAAAACATACAACATTTCAGTAATTGATACATTTTTCGCATAAATTATTTTACTATGATGAGTTATTAAAAACAAAACTATTAAAATATTTCAAGATACACAGTGTTTCACAAACATCTAAACAGAGGTTTTTTGGGTACTAGAAAGCGAATTTGGAGAAACGCTCGGACACGTTAATTTTGTTTGCGAGGGGGGTTTTGAAGCTCTCTTGAATATCTTTACAACCGTCTAAAAATTTCGAAAATCCATCAATTAATTTTTGAAATATTTGCTTTTAAATTTTCAAATGTAACATGGAAAGATAAAATAAAAATTAAATCAGAAAAATAATAAAATTCTAATTAAATTTTTATTTTATCAGTCCATGTTAAATTTGAAAGTTTGAAGGCAATTATCTCAAAAACTAATGGATAGATTTTTAAAATTTTTACATGGTTGTAAGGACATTCAAAAAGCCTTCAAAACAAGGTATCACTAAACCAACTTTCCCTATTCAAAATATAGGGGTAAAGTATACCCCTGGAAGGGGATTCATGCTACAAGTATTTCAAGATAGCCAAAAAGTGTCCCCCTCGTAAACAAAATCGACGTGTCCGAAGGTTTCTTCAAATTCGCACTGTAAATACCCAAAAAGGCCTCTGTTTCGATGTTTTATTATGTATAAATATTTTTGTAATAACAACTTTTTGTTATTTTTATTTATAAATATAAGCAGATACTTGCAGATGCTAGAGTGTGAATATGTCAAAATTAGATATGGTTGTAAAAAAATTACCCAAAGGAATTATTCATAAATTTATTTACAAACCCATAGTAGGTAATAATGTACTTGTTTTGTCTAGGTAAAAACACAATCATATCTACAAAATTGTTTATATTCATAGTTGAAGTTTGCAGAAAATAACTATAACATCTCTCCCAATGGGCTGAGGTAATATACAGGGTAATTCAAAAGGAAGCGCCCACATAGCACAAATCAAAACAACGTTAAAAACACACACTTTTTTAAGTTTAATAGGTCGCTTTTTAACGTTATTTTCAAAATAACGTTATTTCAGTGTGATTTTAACTGGTTTTAAAAATAACGTTAAAAAGCGACCTATTAAACTTAAAAAAGTGTGTGTTTTTAACGTTGTTTTGATTTGTGCTATGTGGGCGGTATCCTTTCGGGGGTGTAATCAAAACAAGGCAAATGCCCCTTTGAATAGGACACCTTAAAGACGATTTTCTCTCTATAACTTTAAACCCTTTTACAACTCAATTGTGAAAATTGGTGTACTGTATAAACATTTGTTGGTAATTAAGATTCTAAATTTAAAATTTTATTCAGTGGCGTCACAAGAGGAGAGGATAAGGGTAAAAAGATTCCTATGTCTTTTACTCTTTAGGTTATTGCAATTTTATTTGAAAATTATAGAGTTTTTCACGTTAAAAAGTTTAATGATGAAAATTCCTATGAATTACCATACAAAAATGAACCCTTGTCAAATCGGATTGTGACTTGGTGGATAATTTGCCGTAATTAATCGTGAATTAGTTGTGAAAAAATTAATTTTTTCGCTCTTACTTTGGACCGTTTTTTGGGTGCTTCGCTAACTTCATATAAAGTTAGCGAAGCACCCTCGTCAAAAATGGCTTTAGACATGACCTATCGAAATCGAATATGGTGGAGAATTTGCCGCTAATTAGTCGTTAATTAGTTGTGGATAATTGATTTTGTCGCTTTTTTTTGTGTCTTTTTTTGGTTGCTTCACTAACTTCACTGCCGTCACCTGCGGTAAAGTATCACTTTCCACACTTGTTAGGTAAATAACTATAAAAAAAAATTAAAATAATTAAAATTATTACCAAAAATCTGTTTTGTTTCAAGAAATAAAAAAAATATTCTTAAATGTAGTGTTATTACTGTGTTTTGTAATTATTAAGAGGCTTTTAGATATGTACAAAAATCTATCTCAATTTTTTTTTGTAAATTTAAAACTAGACAGGATCCTAGAGGATGTGAATTTTTTTTAAAAAAATTATTGGTTCAGTTTGCTTTGGTTCGGTTTGGTTAGGTTTCATTAAGTTAGGTTTTTGAAACTTTCCATTTTCATTTGGTTAGAATCATTCAAGTGAAAATCACCCTGTTCATCTATTCTAATACATGAGGTAAATAATATTGGTAGATCTGTGCATGCGGAAGTCAGGAAGCCAAAGTGGACTTGGTAGGGCTAGCATCTTGATTTTTCTATAACTAGTAGTAGTTAGAGTCCCTGTATGTGACAGATATTGGCGGAATAAATCTGTTAAATACAGGGACTCTAGTAGTAGTGTGGCATAGTCTCTAGACCTGGCAACTAGACACATCAAGAACCCTTTTCACCAAATCTATGCTATAACTAAGAAACAAAAAACTTTTGACAAAAAGGTATTTGAACTTTTTGCCTTCTTTTGACCTTCTTCACCAGCCCTTAAAGTTTGGTGCATCATTTAAAAACCTGCATAGGTGATTTTTTAGTAAGGCAGTTCAGTGGCATATATAGAAAAAACTTTCCGGGGGGCCCTAGATAGTTTTGGGGGGGGCCAAGACCTCATGAGGTCATATTTTATGCTATTTTATGTTTGTATTGATGAAATATGAGGAATAACTATAAAAAAATCTTAGCTTTGGGGAGGGGGCTTATATACACCCCTGAGGCAGTTACATTAACTACTTGGTAGTTAAACTACTTTTTCAACAAAGTAGTTGAATTATTAACTACTAGTAATTAGTTAGTAGTTAAAAATTTAACTACTTTTTTGATTACAAGCCATATTATGTAGTGAATTAAAATGGAATGCTGGCTGCTCTATTTTGATTCTGCATAAAATAATCACAAGAAGTACTTAAGTGCATGGCTTTAACTACTATTTTTAAAATTAATCAAACTCCACAAAAGTAGTTAAATTAATAAAAGTAGTTAAAACCAAATAGTTAACTACTTTTTGTGATTATTTTATGCAGAATACAAATAATCGAGTATAACTACAAGAAGAAAAAGTAATCAGAGTACAACTACTACTTTAAAAGAAAAAGTACCTTGTTAACTGCTGCCCAACTCTGAGCTGAGAAATATATTGAACTTTACATTAACTTACGCTAACTCAAACTAGACTAACTTAAGTGATTTTTTTGTGAAAAAAGTGTTAGGAAGGTTCCTAAATGCATAAAATAAGATGATTACAGAAAATACAAGTGAGAAACTCCAGAAAAACTGTAAAAATCAACAAAATTTCCTCTTAAGTTAGTCTAATTTAGCTTAGCGTAAGTTAATTTAATTTAATGTAATTTATGAAGCTGAACTGACCTTAGTCAGTTTTGATTTGGCTTAGGGTAATTTACTTTAAGTTAATCTAATTTGTGCTAAACTGACTTTAACAGTATAGGATAAGTAATGACCAACATGTGTGTGTTATTGAAATGTAGGATAAAGCGACCCAAAAGTTTTTTATTGCAAAGATTTATTTATCTCATCTGTTGTTGGTGTTTGGGTGCACCACTCATTGGATCAAATACATGTAACAGCAAGAGGCTTTAGTGAAACTGAAATACCTACAAGAACAAAGTTTATTATTCAACATTCTAAAGAAAATAAACAAAAAGTGATCAGAAGTAAAGAGTTTATAAAACATAAGCAAAATTTTCCTTCACACCTTGGTTGGCAGGAGCCCCCTGTGGGGTAGTGGGCATAGGCAAGTGGGGTTGCTGTTGGGGTGTCTGCCCACCGCTGTTACCCTCGGCTGTGGGCCATTGGGGCCTTTCTTCAGGTGCCTTTGGTTCTACTTCGTCGCTCATTGTTGTTACACCTTTTGTTGGCGTATTGCCGATTGATTTAACCCAAAAACAGCGTCAGTCTGCGCGTCGGGCGTCCTATAATTTTTACCAACACAAAGCGACCGCGAAAATTTTTTATTTACAGCGAAAAAATAAAGTTAAAAATCTCGTAATTCGACTCAGTCATGATTTTTTTGAAAAATTTTCGTACGCTTCACCTAGGACGCCATTTGCTCACTGAGAAAAATGAAATTTCATGAAAACAAACGAAAACGTCCGATCACAGCGCCTCACAAAAATGTTTCAGAAACGGCTAGAATTCGAACGAGAGTAGAACATCTCTCTTTCCATCTAATTTGCGACCAGGAACAGAGACAAACATATTCCGATTAATCCCGCTACGAATTAAATTTTGAAACGACTGCGCATCTACTTCTGACGTCAGAGCCCAATTTTTTTAGGAGACCTCTAAAATATTTATTTCTTGGCGCTTTGGAACTACTGAGACGTCATAAGAAAATTTAACCTCACTTTTTGCCAATGTTTTGAATATTTTTTACTTTTCTTTTAAATCGTGGAAAGATGGGAAAGAAGAAAAATGGTAAGTGGCAATTATTTTTGATCAAGTATGTGTGTTTTCTTTCAGTTTTACTTGGTGTTCTGTGAGTTTTACCTGTTGTCATCTTTCCAGATTATTTATTAGCAATGATCCGAGTAATGATCTATGTATGCTTTAGTCTTTTTTTAGTCAGAATTTATAGCTAGAGCAATTTTTTTTAGCTTAGCCGGCGCATAAATGAAAGGTTTAATGGCATTTAGGGAAGCCTGCTGCTAAGTTTTAAAAATGCAAAATTATATTTTTTTCTTTTCTGGCAGATTTTGCCCATCTTACTGTTGATGAACGCAAAGTTATTACAGTAGCAGAGGTTGTTCAAGAACTAATCAAAGCTCATGAAGAGAAAAGAAATATTAACCTTAATGGTCTCAAGCATAAAATCTCATCAAAATATGGCTTGGAGACTTCTCCAAGACTGGTGGACATTATAGCTGCTGTGCCAGTGGATTATAATAAAGTTCTGTTACCTAAGTTGTTGGCTAAACCTATAAGAACAGCTAGTGGGGTATGTATTAATTTGTTTATAAAAAAAATTAATTTTACTCTTTATTTTACTAGGTTTTTTTTTACTTAGTAAGTAATAGAGTCTTAATGATTTGCTTAATTTTACTGGTAACTTATTTGTCTCTTCCTGTCTTGCCAAAGTAACAGTAATAGGTATATGAGTTGAGACTAAAATCAAGGGCGCACCCAGGGGGGGCCCCGGGCCCCTGTTAATATATTTTCCACATATTTGATGATAAAACATGAAAAATACCTTAAAATTTGACATCAGGAGGCTTCGGGCCCCTCCCAAGCCCAAGCTGTGGCGTAGTTGCGAAAAGACATGACGACCTTTTTTTTTTTTTTTTGGAGACGGTGCGGTTCAAAATTCTACGGCGCGGTTCGGTTCGGTTGGGTGGGTGTTGGTTGGTGCATTTTTTTTTGGCCGCCACTTTTTTGAGGGTGCACTTTGTAGCTGTCGGGGCCCCCCCCAAGACACATTCCTGGGTGCGCCACTGCTAAAATTATTAAAAAAATTAAGACTAAGACAAGGACAAACCAAGCACTAGTTATTTTATTGTTTTATTATAGATTGCTGTTGTAGCAGTGATGTGTAAACCCCACAGATGTCCACATATCAATATGACAGGCAATATTTGTGTCTACTGTCCTGGTGGCCCCGATTCTGATTTTGAGTATTCCACTCAAAGCTATACTGGTTCGTAAATATTATCTAACCTTTAATTTTTTCATTTTCTAAAAATATATTTGTATTTGACACCCTAATGAGCTGATTAGATTTTGGTCAAAATCCATTAATGTTAATGATAGTTTTTTGACAATTCAAAAATTTTAAAAATGCTTTTAAAACTTTTTAACGGAGCATCAAATCAATATGTGGTTTTTGGAATATAGTAGAACACATTTTGCTCAATAATTTGTGTTATAACCAAAAAGTTTGTAGGAGCTTAGTTTCCGAGATATTTACAAAAAACTGTTTTAAGGCTGATCATCATAGAGGTATCAGATCCGTCATGGATCCATTTATTTGATGTAGTGTGTAGCACTTTTTCTGATTCTGGGGTTTTGAGTTGTTCTTGAATCAATGAAGCAAAATAATTTTTATGTTTTCACAATTTTTTTAAAATTTTTAGGTTATGAGCCAACATCCATGAGAGCCATTAGGGCCAGATACGATCCATACTTGCAGACAAGACATAGAGTTGAACAACTTAAGCAACTTGGGCATACAGTTGACAAGGTAAGAAGCCAATGTTATTGATAATTAAATTATTTATTACATTTATACATTTTTCAATAAAGACAAATCACCCTCTAATTTAATTTTATATGCCCATTTAAAAATAAACAATAACTTCTATAGGTTCTGATTTAAAGTAACTTATGTCATTACAAAACAATGTCATTTTTGTAAGTGTGGACATTCAATTAAAATTTAAAAGAATCAATCCTTCTCTTCTTATTAGCAACTAAGCCATATTTTTAGTTAGGAAGATGGACAAATGAGGCCAAAAAAATCAAGGGCCAGCTTTCAGGACCCCCCTAAACTTGTCACTTTTTCCCTTCTATGTAATTTTTTTAATTTATTACTTTTTTAGAAAGTCAAACAAAAGTATAGAGGGTATTGTATGTTAAGTCGTGTCCAGATCAATAAATTTGTGTGTTGAATTCGACAAAAATATTTTCGGCGCGATGTTAGCATATATTATTTTTAAATGGGATCATCTAGGGCCACAACCCAGCCTACATGCTAAATTTCATTAAAGTCGGGCAAGTAGTTTTTGAGTTATACGCGTTGGTCGTTAGAGACAGACAGACAGACAGAAGTCGCGACAAAAAAGTTTTAAAATCATCTGAAATGCAAAGATATAAAAACAACTTTCTGTTTTCTAATTTTTCACACGATCACCAAACCGAACCTTGTGTCTATAAGACACTAAAATTTAATGTAAAAGTTAATAGGATTTTTTTCCTTCTTTTGACCTCTCCTACCATCCCTTAAAGTTTGATGCATTTGTAAAATACACCCTGCAGTTTTTTAAATATTTATCTCAAATTTAGAATTTAGGTTTTAGGCTATAAGATTTACATCATTAAACATAACCAAATCCTAACCTTTTTTTGATGTGTGGCTTTTTTTAAATACAAAATACATTTTCTACTTTGTTTAGAAAGTAAAATAGTGCAAGTTTCTAGATTGTATTGATCTACCTCTCCTTGCAGACACCTCTAATAAGCGGACACTCCTTTTAGGCGGACAAATTTGTTGGATCCAAGCTTTTCCCTATTTCCATAATTGTAAAATTCACTCCTATAACCGGACACTCTAATAACCGGACGCGGACAATTTTTTTTGGTTAAAAAATTCTGAAATCTCCCTTAACGGGACGGAGCGTTGCACGACTTGGGCATAAATTTTATGTAGTATGTTGGCAACAACGCACTCTACAGCCGGGGAATTACCTCTTTCCGTTTTAATGCGGAGACTAAATGCTTCTGTCATATTTACATCATATTTTATTCGGCGGGACTGCTGTTTTTTATTTTTATTGTTTAGTTGGGTAGTAATAGATCTGCCTAGTAAAAAACTTCTTAGTTTATGTAAAAAAATGGAAGTTGTAAACGATTCGGAGAAGGAACATCTATCGGCACGAAGGATCGCTGAAAAATTTAATATCGGAAAAACTGAAGCAGCGGAAATTGTTAATAAATATATATTAAAATTTTACAGTTCTTTCTCATCAGCGGACACTTCCAATAAGCGGACAAAATCGACGAAACCGTGAGTGTCTGCTTATAGGAGGTTTCACTGTATCTCATTGGAATAACCCATATAGGTTGAATTCATTGTAATGGGCGGCACTTTTATGAGTCTTCCCGAAGACTACAGAGACTACTTCATCAGGAATCTTCACGATGCCTTGTCAGGGCACAAAAGTTCTTCAGTAGAAGAAGCTGTCATTTATTCAGAGAGGTCAAACACAAAATGTATAGGAATCACAATCGAGACCAGACCAGATTATTGTTTACAGAGACATTTAAGTGATATGCTGAAGTATGGGTGTACTAGGCTTGAAATCGGTAAGTAACAATAGGATATTTGACAAATTTTAGAAAAGAGTTTAGAATGATACATATATCCCTAATTTGCTACGCAAAATTATTAAAATAGTATATTTTATCATGACTACATTTAAAATCAAGTTTTCTAATTTCCGATTTGAATTTGCCGCTAAAACGCTCATTTCTAGCATGGCGTTGCAATGACGTCACAGCGCAGTAAACTCGCGGACAGATACACGGCATTCAAATGTTTATTTGTTTTTGGTGTTTTTTATGTAAAAAAATGTCCTATAAGTGGTGTGTAGTGCCTCAGTGTTCGAATACTAGCATAAAAACACCTGAAACGCTTTTTATTCATGTGCCTACAGCAGTAAAAGAACGGAAAAAGTGGCTAGAACTTGCTCGAAGAGACCCAAGGGCCTTATCTAATACATCTTCACTTTACATTTGTGAAGATCACTTTGATGTGAGTATAACTAAAGTACAACGAAAGACCTATAAGTATAAAAATACACCACCAATTAATAGACATTAAAAAGCTCACTTCATAATAATTTTGGTGTTTTGAAATTTGTTATGAAGGGTCATAAGAATTCTTTGAAACAAAATGTATTTAGAAAATGTTGTTTTAAAAAATCAATTTTTTATTATTTCTTAATGCTTAAAATAATAATGATTGGGTATTTAATTGAATCTATTGTAAGTGGCATATTAAACAAAAAAAGCAAAACATAATAACACCTAACCTCAAAATCTAAATAAGTAAAAGTAGGCGAAGAATATCGTAAAAAAACTTTCAGTTATATACAAAACAACTCATCGAATACTTACATCAACATGTTAACGTTTTAAATTCCGCAGAACAAAAATCACTGTTGTTGGCAAAGAAGCCTGCCACCATAAAGGAATTCAGCCTTGGCAAGTTGAAGCTATCGGCTTTGGAGAATTCGTTTTCCATTGAAAATATTTTTTATAAGCAAAACACAAAATAAAATCTAATTTAGGACGATAATTCGCACTTTAAACCAAAGCAAACTTTACCATCCATAAGAAAATAACACAGAAAATAGGTTCGTTCGAGGCGTTTACTGTTTTGTGACGTCACTAGCAGCTGATTGGTAGACCGCCCGTTTTGAATCACGTGGCTAATTGTTTTAATTCAATGAATTTGAGAAAAAATTAAACAAAAAAGTTTGTTTTTAGCATTCCCAAGACCTAAAGAGATATCTAAAAATAAATATATATTTATTTTTTACTACTGTCAAACACCCTATACATAGAGTAGGGTTGCCAACTTTGTCAGGACATTTGATCCAAAATCGGGTCAGCCACAAATTGTTATCAAAAACTAAAATATAAAATATCTTAAATTTTTTTTTATAATCAATTTTAAAAAAACTTCTTAATTTAGCTAAGACATTAAATATTTAGTAGGAACTTATATACTAATAACTACCTATCTAATAAAAATTATAACAATATAGTCCATGGATTTGTTTACAAATTCCATAAAAATATTTCGTTTCCGGTTACCAGTTAGAAATTTTCATGATGCTTGTCAATATATACTAATACAAAAAACCGTAGGGAGACACTAGATCATAATTACTTTTCCCAGCACCCTAAATACATCATATAAGTATGTTTAAAAAGAATTGAAATATTTGCGTTACATGTAGCATAAATTGATATTGTAATACATCGTTGGAAAGCTCTTAAAAAATGATAAAAATAATGTTCTTACAACTTTTTTGATGACGTAATAGCAAAGTTTAAAAAACCATTTCCAAACTAGTACCTTTCATTTTAAAGTTTGTATTGGAGTAATTTCTAGCAATGTGCGCACCGAACCGAACCATGTATGCGATTTGTAGGACAATGTTGCCATTTACTTTAAAACACATTTTTTAAGCCACATAAAAATACTCTGCCAATATATGGGCCCCTAAGCTCACACTAGGTACTATAGTTATAGTGTACGTGTGAGCTAATATAACTAAAAACTGAAATATATTTTATTCAACTCCAGACTAAATTACCTTTTGTTTGATACCACACAAGCCATCTTTTGACTTAAACTCAAATTTTTGAAATCTACCCCACCCTTAAAAAAAACAAAAAACTAAAATGTATTTTGTTAAACTCCGGACTCAATTACCTTTCGTTTGATATCACACACGCCATATTTTCACTTAAACTCCAATTTTTAAAATATACCCCCACCCTTTTTTTTTAAATAAATTAAAATGTATTTTGTTTAACTGCAGACTCAATTACCTTTCGTTTGATATCACACACGCCATATTTTCACATAAACTCTAATTTTTGAAATCTACCCACATCACCCTTTTATTTGGTTTGTGTTCGGTGGATTTTATTCATTTTTAAATGGGACCATCTCGACTCAAGACCCAGCCTAGGTACCAAATTTCATTAAAATCGGCCAAGCGGTTTTTGAGTTATGCGCGTTGGTCGTTACAGACAGACAGACAGACAGACAGACAGACGGCGCAACAAAAAAGTTTCAAAATCATCTGAAACGCAAAGATATATAAAAAATTTTGAAATCGGAGCAACTTTTTTTTTCTCGAAAAAATTAGGATCACCATAGCTCACACTACTAAAGTATAGGATATGTGTGAGCTAAAAAGATTGTTTGTAACAGTAAATAATTACTAACCAGCCAATTTTTTTCTGTGGTTTAATGTGTTTGAAATTAAATGATAAAAATGTCCTTTAGTTAGCCCGACGCTTGAAAAATGTCTGCACTTGCGCAAAAGTTGAGCCTCTCGGTAGAATAAAGGTATTTACGAAAATTCAGCTTGTTACTTATCACCTTAAAACAAACCGGTGTATAGTTACATACTGTCATGGAATAAATAAGTTATTTCTTCGATGATACTGTGAACTATAATTTTTAAGGTGTTCAGTCAATATACGAAGATGTAGCGTTAGACACCAACAGAGGTCATACAGTGAAAGCAGTTTGTGAAACTTTCGAATGGGCCAAAGACGCTGGATTTAAAGTAGTTACTCACATGATGCCAGATTTACCTAACGTCGATTTGGAAAGGGATATTGAGCAGTTTATTGTAAGTAAAATACAAAACGACCTCCACAACAAGCCTGATCCTAAAAACAACAAGTAAAATTAAAGAAAGAAGAATTATAAAAAAGTTTCTCTTCGGCCGGGACTTGAACCCTGGATCTCTTGCTCTGTACGCAAACGCTCTCTTATTAAGCCACGTACAGAGCAACAGATCCAGGGTTCGATTCCCGGCTAGTGATTTAACGCTTGGGAAAAAAACCGGAATTTTTTTTTTATTTGTCAAACACACTGTGTTTTTTTTATTACAATCTAGTCAGTAAGACTAATTAGCAATTTTGTTTTAACTTAATTTACTAGAAAAGTCAGATTTAAACTTAGGGTTCACTCAACAGTTCTCCCCGCTTTGTTTAGTCTGTAACTCACAATTGTGTTGTGTTTATAGCATTATTTTGTTTTATGTGTAATTCACTTAGTTTACTAGCTCAAACGGCTTCACTCTTTTTAGTCTTCGAACTAGCATAGTATTGTCTAGAAGCTGAATTGCTTCCACATTCACATGCCGATGGAGTCTATCTTCATGGCTTTTTGCGTACTTTTTTATAGTCTCTGCTACAGTTTCGATTTTTAGATCTCGATGAAGGTCACTATTTCGAACGTACCAAGGTGCCTTCACAATGTTTCTTAATACTTTATTTTGAAATCTCTGTACTAGATGTTACTCTCTTTAGCACAACCCCATAGTTGAATACCATATGTCCATACTGGTTTCAGTATTTGTCTATAAAGCAGTAACTTATTATGAATTGTTAAATTGGACTTCCTTCCAATTAGCCAGTTCATTTTTCTATACCTTATCTCAAGTTCTTCTTTTTTTTTTCTTAACATGTGCTTTCCAGCGCAATTTGGCATCAAGTGTCATACCTAGATATTTTGCCTGATTCGAATATGGTACTGGAATGTTGTTAATTGTTATTTGTATGTGATTTATATTTTTGTTTGTAAAATCAACATAAATTGATTTGGTTTCATTTAATTTTATTCGCCACTTTGTGGTCCAACTGTGAACTTGGGTGACTGCATCCTGAAGTTTTTCTATGCATTTTTCAATAGATTTTTCTACCGTCAATAAACCGACCGGAAAAATTGGAAAAAAAACTCGTTTTTTACCGTTTTTTTCACATTGGAAAAAAATTGAAAAATTGAGAAACCAAAAATTATATTTATACAAGCACAAATAGCTCAAATAAACGTAAATTAACCAAATTATACGTTCTTGTGGGGTCAATAGTCAAAATCAAATTACATTTATTTTCATATAATATAAAAATAACGTTAGTTTCAAGTTTTTAAACAAAATAAATGTAAAAAAATATTAAAAGTTAAACTAAATTATCACTTCAAAAAACAAAAACATTATTTGGCAAAAAAACTAAGAGGAAGAGCTTCCTCCGAGTCCGATCCTGAGTCTTCGGCTTCTGAGTCTAAGTAAGCATCCACATCTGAATCTGCCTCCACAATACTTATAAATTTTTTTGAGGCTTATATGGGCTAACTTCCTTATCAGAGTACTCTACACTGATTTTTAACACAATTTCAATTTTTCTTTTTTTTTTCGTTTTTTTTTCGAAAAAAAAAACCCGGTTTGTTTCCATAACTCAATTTTTCAACTTTTTTTCGTTGGCCTATGCTATTTGTTATGGTAAACAGGTGATAACTGTCAAAAAGTTATCTCAAAAATTATGATATGGAGTTTAGTTCGAAATACGAATACGAAATTACAGAATTTTCTACACCATTTAAACGGTATTCGACCATCAATCAAGTGCATCATGGAAATTGAAAAAGATTCGGCCTTACCTTTTTTGGATGTTCTTGTCAAACGATTAGACAGAAACATTCAAACCACTGTATATAGGAAACCTACACACACGGGACAGTACCTAAATTTTAAGTCTAATCATTCTGTTGCTACAAAACAAGGAGTTATAAGAAGTTTGTATTTAAGAGCCGTAAATATTTGTAGTAATAATGAAGAATTAACCACAGAAATTAACAACATTAAAAAGGACTTCAACAGAATGGTTATTCCGAGAAATTAATAAACTCAACGATATTTAAAATTAAAAACAAACGAAATGTACCAAATTCTCAAAATAATAATCCGTTAGGTGTTATTAACATTCCATATGTTCAAGGGATTTCAGAAAACATAAGACGAATAGCTAAACACTATAATATAAAAACAGTATTTTCTTCGGGAAATACGATAAGAAGTTTTGTAACTAAAACAAAACCAGACAATCCCTCAAATAATAAGAAATGTATTTACCAAATCCCGTGTGAGTGTGGTAAATCATATGTAGGTGAAACGAAACGCCCTCTTCAGGTTAGAGTAAATGAACATCTAAAAAATACCCAATTAGGGGATATTGAAAAATCCGGTTTAGCAGATCATGCATGGTCAAATGATCACAGGATTCAGTGGTCAGAAGCTAAAGTTTTACATAAGGAGTCGCATTGGCGAAAACGAAAGTTTATTGAAGCTGCGTTTATAATGCAGAATAAAGAAGTTTTCAGTCAACCAAGCACGCACATACCAAACATATGGAAATCACTCCTTAAGGAAAACAGGCGTCTTAGGATTAAAAAGGGGGCAGGCCGTCACACCTGACTGCACACCAAGTAGTATAAGTAGTAGCCTAAAGACTAGATTGTTTAGTTTACACTTGATAACGGTAAGAGATACTTACTAACCGAAACGTCGTGTTTTAAAATAAATAAAGTAAAATATGGATATTATTTTACGTTTCTTGGGGTCGTGAGTTTCCCATCTATTGCAACAGTGTCAAAGGCTGACGGATCCAAAATTTCAATTAATATGACAATATTTTAAAAGTGATTTTGGCAATCCGTTTGCCAAAAAAATTATGGAGGGCGCTGTGCCTCTACATAGAGCTTGTCAGCTGGCTGAGTGACGTCACAATACTGCCGTGAAATGAAAAAAGGCAGTAAGTATTCATTTTAAATCTATACACATACTACCTTTTCCCATTTTACGGCAGAATAGGTCGAGTCTAGAGTCCCTGTATGTTGACCTATTTGGATATAATATATCCAAATATGTCAGCATACAGGGACTCTAGTCGAGTCAACCGACGGTTCCTAAAATTAGACCGGTCGTCGGATGTCGAATTTTCACGTCACTGGTGTTCCAGCTGATTTTTGTAAACAAAAGTTAGATGAGATGATATGAACAACTAATATTTTTTGAATTATTTGAAATCAAAGGCATTCTTCCTACTGTTTTTTAGTATATTCTTATATAATAATATTTTTGAGACATACCAGTCGTTATTTTTTTAGCCCGCTTCATTTTTGTTGACACAAAAATTAAAATTTGATGAAAATAATGTGTTCGTTTCAGCTTCAAAAGTAATCCGCTAACCTACACCTTTGTTTACTTCCCAAGTCCTCGGTTTACCTTTGATACTAAACGATCACGTTTAGTTTGACTTGTATTTTGAGTTTTGTGTAATAAAAATTAAAGCGGACTAAAAAAAATAACGACAATCCATCTAAAAAATTATATCTTATAAGGATGTACTAAAAAATGTAGGAAAATTGCCTTAGCCAATCCGCATAGACAGGGTGACACAATATCCCCTAAACTATTTAACCAGGCCCTAGAAGATGTTATTAAAAACTTAGATTGGGAAGAAATTGGCATCAAAATAAACGGACAATACTTGAACCACCCAAGATATTCTGATGATATTGCCTTAATAACAGATAAGAAAGAAAAACTGATTAAAATGGTGGAGGAACTGGATACAGCAGCTAAAAATATAGGCTTGAGTATGAACTGCACTAAAGCTAAATTCATAACAAACACAGATGAGAATACTACGATCAGAATAAACTAAGAGAAAAAAAAGTAGGGGAATATATATAAGCCAAATTATGGATATGCGACAAATTTATATTAAAAAAATTCTTATTTATTAACACAAAAACAAACACAAACTAATAACCATACAACATAAATATCCAACAAGATATAAAATTAGCAAAAAGTACAAAACAAATAAATCGAAACTAAAAATTGGTCAACGGTCATATACATACATTGCACCAAGAATCTACTCCCTACTACCAGAAAATATAAAAACTCTTAATAAAATAACTTATTTCAAAAAACATGTCAAAATATGGATAATGAAAAATCCAAGAAACGAATTTTCACAATTTTTTAAATAAAACTAAACTCATTTACTACTTTTTTCATAATGTTCATTTGTCCTTCTCTCAATTGTCTACTTGTTACTATTAAGTTTTTTTAGTAATGAATTATTTAAAGTCAGGTCTAAAAACTGGGTAATTAGAATTTAGGTTTATATTTTTTAGTTTTTCAAATGTGATGATACAAATTAAGAAAAAAAACATACATAGAACTTTATAAAAACTGTAATCAAAGAAATTAAATGATACGACCTCCACGAACAAGTCGCACTTAGCAACTTCAGTGGCAGTATTATTTATTTTCCAAGATTCTTGTAGACAGAAAATAATTAATGACTGTATCACATTTATATAAAAATACTTATTTTGGGAAATAAATATTTATTATTATTATTATTATACCTGAGACAAATTATTAAACTAAAAAAGGAAAACCAAACGGCTGAAATCAAGAGACGAGTAAGATTAGCCTGGGCAGCATTCGGTAAATTAAGCTACATATTAAACAGTAAAAAATAATCTCAGTACCCCAAAACAAAAGTGTATAACCAATGTATCCTTCCTGTACTTACCTATGGATCCCAGACCTAGACACTTACAAAATCAAACATGGATAAGGTAATAAAAGCCCAAAGATCAATGAAAAGACAAATGTTACATGTAAAGCTAACAGACAGAAAAAGGAAAGAATTAATAAGAAATAAAACAAAAGTAAGGGATGTCAGAGGAGAAGTAGCAAAATTAAAATGGAAATTTTCCGGTCATAATCTCAGACAGAAAGACGATCGATGGAACAAGTGTATTGTAACCACCTGTTGACCTGTACACCTTGGGAAAATAAAAGAAATAGGGGAAGACCCCAAATGAGATGCGCGGACGATTTGAAGAGACATGCACGAGCTAGGTGGATGAACACGGCGACAGACAGAGAAGAATGAAAGATAGACAGATAAAGATGGATCGTAGAAGGCTAGATAGATAGATAGATAGATAGATATCGCAGCCAACGATAAAGACCGGCCATGGCGCGTTATAAGCAACTCGGCGGTCACGTGATCTTAAGAGTCCCAGGATTCTTATTGTATTGCTTAATATATTATATGTTTTTACACAATTTAAATAAAAACAAAAAAATTTTATTCTTTTATAGGCAAAAATTGAAAAAAATATTTTGCTGATATATGTGTTTATTATGGGTAAAAGAACTGAATCTATAAAGTAAAAAATTATACAAAATTTGCACTCTAATATCTTCAGGTACATATATTAGGTACATATAATATCGTTAGTAACTTCAAATCTATACAAGTCTTTCAAAATTGGACATATCAAACCTAAGCTTTTAGTTTTTTAATTTTTCTTTGAGTATCATCATCTTTGTCTGAGTTCTTATTCAAAGATTTATTAGCAGACACTAAATCATTGTGCTTTTTAATAAAATTATTTTAAAAAACTACATGCCCTTAAACTAATTTTTTCAAGCTTTGACAATAGTTTTTCTCCACAAAAACACTCGCTAGAGTTATCTGAAGAAAAATTTTCAATATAAAACATTTCACAATAATTTATTAAAAAGAAACAAGTGATTTTGTGAGTAAGTGAACTGAATGTAGTGGTCGTCAATAATTTTTTGAAAAATTACCCAGCACAAAGTTTAATATATATTTCATTAAAGTGTAAGTTAACTAGCAACTCATGTTCTTTTAAAAGCTGTATCTTACTTTTTAAATATTTCGCACTACCAGAGAGATTACTATCTGTTAACAATATTTTACAAATAAGTTTTTTAATGGTGGGTGTGCTTTCGGGCTGTTCGGCCGTCGTCGTTGGAAATTCGTTCTCGACGTTTCGCCATCTCGAGTGGATGGCATCTTCAGGAGATGTTGACTGTTTGTCGGCTTCTCGAAGACTGGTGATTCGAGAAGCCGACAAACAGTCAACATCTCCTGAAGATGCCATCCACTCGAGATGGCGAAACGTCGAGAACGAATTTCCAACGACGACGGCCGAACAGCCCGAAAGCACACCCATCATTGGACGATGGCCGCGAAAGCCTTTCACAATTTGTACGACGCCTCTACGGGGAGGAAGTTTCCACTCTTCATCTACGCTCGGTCGCACTACGCCACCAGTCTTCGAGAAGCCGACAAACAGTCAACATCTCCTGAAGATGCCATCCACTCGAGATGGCGAAACGTCGAGAACGAATTTCCAACGACGACGGCCGAACAGCCCGAAAGCACACCCACCATTGGACGATGGCCGCGAGAGCCTTTCACAATTTGTAAGTTTTTTAATATTGCGAATGTGCGAAAGACATATTACCTTAGAATTGTAAATTGATGTGTATGCACTGGATGACTGGATAAACAAAGATAAAGCCAACATTAAAGTGTATCCACCATATCTTCGATTCTCAGGTTACCTTTTCAAGAGACCCAATTGTTCAATAAGAAATGACAACTGAACACATTTTTCACTCTCACTATCGAAAATGTCACTAAGGATGTCTATTACTTGATCAATCTTATCCAAGATCTTATCTTTTACCACTTCTTTCCCGTTTGCAACATATTAGGTTTCAGTTTTATAGTTGGACCGACAAGGAACAACACTAATTACACGTTCGCGGCATTGTTTATCTTATAGGTATTTTCTTTACAATTTACTCATGAGCCATTAATTATTTTAACGCAGCCCACTACAGTCTTTTTCGTGGGCTGCGTTATTTTAATAACTTTGATAAAATTCACATAAAATTCGTGCCCGAATTAAAAAAAAATCGACGTAAACAAACATACCAAAACTGAAAACACACATGTTTTATAATGACAGCGGGCCGTGAGGCGTTTTTTTGTGAGCCTCCTACGGTCACGTGATATTTCCGCGCCCAGGCCGGTCTTTCTCGTGGGCTGCGGATAGATATATAGAATCCGTGGGTCTACCCTTACATCTACTTTTTTTTTAGGAATTCTTTGAAAATCCAGCTTTTAGAGCTGACGGTCTAAAAATCTACCCAACCTTGGTAATCAGGGGCACAGGACTGTATGAACTGTGGAAAACTGGTAGATACAAGAGCTATCCTCCCTCGGTGTTGGTCGATTTGATAGCCAAAATTTTAGCTTTGGTGCCACCATGGACAAGAGTTTATCGGGTGCAGAGAGATATACCGATGCCTTTAGTCAGGTAAGATAATAATTTCAAACCAGGGATACAAGAAATTTTTCCAGATGATCAGTTTTGAAGAATAGAGTTTTTTAAAACTATGATTAAAAAAGCGAATCAGGATGAAAATTTAATGAATTAGTAAAATGTCAAGTAATGTCAAAACTTAATTTTCTAACAGGCTCGGATATTGTTTAACACAGAGCGGTGGTATTTTTGAGAATTTAATTCGTTATGTAGTTTTTCTTACCTTACATATACAGGGTGTCCCAAATAAAAGCAACTGCATGAGAATTTCAGAAATGGTAAGAGTTTGTCTAAATGAGAAAAAAGTTCCGCTATTCTAAGGCCAATCAGATGCCGTATCAAAATTAAAAATATCTACAGGAGTTTTTAAAATATCGAGCAAAAACGAAAAATTGTGTTTTTTGAAAAATTTAAACATCGCCGTCATCTTGCAACCAAATTTAATGAAATTTGGTATTTGTATAAGCAACTACGGCCAATTGAACGACGTTAACAATTTTTTTCTAGGCCTTCTAGTTTTTTTGAAACCATAGCCAACTTTGTTATTTCTTATGACCGTCATATTGGATTTATACTTCAATAAATAGAGCATAAAAGGAGCTTTTCAACCGTGTAGAATAAGCCTATCTTTGAATGACGGAAAATGTTTTTAACTTAGTTGGCTGTGAAACAAATGCCGTAGTTGTGTTTGTTGTCGTACCTACGTAACTACCTTGCAAAACTTTTCCATTTATTTGATTTATATGAAAATCTTTAAGGCCCTTATTTGTTATTTTTCTCTGGCTAAGAAATAATACAATTTCTTAAAATCTATTTTTTATTTCTGAAACAAAAGTTTGCATTTATTATTTAATTTAAAATAAAACTAAAAACCGATAACAAAGCCCTGAACTAAATAAGCAAATGTTCGAAAATTCCACCGTTGTTATTCATGCTAATCCTGCATCGATGAATTAGAGACATGCATTGCATTGCTTGAAAAACAGCTGCCTCAAGTTCTTCTATCGTATTATGAGTAGTAGAATAAACTTTTTTATACAACAAACGTGAAATTTCGTACCCGTGAATTTAAAAATCAAACAAGTTTCGTGGCTAATCGGGCAAAAAGGAGTTTTTTTGTTTCCCTCATATTTTTCCGTGGGTAGCCTGAAAGCTTAACCTCACCTAATAAGTGTTGACAGTTAACTGTTTCGTACTTATGGGACTCCTCAGAACACTGCTGGTCAATGTGACAACTCTTTTGAAGTTAATTAGACGGTTTTGTCTCTAATCCAATGTAAATAGTGAGAAAACTATCGCAAGAAGCGCCATCTACCGAGATACGAGAGAAACAAAAAACAAAAGCAGGCGAAACACTGCTATACCATATCGATCAATGAAAAGATTGCATATTGCATTTTTACCCGTCATCAATGATTGACGCTCACTGTCTTGATGACGGGTAAAAATGCAATATGCGTTGATCCGGCCTGAAAGACAAAGAGCTGTCGTAGGTCACGGACTTTAGTTGTTTTCTTTTATTTGCATTCGATCTTTTCATTGATCGATATTGTATAGCAGTGTTTCGCCTGCTTTTGTTTTTTTTTCTCTCGTATCTCGGTAGATGGCGCTTCTTGCGATAGTTTTCTCACTATTTACATTTGATTAGAGACAAAACCGTCTAATTAACTTCGCAAGATTTGTCACATTGACCAGCAGTGTTCTGAGGAGTCCCATAAGGACGAAACAGTTAACTGTCAACACTTATTAGGTGTCCATTAGATCTTGGACCCCCGTGAGGTTAAGCTTTCAGGCTACCCACGGAAAAATATGAGGGAAACAAAAAACTCCTTTTTGCCCGATTAGCCACGAAACTTGTTTGACTTTTTTATACATCTGTATACAAGTTTTCGGCAAGATTCTGCAACTAAATACTTTTTTAGCTCCGGTGTAGAACACGGCAACCTTCGTGAACTGGCACTGGAACGAATGGCAGATTTAGGCCTGAAATGCCGAGACGTTCGAACTCGAGAGGTCGGAATCACGGAGATTCACGAAAAAGTGAGGCCCGATGACATCGAACCTGTGAGAAGAGACTACGCTGCAAACGACGGCTGGGAGACGTTTTTAAGTTACGAAGACTCCAAGCAAGATATTTTGGTTGGTTTACTAAGGTAAGTAAACTGTAGAAACAAAATTTCGGACTTCCATTGTCTTTATTTATTTTAAACACGACGTTTCGGTTACTAAGTATCTCTAACCGTTTTCAAGTGTGAACTAAACAATCTATTCTATAGGCTACTACAGTGTGGTTTTTTCGCATCTCTATGGCCCCACCATACTGCACCTCGGTGTTTTTGTTGATAAACTATATAGTTTTTAAAATATGAATTTTCCAAGTTTGGCCATTTTGGTCTTATTAGATTCCCTACCCTAAAATTCGCTAAATGACGTTTTTTCGAATCATAACTCAAGGTGTGGTTTTTTCGCATCTCTATGGCCCCACCATACTGCGAATCGGTGTTTTTGTTGATAAACTATATAGTTTTTAAAATATTAATTTTCAAAGTTTGGCCATTTTGGTCTTATTGGATTTCCTACCCTAAAATTCGCTAAATGGCGTTTTTTCGAATCATAACTCAAGGTGTGGTTTTTTCGCATCTCTATGACCCCAACATACTGCAACTCGGTGCGTTTGTTGATAAACTATATAGTTTTTAAAATATTAATTTTCAAAGTTTGGCCATTTTGGTCTTATTAGATTCCCTACCCTAAAATTCGCTAAATGACGTTTTTTCGAATCATAACTAAAGGTGTGGTTTTTTCGCATCTCTATGTCTCCACCATACTGCAACTCGGTGTTTTTGTTGATAAACTATATAGTTTTTAAAATATGAATTTTCAAAGTTTGGTCATTTTGGTCTTATTGGATTCCCTACCCTAAAATTCGCTAAATGACGTTTTTTCGAATCATAACTCAAGGTATGGTTTTTTCGCATCTCTATGGCCCCACCATACTGCAACTCAGTGTTTTTGTTGATAAACTATATAGTTTTTAAAATATTAAATTTCAAAGTTTGGCCATTTTGGTCTTATTGGATTTCCTACCCTAAAATTCGCTAAATGACGTTTTTTCGAATCATAACTCAAGGTGTGGTTTTTTCGCATCTCTATGGCCCCACCATACTGCAACTTGGTGCTTTTGTTGATAAACTATATAGTTTTTAAAATATTAATTTTCAAAGTTTGTCCATTTTCGTCTTATTGGATTCCCTACCCTAAAATTCGCTAAATGACGTTTTTTCGAATCATAACTCAAGGTGTGGTTTTTTTGCAGTTCTATGGCCCCACCATACTGCAACTCGGTGTTTTTGTTGATAAACTATATAGTTTTTAAAATATGAATTTTCAAAGTTTGGCCATTTTGGTCTAATTGGATTCCTTAACCTAAAATTCGCTAAATGACGTTTTTTCGAATCATAACTCAAGGTGTGGTTTTTTCGCATCTCTATGGCCCCACCATACTGCAAATCGGTGTTTTTGTTGATAAACTATATAGTTTTTACAATATTAATTTTCAAAGTTTGGCCATTTTGGTCTTATTGGATTTCCTACCCTAAAATTCGCTAAATGGCGTTTTTTCGAATCATAACTCAAGGTGTGGTTTTTTCGCATCTCTATGGCCCCACCATACTGCAACTCGGTGTTTTTGTTGATAAACTATATAGTTTTTAAAATATGAATTTTCAAAGTTTGGCCATTTTGGTCTTATTGGATTCCTTACCCTAAAATTCGCTAAATGACGTATTTTCGAATCATAACTCATGGTGTGGTTTTTAGCATCTCTATGACCCCAACATACTGCAACTCGGTGCGTTTGTTGATAAACTATATAGTTTTTAAAATATTAATTTTCAAAGTTTGGCCATTTTGGTCTTATTAGATTCCCTACCCTAAAATTCGCTAAATGACGTTTTTTCGAATCATAACTAAAGGTGTGGTTTTTTCGCATCTCTATGTCCCCACCATACTGCAACTCGGTGTTTTTGTTGATAAACTATATAGTTTTTACAATATTAATTTTCAAAGTTTGGTCATTTTGGTCTTATTGGATTCCCTACACTAAAATTCGCTAAATGACGTATTTTCGAATCATAACTCAAGGTGTGGTTTTTTCGCATCTCTATGACCCCAACATACTGCAACTCGGTGCGTTTGTTGATAAACTATATAGTTTTTAAAATATTAATTTTCAAAGTTTGGTCATTTTGGTCTTATTGGATTCCCTACACTAAAATTCGCTAAATGACGTATTTTCGAATCATAACTCATGGTGTGGTTTTTAGCATCTCTATGACCCCAACATACTGCAACTCGGTGCGTTTGTTGATAAACTATATAGTTTTTAAAATATTAATTTTCAAAGTTTGGCCATTTTGGTCTTATTAGATTCCCTACCCTAAAATTCGCTAAATGACGTTTTTTCGAATCATAACTAAAGGTGTGGTTTTTTCGCATCTCTATGTCCCCACCATACTGCAACTCGGTGTTTTTGTTGATAAACTATATAGTTTTTACAATATTAATTTTCAAAGTTTGGTCATTTTGGTCTTATTGGATTCCCTACACTAAAATTCGCTAAATGACGTATTTTCGAATCATAACTCATGGTGTGGTTTTTAGCATCTCTATGACCCCAACATACTGCAACTCGGTGCGTTTGTTGATAAACTATATAGTTTTTAAAATATTAATTTTCAAAGTTTGGCCATTTTGGTCTTATTAGATTCCCTACCCTAAAATTCGCTAAATGACGTTTTTTCGAATCATAACTAAAGGTGTGGTTTTTTCGCATCTCTATGTCCCCACCATACTGCAACTCGGTGTTTTTGTTGATAAACTATATAGTTTTTAAAATATGAATTTTCAAAGTTTGGTCATTTTGGTCTTATTGGATTCCCTACACTAAAATTCGCTAAATGACGTTTTTTCGAATCATAACTCAAGGTATGGTTTTTTCGCATCTCTATGGCCCCACCATACTGCAACTCAGTGTTTTTGTTGATAAACTATATAGTTTTTAAAATATGAATTTTCAAAGTTTGGCCATTTTGGTCTTATTAGATTCCCTACCCTAAAATTCGCTAAATGACGTTTTTTCGAATCATAACTCAAGGTGTGGTTTTTTCGCATCTCTATGGCCCCACCATACTGCAACTCAATGTTTCTGTTGATAAACCATATAGTTTTTAAAATATTAATTTTCAAAGTTTGGCCATTTTGGTCTTATTGGATTCGCTACCCTAAAATTCGCTAAATGATGTTTTTTCGAATCATAACTCAAGGTGTGGTTTTTTCGCACCTCTATGGCTCCACCATACTGCAACTCGATGTTTCTGTTGAGAAACTATATAGTTTTTAAAATGTGAATTTTCAAAGTTTGGCCATTTTGGTCTTATTGGATTCCCTAACCTAAAATTCGCTAAATGACGTTTTTTCGAATCATAACTCAAGGTGTGGTTTTTTCGTATCTCTATGGCCCCACCATACTGCAACTCAATGTTTCTGTTGATAAACTATATAGTTTTTAAAATATGAATTTTCAAAGTTTGGCCATTTTGGTCTTATTGGATTCCCTAACCTAAAATTCGCTGACGTTTTTTCGAATCATAACTCAAGGTGTGGTTTTTTCGCATCTCTATGGCCCCACCATACTGCAACTCGGTGTTTTTGTTGATAAACTATATAGTTTTTAAAATATTAATTTTCAAAGTTTGGCCATTTTGGTCTTATTGGATTCCCTACCCTAACATTCGCTAAATGACGTTTTTTCGAATCATCACTCAAGGTGTGGTTTTTTCGCATCTCTATGGCCCCACCATACTGCAACTCGGTGTTTTTGTTGATAAACTATATAGTTTTTAAAATATTAATTTTCAAAGTTTGGCCATTTTGGTCTTATTGGATTCCCTACCCTAACATTCGCTAAATGACGTTTTTTCGAATCATCACTCAAGGTGTGGTTTTTTCGCATCTCTATGGCCCCACCATACTGCAACTCGGTGTTTTTGTTGATAAACTATATAGTTTTTAAAATATGAATTTTCAAAGTTTGGCCATTTTGGTCTTATTAGATTCCCTACCCTAAAATTCGCTAAATGACGTTTTTTCGAATCATAACTCAAGGTGTGATTTTTCCGCATCTCTATGGTCCCACCATACTACTTGTTGCTTTTGTTGATAATCTATATAGTTTTTAAAATATGTATTTTTTAAGTTTGGCCATTTTGGTATGGAATTCCCTACCCTAAAATTTGCTAAATGACTTTTTTCCCAATCTTAACTCGGGTTGTGGTTTTTTCGCATCTCTATGACTCTACCATACTGGAACTCGGTGCTTTTGTTGATAAACTATATAGTTTTTAAAATATGAATTTTCAAACTGGCTATTTTGGTCTTCTGGGACTACCAGCGCCGTAACTGGTAAGATTGGCGCTCGGTGCAAGATTACAAAATACACCAAACGGGGGATCATATATCCAAGGATCATCATCTGTCCAAGAAAGTACCTAAAAGATGTTCTTTTATGAGCTTGCCATGGTTATTATGCCTCTTCTTTTTTCATGGTACATTTACAATGACTGAAGTCCAAGTCCAATTTCACATTTGGCACAAAGACATAACTTTCTTTGTTTTTTAAAAAATATGCCATTTTAAAAATTACCGTAGATTAGGGTGTCAGTAATAATTACCAATTACCAAGTGAAGGCCAAAATACACGTAGATTTTGGTAATTACCGTGTTCTTGGTAACACTGGGATGGCTAAAAATCATAATTATCATAAAAGTAAAGCAGTCGTCTGACAGAATTGTATTTTATCATGTTTTTAGGCTTAGAAAGTGTTCTAAAAGAACTTACCGTCCCGAGCTTTTAGGGGAATGTTCCATAATCAGAGAACTACATGTCTATGGAAGTGTGGTTCCTGTCAGTGGAAGAGATGATAAAAAATTCCAGCATCAAGGTGTGTATAATGTTTGGAAACTATAAAATTTTATTTCACATTTTTCGCAAGAAAACTTAAAACCTGATAAGAGTAATGTTTGTTTGTAAAAATGTCCTGTTAAATTTATACTCTATTCGCTTAGAGGCCTTCATGTACAGGGTGTCTCATTATATTTTTCCCACCCTTTTAGACCATTAATAATTGATATAGGAATATACAAGAAATTGTGTTCGAATTCGCGAAATTTTTACTTTTAAACTACATCTTGACTTTATTCCTGATGCTTACCATATTTGACAGGCGCTCAAATTTATAGTTTTTGTAAATTGGATGCTTCCTATATTATTTAATTAATAGATTAGGCTTGGAACATATTTTCCAAAAATACCCGATATGCCGTAGTTTAGAGCCATAGTTTCTGAGATATTAGCAATTATAACAGTACCGCTCTTGTGTTAATTTTAGTATCCTTATTCCAAATTATGTTAGTCTCCATGTATGAACATGACAATGACACAACTTTGTTGCCGTTACCAGTTGTCATTTTGAGGGTCATTAAAAAAAAATAGTTGTCATTGTCACTGTTTATACATGGGGACTAACATAGTTCGAAATAAGGACACTGAAAATAACACAAAAGTGGTAATGTTATTTTTTTATCATTTAAAAATTTATCGCTAATATTTCAGAGACTATTTATCAAAACTGCGACATATGGGGTATTTTTGGAAAGTATATTCCAAGCCTAATCTATTAATTAAATAATATAAGGAGCATCCAATTTATAAAAACTATAAATTTGAGCGCCTGTCAAATACGGTAAGCATCAGGAATAAAGTAAAGATGCAATTTAAAAGTAAAAATTTCGCGAATTCGAACACAATTTCTTTTATATTCCTACATCAATTATTAATGGTCTAAAAGGGTGGGAAAAAATATAATGACTGTACTTCTTCAGGGGTTGAAAGCCCTTACCTTTATTAGACATCTGTCAAACTCATGTCAAATACAATATTGTCACGAGGGGGTTTTATTGTGACGTAACACAGTTTAAGTTCGGTTCTATAGTTTTATTTAACAATACTTATAATTACTACTTACATTAAATACATCTTGTTTACAAAATGCGTATCTTCTAGACAGTAGCGGCGCGTGGTAAAAAAATTTGGGCGGGCCACGCTAACTTTTTGAGCCATCGAGAAAATAATTAAAAAATAAGATATTTACTTAGATATTAGTTACCTACCTATTATAATTGTTTTTATAAATAACTAATAAATGTATCACACCTAGTTTATTTTCTCTTCTAATGGCAAAGATGAAAATTTAATTGTCTTTAAATATTGCACACTAATGCTATCAGAATTAGAAACTTCCGCAATTCTCGTAAATACCAAATCGTCGAAATCAAAACAAACCGCCCGCGCTCGACCACCAAGTTGTCCAAGCGCGCACTACTTAAAAGTGCGCGTGAGCTGGTCTAAAATGCAACGTGAACCGAGGACGCGGGAGGCATCACAAGGGTGCGGGCGGCATCGAGGCTAGTTTTTGTATAAGCGCGGTGCCGAAGGAAGGTTCAGATTCTATCTACTGTAAAATTCTATTGGGACATGTCGTCCTCTCTTTTTATATTTCGTAATTAGCATGCGACATAACATCCACGGTGCATAGAATTTGGTTCCAGTAAATTAAATTAAAGAAATAGATTCGAGGTGGGTTTGAACACGAATACAAACACATACATACCGGGTATTAATTTCTAGATAATATTTCAGTCTTTAGTGAATTTCTTTTGGGGTAATTATTAATTAAATTAAGGAATGACAACAATCTATTAATTAGTTGAAGTAGCATAAGATTAGAGAATGATAAAAAAAATGGTGCTTTTCCAGACATTAATAAAAAGCTTACAAAGGTTTAAAGGTGGGATTTTGGGTAACTTGAGAAAAAAAATTAAAAAATTATATCTGTTTAGCCGTGACCCTTAGGACCCAATTTCCAAGGTTGAAAAGGTACGGTACGGTTCATGTGCCGAACACCCTGTATAGGTGTTAGTGATCTAGAAAGCCTAAGAAATATTGAGACCGAGCAGTAGCCACTCATTGGTAAGCTAGATAAATTCGGACTAAAACACCATCGTACTTTACCTAATGATATGTAAATTTTAAAGTTTCATAAAACTTTAAATTATCATTTTCAGCAGAAACTTATAGATTTACTCTAAATTATGAGAATAGTTACATTTAAAAGTAGATAGGTATGGATTTAATATATCTAACCTAATATTTCGGTTTTAGAATAAACCTTCCGTAGTGTAAACGGTCTCCATTGTATGAACGTGAAGATTTTTTTCGTGTTCACACTAGCGCAAGTCTACTGTAATCCTCAAAAAACTACGAAATTGGCCTGAGGATATTCCTATAGACACCAAAATTTGTTCTTTTTCATGAAAGTTTCAAAAGTGAAAAAATGCTTCAAAAATTAAAAAGCTCTACTATTCTAAATAACGTGAGCTTATTTTTTTATTTTTTGTAGTCTATATTTTGTCAAATAATACGACTTTAATATGACCGACCCACGATTTTGCACCAATGTTTTCCCGACTATTTTTTATACTTTAGAGCAACCTCTAGGAACCTAAAAGGTATATCGTTGGAAAGGCAATTAAAAGCTCTTCAAAAAACTACCAAACCATTTTTCTCTTAAAATTAAGCTTTCCTCAAAAATCTAAAAAATCAGTTTACAAATGACAAAGTTATGAATTTTTCAAAATTGTTCTATTTTTCATTTTTGATGCCTCATCTTGTATTTAGCATAAGTTTGACAGATGTCCAATAAGTCGAATTGTGTTCTAAAAAGCAAGGCCTTTCAGCCTCTGACGTCAAATTTGCATTTACGCGAAAAAATAACGGAGGTCACCAAGTAACTAGATAGTATATGATATAACGAAGTTTTTCAGTTTTTTGACAAAAACTGTGATTTCAAGAAAAAAATGGTTTTGTAGTTTTTTGTAGAGCTTTAAATTACCTTTTGGGTTCCTAGAAGGTATTCAAACTAGGGGGGAAAATATAGGTGCAAAATCGTAGGTCGGACATATTTAAACCGTCATATTTGAGATAATTTAGACTAAAAAAATGTCAAAAATTGCCGTTATTTAGAATAGTAGAACCTTGTAATTTTTAAAGCATTTTTTCCAGTTTTGAAACTTTAATAAAATAGTAAAATTTTGATGTCTGGGGGCACCCTCAGGCCAATTTCGTAGTTTTTTTAACCTAACTTAAAAACTTTTTAACTTATGGTAAAAAAAACACACTATGGATATAACTTGGCAATATACATCTTTTTTGTATTTTGTTATTTTTTTGTAAAATTAGTTTCTCCATAAAACGCAAAAAACACACAAAAAATACTCTGCCAATATATGGGCCCCTAAGCTCACACTAGGTACTATAGTTATAGTGTACGTGTGAGCTAATATAACTAAAAACTGAAATATATTATATTAAACTCCACACTAAATTACCTTTTGTTTGATACCACACAAGCCATGTTTTGACTTAAACTCAAATTTTTGAAATCCACCCCCACCCTTAAAAAAACAAAAACTAAAATGTATTTTGTTAAACTCCGGCCTCAATTACCTTTCGTTTGATATCACACACGCCATATTTTCACTTAAACTCTAATTTTTGAAATATACCCCCACCCTTTTTTAAAAATAAATTAAAATGTATTTTGTTTAACTCCAGACTCAATTACCTTTCGTTTGATATCACACACGCCATATTTTCACATAAACTCTAATTTTTGAAATCTATCCCCACCCTTTTATTTGGTGTGTGTTCGGTGGATTTTGTTCATTTTGAAATGGGACCATCTCGACCCAAGACCCAGCCTAGGTACCAAATTTCATTGAAATCGGCCAAGCGGTTTTTGAGTTATGCGCGTTGGTCGTTACAGACAGACATACAGACAGACAGACAGACATACAGACAGACAGACAGACAGACAGACAGACGGCGCAACAAAAAAAGTTTCAAAATCATCTGAAACGCAAAGATATATAAAAATTTTTGAAATCGGAGCAACTTTTTTTTTCTCGAAAAAATTAGGATCACCAGCTCACACTACTATAGTATAGTATATGTGTGAGCTAAAAACATGATCATGAGGACTATATTTTTTAAGACACAAAAGCATTAAAAACGCAAGCGATAAAGTGCACTGTAATCCAAATAAAACAAAATTAGTTTGAAAAAAATCGGTTAAGAAATAAAAAAGTTGTTAATTTTCCAAAATTCTTTTATTTTTTATTTTTGAGCCGCCATATATTGTATTTGGGATAGTGATTCACACGAGACCAACGAGACGAGAAGTCTCGTCTCGTCTCGCCGATGAAATATGAAGACTTGTCTCGAGTCTCGTCTCGCAGCCTCGAGTCTCGCGTCTCGTACGAGAGTCTCGCAAATGTATCGCAATTTCTTCATGCATAATCTTGTTCCAGTCTAGTACGGGATATTTACCTTTACCTACTTTTTAGGTATAATGTAGAAGTAGGAAGAAAAAATTACAACAAAAATAACATTATTTATTGAAAAATAAGTACCTAATAGGTTCATACTTACATCATACATCTAAACAAGAAAAAAAAAACATAGCATTGTAATTATATTCGAAAGTTATAAAAATAAAATAAAAAGTAACACGTATATTCAGGTAGTCATAATAGTAGTCCGTTTCCTTTTGACGCATTACGTCTTTTTACAATAATCATGGATTCTGTTTTTAAAGTATTTATGAATGAAATGTTTTGTCTATCTGTGCTGAATAGTCTAAATTATTTCTAAATACGTTGTATTATGAATGGAATTCTCAAGTCTGCAGTATATATTTACCTGCGAGACTCTCGCACAAGACTCGAGAAGTCTTGCACGAGACTCGAGACGAGACCAATAAAAGTCTCGTCTCGTCTTGTCCAAGTCTCGTCTCGAGTCTTGTCTCGAAAACAAGACGAGACCATGCGAGACTCTCGCGGGCACCACTAATTTGGCATGAGTTTGACAGGTATCCAATAAGTGGAATTGTGTTCCCAAAGGTAACGGTTTTCGAGTAAACTTTACATTAACACGAAAAGTGCATGAAGGCCTCTGAGCGAATAGAGTATTATTGTATTTTAATTTTTTTTAAAGGTTTTGGTGCTTTACTTATGCAATGGGCTGAAGATATTGCTATCAGGGAGCACGGTTCCAAGAAAATGGCGGTTATTTCTGGAGTGGGAACTAGGTAAGCACCAAGATAAATAGTGTTTGGCTATATTGACACGGTCCATTTGACATAGTCAAAAAACCATAATCTCAAATAATTTAAATAACTTTTTCAGAGTTCAGACTCAAAATAGCTTCCAAAATTCTAGGGTTTTGAAAATAGTAAAATTAAATTTGGTGAAATGCCTGCTTTTTAAAGGCGCTTTTTACAATTTACATGTTGTTTTCTAAATTTTTTTTTATTTGCAGAACATATCCAGGTTCGGTTCAGTTTGTGTTGCGGTTAAATATTAACTTAATAAAATCCAAATCAATAAAGTAATAGAACTCTTTGTTTAAAATGCGCAGAAAATGATTGAGTAGAAACAAAATTTCGGACCTCCATTGTTTTTATTTATTTTAAACACGACGTTTCGGTGTATTCGTATGTATTCGAAAACGGTGGCAGGCCCTGCTGGACCTCCATGCATTGCGACCACATATGAATATATTGTGCCCACGTACCTACATACTGAGTTTGACTAAAGTGGCATATTTTTTTTCCACCCAGCATATAAAAAAAACTGCAGATTACATCAATAAATGATTTAGGCTTAACACTTTGGTTCAAAGATATACCACTAAGGCCTCTGCATTATTAGCCAGTACGTTTCGGTGAGTAAGTATCTCTCACCATTTCCAAGTGTAAACTAAACAATCTAGTCTACAAGCTACTACTTATACTACTTATTTTGCAGTCAGGTGTGATGCCCCGCCCCCTTTTTTTAATGTTAAGACGCTTATTTTCCTTAAGGAGTGATTTTCATATGTTTGGTATGTCCATACTTGGTTGACTGAAAACTTCTTTATTCTGCATTATAAACGCAACTTCCATAAACTCGTTTTCGGCGATGCGACTCCTTATGCAAAACTTTAGCTTCTGACAATTGAATGTTGTGATCATCTGACCATGCATGATCCATTAAACCGTATGTTTCAATATCCCCTAATTGGATACTTTTTAGATGTTCATTTACTCTAACCTGAAGAGGGCGTTTCGTTTCACCTGCATATGGTTTACCACACTCACACGGGATTTGGTAAATAGATTTTTTATTACTTGAGGAATTTTCTGGTTTTGTTTTAGCTACAAAACTCCTTATCGTATTTCCCGATGAAAATACTGTTTTTATATTATAGTGTTTGGCTATTCATCTTATGTTTTCTGAAATCCCTTGAACATATGGAATGTTAATAACACCCAACGGATTATTATTTTGAGAATTTGCTACATTTGGTTTGTTTTTAATTTTAGAATCTTTGAGCTTATTAATTTCTGGGAATAACCATTCTGTTGTAAGGCCTTTTTAATGTTGTTAATTTCTGTGGTGAATTCTTCATTATTACTACAAATATTTACGGCTCTTAAATACAAACTTCTTATAACTCCTTGTTTTGTAGCAACAGAATGATTAGAGTTAAAATTTAGGTACTGTCCCGTGTGTGTCGGTTATATATATATATATATATATATATATATATATATATATATATATATATATATATATATATATATATATATATATATATATATATATATATATATATATATATATATATATATATATATATATATATATATATATATATATATATATACATATATATACAGTGGTTTGAATGTTTCTGTCTATTCGTTTGGCAAGAACATCCAAAATAATAGAATCTGCTATCCCACGTTTTCATTGTTTTTTTTATTAATATGAAACGTAAACAGCGCTTTTTTGTTCAATTCTTACCCATTAACTTCTATACCCTAATGTTCATAACATATTGTGGACTTTACAAAAATTAATTATATTTCAGAAACTACTATAGGAAACTAGGATATGAGCTCGAAGGATCTTATATGATAAAAACTCTAATAAAAGAAAACTACAAAAGCGCCTTCGAGTGTATCGACGGCAAGAAACTAAATCTACACGAAAAAAGTGACAGCGACAAAAAAGTGACAATTAAACTGTCACTAAATGACGACGAGGATGATGAGGAGTGGTTGAGACAGTATGATGAAGAACAAAAGGCGGCGATGGCGTAGGATATAAGGTTTAAAAATTATTTAAACAAAGGTATTTTATATTAAATATTTAATTTTTATCAAAATAGTGAATGGTGTTTTCTTTTGACCAACGATCATATTAATATTTTTAATTATGATATTAAAAAAATCTAATTTGCGATAGAATCAAATACCTTAGGCCTTGTATAGGAAGACCCCTTTTTTTAATTAATTCGAAGCTTTGTTGTTGTTTAATACGAATTTTCATTTAATAACTTACTTAAACGTAATTTAAACTTGGTCTTTTTTTTTAAATTAATAAAATATAACTAAGACATTAAGTTTACAGCTCTAACATGCCTACCTTCAGACCTTTATTTAGGTGACCACTTATAAGGTACCCATAAAACACCAAAAGGTACTATAAATAATGTACAGTGTTTCATTATATTTTTCCCACCCGTTTAGACCATTAATAATTGATGTAGGAATATAAAAGAAATTGTGTTCGAATTCGCGAAATTTTTACTTTTGAATTGCATCTTTACTTTCTTTCTGATGCTTACCGTATTTGACAGGCGCTCAAATTTATAGTTTTTGTAAATTGGATGCTCCTTATATTATTTAATTAATAGATTAGGCTTGGAATATACTTTCCAAAAATACCCCATATGTCGCAGTTTTGATAAATAGTTTCTGAAATATTAGCGATAAATTTTTAAATGATAAAAAAATAACATTACCACTTTTGTGTTAATTTCAGTGTTCTTATTTCGAACTATGTTAGTTCCCATGTATACTTAAAAATGACAACTATTTTTTTTAAATGACGCTCAAGATGACAACCGGTAACGACAACAAAGTTGTGTCATTGTCACTGTTAATACATGGGGACTAACATAATTTGGAATAAGGATACTAAAATTAACACAAGAGCGGTACTGTTATAATTGCTAATATCTCAGAAACTATGGCTCTAAACTACGGCATATCGGGTATTTTTGAAAAATATGTTCCAAGCCTAATCTATTAATTAAATAATATAAGAAACATCCAATTTACAAAAACTATAAATTTGAGCGCCTGTCAAATATGGTAAGCATCAGGAATAAAGTCAAGATGCAATTTAAAAGTAAAAATTCCGCGAATTCGAACACAATTTCTTGTATATTCCTATATCAATTATTAATGGTCCAAAAGGGTGGGAAAAATATAATGAGACACCCTGTACAGGGTGACTCAGGAAAATTTTGCACTATTGCAAACTTTATTTTACTACATCTTATGAAGCTTGTGGTAGGTCAAATTACAAGAAAAAATAAGTAGATACAGATATCTTCGTACTGGCACATTTATACAGGGTGTTCCAAGTTAAGTGTCCACCATTGCTAACTTTGTTATTATTAAAGATAGAAAAAAGCTTAAATTGGCAAACTAGTAGAATTTTTGACGCTTTTTAAAAATAGTCAAATCAAAAAATAATCTAGCATTACGTTTTCGAGTTTTTTAAAAAAACATACATATTTTTTAAATTTAAATTGAATGTATTTTACAATTTTTTAAATTCGAAACAAAAATAGTTTTTATTTGATTGTGGTTTTCTTCTGATTAGAAAAATTAGACCAAAATCATATTCGTGTGAAACCAACAGAAACAACTACTCCGAGGGAAAATACCCCTACCGGCATTGAATTATACTGATGGTTTGATGCTTTCGTTGGGACCTTGTTAAAACTGTTTGGTTTTCACTATCTCCAACGTCGATCACAAGGATACGAACGATCTCCGTCTGGAATACGTCCTGACAATCAGGAACAAGTGATCCATGCCAATCTACGACCCGTTTCGGCTTTTTGGGCCATCCTCAGGTGAATGTAGGCGATAGCTCCGTGTAGAGCATAAGTTGTGTGAAACCAACAGAAACAACTACTCCGAGGGAAAATACCCCTACCGACATTGAATTATACTGACGGTTTGATGCTTTCGTTGGGAACTTGTTAAGCATCAAACCATTATTAAGCATTATTTTTTTGATAAAAAGTGACAATTTTATTGGTTTAAGGTAGGGAAGTAGCAGAATTTTTCAGGGAATATGAATATGGTATAATTTGTGTATATTAATTAGAGTGTTTTGTTTAAAAATAAAGTTATTCTAGTGGATAGGTTAATTACTGTCCCTTAGCGGAGAGCTACAGTAACAAAAATATTTTATTAAATAGTTTCTGAGATAAATATGGCTGCCATCCTTAATGTATACTAAAAAAAAAGACATACTTTTTTTTTCAATCTTGTATATATTTTTTAAATAACTAAAATCAACAAAATTGTATATGCTCATGCCCACAGTATTCTTTAATTCCGAATTCTATGCCCTGAGATTTGGCTCTCAGAAGCATAGTGAAGTGCCATATGCCAAGTTTACTGGTATTGTCGTAGCTTCTGACCGCCTTCTCAAAGCCTTTTAAGTCTTTTTCTAACATGCAGTCGATTAGACAAATTAATAATTGATATTCTCTAAAAAAAATCAATCATTCATAAAAAATCCCAATGCAGTAGCAATGGCTAGAAAAGGTATTATTTTCGACGAAATTTTTTTTTTCAGATAACTCCCAAAATGTGTTGGATTTTGACCAAAATCTAATCAGCTCGTAAGAGTGTCAAACACTATTTTACCTGAAAATTTTATGAAAATCGGTTCAGCGGTTTAGGAGCTATCGTATTACGGACAGAAATAATATACACACACATACACACACACACACACACACACACACACAGACAGACATCACGACGATATTGCTAGAATAGGTCAAAATATATCCAAATAACACATTTTCGGGTAAGCACTTTAATTGTTATTTAAAAAATAGGTTTATGTGTTTTGTAAAAATATATTTACTTACCTTGAGTTCTTGAAGGAAGGCAGAATTTCCAAGTATTTATTAATGACGCTTTCCACCGCTTCTGGATGTTGACATAAATGACATATGGCAGCTCGGAAAAAGTAATCTCTCGCGTGCATTTTCATTGGTGAACTTGAAAGGTCGAAACAAGCGATTTCCTGCAAGTTTAAATAGTTTTTTGGTATAGAAACGTTTTATGACATTGATTTAACGAATTTTTACATTGAATCAATGTATTTTGTTAATCGGATAAAAATCAATAAATTCAATGAACAAATTCATTGAAATTACCAATGATTACACAACGCCTAGATATGCAACCCAACAAACTTAATAACAGCAGCGGACAGATGGCTCTGTGTGGAACTACATGAAGATATGGCAGAGTCATCTGTCGGCTGCTCTTATGAAGTTTGGTGGGTTGCATATCTAGGGGTTGTATAATCATAGATATTACGTAACTTTTGAGTTCTGTGTAGTTATAATGTTTTTTGTCTTAAACAAGTAATTGAGAAAAGAAGTGCCAGAAATATAGAGATTCATGTTATTTTTGTGGACCTACAAAAAGCATATTAACACCGTTCCAGTAGAAAAATTATGGACAGTGTTAGAACAAACAAATATCAATCATACCTATATAAAAGCAATAAAAGAAATATACAAAGGGTCAAAATCTAAAATTAAAATTGGAAATCGACTTTCAAAAGAATTCCTGGTAACGAAAGGCTTAAGACAGGGATGTTGTATCTCTCCAACTCTTTTTAAAATATATATCGCAGTAGCTCTAAAAAAATGGAAACGTAAAGTACACGGCATGGGAATACAACTTAACGACCGATTTACCATATACACACTACAGTTTGCTGATGACCAAGTAATTGTAGCTAATGATAAAGAAGACATGGAGTATATGATGAGAAAGTTAACGGAAGAATACGAAAAGTGGGTCTAACAGTGAACGTGGACAAGACACAGTACTTATGTATTGGAAACGAATCAAGTGAGTCAGAACTAGACGATGGACAAACAATATCTCCATGCAATGAGTATGTATACTTGGGTGTCACATTTGATAAGACAGGAACAGACTGTAAAGAACTGGAAAAAAGAATAGTAAAAGCAAAAAAGGTTATTGAATGTAATAAAAGAAAGAATGGGAATCGACGGAAGCATAACGGATCACTAACAGACAACTGATATGGTACGGCCATGTACAACGGATAAAGGACGAAATATTACCAAAGCAGGTCCGAGAATGGCAACGAATAGGGCGCAGAAAAAGAGGGCGTCCTAAACTGGAATGGCAACAATCAATCTAAAGATCAATGAATCAAAAAGAACTGACAAAAGGAGGTGGAGAATAGGCGTCGGACAACGTAGAAAAACGTTCTAAACCGACATAGTAATAGTAGTTATAATTTTATTGTGATATTGTGCGGCCGAGCAACAAGTAAAGTGTGAATAGCTATGAGAGTTACCTGAAAAATTTTAATAGCTTTTCCATATTTTTCCTCGAGAGCTAGAAGTTCTGCCACCCTGCTCAATACTTTATTGGCCGTTCCATGATGATTTTCCGCCCGGAACATTTCAGCCGCTTGTTCGTAGTGCCTTATGGCGCCGTTTGTATCACGCTCGTCGTACATAAGGTCGCCTACGGTTTGATGAAGTTTGGCTGCGGTTAGATGTTTGTCTAAAATTCAAAAAACATTTTTTAAGGTTTTTGTTGTGTGGAGTAAATTGGGAACCTGTCGATAGCTGTCATCCGGTAGATAGATAGATAGATAGATATTTTTATTCACCAAAGTATTATACAAATACAGGCTTTGTCACAAAATGATAGTACTTACAATTCTAAAAAATACATTGTATAATTCATAATATAAGTAATTGAGGTAACTAAAAAACACTAGGTATATGACAAACATTTTTTTTCACTCAGGAACAAACAAACAAAAAATATGTTTAAACATTTCAAAACCAGTAACTAGCTTTTTAAATATATTTCATATTCACCTAAGGTGTACGGTGCTAAAGTAAGTAGCATTTTTTTAATTTCTTTTTTAAACTTTTTGTTTTGTAATGATGTCAAATTATCTGGAAGCAAGTTATAGTAAGTGAGACCGGCAAAGTAAGCTGATTTTTTTATAAAATTATGATTAAATTTTGGCTGCACTAGCTTTTTGTTGTTTCTTGTGCTATAGGTATGCACATCTGTAAATTTTTTGAAATTGTTTACATTTTCATGGACATAATTTAAAAGTTTAAATAAATATATACCACAAACGGTCAAAATTTGTTTTTCTTTAAATATGTTTCTGCAGGACTCTAGTGGCGCCAAGCCAAACATGATTCTTATAATCCAAAATATTGTACGCCAAGGCAGAGTATGCATTAGCATAATATAAACCTAAAGTTGCTTCTTCTGTCATAGAATATTTAAGTGTTTTTACGGCAAAGCACTTTTTTTTTAAATTATTACAAACATGATCTATTTGGTACTCCCAACTCAAATTTTTATCTAAATATGATCCCAAAAATTTTGTATTGGTCACTTCAGGTATCTGTCTAGTATTATATGTAAAATTTAAATTTTGAAAAGGTTTTAAGTAGTTTCCTGTTGAATAAAGGAAAGCAATAATCAGTAGAAGGCTTTTATGAATATTTTTCAATCTCTTTTGTTTCAGTGTTTCCCTCTAAGAACTATAATATCTTGCAAAAAAAACAAAAAATCAGACTTGACATTCTCTATGCTATGAGTGCTAACGTTCAGATGTACGTGGGCGAATACTGAGCAAAAAAAGTAGGAATAATTGTCGGAAACACTATTATAAACAAAAAATTGACAGCAGCGATAATAAAAACTAAGTTATCTTGGCAAATAGCTGGGGAGATAAAGGGCGGTTCTAAAAACGGACTCTTTCTCAAAGTCGATTAATATTAATTTGGGAATCCCATAAGGGAGTGTTTTGGGGCCCGTTTCTTTTAACGACGAATCAACAAATCTTCTAAACTTTGCAGATGATACAGTCTCTCTCTCTCTACTGGTCAATCAGTTAAAGAACTTTTTGAGGTTGCAAAGGATATACTGCGAAGGGCTTAGTGGTGGTTTGGCGGGAATAAACTCGTGTTAAATAGTGACAAGACAGTTGTTGTTTGTTTCAGAACAGCTCAATCACGTGACCAATATCCTGAGGCACTTGAGCTTCTTTCCCAGAGTATTGAATCTTCTGAACATGTCAAGTTCTTAGGCTTTTATATAGATCAACATTTAAAGTGAGATGTTCAAGTTTAGAGCGTCTCAAAAAAATTAAATTCAGCATGTTATTCAATCAGAATTTTCAAAGATTATCTTTAAAAAAATGCACTACTTTCCTTATGATATGCACCATTTGCTGAATTATATTTAAAAAATTATTCAAATAAAGATTAAGAGGCTAGAGCGAGTGTAAAAATTTTTTCTGCACATGCTTTAAGATTCACCATTTTACTAGTTCCCTTTTCCCTCTCTCCTCCCACACCTTCATTCAATGGAAGGTAACACTGTTTGCGTCCGTAGAAAATCTACACGTACTTTTTGGGTAAAGCTAAATGAATGTTAAATGCATAGTGCTTTTTATAAGGCTGAATAAGAATTAAACCTAAAAGTTGGAAATAAAAAAATTTTAAATAATAATTTTTCGATATTATCTATGTAATAAAAAAAATTTTTAATCAAAAAAACACCCAACTGCTAAATTTACTTATAACTACTAGTCGCAGTTCGGTACAAAATTACCCAATAACCTGATTCATGAAAATACAAAAATGTATAATTTCGTAAGTGCGCTTTGGGCATCATCATACCTATCAATTTTGTACCCAACTGCGACTAGTACTTACAAGTAAATTTAGCAGTTGGATGTTTTTTTATTTGAATCCAGTGAGTTGAACTAGACAATGGACAAGTAATATCTCCATGCAATGAGTATGTATACTTGGGTGTTACATTTGATAAGTAAAAAATGTTATTGGATGTCTTAACAGTATTTTATGGAGCAGAGAGATAAAAAAGAATGTAAAATTTAACATATATGAAACAATGGTGAAAAGCACGCTGTTGTATGGAGTAGAGACTTGTCGCGTAACAGAAAAATACAAAACAAAAATGGAAAGTGTCGAAATGGATGCAATAAGAAGATTAATAAGAATATCTAGAACAGATCACATAAGAAATGAGATCATAAAAGAAAGAATGGGAATCGAGGGAAGCATAACGGATGACATCACTAAAAGGCAACTGATATGGTACGGCCATGTACAACGGATAAACGACGAAAGATTACCAAAACAGGTCCTAGAATGGCAACCAATAGGGCGCAGAAAACGAGGGCGTCCTAAACTAGAATGGCAACAGTCAATCCAAAGATCAATGAGTCAAAAAAATCTGACAGAAGATGATTGTTAGGATCGAAGGAGGTGGAGAATAGGCGTCGGACAACGTAGAAAATCGTTCTAAACCGACTAAATAAAAAAATGTTTATTTTATTTAAAAAAAAATTTATGACATATTTTATCGAAAAATTAATTATTTTTTATTAAAAAAACCTTTTTTTTGTTAAAATTATCTGCTAGGATTTGCTTGTTTTCCATCAGATTTGACAAATTTTTATAGCACTTTTTCTATGTTCAGGGACAGTATTTTATTCTGGTGACGGTATGTTATTATTTATTGCATTAAAGCCAGGCAGTATTTTGACAGTTTTAAATTGTAGACTGACAGTTTATCTTTAAAATTGACATATAAACAAGTTCACTTCTAGGGGTATAAATTTTCATAAGAGGATAAAAAACAGATAGGGTATAGCATTTATTAAAAAGAGACCGCGATACGCCCGAGTCCCGCAGAAAGCTTCGCAGCGTTGTCAAAGACCTTGATAAATTACTACAGGCGCACGTGGTCGCACTCAGACAATTTGAGAGCGAGAATTATTACTTGACTTCTCACCATACAAGAAGTGGACTATTAAAAACATGAACATTTGATTTTTTAAATTTTATTAAATGTGAGTTATTTAGTTTCTAATAAAACACTTAGATCAGATAATAAAATAAATTGGTTGTCTCAATACACGATAACTCAAGAACACCTCAAACGATTTTAACCCAATATGATACACAAGTTTTATGTCGGCATTAGATTTGGGTTAAAAAAAGGGTTACTTAAATGTATTATTTAACCAATTTTACCTTAAAACTATCAACTTTTCTTGTTGTATCGATTTTTGTTTAAAAATGTTCCTTTTATATTTAAAACATTTTTGCCTGTGGCGCATGTCGCCCGCGAGCATTTAAAGTAACATTACTTCAATATTTTCTGAAAATTTTCGTTTTTAGTTTAAAAGGCATTACTACTCATAATTATTATATTTGTCTTGAAAAAGTACTAAATGAGCTCCGCGGAACTACTTTTGAGGCTCAATACCACCTCTGCCGCCCCCTTAGCTCTCGACCACCCTCACGCGTCCTATAATCACGCTGCGTTTACTGTGGTCTAACATTTACCTTTGTTGGGGTTAGACTAAAAATGCATTAAAAAAAACCTCAAATTAAATAATAGTTAGCTTACCAATAGATTGGTAAACTCTGGTGTAAAAAAATTGACTTTAGTGAATGTAAAACGAAAATCAATAACAAGAATAACACTCTAAAATTCCGTTTGTTTGTAAAAATAAGTGAAATATTTACATTTAGGAACAAGCAGAATTTTAGGGTATTATTCTGGTTGTTTATCACCCCTTTGGATGAATGCACTTACATAAAACTGAAGAGTTGACCTTTCGCCAACGAAGTAGCGGATTATACTGATATTTTCGCTAAACTGGCAACGTTGGTCTGTTCTCCCATGGCATTCTTATGGCCCATACAAAAATCCTACCCCTAGATAGAAGGTTGGCCACGTGGTTTAATAAAGGAAGGCAGTATTTATTCCGGTTCTTATAGTAAACAAAGGCCTTATATTGAAAGATCAGCTGTCATTTTACAATGTAATACTGTCAAAATGCTGCCTGGCACCAATACTGTCTGACTTTATTGCAATAGTCCCTATTATAATAAAGTCAGGCCGTATTACTGCCTAGCTTTATTGTCATAAATCCCTATTATCTGGAACATGAACTATTACCTATTTCTGAATAAAGCTTAATAGCTCTCAAATAGTACTCCACGGCCTTCTCGGCATCGTGCATTCTGGCAGAGTGCGCAGCCTCAGAATAATTGATGGCTGCTTCCAAGTAGTCTTCATTTTTCATATTTAGATCGGCTGCATCTGTGAAGGCTAAGGTCGCTTGTAGCCAGTTTTTGGCCATCTTAAATAGGTTGCCTGCTCTAAAAATAATAATCATAATTCTAAAGTACGCTAAAATGGTATTTCGTAAAAAGAATTGAGATAAAAATAAAGCCAAGTTCTCCAATACAAATTTCAAAATGAAAGGGTCTTACTAGTTTAGAAATGTTTTTTAAACATTGCTATTACAGCCAAACTTCTTTATGTTCAATTAACCACTGTGCCTAAGAGTTATTGATGTAGTAGCTAAGTTAAGAAAAACATTTTTAAACTAGTAAGAACCTTTCATTTTGAAATTTGTATTGTAGAACTTGGCTTTACTTTTATCTCAATTCTTTTTACAGAATACCATTTTAGCGTGCTTGGCTTTTTTTACATGGAATGTTTTAGTTATGAGTTCACTTCTTTTTTAAAGGATTTGAAAAATATTTAATTTTTAAAGTAATAAAATCAAAACTTTTGCAATCCCGTGTTTAAAATGTTTGGGTTTTTAATTTTTTCCCATGGTTTTATCCTATCAGCCTTCCAAAGCTCAGTTTTCTAGCATTTCAGGAAGTGGACAATATTATTTTTACATAACTTTACATGTATAGGGAAGGGAGGTAAATTAAAATAATGATGTTTTTACATTTTTTCCTATAGTTTTATTATAGTTTCTATTAGCCTTTCAAAGCTCAGCTCTCTAGCGTTTCTGGAAGTGGGAAATGTTACTTTTATATACATTTACATTTATAGGAGAGGGAAGTAAATTAAAATGTTGGTGTTTTTGAATTTTTTCCTATACTTTTATCATAGTGCCTTGCAGTATGTAGAATCTCAGCTCTCTAGCGTTTCTGGAAGTGGGCAGTGTTACTTTTACATAATTTTACATTTATAGGGGAGGAGGATAAATTAGAATTTTGGGGTGTTTTAATTTTTTCTATAGTTTTATCATAGTTTCTATCAGCCTTCCAAAGCTCAGCTCTCTAGCGTTTCTGGAAGTGGGTAATGATACTTTTACATTACTTTACATTTATAGGGGAGGGAAGTAAATTATAATTTTGTAACTACTTTACTACTTTATGGAAGTCCATGAAACTTGGAGGGGTTGTTAACTCTATGAAAATCTACGACTGTGCAAAGATTAAGATTCGTAGCTCATACCGAAGTAGAGTTTTAGGTAGGTCAAATATGCGCTGAAATGTTTCAAGAAAAGATGGTACAGCAGTTGCGCGAACCTGGCGAGGCACTGCCGTGCCTCCAGATCATCAGCAAAATCAAAATGGATGGAAAGGCGATAAAATGAAGATCATGATAACTGAAAAAGAAAAATGATGTCTAACAATTCAATAAAATAGATGATTGTATACAGCTGCTACTACCCCGTTCTAAGAATCCCGAAAATGAATTTATGTATTATATTAAAAAAATTTTGAGGTTTCCTAACATTTTCCTAATAAAAACACGTCGTTTTATACTATAACAATTTTATTATCTAATTAACTATACTTTGTCCTCAAGACCATTTTGATTTGATTATGAAACCGCACCATATCCATACAGGACTGAAAATATTCCATTGTTTTTAAATGAAACTAATAGCACGTGACATCCATTGTGAAAGCTGAATGAAAGCTAAGGGTTAAAAGCAATTGAATATTCAATGTTAGGTGAGTTTCTGAATTATTTGTTTTTCACGTGCGTATTTTGTCGATACCGGTTGATGTTTTATAACACCACCTCCCCATAACATAAATATTACGCAAAATTTTGAATGGGAACATCTAGACCCAAGTATACATACTCATTGCATGGAGATATTGTTTGTCCATTCTGTAGTTCTAATTCACTTGATTCGTTTCCAATACATAAGTACTCTGTCTTGTCCACGTTCACTGTTAATCCCCACTTTTGGTATTCTTCCGTTAACTTTCTCATCATATACTCCATGTCTTCTTTATCATTAGCTACAATTAATTGGTCGTCAGCAAACTGTAGTGTGTATATGGTAAATCGGTCGTTAAGTTGTATTCCCAAGCCGTGTTCTTTGAGTTTCCAGTTTTTTAGAGCTACTGCGATATATATTTTAAAATGAGTTGGATAGATACAACATCCCTGTCTTAAGCCTTTCGTTACCAGAAATTCTTTTGAAAGTCGATTTCCAATTTTAATTTTAGATTTTGGCCCTTTGTATAGTACTTTTATCGCTTTTATGTATGTATGATTAATATTAGTCTGCTCTAGCACTGTCCATAATTTTTCTACTGGAACGGTATCATATGCTTTTTGTAGGTCCACAAAGGTAACATGAGTTTCTATATTTCTGGCGCTCCTTTTCTCAATTACTACAAAAACCATTATCACTACAAGATCTGCCTGCACGAAACCCACTTTGCTCTTCTTCTTGTTCATGAAAATCATTCTCTGTTAGATCTCTAAAAATCCTACCGAACAATCTACTTAGAGTACTGGTTACTGAAATTCCTCTGTAATTGTTGCAATCCAGCTTGTTTCCTTTTTTATGTATTGAGGATATGAATGCAATTTTCCAATCATCAGGTACTGGATGTCCGTTTATGCATTGATTGATAATATATGTGAGATTTTCGAGTAGTTTCTCTGATCCATATTTGAGCATTTCAGCATATATTCCCCCAGGTCCGCTAGCTTTTCCGGATTTAGGCTTTTTAATACTATTCTCTATTATTTCTATTTCGATGATTACTTCCTCTCCATGTACTTCTATATCTCTCCTCGGAGAGGCTGCCAGATATTCGGGTCTCATCTCCTGCAGCAGTCCCTTATAGTGTTCTGTCAATTGTTCTGGTTTGATGATCTGGATGTTTACTTTTTCTTTTGTTGGGTTTTTTACTGTAGAAATGAATTTCCATACTTCAGAACTCTACCTACCTCCTACGTGTGTATTTATATCGTGGCATTTGCGCTCGAACATTTCATTCTTTTCTGTGCATATCAAATTTCTTAGCTGTCTTCTGGTATCCCTGTAGATTTCTAGGTCTCTTTGCTCCTTAGTACTGAGCCATTTCAAGTATGTGCGTTTTTTCTCCTTGACCATTTCCTGTATTTCCTCTGTCTACCACATCTTATTGTTATTTCTATTATCTTGGTACCCAACAGGTTCTTTGCTTGCTTCCTTCAAGCTTTTTACTATGTTTGTATATAGCTCTTCAAATGAATGCTGTGTGTTTAATAATTTTTCATCCAATCATTTCTGATACAATATTTGCGTACTTTCGATTGCTAGACTTCTAAAGTTGTATTTTTGATTTTCTTCGATACACTCTAGGTTTTCACTTTCTCCAATACTTTCATCTCTATTTGTTTTTCTTACAGGGAATAACATTTTTGCTTTTACCAGATGGTGGTCAGATCCACAGGTAACACCACGAAGTGTTCGCACATCATACCACTTTAGTTCCGAGTGTTGTCCACCTATAGCATAATCAATGATTGATCTAAGATTTCTTGTTGGCTGAATCCAGGTATACCGATGAATATCCTTATGTTTAAAAAAACCATTATTTATTTTTAGATTGTGGGTTTCACACAATTGTATCAGTCTTAAGCCATTATCATTTGCTACTTCCTCTCCAAATGGTCCTACCACTTTGCTTTGGCTTTGTCTACCAGTTCGACTATTAAAATCGCCAAGCATAATTATTTCCCTGGTATTGCCGATTTTAGTGATTGTCTCATCAAGTTGGTCGAAGAACATTTGTTTGATAGCTACCGTTTCGTCATTTGATGGTGCGTAGGCTGTTATTATGCTTATATTGTGTCCAAGCATCTTCATGTTAACTCGAAGTAAGTTTTCATTAATGCACTCGTAGTCTGTAATCTTATTTTTAAGCTTTTTCTTGATTAATAAGGATACCCCTCTGGCTGCTCTTCTTTCTATTGAGACTCCAGTGAATATGTGAACAAAGTTACCGACACTACTTGTACCTGTTCCTTTCTTTTTTGTCTCTGTGAGTGCAATAATGTCTATCTTACTATTCTGCACTTCGGTTGCAATATGACTAGAAACTACCAGAGTAAAAATAAAAGGCGGAAAAAATGCAAAATGCATTAACCCGACCTGAGGGACAAATTGTGTCACGGTCATGAGTACTGTTTTTTGTTTCATCTGCCTGTCTTGTATTTTTACTCTGGTAGATTCTTTTGTATTTGTAGATGTCGCCACTTATGTGAAAGTATACGGTAATGCAGGCATTATTTATTTCTCTTACCAACATCGTAAGATGAGATTCATATACCGTCTCTGTAGCTTTACAAAAGTGTCACATTGACCATACAGTATTCTGAAGAGTCCCTTAAAGACGAAACACTTAACTGTTAACACTTAATAGGTGTCCATTAGATCTTGGACCCCCGTGGGTGTATAGCTTTCGAGCTACCCACGGAAAAATACAAGAGAAACAAAATATTTATATGCCCGCTTAGCCACGAAAAATTGTTGTTTTTTTTATTCACGGGTACTAAACTTCACGTTTTTAATAAATTGTTAAAAAAAATTTTTTAAGTCACAAGCTTTTATAAAATGCACTAAAAATTAAAAAATAATTTTCTAACATTCTAATGGTATCATAATAATAAAAGCGATGGCCGACTGATGGAAATTTTGACAATGTCAGCATGATAAGATATCCGTATCAATTAAATATCACTATTTGCAAGAATCAATCTAGCAGAAAAATGCAGAGGTACCAAACCCACCCAACCCGACCCAAGATACCCCAGCATTTCTCTGACATAGGTATGGCAATGGCATAACATTGCGGCACATCAAACATATCTTTGATGACCCGCTATGTTGAATATTCTTTTAGTGTTTAGATCACAAATTTAGATTAACTTATGCTTTGATTTGCGGCCATCGCTTTTATTATTATGATAATATTGGAATGTTAGAAAATTATTTTTAATTTTTAGTGCATTTTATAAAAGCTTGTGACTTAAAAAAAAAATTTTACCTATTTATTTTCTACTTTTTAGTCTCAGCTATCTACTCTATTAAATAAAAATATTTGGTCAAAACAGAACAGAAGAGATTCTAGATTATAATGAAATCGCTGATCGTGAGTTGTTTGGAAACTCATTTTTCTATTGGGGGAAGGAGAGGGTGGGGGTAGAGGTAGAAATATATTTTTTGTTTGGGCTGTATTGCCATAGGACCTTTATGCATATACCAAATTTTATAAAAGTCATTTGAAGTGAAGTGTGTCAAAAACGCATTTTTTATGGAAGGGTTTGGGGGGTAGGGTGGGAGGACATTTTTTCATTATTGTTGTATTGTCATCGGACCACTATATGTATACCAAATTTCATCCAAATCGGATAATGGGAAGTGTGTCAAAAACTAATTTTTCTATGAAAGGGGGTGGGAAAATATGTTTTTCTTATTGTTGTATTATTATCGGACCACTATGTGTATACCAAATTTTATCCAAATTGGATAACGGGAAGTGTGTCAAAAACACATTTTTCTATAGAAGGGGTGGGGGTAGGGGTGGGAGGATATTTTTTTGTTAATGTTGTATTGTCATGGGACCACTATGTGTGTACCAAATTTCATCCAAATCGGATATTGGGAAGTGTGTCAAAAACGCTTCACAAGATTTGATAGATAGTTAGACAGAACATCTAAAGCTAAATAAAAGCTTGTAAAAATAAAAGTTTAATTTGGCTCCCCTCTGAAACAAAAGGCTGGATTTGCGCCACCTTTGCTTTTTGGGGGATGTTATAATAGCTTATTAGAGGTAGGTATGTATGTGTGTTTGAGTTTACACCAGTTTGAGCAATTTCGTCAACCGATGCGATTAGTGGGTCAATCGGGCTATTTTTAAACCCCAACGCAACAGGGGCTGTTTGTAGGTTAACAATATTCTTTATCCTGATTCCTATTTATCAGGCCATCTCGTCTGTAACAGTGTAAACTTTTTTTGATCATATTGTCGCTATTCATAATGTTTACAAAGTTCTCTTTAAATTATTTTCATCATAAAGATAGTGAGGAGGTGCGTATACTGAAAACTCTTCTAAAGGTGACAAATAAAATATAATTAGTTAATTTGTGCGTTAAAATTTTATTTTGTGAATGGTCCACAAAAATATAAAAATTACAGTTTGTTTAAAAAAATCATACCGGCTCGATTTGGGTATAGCGAAGCCTCAAATATGTTAATTAACAGCAAGTAAAGTATACTTTATTAAAATAAGGCCAAAGTAAAGAAATTTGTGACTGACAAAAAAATGGAGGGACTGTGACGAAGAAAAAAGTCGTTAACATGTTTTATAGCCGTTCTGTGGTAATTTTTTATATATCTTTGTTTTAAGTCCATATGTGTAGAATAGTTTACCCACCATAGTATTATATTTTATAACAAGTTCGGAAAGTGACAAATTTTCACCCGAAAAAAACATGATTTGACATATTTTTTTAAATATATCCATTCAAGTAGACTCTAAATTTAAAAAATAATAACGCCGCCACCAAATAACAATTTTCACGCCATCTAATGGATAATTTTATTAAATTTATTACTTTTAATGTTTTCTTGTAAATTGCTCTATTTTAGAGATATTTTCAAAAAAATTACTAATAATTAAAGGCCATTCTGTAATAAACTTTTCCTCGTAACTTTCCTGGAAACACTAAGAATGGACTGAAGAACTATACCGTTCTTAAGACTATGGACCTGGATATTTGTGTAAATTGTAATTAAAAATGTTAAAATAGGTTTAAGAATTCTATAGCGCCAGCGTCCGGACGGACAGACAGAACTAGAACTAGACAAACTAGTCCCTACGAAGAAAGTATAAAATTTTTTAAATTAAATATTTGTTTAGATTTTCTAAAAATTTTGAACATAACCTTCCTGTTAACAATCTGGGGGCACGGCAGTGCCCCGCCAAGTTCGCGCAACTACTGTACCATCTTTTCTTGAAACATTTCAGCCCATATTTGACCTATCTAAAAATCTACTTCGGAGTGAGCTACGAAACTCACACTTTGCACAGTCGTAAACCTTCATAATAACAACCCCTCCAACTTTTATAAACTTTCATAAAGTACTAAAGTAGTTAAAAAATTTCAAAAAACTTCGAAATTGCCACTCACAGACTCACTCACTCATGTATAGATCATCAAAATTCTACTGTACTTCCAGACATGCTAAAAAGCTGAAATTTGGCATACTAATAGAAATTATGACCAAACCCTTGGATACAATTTAAAAAAACCAAAATTCTAATTTACTCTCCTCCCCTATACATGTGAAGTTATGCAAAAGTAACATTACCCAGTTCCAAAAACCCTAGAGAGCTGAGCTTTGGCAGACTGAGGAACTATGATAAAAAAACCCCAAAAGTTTAATTAAATTTCTTCCCCTGTAAATGTTAAGTTATGTAAAATAACATTGTTCATTTCCATAAACGCTAGAGAGCTGAGCTTTGGAAGGCTGATAGAAACTATGGTAAAACCATGGGAAAAGATTAAAAAAACCTTAAAATTTTAAATAAGGCATTGCAAAAGTATTGAACAATATTCCGCATATTTTACTACTTTAAAACTTAAATATTATCCAAATCTTTTAAAAAAGGAGTGAAATCATAACTAAAAGCCAAGTTCGCGAAAATGATATTCCGTAAAAAGAATTGAGATAAAAGTAAAACCAAGTTCAATTTCAAAAGGTTCTAACCTAACTAGTTTGGAAATGTTTTTCTAAAGTTGGTTATTAGGCACAGTGCTAAATTGAACATAAAGAAGTTTGGCTGTGAGAGCAAAGTTTAAAAAACATTTCCAAACTAAGAACCCTTCATTTTGAAATTTGTATTGGAGAACTTGGCTTTACTTTTATCTCAATTCTTTTTACGGAATATTTTTTTTTGCTGTATAAATAGGTATATTTGTGTATAAAATTAATAAAACAGTAAATGAAATAATAAAATGACAAAAGTAAAATAATAATAATAATAAATATATCATCTTCGCGTACTTGGCTTTTTTTACATGAAATGATTTTCTTATGATTACTTTTTATTACCATACCTTGTAAAGTATTCTATCGCTTCTTCGTTTCTTCCTTTGCCGAAGAGAGACTGAAAAAATCCTGTAGGACTTGTCTTCTTTACAGCTTCATCTCTGAGTTGAATTGCTTTGCTTTCGATATGAGATGCCATTCTTCTTTGTGTGCTTCGACACTAAACAATATACAAAAAATAATTTTGGTTTAGAAAATTTAGTAAAAGACAAAAAAAAATATTGATTTTTAAAATGTCAAAAATAGTCAAATTTTTTAAATAAAAACAAAAGGTTATTAAGTTACTGTAAGTATGACATATTTTTACAAATTAAAATATGTAACACGTACAGGATTACTCACGGCTGTCTTCAAGTGGTCGAGGGTTCAAAAAACTGCCGCTAAAAATGGGCAAATAGAACTTGTTCTAGGGGGGGATACCTTTGAAAAGCACTTCTCAAGGAAATCATATCTGATCATTTATGTAAATGGGGACATTATCTATATTTTCGATTTGAAGAGAAAAAAATTTTCTCCAATTTGTGCTCTTTTCTACTGTTTCCAACCCAATTTCGGTTGAGATAGGATAGTATATACTTTTGAAAATTGTTTTGTAGCCACTAGAACACATTTTAGTAGAAATCGCAAATGGGGGGTAGAGGATTCTATTAAAAAACTCATAATTATAGTCGGAATTATAATTTTTCTGTATTTTTCACATTTAAGAAATAGATAATTTTCACAAACGATGTGAGCTTGACAGAAATCAGAATTAATGAAAATAATTACTGTAAATTAATCGCTAGAAACAAATCTGCCTGTGCACGATCTTACAAAAAGTTTACTACAATTGGATAACTACAAGAAACAAAAAAATAGTTTATTTTAACAACAAATTGATCAAAAAAGTAACAAAAATAAAAATCTCCCAACAAATAAATTAATAAATGAAGTTCATTTATAACATAAATTGATCATATATGTTGAGAAGAAAATGCAACAACTGCCTTTTTCAACTTGTCTGAATAAGCAAAATCTTGAACAGAATTTATCTTGTATCTATTCCAAAATTTCAGAAACTCATGGTGCACGGATTCGCCAGCTTGCTCTGACCAATCATCTAATCCAAAGCCAGATAAAAATTTTAGACAATCGGTTAAATGTCTCGTCAGTACGTGAATTTTTAATGTTTCCGAAACTTCAGTCGCCAAAAATGCTCTGCGCACTTCGTTCACTCTTTTTTCTATGTCTGAATAAACTGGGCCTCTGGAAAAACAGGAGTCTACCTACAAATTTATTCATTTCCTTAAAAGCTTGAATAAAGGGCAGAATTTTGAAATACCCAACATGGCCGTAGATATCTTCATCATTGAGTTTGTCAGCATTTTTCAGTAATTTCCGGCACGCATTACCTTCAAACACTTCCCCATGGTAACTCTTGGAAATCACTTGTACTTTTAGTGCCCAAACCAGGGCCTTCTCTCTTCCCAGCAGGGGTACCAATCCTTTCCAAAAAAGGTGATTTGTGAAGCCCTGCAGAATGTGAAGTTCTGGTATTACACATTTTTCAATGACCGAACGGTCGTCATTCTCGATAAAAAGAGGGGGATTTAATGTGCTGTGGTAATATTTGGCAAATTTTTTGGCGTTTCCAGCAGAAAGGAACATCTTATAATCTTTTTTTAAATCCCCATAAGTCTTCAATCCCAGGGGCTGATCACTATCATCTATCTCGCAATCGCAGTCTTGGTCGTTGCACTCTGAGGTGTGTTCTGTATTATCAGGTTGTTAGCAATTTCGCAATGTTTTGAGACTGACAAAACAAAATGGACAAGTGTGAGATGACGTAGCTGTCTGCTGCCCGTTAATTATTAACAACAGCTTGAAATCGCATTAAAAAATGGCATTCAAAATCTTGTGGATAACAGATAAGCAGAAATGTTTCAGAACATAAGAGAGCCCTACCGGCCGATTTTGTAAACAGTACAATAAAAGTTCGCGAGTACTTATTATTATTAGCGCAGGGCAGACAGAAAAGTAAACATAAGGAATTCCTGAAATTGAAACATAATAACACCAGTGTAGAGCCCTTTTCTGTTTTTTGTATGTTACGAGAAGGCGTAACAATAGATAAAATAATATTCCTGTGTCAAATTTGATTGTAGACAGTAATGGACAGGAAAAGGTGGAAAAATAAATTTCTAGTCATATCGAAAATACAAAAAATGTCATCATTTTCATACATGATCAGGTGCGATTTCGCCCAAAAGTGCATTTGAAAGGTATCCTTCCATAGAAAAAAATCCACTAGCCCGTTTTTGGCGGCAGTTTTTGTACACCTTTCACCCCTTGAAGACAGCCGTGTACTAATATTGAGTTGAGTAGAAATTAGTGACCCTGTTTTTGGTACCTACCTATCGTTGAAGTCCCTGTATGTTGACATATTTGGAATGGATCTATCTATCTAGCCTTCTTTGATCCATCTTTGGACATAGGCTGTCGCCGTGTAGATCCATCTAGTTCCTGCATGTCTCTTCAAATCGCCCGCCCATCTCATTTAGGGCCTTCCTCCACTTCTTTTATTTTCCCAAGGTCTCCAGGTTACAATACACTTGTTCCATCGATCGTCTTTCTGCTACTCCTCTTACATCCCTTACTTTTGTTTTATTTCTTATCCATTCATTCCTTTTTCTATCTGTTAGCTTTACATGTAACATTTGTCTTTCCATTGATCTTTGGGCTTTTGTTATCTTATCCATGTTTGATTTTGTAAGTGTCCAGGTCTGGGATCCATAGGTAAGTACAAGAAGGGTACATTGGTTATACATTTTCGTTTTGAGATACGAGGATATTTTTTATTTTTTAATATTTATCTATATATTAATATATTTAATCTTACTCGTCTCTTGATTTTAGCTGTTTGGTTTTACTTTTTTTGTTTAATAATTGGTCCCAGATATATATATATATATATATATATATATATATATATATATATATATTCCTCTACTTGTTCTATTTTCTCTTGGTTTATTCTGATCGTGATATCCTCATCTGTGTTTGTTATGACTTTAGTTTTAGTGTAGTTCAAACTCAAGCCTATATTTTTAACTATTGTATCTAATAGTCAGAGCATATTATTTTAAAAGGCTTTCCGTTTTCGGTCTAGAAGCAAATCATATTACTTTTTGGCAACAGACCATTTCCCCCTAATTTGACCCCGCTGAATCCGAATATCTCTGTTGCCAACTCGAAAAATCGACAGGGACGGAGAAAATCCCCCCCAAAAACCTGTATTTTTTTCAGTTTTATGCAATTTTCTCGAAAACTAACGTTTTTATCAAAAATTGCAAAGAACAGTTTTTTGTGGAGAATAAAATTCCCTTTCCAACGATGTATTGGTCAATAAGGTTAGGAAAAGCAAGTAGCTCTTCAGTGGCGTACGTAAATTGGGATTATTTAGAAAAAACATGTTTATTATAGGTTTTTCAAAATTTTCTCAAAAACTATACTTTTTAGGAAAAAATATGTAGTATACTTTATTGTAGAACATAACGTTTTATTTTAAAAACTTTATTAAAATGTCGCGTTGTTGCCATATTTAAGGCTTCAGGGGCGTACTAATATAAACTTATTTTCAAAAATAACTGAAATAATCAGTTTCACTTGCATATTTAAATATCTTTTCTAACTAAGATTTTCAGAAAAAAATGTGCCTTTATTCTTTATTGAGGATAAGACAATTTCCTTTTGAATGATATATTACAAAGTGAGGTTAATGTTATGATAAATACTTGAAATTGAGATTTGATGGAAATTGAATGAAACCCGTAACAAAAATAATATTTTTTAGTAATTTTTGCAATTTAAGGACGCCCCTGGAGAGTTTTCTATACTATGGATCACATTTTATGACACACTGTTTAAAAGGACATTTTATTATCGGGCCTGCCGCCGAAGCCATAAAAGGTCGAAAGTACAAAAGGTCAAAAAAAATCAACAAAACAAAATATTAAAAATAGAAATTTACCGTATCAAGTCGAATTGACCTGTCCAGTCGATGTGGACCCGCGGCCGTACTTTCGTTCTTTTGTACTTTCGACCTTTTGTACTTTCGACCTTTTGAACTTTCGACCTTTTGTTTTTTGATCTTTTGTACTTTCGACATTTTATCCGCCGCTCTTTATTATCCACCGAAAAGCTAATAAGACACAAAATTAATTAGTTTGGATTGATCTTAAATAATTTTTTTAAATTAGGAACACCACTGGAACGGTAAATATAAAATAACTTCCACTTTGTTATACATCGTTTGAAAAGTAATTTTATTGGCTATGACGAAGTATAGAACATATTTTTTGATAAAGAGCTTGGTTTTTAAGAAAATTGAATAAAACGTATGAAAAATTTGTTTTTTTTTAATGATTTGTTGAAACCACCTACATTGACGGACGTCGCTGGAGAGTTTACTATAAGTCAAACCCCACCGAGTTTCACATTTTTAAAAAGGAAATTTCCCTGTCTACAAAAAAGTGTACAAAAACAAGTTTTTTCATGTTAGGCTTAGTTTTCGATAAAATTAGATAAAACCTGTAACAAAAATGGTTTATTTTCTGTTTTTTCAAAATTAATTTAATTTACGGATGCCCCTGAAGTTTTATTTATAAAACCGATTTTATCATGTTATACGTCATTTTGAAGGAAATTTTATTGATTATACCAAAATGTAATACATGGTGTTCTGTAGATATTAGTTTTTAAAAAAATTAAATAAATGTTGGAAAAAACATAGGTATTTTTTCAACTTTTTTTAATTACTTCAATTAACGGACGCCGCTGGAGAGCTTGTTATTAGTCTAACTTTATTAAGTTATACCATGTTGAAAAGGGAATTTTATTGTCTACAATAAAGTATATTATACATTTTTTTCTTAGAAACTTAGTTTTTAAGAAAATTTGAAAAAACCTCAAACTTTCAGATTTTGGGGGGTGTGGGGGGTTTTTGGAGGTTTTTGCAGCCATTTAAAACAAAAATAATATGTTATTATTTTTTAATTATACAAATATATATTTTGAATGTACACCTGTGACAATTTGGGCTTTCTAGCGGCAATTTAATATTCCGCCGCCATTTTGGCCGCCATCTTGAATATCTTAGCCCCTGTCAATATTTCGAGTTGGCAACAGGGATATTCGAATTCAGCGGGGTCAAAATAGGGGGAATTGCCCATTTGCCAAAAAGTAATCTAAAATGCTTCTAGAAAGTGGATTTTCCCGAATCTTGCCTGAACTATAATTCCTCCAGCATTTTTATCAGTTCTTCTTTCTTATTAATCTCGCAGCGAGACAAGCGAATTATCTCCCAAACGAATACACGCCTTTATACTCATCCACATTTTTTGGGGGTGGCGTCCTGCATTTGTTAACTAAAACCCTATGTTATGATTACACATGATCTGGATATAACTTCCAAATATGTCATATACTGAATAACATGCTAATATTTTACGAAATATCTTTTGAGTCCATTTTAAGAAAAAACTTCATTTGAACAACTACAAGAGGTGTTAAAGATTTTCAAAAAAATCTCCTTTTTTCTCTATTCATCAAGAGTTACAAAAATCCTGAATTTTTGCGTTACGTAATTTAAGGACGTTCCCTAAATACTTTTAGGACATTATGTTCATATGGGGATTTTTCTCACAAAAAATACAAGAATAATCAAGGCCAACAAAAATATACAGGCCACGACCCTGAAAAAATCAGCTGTTCTCTGGGGGCTGACTTTTACATTGAGTCTTATGGGAGGTCAGACTTTTTTTAGGATATTTTCAATATGGCAATACAGATTTCCGCGAAATTTCAGTGAAATATTCTCAGACACCAAACCGATATTCTGCCAAACTTTTGTAAGGATGCAAGATGACTAAAAGGTTAAAATCTTCAAGGTTTAGCATTTTTTATTTTGAATTCAAATTACCCGCCATATACCGTATGTCAACTGTTATATTTGACAGGTATTTGACTTTGTCATCTGTGTTTGTCACATTCGCTTCTGTTTTAATTTTAATTTTTGTGTGAGCTAATGAAGCGGCTCTAAAAAATTAAGGATTACTATACATTAAAAAAAAATGTTTACGACTTTATATTTATATAAAAAATTAAATATTCATGAACCGTCATTCCAACTTCAATATTTTAAAGACAATCAGCTGTGTCATGATGTGACCATCAAAAAAAAATCAGCCCCGGATGTGACGTCAACAAAGTGGAGGATCGTGGCCCGTCCGTTTTGATAGCCCTGGAATAACTTCCCGAAATTTTAGCCTGTTCAAGGCCAACACAAAAATAGAGGCCACGACCCTGAAAAAATCAGCTGTTCTCCCGGGGCTGAATTTTACATTGGGTCTTATGGAAGGTCAGACGTTTTTTTATGATATTTTCAAAATGGCACTACAGATTTCCGCAAAAATTCAGTGAAATATTCTCAGACACCATCCCGATATTCCACCAAAGGTTTGTAAGGAAGCAACATGATTAAAAGGTTAAAATCTTCAAGATTTAGCATTCCTTATTTTGAATTCAAATTACCCGCCATGTACCACATGCCAACTGTTATATTTGACATGTATTTGACTTTTTCATATGTGATTGTCACATTCGCTTCTGCTTTAAACTTAATTTTTGTGTGAGCTAATGAAGCGGCTATGAAAAATTAGGGCTTACTTTTCATTTAAAGAAAATTGTTCTGCCAGAATAAAGTAAAAACAATCTCAAAAACGGCTTTATTTAAAAAAAAAATCAAATATTCATGAACTGTCATTCCAACTTCAATATTTTAAAGACAATCAGCTGTGTCGTAACGTAACCATCAAAATAAAATCAGCCCCGGATGTGACGTCAACAAAGTGGAGGATCGTGGCCCGTCCATTTTGATAGCCCTGGCCTGTTATGCAAAAACACCCTGTACACGGAGTCATCAGCTTTAGATCTCTCACCACTCAAAGTTCTGACGTGTACTATCAAATTTTGACAATTTTGAGTTGTCTCAAAACCCGTCTTTTCTAAAAACAAGTACCTATTTGTCTTGCCTAAAATAAATATAATTTTAATTAGAAATCGAAAACTGTGCGAGGTGCGAAATCGCCCTCACAGAGTATGGCAGATCAGCTTAGCAGAGGAGGTACGCCTAGTATAAGAAGCGGAAGCAAAGCGAGTCATCAAGCGAGCCACAACATGAGCCAAACTGGTCGTCCAATGCAGCAGAGAATGCAGCGAACTTCTAAGCCTATAGACTTAAAAGAGATGGTTAAGACGTCTACTGCCTATCAGGTGATTCTGAAGTTAAATTTTGACTATTCCTACACCGCATCATTCGAGGATGGGATGAAAAGTTTCCGGCCTAGCCTATAGCCCGATTTGCTTTCCTGTTCCAACGCGTTTGTGTAGCCTTGCTTGTGAAGTAGTTTGTGTCCTGCTTATTTTGAAAGTTTATTATACAGTGTGTCAATTTTAAAAGATGGAAAAAAACAAGATAAGAGCCGTTATAATATCAAAGGGTTATCGCCGACGGAAATAAAAGCTGAACTAGATCCTATACCACAGTTAGAACCTGGGTATCGGACTTTAAACGTGGTCGTAGTAGCACTGATGATGCTCCGCGTTCTGGTAGGCTAAAAACGGCAACTTCTGAAGAAATGGTGCAAACCATTCACAAACTAATTCTAAAAGATCGCAGATTAAGACTGGAAGAGGTAAGTGAGGCTGTGGGCATATCAAAAGAGCGAGTTTACCATATTTTATGTGAAGTTTTAGGTATGAGAAAGTTATCCGCCCGATGGGTGCCGCGTTTGCTCAAGCCACATCAAAAGCTCGTGCGTCTATAACCCTTTCAGAGGAGAATTTGGCACTGTTTAGACGTGATTCAGGGGACTTTTTGCGTAGATTTATTACGGTTGATGAAACATGGGTTCATCGTTATATCCCTGAAACTAAGCAACAGTCCAAACAATGGACGGCCAAGGACGAACCAGTTACAAAGAAGGGAAAGGCAGTACCGTTTGCTGGAAAGGTCATGGCAATGGTCTTTTGGGATGCTAAATGGATACTCCTCATAGATTACTACAGCGACTTACTGGACCAGCTCAAGCAGAATATAAGCGAAAACACCCTGGTTTGGCCAAAAAGAAAATTTTGTTTCATCAGGACAATGCACGTTGCCACCTTGTTTCCAATCCTAAAAAAAATTCTTGTTGGAAAAAATTTTCCTCAGATTGTCATTGCAGCTACAAACGTCTATTTTGACAAGTTAGATAAATCAGACTTCAGTGATGGCATCAAATCAGTTGAACATCGTTGGGCCAAATGTATTACCTTACAAGGGGACTATGTAAAAATAGTTATTTAAACAACAAGGTTCGAAAACGACTCTTTGCACACGATTGAGACAGTTTCTGCTAATAAAAAAAGAAAAATCCAATTTTAATGTAACTTGTTTTTATTTCCGACATTTTTACAACAAAACTTTAAAAATTCAACAATTTTTTGACGTATCTAATTAACAAAACATACGAGCAGTAACGGTTGCTACGGAACTAAGCCAACTTATATTGATGGGTGACAACAACAAAAATCACAATGACGGGAGACCCGTATGCAGAAATGACATAGGCGTGCGCAAAAATGACATAAGCGTGTGCAAAACCTTTTGCACACAGCGGGCGCAAAATGCCATTTTCAGATCGTGTTCTCCGTGCGCAAAACCCCCTTTTACAAGACAGTCGTATAAAAAATAAATTATTATTTAGTCACTATGGTGTTGCGTTCTATGTTAGGCCGGAAACTTTTTGATTTTAAATCTTAAAAAACCTGATTTTTACCAAAAAAGGGCCAAATCTGGAAGCAGTTTCTTAAAGAAAAACAATGGTATCTTATTTTCATTAAAACGTCATATATTCCATCAAGATGCAATTTTTCTCTGTCTCCCCTAGCCTAGAAGTATCCGAAATTTTCAAACAGTGCCCAAATCGGAAACCCTATATGGATGATTCTACCAAAAGTGGGCTATATGGATATCATTTTTGGTCATTGCCTTTAAATAACAGTACAGCACAGTAAATAATTTTGATTTTTTAAATTTATGTAACTAATTAGGTGTAATCTAAGAAACATTTATTTTCCCGAATTTTAGGAATTATTGCATAAAAATTCCAGAGGGATCAGTACCAGAGGAATGAGTTTTTTAATGGTTTTCCAATTTAAATCAAAATCTATTTAGACTACTTAACTTAAGTTTTATATAAACAAAGTTCCTATACTTATAATTTTAAAACAATCAACAAAAATATTATACTATTGATATCAGTCAAATATTTAGTTACCAGAGGAATGATAATTGAAGCGTTCCTTTTTGATTTCTCTGAAAAAAACTAATTTTCTGCCGAAAATAAAAAGATCTATAACTTAAACCAAACTAAAGTTGACATTATCTGTCACAACTTGTCACCCTCACAAGTAAATTAGATATCCAGGGACGTCTCTTTGTCTAGAAATTAACCGGTGGTATTCACAAATATTGTGTTATTAAAAATGGAGCACGCTTAAAAATGTAAAATTTTCCGGAGAAAATGTAAATTCGGATTTTCAAAAATATGACTGCAAACTTAAGTTTTATCAATTTTTTGATAAATAGTTAAGACTTGGTTAAATATTATTTATTAGAATATTTTTTTCAATCTGAGTTTTTAATATTTGGTTTGGGACGAACTCAGAGGAATGAGGTATTTGCTTTGTAATAAAAAAAATTATAAACTTGCAATTTTTTTTATACATTAAACTCAAATACTCCATAAAGAAAACATTTCGTTTTAAATCTTTTAACTAAAACTATGCTTCATTTGCAGTCTGTGTTTGAAAAATATGCATTCCCACTCGACAGCACCATTTTTGTAGAATCATCCATATAATTGTGCATTTTAGCTGATTTCGAAAGCTTTGGATTTTTTTCAACGCACCTTTTATTGCAATTTTCAGAGGACAAAAAGCCGAACGGGATACGCAGAAATTTTAGATAAGTTAAGGAGAGACTTTTACGAAAGATGGGATAGAAATAGTTCTTCAGCGACAGATGGTTTAAAAGATTTTGACAAAGTTAAAACTCTGGGCTCGGGTTCTTTTGGCAAAGTAGTAAGTACAAATAAGTCAGTTTCATTAGCTGCTTTGATTTAAATTTTATCGTTTCTGCAGTATTGTCTTAGTAGCATATTATACAGTATCAACCAAAAGTAGAGCGCCTACCTTAAGTTGTTATGTCAATCCAGTTCTCAGTTTACGTGTTTCGGCGATTTTCTCCATAAAACCATAGTAATTTCTTTTTGTCACGTTTAAAAAAAGAAGAAAAAGAATTTTTTTTTCTGTGTAATTTTAGGCAAAAACTACAAGCATCATTCGAAAATGACGTAAAAGTTATACACACATCCTGAAAAGTCTTGGCCCCCCTAGGTATTTGGAAAAATAAAGATAGTTAAATTTTCAAATGTGCTGCAGAATATTCTTTAATTCAATACTAAAATATATAATGCAGAACCTTTTTTATTTCATTTCCATATAATGCAGTATTAAAAAATATCGAAAAGTGATCAGAAATTCTTAAATTCTAAAAAAATAAACTTAAAGAAAAAAACGGTAAAGGCTTAATTAAACATAACTCAGTATTCTGTGTGATCGCCTCTTCTTTCAACAAGTTGACCGACACGTCTGGGCATCCCTCGAATCAAGTTATCAATAAAATCTACCGGTGAGTTTTTCCACTCTTCTTGAACAGCTGCAGTCAATTGTTGAAGTGTTGCAGGGGGATTCAGTCGATTGGATATTCTTCTAGCAACTCCATCCCACACGTGTTCAATGGGATTCATGTCGGGAGAGTTCGCTGGCCAATTCATTCTTTGGATATTTCCCTCCCGCAACATGTTTTCCACCCTTTGCGTGCGATGTGGTCTGGCATTATCATCTGTCATTGTTGGCTGAATGAGGATAAGTGGAGTACGCCGACCAAACATTGTGCCGCCCCAAAACATTACCGTGCCGCCCTGGTAGGGAACAACTTCTCGGGCAAAAGCCAATCGTTCTGCTCTTCCTTGACCTCTCCAGACCCTTTGCCGTCGACTGTCACTCTGTAGGCCAAATCGCGACTCGTCCGAAAAAAGAACGTTGCGCCATTGAGGCAAAAGCCAATTTCTGTGCTAAGGGCCAATTGACGACGGGCAGCTCTATGATGAGGTGAGAGCTTTGGCAATTTCAAAGGTCTTCTTGACCTTAAATTTGAAGAATGTAATCTTCTTCTTAGGGTGCTTGTCGAAACAACTCTCTGGTACGTGCGCAAAAAATGACTTCGAAGGGCTGTTGACGTTATTGTTCAGTTTCTCCGTGTAAAATTAACCATATAATGATCTTCCCTCTCTGATGTTACTCTGGGTCTTCCACTAACTGGTCTTCGCGCAACGCTCCCAGTTTCCAGAAAAAGAAGGACAATGCGTCTCACTGAAGACCGTGGGATATTCAAACGACGCGCAATAAGAAGGATTGATAAACCCTCTTGATGTAAAGCCACTATTCTTGCTCGGTTGAACGGAGAAATTAAGTGACCTGGCATTTTTCTCGAAATTTAATTGAAAATGCTCTTGTCGTATCCGTCTTAAAACTGACCTTATTAAGAATAATCTGCATAGTTCCCAAATAAGGCAGTTTTTTCTCCGATAATGTTTTTATATTTGCGATAAGATATCAAGGAATTTATCAACAAAAAAATTGCCAGCCAACCTGAAACAATTTACTGGATGATCAGGGGGGGCCAAGACTTTTGACGATATAAACTGTTCAAAAATCGAAACGAATCGAACCCCATTGTTGTATGATATAGATCCCTTGTCCCATTGTTCAGCTTTTGAATGTTACGTGCCATTTTTGCCTAAAATTGCAAAGAAAAACTTTTTGTGCTTTTTTTAAATGAGACAAAAATACCCTACACGAAACATATGAACTGAGACTTGGATTGAAGTTTTCAAATACACGACGCCCAATTTTTAGATGATATTGTATGTATAACAGCTTAATCTTTTAGTTTTTGGTCCAACATAAACAAACAAAAAACGTCTACGCCATGAAAGTGATGGAAAAAGTGCGAATTATAAAACTGAAACAACTGGAGCACACTCTGTACGAAAAGAAAATTCTAGAATCTGCCAGGTTTCCTTTTCTGATGTCGCTAGAGTTTGCTTTTAAAGACAACAGCTACATTTATTTGATTATGCCTTTCATTAATGGCGGGGAGATGTTTACACATCTGAGAAAGTAAGTACCTACCTAGACTTGAAAATATCGATTTAGTCCGAGAATATAGGGTAAATGCGGGAGAGTTGCCGCACTTTTTGAACAATAGCTGTAACATCTGTAAGTCTTGAGATTTTTTTCTTTAAAATGAATCAATGCACAGGTACTGCGTTAAACTTAATTAAAATATAAGAATAAAAAATATATGTAAGAAAACATGAAAGTCGGCATCTCTCCCACACTGCTGGGGGAGATGCTGCATGAAAATATGAGAGAGGTCGCTGTAATCGTTTTTCTAAAAAACTTCTAATTTTCATTTTTTTTTCCTTAATTCGAGTCTGGAACAGATGTTACAAACTTCACCATACATTTTGCAAGTGAGATGTAGCCATTTTAAGCATTTAATACATTGTAATCAATTCACTTTTTTAGTTGTAGTTGCGTAAACTGCGAAGCAATTCACGCAGCGTTCCTGGTTTTCATTTTTCTTTTTGGCTAGAGGTTTATCATCGCTGTCACTCCATTGAATTTTTTCTCGGTCTTCTTGAAAATGCGGCAACAATTCTTTTTGTTGGGGGAGATGCCGCACCTGATTATCAAGGTCACAGATTTAAAACACAACAAAATACAGCATGGCACCTCTAAACATAACCCCAAAATACTGAATAAAACACACGAATGTGAAAAAAAACTACCACATTGCAAAGAACCTCACTTATTAGGACAGTACTTAAAATTTTCCTAAGAAAATTATTCCTTACCGTCGTAAATTCAAGGATTGTAAGCGATATTTTAGAAAACAAACAAGTCCGATGTTATAACCGTTCACTAAATGATGAACTCTGAATGTGGGCATACTTGGTTGCCTATGTTATAACGTAATCATTGAAATACGTGAAAAGCGGCGCCTCTCTACCCTAGTGTAATGAGTCCAATCATTAGAGATATAAAAAAGCCGTTTTGGTGTAAAAGGTCTGAAAGTTTTGAAACTTGGCACGATTATAGGGTTAATGGCCCTTAATTTTCCCGTAAGTTTGCGACCTCTAGAAATATCCGCTCGCGTCGTTATGTTGGAAAAATGACGCCTAAAATCAGTTATTTATAAAATAATGTGGTTTCTGAAGGTTGTAAAAAAAGTTTGTAAAAAAAATTAAAGACAACTAAATTTCCTACAAAAATGTTAAAATGTGCTTTTTGTCAGACTAATAATTTTCGAGTTATTATATCAACCATTTCGCCGCCATTTTGAATTTTGTTATTTTTTGTTTATTTAGTGGCCTGTTACTTAAAAATTTAAAAACTACTCACTTTTCAAATGTATTTGTATATATGCAAAATTAACCAAAACAATTAGGTTTTATCTAATTTTCTCAAAAAGTAAGCATTTTATAGAAAATTTATAAGAAACTTTCTCATAGGAAATTAAATAACCTTTTAAATGATCTATCACTTAGCTGCGTCAAGTTAATCGTTAGTACTCCATTGGCGTCTCAATGTTAGGGTTATTTTTAAAGATTGCGAAAAGAAATAACTGTTTTTATAAGTTTTCTTTAATTTTTAGAAAAACTAGGCAATTTGGAGAAAAATATCAAGAACACTTTTTGGTTGGAAATAAAATGTTATTTTCCATAATTCGTTGGAAAATAGTGTTATAGATAAGATTAACACTTCAGGGAAGTCCACACACAGAGGTTATTGTTAACACTAAGCTTTCTGGAAAAAGTCGAAAAGAAGCTGTGTTATAGGCAATAATATTTTCATTTAAATAGTGTATGACCTGTTAAGGTTAGGGTTTTTTTTACTAAGCTTTATAAGAAAAGATACGTTATACACTGGGTTATCTTGATAATGTAAAGTTTCAAACTACACATCAGAGGCGTCCAAAAACTGGGACTATTTTTTGTGCCACAAAAAAATTGGACAAAATCCAAAATGACGGCAAAATACTTGATATTATAACTCTTTAAACTATTAGTCTGACAGAAATTTTATTTTCCTCAATATTTATTTAAAACTTTTAGTCTACAATGTACAGAAAAACTTACACCCTCGAGGTGGCAAACTTACTGGGATATAAAGGGACATCACCCCTATAATCGTGCCAAGTTTCAAAGCTTTCGGACCGTTTACAACCTCAAACGTATGCATTGAAGTGACAAAGGCCACAAAAATATTTCACTTCTAATTCATAATTCATACGTATTTGCCAATAACCTTCTTCTGTTTGAGTGTTTGCACTGGTCCAAAGATGTTGCGCTAATTTTTCTTTCAAATATTTTTCGTTGTTCTTCATTCGCTTTTGTATCCATGATTCGCACCCATCTGTTCATATACTAAGACACAAAAAATACTCTGCCAATATATGGGCCCCTGAGCTCACACTAGGTACTATAGTTATAGTGTACGTGCGAGCTGATAAAACTAAAACCTGAAATATATCTTATTCAACTCGAGACTAAATTACCTTTTGTTTGTTGCCATGTTTTGACTTAAACTCAAATTTTTTAAATCTACCCCCACCCTTAAAAAAACAAAAACTAAAATGTATTTTGTTTAACTCCGGACTTAATTAACTTTCGTTTGATATCACACACGCCATATTTTCCCGTAAACTCTAATTTTTAAAATCCAGCCCCACCCTTTTTGAAGAAAAAAAAACTAAAATGTATTTTGTTTAACTCCATACTCAATTACCTTTCGTTTGATATCACACTCGCCATATTTTCACATAAACTAATTTTTAAAATCTTCCCCCACCCTTTTATTTGGCTTGTGTTGGGTGGATTTTGTTCATTTTTAAATGGGACCATCTCGACCCAAGACCCAGCCTAGTTACCAAATTTCATTAAAATCGGCCTAGCGGTTTTTGAGTTATGCGCGTTGGTCGTTACAGACAGACAGACAGACAGACAGACAGACATACACACAGACAGACAGACAGACGGCGCGACAAAAAAGTTTCAAAATCATCTGAAACGCAAAGATATATAAAAATTTTTGAAATCGGAGCAACTGTTTTTTTCTCGAAAAAATTAGGATCACCAGAGCTCACACTACTAGAGTATAGTATATGTGTGAGCTAATACTCTGCCAATATATGGGCCCCTAAGCTCACACTAGGTACTATAGTTATAGTGTACGTGTGAGCTAATATAACTAAAAACTAAATTATATTTTATTCAACTCCAGACTAAATTACCTTTTGTTTGATACCACACAAGCCATGTTTTGACTTAAACTCAAATTTTTGAAATCTACCCCCACCCTTAAAAAAACAAAAACTAAAATGTATTTTGTTTAACTCCAGACTAAATTACCTTTTGTTTGATACCACACAAGCCATGTTTTGACTTAAACTCAAATTTTTGAAATCTACCCCCACTCTTAAAAAAAACAAAAACTAAAATGTATTTTGTTAAACTCCGGACTCAATTACCTTTCGTTTGATATCACACACGCCATATTTTCACTTAAACTCTAATTTTTTAAGTATACCCCCACCCTTTTTTTAAATAAATTAAAATGTATTTTGTTTAACTCCAGACTCAATTACCTTTCCTTTGATATCACACACGCCATATTTTCATTTAAACTCTAATTTTTGAAATCTACCCCCACCCTTTTATTTGGTTTGTGTTTGGTGGATTTTGTTCATTTTTAAATGGGACCATCTCGGCCCAAAACCCAGCCTAGGTACCAAATTTCATTAAAATCGGCCAAGCGGTTTTTGAGTTATGCGCGTTGGTCGTTACAGACAGACAGACATACAGACAGACAGACAGACGGCGCAACAAACAAAAAAGTTTCAAAATCATCTGAAACGCAAAGATATATAAAAAATTTTGAAATCGGAGCAACTTTTTTTTTCTCGAAAAAATTAGGATCACCATAGCTCACACTACTATAGTATAGTATATGTGTGAGCTAAAACGTCAGGAGACACTCGATCAAAGTAGAGACCCTGTATGTGTGATATATTTTTAAAAATATGTCAAACATACAGGGTCTTTAGTTACGTTCAAAAGGAAATACCTACGGTATAATACCGACGGTATTTCCTGGTATTTCCCAGTATTTCCTCAAATTTTAATGGTATTTCCTAGTATTTCCCAAGCAATGGTATTTCCCAGTATTTCCCCCCCTAGTATTTTTAACGATATTTTCTAGTATATTTCCCAGTACTTCCCAAGTATTTCCTGGTATTTCCCCTAACCTGTACACCAAAAGGAAATACCGAGCCACCCCTCGGTTACGTCATTATTGTGCAGGTATGTTTTAAGAAAAATACAAATATCTCCATTACTGGTGACCAATGGATGTTGTGATACATCGTTGAAAAGCTCCTCGAAATAATTAAAAAATGTCAAAATGTTTTGCTCTAAAAAAAGTGGATAAATTAAAAAGTAAAAAACTACCTAGATTTTAAATAAAATAATGAAGACTTCACTATACATATATTAATACACGAGCAAAAATATTTTTTTTCCTACGTGCGGGCGTAAAAGTACACTTTTATGCACGCATTTGCGTGCGGAAAGTTGAAATTTCCGCACGCCGTGAATTTTAGGCCTAATTAGACTTATTGACCCATTTATAAACTCAATTAAATTAAAAATGAGGCCTAATTAGACTTATTGACCCATTTATAAACTCAATTAAATTAAAAATGAAAACAGAATTTGTTTTTTGCCGTTTTAATGTAAAAAATACCAAATATATTAAAATGTAAAACCAAGCTTTTTATGAAACTAGGAAAAATTTTGTACCTAACTCTTGCGGAAAGTGCCTTTTCCGCCCTTGACGGCGTGCCCGAACTCCGCAAAGCGTCGTTCGGGCAACTACCGTCGCGTGCGTAAAAGTATCACTTTCCGCACTAGTTAGGTAAATAACTATTTCAGGGTGCACAAATTTGAGGAAAACCTAGTAAAGTTTTACGCGGCTCAGGTCTTTTTGGCTCTAGAATTTCTACACTATTGCGACGTTTTGTATCGAGATTTGAAGCCTGAAAATATTCTGATAGACGCCAAAGGATATCTGAAGATCGCGGATATGGGTTTTTGCAAGGTAACTTTCTTGATTAGGATTTTTAATAAACCTCATGTTTTCATAAAATTAATTTCTCTAAAAACAATCAATTATGATCAACATCCTGAAATTATTTTTCAAATTATTACTGAAAAATTAAAAAACATTTTGATTTCATCATCTTTAGAATAATTTTTTTAGCGATTTTGTTCTCCGAAAATATTATTCTAAATTTGAAAATTATAATAATTTTGTACTCTTTTTCGGCTTTATTCATAAATTTTGACATGGTTATTTAATATTTTCAGATAGTCAAGGGTAGAACTTGGACCTTGTGTGGCACTCCTGAATATATTGCTCCTGAAATAATTCTAAGTAAAGGTAGGTTTAAAATATTGCCTAAAGCAGAGTTTTTAAGAAAAATCGCATTTTTAAAAAAAATTATTGTATTTACATTGCTGAAAATGCTTATACAGTGAATATCGCTCATAACGATATCGGATATAACGACATATCGGTTATAGCGACGACATATTAAGGTCCCGACCGAGATCTATACCCATTGTGTTACCTTGTCTATAACGACGCTCGGCTATCAAGAGCGAAATTAAGTGGTCCGTTCAATATCGTTATAACCGATATTCACTGTAGCAAAATTTCTTATACATACCCAATGTTTTCAAAGTCCACTACTTTTAAATTCTGTGGTCAGTGGTCTTCAAATATTTTTGCATAAATTCAAACTTAAAAAATACAATTTAGAAAAAAATTAGAAATTAAAGCCTAAACCAATACATAGCTTTCAAAAACATTCACTTGAATTTCTTTGATAGCTTTACATACCATAAATCGAAAAAAAGATTTTTTAGATTATTGAAAAAATAATCCTCTATAATAGACCAGTCAAATTACACTTTGAAAGAAAAAAAATTATTCACAGGACTTAAAGCATTGGAAATTGTAGAGCGGCAAAAAACGAAGTTAAAAAAAATGCGTGAGCAGGGGCGTTGCGGGTTAGGTTGGGGGGGGGGGGGGTAAAAAGTATTATTGCGATTTCCGGCGAAAGTTGATGTAGGAGAAAAAAGTGACATAAGTCATAGGCCATGAAAATGTTTAAAACTTTTGTAAAATGACATTCACAAAAGTTTTAGACATTTTCATGGCCTATGACTTTTCTGTATGTCATTTTTTGCTTCGACGTCAACTTTTGCCGGAAATCGCAATAATACGATTCCCTGCCACTTTTTACCCCCCATCCTAACTCGCAACGCCCCTGCTCACGCATTTATTTTTTTTAACTTCGTTTTTCGCCGCTCTAAAATTTCCAATGCTTCAAGTAGTTAATAATTTTCTTTTAATTTTGACGAGTATTCTTGGAGACTCTGTACATTAATTATTTGTTTAGGATACGGCAAAGCAGTTGACTGGTGGTCCTTCGGCGTTTTGCTATTTGAAATGTCAGCCGGTTACCCCCCATTCACCTCGAACGACCCTATGAAGGTCTACGAAAAGATCATTTCCTGCAAATACAAATGCCCTGGCTTTTTCACCTTAGAGTTGACCGATCTGATCAGAAATCTGCTTCAGATTGACTTGAGTAGAAGGTAAAAGAAATCTGTGTTTGGCTCTATAAAATGTGTTTTTCTAGAAACAAAATTTTGGAGTTGCATTGGTTTGGGGTACGCAGCCGCCCCCGTAATGCTAAAACGCTTATTTTTCATTAGCAGTAGTAGTGTAGGGTAATCTCTAGGCCTCGCGACTAGGCACATGAAGCGCCAATCCCCGGGCATCCCCCCTACTGCGTCCTTATCTCAGATTCGGAAGGTCCTCGGTCTCAAAGACTCTCAAATACCTCTCCTTTTGCCTCATTATATGCTTCACATGATGAGAGGAAATGCGCCGAGGTCTCGTCCCGGCCGCATATTCATATCTGGATGATTCTACCAAAAGTGGGCTATATGGATATCATTTTTCGTCATTACCTTTAAATAACAGTACAGCACAGTAAATAATTTTGTTTTGTTAAATTTATGTAACTAATTAGGTGTAAGCTAAGAAACATTTATTTTCCCAAATTTTAGGAATTATTGCATAAAAATGCCAGAGGAATGAGTACCAGAGGAATGACTTTTTTAATGGTTTTCCAATTTAAATCAAAATCTATTTAGACTTTTATATAAACAAAGTTCCTATACTTATAATTTTAAAACAATCAACAAAAAAATTATACTATTGATATCAGTCGAATATTTACTTACCAGAGGAATGATAATTGAAGCGTTCCTTTTGATTTCTCCGAAAAAAACTAATTTTCTGCCGAAAATAAAAAGATCTATAACTTAAACCAAACTAAAGTTGACATTATCTGTCAAAACTTGTCATCCTCACACACGTCTCTTTCTCTAGAAATTAACCGGTGGTATTCACCAATAATGTGTTATTAAAAACGGAGCACGTTTAAAATTGTAAAATTTTCCGGGAAGATGTAAATTCGGATTTTCAAAAATATGGCTGCAAACTTAAGTTTTATCAATTTTTTGATAAATAGTTAAGACTTGGTTAAATATTATTTATTAGGATATTTTTTTCAATCTGAGTTTTTAATATTTGGTTTGGGACTACACCAGAGGAATGAGGTATTTGCTTTGTAATAAAAAAAATTATAAACTTGCAATTTTTTTTATACATTAAACTCAAATACTCCATAAAGAAAACATTTCGTTTTAAATCTTATAACTAAAACTATGCTTCATTTGCAGTCTGTGTTTGAAAAATATGCATTCCCACTCCACAGCACCATTTTTGTAGAATCATCCATCTATCACCTGGAATAGCGATTCGAACGAGCCCGAGCTCATAGTTATTATCCTTCACATGTTATATTCATATCTATTACTTGGTATCGCGCATCAAGCGAGCTCGAGCGCAGCTCTTATCCATCACATGTTATCAACGCGTCTTCATAACCAGCATGTGCAATCGCGATATTTTAGAAGATTGAATAATTTTTAAATACCTACTTAGATATCAAAAATGCAATTTTCACAATTTTTGTGTGTGTCTGTCATCACGCAAATATTGCCAAGCTGATTTTGATGAGGTGGTAAAAATAATATGAACCGAACCGACCCATTGTTCTGAACCGAACCGAACCATTGTTCCGAACCGAACCCTAAACAGTAAATCCAACTCACCTTCGTTTCTTCTTCCGCTGACAAGTTCACTCTGAATGAACAATCATCAATGTGATGGTAACTATATGTTAAAGCACATGGCTCGCTAAACAGCTAAAGGTGAACTAACATCTTATATTCGCGATTGCGTGTGCTAGTTATGAAAGCGCGTTGCTTAACAAGTAATAGATAAGAGCCTAGGTTCGGCTTACGTTCGGGCTTACCCGATTCGCCATTCCAGGTGATAGATATGAATATGCGTCCCGGTCCAACATCGCTCGCATGTCGCATCGCCCTTCACTCTCATTTTCGTCAAGTATCCTTGTAGGACGCAGTGTCCTACGGAGCAGCCAGTCCTTACGGGACTTGCTGTATCCTGTCACATACTTCTTCGCCTGTCTGGCGTTTCCTGTGTTGATTCATTCCTTTTGTATCTCTTTCTGGGTCCACTCTGTAAGCCGACTTTATTTGCCCTCTTGTGAGCCCCAGGAAAGCCTCTGGTCCGAAGCATTTCTGCCGGAATCCACCCCCGGCCAGTTCGTCCGCTTTCTCGTTTCCTGGGACTCCCATGTGGCCTGGGACCCATACGAGCTCCACCTCTCTTACTCTGGCCAACTCTGCGCACTCCTGCACCAAACCCGCGGACATGGTTGGTCTGCAGTGCTTTACTGGCATCGCTAGCCTGTACGTCACAGTCGCGATCTCCGAATGTCCTTTTTGTCCACCGCTCCTTCTCCACACGCCCGCGTCCCTTATCCATTGGCAGTGGTTTAAGTATGGAAACCACTGCTTATGTCTTAGTATGTCTGTGCTTGGTTGGCTAAAAGCTTCTTTGTTCTACATAAGCTTCAATAAACTTTCGTATTATATATGCAAAAATTTAGCTTTAGACCATTGGATTTGGTAAATTTATTACTATTGATGCGTTTTTTTTCTGGTTTTGGCTTAGTAAAAAACTTATCGTATTTTACGATGACAATACTGTTTTAGTTTTGTTACTAAGACAAAACCAGAAATTCCCGTGAATAATGGGTAACGCATTTACCAAATCTCTTCAGGTTAGAGTAAATAAACATAAAAAAGAAACCAGATATTGAAAAATAGCAAAAGTTTTCAGTCAACCAAGCACAGACATACCAAACATATGGAAACCAAGCGTCTTAGAATTAAGGGGTCGTCACACAAAGTAGTATAAGTGTAGACTGAATGTTTAGTTTACACTTGAAAACGGTTAGAGAATCTTATTAACCGAAACGCCGTGTTTGAAATAAATAAAGACAATGTAAGTCCGACATTTTGTTTTCTTGTTGTCCAAAGACAAGCATTTACTACCTGATTCTCGATTTTTTTAGATATGGCAATCTTCGAAACGGCACCGCTGACATAAAAACACACCGATGGTTCCACCACACCAACTTCGAGGCGATTTTTAACAGACAAATAGAACCGCCTTTTCGACCAAAAATTAAAAATCCTTTAGATACGACTAATTTTGATGATTTCCCAGATACAGAACTGAAAGTCAGCGAACACAATTTGTTTGAAGACCAGTTTGAGAAATTCTAAAACATTTTTTTTGTTGATGTTGATATATTTTTGTTAAACAGAACGGCCGCCAAAGAAATAATCAAATGGATATTAGTTCTGATGATTAGAGACGAAACCGAAAGAAGGCAAAAGCAAATATGTTTGATAATCAGTTTCAGAAATTTAAACCAAATTTTGAAAACCCATTTGCTATGTCTACGTTTGATGATGTCAGCTAGCACAATTTGTTTTTACTTTAAAAATTTTGTTTACTGCCTTTTAAACTAAACAATCAAAGAGATTGGCAAAATCATCTTTTAAACCAACAACAAGGAACTGACAGAAAGAGAGACCAATTTATTTTAGGATCAGTTTAAGAAAATTAAATCAAAGTCCAAAAAACCTTTAGATACGACTAATCTTGATGATTTCCCAGATACAGAACTGAAAGTCAGCGAACACAATTTGTTTGAAGACCAATTTGAGGAATTCTAAAACATTTTTTTTGTAGATGTTGATATTTTTGTTAAACAAAACGGCCGCCAAACAAATAATCAAATGGATATTAGTTCTGATGATCAGAGACGAAATCGAAAGAAGCAAAAATAATATGGTATAAATCCGTTTCAGACATTTAAACTAAATTTTAAAAACTCATTTGCTATGTCTTCGTTTAATAATCTCACAAATAAGGAACTGAAACTTAAAGAGCATAGTTTGTTGAAAAATGTTGTTGCTGTCTTTTTAACTAAACCATCAAAGCGATTCGCTAAATCATCTTTTAAACCAACAACAAAGAACTGACAGATAGAAAGACCAATTTATTTTAGGATCAGTTTAAGAAAATTAAATCAAACTCCAAAAATCATTAACTTACCGCTAAGGTTGATGATGTTCCAGATACAGAACTGAAAATCAGCGACCATAATTTCTCTACAGAACAATTTGAGAAATTTTAAAACATTTGTGTTGTTAATACTTTTGTTAAACTGAACGGTCACCAAACAAATAATGCAATGGATGTAAGTTTTGAGGATCAGAGACGATGATCAGAAATTCAAACCAAATTTTAAAAATCCATTTGCTAATCTTCGTTTAATGATCTTACAGATACGGAACTGAAAGTTAGAGAGCATAATTTGTTAAAAAATGTTATTGCTGTTTTTTTAATTAAACCATCAAAGCGATTTGCTAAATCATCGTTTAAACCAACAACAAGGAACTGACAGATAGAAAAACCAATTTATTTTAAGATCAGTTTAAGCAAAACAGAACGGCCGCCAAAGAAATAATCAAATGGATATTAGTTCTGATGATCAGAGACGAAATCGAAAGAAGCAACAAAAATATGTTTGATAATCAGTTTCAGACATTTAAACCAAATTTTAAAAACGCATTTGCTATGTCTTCGTTTAATAATCTCACAAATAAGGAACTGAAACATAGAGAGCATAGTTTGTTAAAAAATGTTGTTGCTGTCTTTTTAACTAAACCATCAAAGCGATTCGCTAAATCATCTTTTAAACCAACAACAAAGAACTGACAGATAGAAAGACCAATTTATTTTAGGATTAGTTTAAGAAAATTAAATCAAACTCCAAAAATCATTAACTTACCGCTAAGGTTGATGATTTTCCAGATACAGAACTGAAAATCAGCCACCACAATTTTTCTGCAGAGAAATTCGAGAAATTTTAAAACATTTGTGTTGTTAATACTTTTGTTAAACTGAACGGTCACCAAACAAATAATGCAATGGATGTTAGTTTTGATGATCAGAGTAGAAACCGAAAGATAGCAAAACAAATATATTTGATAGTTAGTTTCAGAAATTCAAACCAAATTTTAAAAATCCATTTGTTATATCTTCGTTTAATGATCTTACAGATACGGAACTGAAAGTTTGAGAGCATAATTTGTTAAAAAATGGTGTTGCTGTTTTTTTTAACTAAACCATCAAAGCGATTTGCTAAATCATCTTTTAAACCAACAACAAGCAACTGACAGATAGCCAATTTATTTTAAGATCAGTTTAAGAAAATTTAATCAATTTCGATGATTTCCCAGATACAGAAATAAAAGTCAGCGAGCACAATTTGTTTGAAGACCAATTTGAGAAATTTTAAAACATTTTTTTTGTTGATGTTGATATTTTTGTTAAACAGAACGGCCGCCAAAGAAATAATCAAATGGACATTAGTTTTCATGATCAGAGACGAAACCGAAAGATATCAAACAAAATATGTTTGATAATCAGTTTCAGATATTTAAACCAAATTTTAAAACTCATTTGCTATGTCTTCGTTTAATAATCTCACAAATAAGGAACTGAAACTTAGAGAGCATAGTTTGTTAAAAAATGTTGTTGCTGTCTTTTTAACTAAACCATCAAAGCGAATCGCTAAATCATCGTTTAAACCAACAACAAGAAACTGACAGAAATAGAGACCTATTTATTTTATAACTAGTTTAAGAACTTTAAACCAAACTACAAAAATCATTAACTTACCGCTAAGGTAGATGATTTTCCAAATACAGAACTGAAAATCAGCCACCACAATTTTTTTGCAGAGCAATTCGAGAAATTTTAAAACATTTGTGTTGTTAATACTTTTGTTAAACTGAACGGTCACCAAACAAATAATGCAATGGATGTTAGTTTTGATGATCAGAGACGAAACCGAAAGATAGCAAAACAAATATATTTGATAATTAGTTTCAGAAATTCAAACCAAATTTTAAAAATCCATTTGTTGTATCTTCGTTTAATGATCTTACAGATACGGAACTGAAAGTTTGAGAGCATAATTTGTTAAAAAATGGTGTTGCTGTTTTTTTAACTAAACCATCAAAGCGATTTGCTAAATCATCTTTTAAACCAACAACAAGCAACTGACAGATAGCCAATTTATTTTAAGATCAGTTTAAGAAAATTTAATCAATTTCGATGATTTCCCAGATACAGAAATAAAAGTCAGCGAGCACAATTTGTTTGAAGACCAATTTGAGAAATTTTAAAACATTTTTTTTGTTGATGTTGATATTTTTGTTAAACAGAACGGCCGCCAAAGAAATAATCAAATGGACATTAGTTTTGATGATCAGAGACGAAACCGAAAGATATCAAACAAAATATGTTTGATAATCAGTTTCAGATATTTAAACCAAATTTTAAAACTCATTTGCTATGTCTTCGTTTAATAATCTCACAAATAAGGAACTGAAACTGACAGAAAGAGAGACCTATTTATTTTATAACTAGTTTAAGAACTTTAAACCAAACTACAAAAATCATTAACTTACCGCTAAGGTTGATGATTTTCCAAATACAGAACTGAAAATCAGCGACCACAATTTTTGTACAGAGAAATTGGAGAAATTTTAAAACATTTGTGTTGTTAATACTTTTGTTAAACTGAACAACGTTCACCAAACAAATAATCTAATAGATGTTAGTTTTGATGATCAGATACGAAACCGAAAGATAGCAAAAAAATTATGTTTGATAATCAGTTTCAGAAATTTAAACCAAATTTTAAAAACCCTTTTGCTATATCTTCGTTTAATGACTTCACAGATACAGAACTGAAAGTTATAGACAAACATTTGTGTTGTTAATATTTTTGTTCAACTGAACAACGTTCACCAAACAAATAATCTAATAGATGTTAGTTTTGATGATCAGAGACGAAACCGAAAGATAGCAAAAAGAATTATGTTTGATAATCAGTTTCAGAAATTTAAACCAAATTTTAAAAACCCATTTGCTGTATCTTCGTTTAATGACTTCACAAATATAGAACTGAAAGTTATAGAGAACAATCTGTTTTTACTTGAAAAATTTCTTTTTAACTAAACCATCAAAGCAAGTCGCAAACTCATCTTTTAAACCAACAATAAGAAACTGAAAGATGGAGACAACAATTTATTTTATGGTCAGTTTAATAAATTTAAACGAACCCCTACAAATAAGTAAGATACGACTAATTTTGATTTATATTACAGATAGGAAACAGAAGGTTAGAAAACACAGTCTTTTTTAAGTTCCAGTCGGAAGCGATCTTTGACAAACAGAAGCAAAGAAAAAAAATCAGTCGTTACAGTTAACTAAAAGGTAGCAAAAACAACCAGTTTTAAGAACAGTTTACAAAATTGAAACCAAATTTAAAAAATCCTTTAGCTATGATTAATTTTGAACATCTCCCAGATTATCTACAAAATTTAAACCAAATTTCAAAAAAAACCATTAGCTGTAACTAGAGAGAGAGAGAGAGAGAGAAGATAATTTGTTTTAAACGATCAGTTTAAAAAACTCTAATACTACAGCCACAACTAATTTTGATGCCACACATAGGGAACTGAAAGTTTGCAAGAATAACTTCTTGAAAGAACAGTTAAACCATTTTCAAAGCGAGTTTTTACCAAACACGACAACTTCTTGAAGCAAATACAAAAACCCACCCTTAACAAAAACTAATGAGAACTAATTCTTTAGATACTTCTTTGATGAGTTTCTAAATATGAAAAAAATATAGTAAGGACACAGCTCTGATCAGAGACGAAACCGAAAGATAGCAAAAAAAATTATGTTTGATAATCAGTTTCAGAAATTTAAACCAAATTTTAAAAACCCATTTGCTATATCTTCGTTTAATGACTTCACAAATACAGAACTGAAAGTTATAGAGAACAATCTGTTTTTACTTGAAAAATTTCTTTTTAACTAAACCATCAAAGCAAGTCGCAAACTCATCTTTTAAACCAACAATAAGAAACTGAAAGATGGAGACAACAATTTATTTTATGGGCAGTAATAAATATAAACGAACTCCTACAAATAAGTAAGATATGACTAATTTTGATTAATATTACAGATAGGAAACAGAAAGTTAGAAAACACAGTATTTTTTAAGTTCCATTTGGAAGCGATCTTTGACAAACAGAACCAAAGAAAAAAAAATCAGTCGTTACAGTTAACTAAAAGGTAGCAAAAACAACCAGTTTTAAGAACAGTTTACAAAATTGAAACCAAATTTAAAAAATCCTTTAGCTATGATTAATTTTGAACATCTCCCAGATTATCTACAAAATTTAAACCAAATTTCAAAAAAAACCATTAGCTGTAACTAGAGAGAGAGAGAAGATAATTTGTTTTAAACGATCAGTTTAAAAACTCTAATACTACAGCCACAACTAATTTTGATGTCACACATAGGGAACTGAAAGTTCGCAAGAATAACTTCTTGAAAGAACAGTTAAACCATTTTCAAAGCGACTTTTTACCAAACAAGACAACTTCTTGAAGCAAATACAAAAACCCACCCTTATCAAAAACTAATTCTTTAGATACAACATCTTTGATGAGTTTATAAATATGGAAAAAATATAGTAAGGACACAGCTCTTTGTTTAAACTAGACCAAAAGTTTAGTCAATAGTATTAAAGCAGTATATGACAAATAGAAACCACCTACTTGGGATTAGTTTGTTGTTATTATTGTTCGTATAAGGAACTGACTGAGTAAATTAAAATTTTTAAAATACTGCTGTCAAGGCGATTTTTAACAAAATGCATCTGTAAAATCCAGATCCCTAGAATGACGAAATAAGCTCAAGTGACTTAAGTTTATTCTTTATAGTTCCTTAATGCGGTTTATGTAAATTTTGTTTATTTTTGTTCAAGATACCTAAGGTTTTTATTAATTTTTTTATAAAATATGAATTGTTATGTTTTTAGATGTTTTGTAATAAAAAATGTTTGAAATATACATTATTTTGACTGTTCATATTAATTTAGTTCCAAAATAGGACGTACTGGTTATAAATACAAATCCGTTATACCGTATATTTAAATTAACAAAAGTCAAAATTATGAAAGTATTTCAATAAAAAATGGGAATGTTAAAATAATAAGACCGAATATGTTCTTAAATGTTAGAACTTTAAGATCTTTATTAAAATTGTTTCGAATTTCATGAAAAAATAAATTAAACTACATCGATACTACACTCAGAAAAATACACATCTTAAAATCTTCATCTTACATCATACAACTACATTAAAAACAACTAGTTCTAACATAATTCAAGCTAAAAAAATTTACCTAAAATAGAGGGTGGCGTAATCTATTATAAATCAAAACCTGTCACTGTAACAAAAAATTAATTTTCTGATTCAAATAACAGCTTGGCCTAATCAAAACCTTTTAACTAACTGAGTTTTAGCCAAGGTCAGTAATTATGTTTAATAACAAATGCACCTTTAAATATAAAAAAAATCTTCCAGATCTCCCATATTTAGTCCAGAAAATTTCTAATTTTTCAATAAAAAATATTAATGCAGGTAAATCAAGGTCAGAACAAAGTTCAGAATTAGAAAAACTTAAACTGCCAATTTTAGAGATATTTAAGGGCTCGGTACATAGTGCACCCAGTCTATAAAATGAGGTGTGAATTATAAGATAGTTGTAAAAAATCTACTTTAGTTAAATACTCATACAACTTAATGCGGTTTTTTTTTCCAATGTTGGAAATCATCAGTAGAGAGGCTGTTAAGAAGTCTTGCCGTTTTTCCTTGAAGAGTTCTAATTATTCAAAACGGATCCCTTTTAACGATTTCTTTACTTTCGGAAACAGGTGGAAGTCGCAAGGGGCTAAGTCTGGTGAATATGGTGGGTGGTTCGGTTCGGTTCATACCGAAACAGAACCGAACCCAACCTAAAAACTGCTAAATGGAAAGGGCATTGTGGGCCGGTGCATTGTCCTGGTAGAGCAGCCACGCGTTGTTCTTCCACAAATCTGAACGCTTTTTCCTTACACGTTTCTTTAGCTACATCAATACTTCCAAATATAAATGTTGGTTGACTGTTTGACCCTCACGCGCCCATTCAATAAGAATAACACCCCTAATATAGAAAGAAAACAATGAGCATCGCTGTTTTGGATGTGCTGGAGCGCCCTTCTCGTTCATCATCTTTAACTTTTTCACGATCATCGAAAAGCTTTTATGCCACATAAGAATAATTGCACGAGACATACACTGCTCTTCGTAGACATCTTTTAGCATTTGAAAGCATTTATTAGCCGTTTTTTTTTAGTTTTACTAACTGAGTTTTAGCCAAGGACAGTAATTATATTTATTAACAAATGCACCTTTAAATATAAAAAAAAAATCTTGAAGATCTCCCATATTTAGTCCAGAAAATCTCTAATTTTTTATTAAACAATATTAATGTAGGGTCGCGTATACGCATCAACTGCAAAAATGGATTAAGTGTCAAGGTCAGAACAAAGTTCATAATTAGAAAAACTTAAACTGCCAATTTTGGAGATATTTAAGGGCTCGGTACATAGTGCACTGATGTTCCCCATCAATGTAGCCCCCTGCTTTATCGACGCAGCGTTGCATGCGCTTTTTTTCCAATGGAAGCAATTTTGGAAATCATCAGAAGAGAGGCTGTTAAGAAGTCTTGCCGTTTTTTCCTTGACGAGTTCTAATTATTATTCAAAACTTTTCTTTACTTTCGGAAACAGGTGGAAGTCGCAAGGGGCTAAGTCTGGTAAATATGGTGGGTGGTTCGGTTCGGTTCATACAGAAACAGAACCGAACCGAACCTAAAAACTGCTAAATGGAAAGGGCATTGTGGACCGGTGCATTGTCCTGGTAGAGCAGCCACGCGTTGTTCTTCCACAAATTTGAACGCTTTTTCCTTACACGTTCCCTTAGCTACATCAATACTTTCAAATATAAATGTTGGTTGACTGTTTGACCCTCACGCGCCCATTCAATAAGAATAACACCCCTAATATAGAAAAAAAACAATGAGCATCGCTATTTTGGATGTGCTGGAGCGCCCTTCTCGTTCATCATTTTTAACTTCTTCACGACCATCGAAAAAGCTTATATACCACATAAGAATCATTGCACGAGACATACACTGCTCTTCGTAGACATCTTTTAGCATTTGAAAGCATTTAGTAGCCGTTTTTTTTAGTTTTACTAACTGAGTTTTAGCCAGGACAGTAATTATATTTAATAACAAATGCACCTTTAAATATAAAAAAAAATCCTTAAGATCTCCCATATTTAGTCCAGAAAATCTCTAATTTTTCATTAAAAAATATTAATGCAGGGTCGCGTATATGCATCAACGGCAAAAATGCGTTAAGTGTCAAGGTCAGAACAAAGTTCATAATTAGAAAAACTTAAACTGCCAATTTTAGAGATATTTAAGGGCTCGGTACATAGTGCACCCAGTCTATAATACGAGGTGTAACAATGTAAAAAATCTACTTTATTTAAATACTCATACAACTTAATGATGTTCCCCATCAATGTAGTCCCCTTCTTTATCGACGCAGCGTTGCATGCGTTTTTTTCCAATGTTGGAAGCAATTTTGGAAATCATCAGAAGAGAGGCTGTTAAGAAGTCTTGCCGTTTTTTCCTTGACGAGTTCTAATTATTTAAAACGGATCCCTTTTAACGATTTCTTCACTTTCGGAAACAGGTAGAAGTCGCAAGGGGCTAAGTCTGGTGCATATGGTGGGTGGTTCGGTTCGGTTCATACAGAAAGAGAACCGAACCGAACCTGAAAACTGCTAAATGGAAAGGGCATTGTGGGCCGATGCATTGTCCTGGTAGAGCAGCGACGCGTTGTTCTTCCACAAATCTGAACGCTTTTTCCTTACACGTTCCCTTAGCTACATCAATACTTCCAAATATAAATGTTGGTTGACTGTTTGACCCTCACGCGCCCATTCAATAAGAATAACACCCCTGATATAGAAAGAAAACAATGAGCATCGCTGTTTTGGATGTGCTGGAGCGCCCTTCTCGTTCATCATCTTTAACTTCTTCACGACCATCGAAAAAGCTTTTATGTTACATAAAAATCGTTGCACGAGACATACACTGCTCTTCGTAGACATCTTTTAGCATTTGAAAGCATTTAATAGCCGTTTTTTTTAGTTTTACTTTATATTAATATGTTTTTCGTGTGTCAAAATTCCCGCAATGAGCTAGGTACCTTCACCTTCAAACCACTGCGTAAGCCAAACTAGTAGAGAAAAGGCGACAATTTGATGATGAATTTAAAACCAGTTAGTACTAAGGACACTCATCGTAAAGGCAAGTTAGTACGGGGGCCAGTCTTAAAATTTAATTGTCATACCTTGTAAGTGACATCAAATTTCGCCGCCCTCTATTTCTGATATTTTGTGTTTAACTTTTAATAACCAACTGCGTATATACCTAATTTTACAAACTACATCTATTTTACTATAAATAAGAAAAAACAGATACATTATTTAGCAGTGTAGTTGGCACATATTGCTAAAAATAACCGTGTATATTTTTGGAAAATATTTCATTTTATAGACGCTCTAAAATAACTCATTCGCTCATAACTTGAAATCCAATTATGAGCAAAAAGCAAAAAACTTTAAGAACTCTCTTTTTAAAGGATTTACACTAATATAATTCAAAGTATAGTCCATGCCATAGAGAGTTACACTTTTGTGATATTTCCAACCTCTTTATTTATCATATGCATACAGACAGCAACAAAAAAAATCTGAAAAATGGCATGTCTTTGAGTTGTTTTTATCTGTGCGTTTTTGTTTGTCAACCTCATATACATAATATTTCAATACCCACGGTAACTTCCCATTCATGATGCAAGCATGAGGGCCTTGGGGTCTTTAAGCAAAAAAGACCTGATTGGTTGCGTTCAAAGATATATGCATATTATTTCCATATAATACGTATTATTGCAATACCTACGGTACCTTACGATGCAGAATGCAAACATATTTGAAATAGCAATATCAATCTATCCTCTTTGCGGTCCTTAAGATAAAATGTCCTGATTGGTTATACTTTTACACATGAATATTATTTTATTCTTGTATTCGTTACGCCAAATCATCGGCGTCCAGTTGACAAAAACTCTATCAATGTAAATTTGGCATCTGTGCATTTTTCGTACCTTTATTTCTGAATGTTTGCATCAAACGCCAACCATTGTGTAAATAGGTAACAGGGAGTATTGGAATATTACGTATATGATCAACCTACAGTCAGCATTTTTTATCCAGAGACAATGACAGTTTTACCTCTAATTTTATATGTTTCTGGTTAGGAAATATGTTTATTTCATGTCAAAGTCACAAAAGTGTAACTGCGTATGGCAAGGACTATATTATATCCCACTCTCAGAACGAAACTGACACAACCCAAAAATTTAATTTTAGGTAACCAAAAGAAACCTCAAATATTTTCGGTATAACTAATGCTTATTTTAACTTCTTATTATATAAATTGCTTGATTCGAACATCAAATTTATGTAGGCATTATAACTAGGTAGGATAATTGATACAGGGCGTCTAATTTTGTCGTTATTAAAAGTAAAGAGTTGTGTCATTCTCATTTTAAAACAATTATTGACGGTTTATCAAAACAATAGCTTTGTTTGTTTACATTGTAGTTACTCAAGACGTATAAGTGCCATTATTTAATTTCCGACTCTAAAAATTATAATCCTCATCTTCACTACCTATTGGCAAAAAACAGCAAACATTTTCGAATATTTTCAAAGCTAGTTGCCAAAAATATATAAGTAAGTTTCACACTAGACACATTTTGAAAAAGCAAGTTTTTTAAAAGTATCTTGATGCACTATCCTGAGCTGTTTAAATATTTAGTCATATTTTTTTTAAACAAGAGACTTTTAGTAAAAATTATTCCATACTAGAAAATGTTTAATACTGTCTTTAGCTAACACATTTTTGGTACACAAGTAACCATCAAAAATTTTGAAGTTTTTATTTGTTTAGTCTGTCAGCCTTTGAAATTATCTAAAACGTTTAAGATACACTATATTTTCAACTCATGAATAAAGGGTGTCATTGAATAACATGTTAATATTTAAGAAGGTAGTCCATGTTAAGAAAAAACTTCAAATGAAATGTTAAATTTTGACATACAGATTTCCAAATTTTTAAAGTAAAATTTGGGATACTGCTAGATATTTTTGTGAAATTCGATATATTTTATTAATCAATATGCATTTTCTGATGTGTTTTTATTTAGACCAGTGGCGTTCGTGAGGGGATTTCCCTCGGTACCTATTTTTGGGGAGATGTTATACATCAAAAAATGCCTCTTTATTAACAGAAAGTATGTACCAAAGCTCACAAAAATAGAGTAGTATCACATATATTAATAAAAAAGGAGATATCAAAAAAATTATCCCTGTATCTCAAAAATTAAGACGTTTTGGACTTTCGGACAAAGGTTTATATTAACTTTTTTCCTTAAAATGAACACAAGAATAACCTTCCTAAATATTGACATGTTATTCAATAAAGTGACAAACATTTTTGCTAATACATCTGAAATTTTGGCAACATGGGCCGACCAACTAATGCCGTATTCCATTGGGGAAATGAGTGCAGCACTAGTGCACAACTGGCTCGGTGTTTGCATTCCATTGACATGCACTTTTTCAGTTTTCGTATTCCATTGAGGAACTTATGAATTCAGTTTTGCACTGAGTGCGGCTTTTTTGACACCGGCTCTGAGGGCTCGTGCCGCACCGAAAACTTTTTCCCGCCATTAATTTTAAACGCTTATTATTGTCGTGGGACGTAAAAATGAGTGAAAATAAAGTTGTGAGCGATTTTTTATTATTTTCTTCGCTGCAAAGTAGTAGCAGCGATGAAGATGAAGAAGAACAGTTCTGTGCAATAAAAACAATGAGAACGGAAACCCCAAAAATAAAAAACTTGATTGAAAATGTGGTTTACCGATTTAACAACAAACAGGTAAGTAGATTTGTATGGATTTGGTTGACTGGGGCCCTGGGGCTAATTTTCCGACAGTTAGGGTTTTCTGGCAGCTATGATTATAAAAATAAATGTATTTTTTAGTTCAAGAAACACTTTCGGCTCGAGATGAGCACTGCAGAATTCCTCATAAATAAATTCAAGGAGTCTCAATTTTGTCCAAAAAAAGAACAAGGGGGACGAAACCCCATTAGCGCTGAGGCACACGTCTTGTCATTTTTATGATATGTTAAAACACCCTTACGTAGCTGTTAGGTTAGGTTATGTCCTTGTTGAATGGAAATTTGTTCAAAAATATTTTCTTCAAAAACTTTTTTGAACAATTTTCCTTATGAAAAAAATGACTCAAAGAAAATGTTTTTGAACAAAAAAATTTTAAGAAAATGTTTTCAAACAATTTTTTGTTTGAAGGAAATGATTTTAATTAATTTTCCTTTTCAAGAAAATGTTATTGAAGTATTAATATTACTTTCAAACAAATGCATTTTGAACAGCATGTTTTTGACCAAATTCCGCAAGGCAGGAAAGTTAGGTTTAGTTGAAAGAAACTTGTGAAAGATTATATATGTATACAAGGTATTTCGAATCCTTATGTTCAAATTTTGGGAGCATAAAGTACACTTCTGGTTAGGTTTTTTTGAAAAACAAGCGCGAAATACAGATAACTACTCTATCTGTTGGTATACGAGCACAAGCCTGCATTCAACAAGGAGGTGGGCATTTTTAAAATATTCTTATTAACTTTTTTAAAATAAAATCATTATTTATTTATTTGACGAATTTTTATTGTGATCTTAGGATAATATTTATCGGCGTATAACTTTGAAACAAATAAAAATGGATATCGTCGTTGGCCTGATAAAACTACAGGTTGTGTGACATTTTTTTCAAAAATGAGATTTTTGGATATACTATAAAAAATTATTTGCAAAAAAAATGTTATATTAACGTTGCTTAAAGCAAGAATAAAAAAGAATTTCTACAGCTCATAATGGCATACCACACGAGTGCAATTTTTCATTTTCCGCGTGTTCCATTGAAACTGTACTCGGTGCAAATTTTTGACAGCACCGTTTCAGTGTCAGTGCACCACCAGTGCTACACTCATTTTCCCAATGGAATACGGCATAAGTGAATTTTACTGGCTGGTTTCTCAGTGAGGTAGGGGAAAGTGGGGCAGCTTGAAACAAAGAAAACACTTTTTGATACTGATCATAGCCCACAAAAGTAATGCGCCATTTAATGCCCTAAACAAAATGTGAAGAAAATTAAATTATTTAAGTTTTTTAATATTAAAAAATATATTTGATTGTTGTCATGTTTGTTTCTGTTTCAACCTGTCCCTCCTATGGGGTCAGTTGAAACAACACAAATATCTAAAAATTTTGAGAATAACCATCTCAAAAATTTAAAAAAATATAAATTATTTACTTATATTATCCACTGTACTTTTATTATAAAGAAAAGTAGGGTGTTTCAACCTACCTCATTTATTTTGTTTCAACCTACCCCACCGACGTTTTTTTTTATTTGATCAAATTATCTCGAACCAGTTACAAAAATCATCTTTACTTTGAAAAATTTCAATAGTCAATTTATTATAGAGATATTTCATAAACCAAAAAAAACATTTTTTCTTTAATTAACAGCAAAAATTAATTAAAAATTAACTTTTCTTGCCTTAATACACATATTTGGCCACTGAAAACACTTTTAAGATGGCTATTATATTAACAAGGATATTGAAAGAGCTTGAGCTTTCCAAAATATGTATCACACCTTTAAATTGTGTAGAGCAGAAAATTTGAACTGTTTCAACTTGCCCCATTTCCCCTTTTACGTCATCTTAGAATACCTTAGAATCGAATGCTTTTTCTCACTCCCACTTACTGTTGCTGTGGTGGTTGCGGTGGATAATTGTAACCCCCGTAACTGCCTTGAGGCGGAGGACCGGGGGGGCCTTGACCCGCTGGTGGTCTGGCAGCGTACTGGTAGCCCTGTCCGTGCGGCTGTGGCGGGTAGCCTGGCTGCGGGGGGTAGCCCGGTTGAGGAGGGTAGCCTTGGTTCGTTGGTGGTGGTCCGTAAGGTGGGTATTGGTTCGGCGGAGGCGTGTAGCTAATATAGAAAAACCCGAGGTTTATATTAAATTTATTTCAGATCGTTCTGGATAGTACGCAGCCAACGATAAAGACCGGCCATGGCGCGTTATAAGCAAGTCGGCGATCACGTGATCTTAGGAGTCCCAGGATTCTTATTGTATTGCTTAATATATTATATGTTTTTACACAATTTAAATAAATTAACAAAAAATTTTTGTTCTTTTATAGGCAAAAATTGAAAAAAATATTTTGCTGATATATGTGTTCATTATGGATAAAAGAACTGAATCTATAAAATAAAAAATTATACAAAATTTGCACTCTAATATCTTCAGGTACATATATTAGGTACATAATATCGTTAGTAACTTCAAATCTATACAAGTCTTTCAAAATTGGACATATCAAACCTAAGCTTTTAGTTTTTTAATTTTTCTTTGAGTGTCATCATCTTTGTCTGAGTTCTTATTCAAAGATTTATTAGCAGAGACTAAATCATTGTGCTTTTTAATAAAATTATTTAAAAAACTTTACATGCCCTTAAACTAATTTTTTCAAGGTTTGACAATAGTTTTTCTCCACAAAAACACTGGCTAGAGTTATCTGAAGAACAATTTTCAATATAAAACATTTCACAATAACTTATTAAAAAGAAACAAGTGATTTTGTGAATAAGTGAGATGGTTTTCCCATTCAATGAACTGAATGTAGTGGTCGTCAATAATTTTTTGAAAAATTACCCAGCACAAAGCTTAATATATATTTCATTAAAGTGCTCTTTTAAAAGCTGTATCTTACTTTTTAAATATTTCACACTACCAGAGAGATTACTATCTGTTAACAATATTTTCCAAATCAGTATTTTAATATTGCGAGGGTGCGGAAGACATATTACCTTAGAATTGTAAATTGACGTGTATGCACTGGATGACTGGATAAACAAAGATGAAGCCCACATTAAAGTGTATACACAATATCTTCGATTCTCAGGTTACCTTTTCAAGAGACCTAATTGTTCAATAAGAAATGACAACTGAACACATTTTTCACTCTCACTATCGAAAATGTCACGAAGGATGTCTATTACTTGATCAATCTTATCCAAGATCTTATCTTTTACCACTTCTTTCCCGTTTGCAACATATTAGGTTTCAGTTTTATAGTTGGACCGACAAGGAACAACACTAATTACACGTCCGCGGCATTGTTTATCTTATAGGTATTTTCTTTATAATTTACTCATTAGCCATTACTTATTTTAACGTAGCCCACTACAGTATTTTTCGTGGGCTGCGTTATTTTAATAACTTTGATAAAATTCACATAAAATTCGTGGCCGAATTAAAAAAAAAAATCGACGTAAACATACCAAATCTGAAAACACACATGTTTTATAATGACAGCGGGCCGTGAGGCGTTTTTTTATGAGCCTCCTACGGTCACGTGATATTTCCGCGCCCGGGCCGGTCTTTCTCGTGGGCTGCGTGGATAGTAGTAGCATAAAGAAATACAGGGTGTCCCAGATAAAAGCAACTACATGGTGATTTCGGAAACGGTAAGAGATACGAGTTTGTTTAAATGAGAAAAAAGTTGCGCTATTCTAAGCCCAATCAGGTGGTGTATCAATATTAAAGATACCTACACATTTTTTTTGAGTCACATTATCAATCAAATTTAACACGGAAAGGTTTCCAAATTGGGAGAAAGTAGATATGCATGAATATTATATTTTGTGTAATCATAATGCTGGAAGAGCTTGAGATATGTACTTTCAGAGATATCCAGAAAGACGACAATCAGGTTTGTCAATCTTCAGAATACTTAGAATAATTTAATTGAATATGGTTCCTTTAAAAAACAAAATCGTAATCGACAACCTGATAAAAATATTAAAGCTCTGGTTTTACAAAGCGTCGTTGACAATCCTCGCATCTCCCTTCGTGAACTGGAAATAAAGTTGAAATACCCAAATCAACTGCACAAAGAATTCTTAAAAAATTTAAGTATCATCCATATGCAACACATATTAGTCAAGCACTCCGAGATGGTGACTTAGAAAGAGGAACCTTGTTTTGCAATTGGTTCATACAAAAATCGCAAGAAAACCCTCAATTTCCGCTTAAGATTCTGAAGTGCCATGAAAGTAGGTTTACAAACTGCGGGGTGTTTAACAGACATAACTACGTGTACTGGGCCGATGAAAATCCGTTCTTAAATCGTGAGGTGCACCATCAAGTTAGGTGGGGTTTGAATGTATGGCTAGAAGTCATAAACGGACATATACTATTTAACATTTTTCGTAATAATTTGACGGCACCTCGATATCTAGAAATTCTACAAAATTACGTTGACCAAATTTTAGAATATTTGCCTCTTCAAAATGTAGCAAACATATGGTTCCAGCAAGATGGAGCACCTCCACATAATGCAAGAATCATAACCGACTATTTGAATCAGGAACATGGAAATAACTGGATCGGAAATCGAGGTCCAGTTGCCTGGCCTGCACGTTCGCCGGACCTTACGCCTCTTGATTTTTTTATTTGGGGATACTTAAAGGAAAAAGTTTATTCTACTACTCATAATACGATAGAAGAACTTGAGGCAGCCGTTGTTCAAGCCTTCCCAAGTAACACTATTACCACTCAAGGTTTTATTAATTTGGTTCCTAGGTTATTTAGAGGGTGCTGTTATGGGTTTTAGGATCAATTTGGCTACATAAAGGTAATTTATATTGCCAATTACCTAAAGGAGTGTTATACAACCAAAAAATGATTTATAAAGGGAGTATAATAAAACTGATATTCCTTCTGTTCCTTTTAGATACTTTTTGTTTTATTGATTTCTGATTTATAAAGATGGTCTTATAAAACCATTTTACCTAAAGTTCTTAAAAATAAATAATTATAAACTTTGGTCATTTAGTTTTTTTCATTACTTTAGGTCATCACAAAAGTGTTTTATAATAGAGCTAAAAGGTTATCTTATATCCTTTTGTTTTTATAGTTACCAGTAGTTTAAAAGTAAATATGATTAGATAGGCGGCCATATAGAACCTAGTTTCCTTAAGGTTTTTAAGAGTGGAAAATACAAACTTTAGACTTTTGGTTTTTGCAATTATTTTTAGGCATTTTAAAAAGGTTTTATAGAAAGGCTTAAAGGTAAACTTAATTCTTTTGTATTTATAGTTACCCATAGCTGTATATTAAATATTATTTAAATAGGCGGCCATATAAAACCTTGTTTCCTTAAGGGTTCTAACAGAAGTAAGTAAATACTTTCGTGTTTTATTTTTTTAGGTATTTCTTGTAAAAATAATAGATATACCTAGGTACAGATTGGTACCTACCTATTGCAAGATTAATTATTTAAAGCCCAATAATTAATAATTGTTGAGTTTCCGTCCTCCTGGGTAGGACACCCAGGCCTAGATAAGGCCTATTTAGACGACCAATATAAGAGGTGCCCTCCACCCTGCAGGCACAACGAATATCATTGCACTGGCCCTCTCGATTGTGTCGAAATTGCACGAAAAAAACATTTAAAAGTGTTCAATTATACGCTTTTAAACACTTTAAAGACAAATACAAAAAAATTAAGTGAGGTTATGTTGACTATGTTTACATTGTTCTTTTTTGTTGGTTTCATAAGGGCACTCAAAAATCCTAGTTGCGATACAGTAACAAATAAAACCAAGTGACCACTATAAAACCATAATGGCGTATATAAATTTATTTAAAAAATATTGTAAAGAGAAAATATTTATCCAGTCGTTTTAGCAGTGTTTTTTAACAATAATTTTACTTTAATTTTGATTTATGTAAACCAAACAGACTTTTTTAATGGTGAATAGTGTAAATGATTTTTTTTAATTTTAAATATTTGTTATTTTGTTATCAAAAAACTATTAAAAAGCATTCTTGAGGTGGCGCGCTTGTTTTGAGAGCTTTTCAGATACGATTTTATCAGAAAAATAAATCTGGCAGGCAATTTGATCATCAACAAAAAGACAAACTCGGTATATTTTTATGTGATAAAATAATTTTGGGACTCTGACATTTTTGGCAATTTTGTGACCTAAATTATTTTATATAGCCATTGTGAATCTAAAATATCGCTATAGCTTTTATAGGAAAACTTCTTTACTCTAAAGGTATTATGGTATTCAACAGAATCGCCAGGATACCAAATTACCAAATCTAGTTTTATAATAGGATAGAGGACGTTTCTGAGTTGCTTTTAGAACCTGGCGTAATAGCTTTAGGCTCTAAAAGGTTCTATACTGGTGGAACCGCTAGAGGGCGAAGCTGGAGTTTATTTCTTATGGTTTTATAGTGAGTTTAATACATAGGTTGCCACCACAAATTGGGGAGTCCCATTTAGGAGGTCTAAGGGGTATATAAGGGTAATGGGAACGTGCTAGTGACCAAACATTGAAACTAATGGTTTTAAGGAAAGGCGCTGGCAACCTTTTAGCTTCTGCTATAAATAAAAAAATGTTACTTGGGTTAGGAAGAAATTCCTGAACAAATGGTTAAAGATGCATTCATGTCTCTAATTCATCGATGCAGTATTTGCATGAATAACAACGGTGGAATTTTTGAACATTTGCTTATTTAATTCAATGCTTTATTATCAGTTTTTAGTTTTATTTTAAATTAAATAATACATGCAAACTTCTTAGCCAGAGATTAAAAAATAAGGGCCTTAAAGATTTGCATATAAACCAAATAAATGGAAAATTTTAAAAAACCATTTCCAAACTAGTAAGAACTTTTAATTTTGAAATTTGCATTGGAGAACTTGGCTTTACTTTTATCTCAACTCTTTTTACAGAATACCACTTTCGCGTACTTGGTTTTTTTTTACATGAAATAGTTTTGTTTTGATTATACTTTTAAATAGGTCAAATAATACTCACCCTGTGGTCGGCGGTCCACCCTGTGGGTTAGGATACGGCGATTGATACGGTTGGTTTGCCGGCGGCGGAGCGCCTGGCGCCCCGCTGGCCGGTGGGGCAGATGTAACTGGCGGTTGAGTATTCGATGATGGCGATGAATAGGGCGGTGACTGACCTTGCCCTGGGCCAGGTGGATAATTCTGGGGCGGACCTGCTGGCGGTTGGTTACCGTACTGTGCCTAGAAATCAAAAAAATAATTTTAATTTTATTTTCTATACTAGCACGAAAATCAAGGAAGGTCAAAAAGTTTACACTTGAAAACGGTTAGAGAGACTTACTAACCGAAACGTCGTGTTTAAAATAAATAAAGACACTGGAGGTCCGAAATTTTATTTCTACTCAATCATTGTCTACGAGTTTCAAACAAAAAATAAAATATTGCGTGTGATACTTCATTTTAAAACAAAATTTTACGCTGATTCGAGAAATTTAATAAAAAGATGGTCCATAACGAAAAAAACGATTTTATAAAATATCTTGACCCTCTTTTTATTCGATTTTTAAAATTACCTTAAAATATCCTTTTATATGACATAATCCTCTACTAAGTCAAAAATTTTTATGGAATCAAATTTTCCAAAAACAATGAATATATTCAGAAATCGTCAAAATTTGTAATTTTTACAAGCTTTTATTTAGCTTCAGATGTTCTGTCTAACTAACTATCTATCAAATCTTGTGAAGCGTGTTTGACACACTTCCCATTATCCGATTTGGATAAAATTTATTATAAAAAATATATTTCTACCTCTACCCCCACCCTCTCCTTCCCCCAATAGAAAATGAGTTTCCAAACAACTGACGATCAGCGATTTCATTATAATCTAAAATAAATTCTTCTGTTCTGTTATTGAACAAATATTTTCATTTAATAGAGAGAGAGACTAAAAAGTAGAAAATAAATTGGTAAAAATTTTTTTAAGTCACAAGCTTTTATAAAATGCACTAAAAATTAAAAAATAATTTTCTAACATTCTAATATTATCATAATAATAAAAGCGATGGCCGCAAATCAAAGCATAAGTTAAACTAAATTTGTGATCTAAACACTTAAAGAATATTCAACATAGCAGGTCATCAAAGATATGTTTGATGTGCCGCAATGTTATGCCATTGCCATACCTATGTGAGAGAAATGCTGGGGTATCTTGGGTCGGGTTGGGTGGGTTTGATACCTCTGCATTTTTCTGCTAGATTGATTCTTGCAAATAGTGATATTTAATTGATACGGATATCTTATCATGCTAACATCGTCAAAATTTCCATCAGTCGGCCATCGCTTTTATTATTATGATAATATAATAATTTTTAGTGCATTTTATAAAAGCTTGTGACTTAAAAATTTTTTTTACCAATTTTTAGCAATTTTTGTCAAATTAAAAAATGTACTATTCTACTAACAATTATTTCAAATATTTCATGCTAATACAAAGATACCTAAAAGAAAAGTAAGCAAATATTATTTATAATTAATATCCTGTTTTTTTTGCTAAAGTCACCTTACTCCTACCATACTTAATTGGGCGTGTATTGAATAATAAGTGCAACGTTGCCGTTTACCTCGAAAAGAAGGTGCTTTTCAAAAGCATAACTCACGATACACTAAACAAGGTCACGGTCCGTAAATAAACCGGTTGTCTGGTAACTCCCAGCCAATAAGAACTCGGCAGCCTTTGACGCGGCAACATGCCTGCTCCACGATCAATAAAGAGAGACCTATACGTTATATTATGAGAAAAATAAAGATAGATGCCGTAAAAATACCAACATTTATTCAAAAATCAAATAATTTAAAAATGTATGATAAAAATTCCAACAGTTTTATAAATATCAGATTCAGGATAAATTATAAATACTTTTCCTAAGTTAATTCGACACTCTTGTTCATATTAATTTAACTTTTTTCGCCGAACACTGCAATATTGATTTTTTTGTGGATAGGAGGTAATTAAAATGAGTTTTTTTTTGAGAAATTTTACCAAAAAAATTACAAGAAAAGAAATTGAAATACCTTTAAGTCAATGGCAGTAAGGGAACATTCATAAACTACATAACACAAGGATTTTTGATCCCCCCTTCTTAACGCATTTCAAGAAAAATTATAATAAAAATACATTGACTGTAACGCTAATATTCCTTCCCTTCTACTTGAGCATTATACAGGGTGTTCTAAGTTGAGTGTTCACCATTGCTCACTTTTTTATTATTAAAGATAGAAAGAAGTTTAACTTGGCAAACTAGTAAAATTTTTGATGCTCTTTAAGATGCTCAAATAAAAAAAATCGAACATTGAGTTTTCGAGTTTTTTCAAAAAACAAAAATATAATTTTAAAAAATTGCCAATTTAATTTTTTTCTATTTTTAATAATAACAAAGTTAGCAATATGGTGGACTTTTAACTTGGAACACGGTGGACTTTTAACTTGGAACACGCAGTATATAATTTAAGAATGGTCCTCATCAGTTCAAAAAACTAAACCTATCTAATTATAGAATAGTTATAAAATAATTTTCTTTAACTTTTTTATTGTTTCTCGACTCTCATCAGTCCCTGTATCATCAAGCTTTCGTTTCATTGTGGATTAATTTTGCTTTTTGGTATTTATAAATTTGATTCTTATACTTAATACAAATAAATTTACCAATTTATATGGAATAGAAACTTTTTCAAATATAAATTTAATGGATCGCTTCACAATATTTGTTTTAATAAATCTTAAATTGGTACCATGCAATTTTATTAACCATTTGTCCATTTTGTTAACATCTTCTTTCCATGATGGTGAAGGCTCAGTTAAGGCTCCAAAAGAAAGGCTTTGCACCTAAGATGGTATGGCATTCAACCAAGTTCAGGAAACTCATTGTAATGCTTTCGTGCTAAAATCCTACAATATAAACTAAACCATCTTTTTCTAAAATTTCTTTTAGTTAGTCTTAAATACCCTGTTTCCACCAATGCATGCCCACCCCGATTCAAAAAACGCATCAGGTGACGCTGCATTTAAAACCGGTGCAAATCCATGGCCCATCACGTGCGTTTTTTGATTCGGGGTGGGCATGCATTGGTGGAAACAGGGAATAATACATTTATAGCAAGCACGGAACAGGTATAAATACTACGTACAAGACGACAAGACCCAAAATGTACAAAGTTTCCTGGTAAAAGACGAAATTACGCTATAAACAGCGTTTGACTGCTGATTGCTAGGAAAACTGTGACGTAGCTTTGACATCACGGCCGTTATGACACCGAGTTACCTAGTCAACCGGTTTATTTAAGGACCGTGAAACAAGGTATGTTGTTCGCAGGTTTGTTCCGTTTCTTATAATTGCAACTCTATGTAATGGCAAAAAACAATGCTGTGCAACGTTACGTGATGCCCGATAATAGGGACTTATTGGAATAAATCCTGACCTTATTTTAAAATCGACCGTATTGTGACAGATTTACATATAAAAAGCAGCTGCTTTCTTTCAAAATTCGGCCTTTGTGTATTTAAGAACCAGAATTATTAGCGTCTGTTTTTATTAAATGAAAGTTAGCGACTTTATTTTTAAATTTGACTTTGGTATGTCAATTTTGAGAGGTCAGCTATCAGTTTTCTTTGTAAATCTGTCAGATTAAAGCCGACTCTCAAATAAAGTCAGGTTTCATTCCAATAAGTCTCTAATGACGAATTAGTAGACCATGTTATGTGTATCGTCGAATAATCTACCTGGTGGTTCACTAAAACCGGACAGAATGTTTTTCGCTATAACTTTTAAACTTTTAAACCGATTTTATTAGAACAAACTACACTCTGTAAAGAATTCATCAAGTTATTGAGTAAATATATTTTTTTATCCACAATACTAAAATCCAAGATAGCAGGCAAAATCAAACTTGACGCTTCAAAGAGACTCGTTTATTCCGTAAATTTTTTAGAATTTTCTTAAACAAAAAGCTCTGTTTCCGCCACGCACAATGATCCATGAATCATTAAAATCAGTTTTCTAGCTCCTAATCAATAAATGTTTATTTCAACCATAGTTTTACAAATTATACTATTTCTTTTCCATTCTGTCTGCATTCATTTCCTCATAAAATAATTTGTAATGAACCGAACCGATTTTCTTGTAATAAAAAGAATCATAGTAAAAATAAATCGATTGTTTTTTAAAGACTATTATCAAAATTAATGATTTCGAGAAACTTTTCACTTTTTTAAAATTAAAAAAAAAAAGATTGTGATTACTGAAAAAAAAGTCGTTCCCGAAATAATCATTTTTGTTTCAACCATTGTTTTACAGATTATACGATTTCCCTACCAAGTCTACCTTCATTCTGTCATAATTTGATTATTACTGATATCATAGTACACATCGATTGCTCTAGCTCTCCTCCTTTTTTTCGCATTCGCATCGAGGGTTAGAAGTTCCTCGTAACATAAGAAATGGCAAACCTTCATAGATTCTTAACATGATGCTTTAAAATCGTTTCAGTAATGCTGAATTTATAAGAGAATTATTGCAGACATAATTAGGACGAAGTTCGTATAGTCTGCAAAACAATATTTGGTAAGACAATGGTCCAAGCAAAATATTATTTCGTGAACCGCCAAATTGATTTTAATGATTGTGTGAGTGGCAGATTTAATGATTTTCTGATATACTTAAAAAAATTCGAGTTTCTCGAAGTATAAGAATAAACGAGTCGTTTTGTGGGTCCAGTTTGATTCTATATGCCATGTTGGATTTTAAAATGGTGGTCAACTTTGTCCATGATCTTTAAAGAGCAATTGATTTTTGTCATGATGCTTTTTATTTTATTAAAATCGGTTCGATCGGTTCAGTAATATTTTGACATGGTAAACAAATAAGACAGGCAGTACAAAAAATCACCTTTTGGGAACCACTAAATCAACTTTATTGATTCGTACGTTGTTCTGTGTGGCATAAATAGAGCTTTTTTACAAATTCAAAAAATATTAACAATTTCCAGAACATAAAAATAAACGAGCAACTTTAAACGGTGTGATCTTGGATTTCAAGATAGCAGTATCCTGATTAATTCTCTGCAAAGCACAGTTTGTTTCATTGGAATCAGTGGTATAGTTCGAAAGTTATGACAAAAAACACATTGTTCGGTTTGGTGTAGTTTATCGTGCTTGCAACCTAAAGTACCAAAAAGTTTCATATGTAAAAAATCTAGAAAGAAACCATGCACTAAAACTAAAAAAAAAGAAAGTTTAGAGAACAGGAAGAAAAATGACTACACATAGCCCATTCATATTAGGAATTCACCTGAAAAAAATAGGTGCAAGCTGAATTTTTGTATAATTATTCCTTAGCATTCCCTTGCCGTGTACTTTACGTTTCCAGTTTTTTAGAGTTACTGCGATATATATTTTAAAAAGAGTTGGAGAGATACAACATCCCCACACGGCATGGGAATACAACTTAACGACCGATTTACCATATACACACTACAGTTTGCTGACGACCAAGTAATTGTAGCTGATGATATAGAAGACATGGAGTATATGATGAGAAAGTTAACGGAAGAATACCAAAAGTGGGGGTTAACAGTGAACGTGGACAAGACACAGTACTTATGTATTGGAAACGAATCAAGTGAGTTGAGAACTAGACAATGGACAAACAATTTCTCCATGCAATGAGCATGTATACTTGGGTGTCACATTTGATAAGACAGGAACAGACTGAAGAACTAGAAAAAAGAATAGTAAAAGCAAAAAAGGTAATTGGTTGTCTTAACAGTATTTTATGGAGCAGAGAGATAAAAAAGAATGTAAAATTTAACATATATGAAAGAATGGAGAAAAGCACGCTGCTGTATGGAATAGAGACTTGTCGCGTAACAGAAAAATACAAAGCAAAAATGGAAAGTGTCGAAATGGATGCAATAAGAAGATTAATGAGAATATCTAGAACAGATCATATAAGAAATGAGATCATAAAAGAAAGAATGGGAATCGAGGAAAGCAACTGATATGGTACGGCCATGTACAACGGATGAACGACGAAAGATTACTAAAGCAGGTCCTAGAATGGCAACTAATAGGACGCAGAAAAAGACGGCGTCCTAAACTGGAATGGCAACAGTCAATCCAAAGATCAATGAGTCAAAAAAACCTGACGGAAGATGATTGTCAGGATCAAAGGAGGTGGAGCATAGGCGTCGGACAACGTAGAAAAACGTTCTAAACCGACATAGTAGTAGTATTCCTTAGCATCTGGGACACATCCCTACATATTCTCTGCCAAAATCCTCCCGAGCTTCGCTAGGAGCCCTAAATGTTCTCAAAGTCAGTTTTTGGTGATTTTCTCGAAAACGAATAACTTTTTCAAAAAAAGTCAGGAATGAAAAAATACGTAAAATCATTCGGTCTATACAATAGAGTTAAGAAAAAACCTAACATTTAAAAAAATATATTAATTTTTTTTTTAATATTTCATTTTTTTCTCTCTCTGTAGGTAACTTGTTTTGAAATGTTAATACTTTATAATATTAAGCTTGATCCTTACTTGTATTAAACACTATTTACTAAAATTTAGTTTTGGTTTTTTTAAAGTTAAGCAAAGGTTAAGTAAAGGTTAGGAGAGTAGTTATTACTAGCCAGATCACCATTGGGATTTTGGAAATTTAATTTTTATACAGTGAGGAACTGTGCGACACAAAAAAGCTTAATATTAAAAATATTTAACTTCTGTTTAGAAACAGTGTTAAAATACGAACAAATGCGCATACTTTTATTTTATTTGAAATTCCAGCCTAACAGTTATAAAACTTTAGAAACATAAGGGCAATGATCTCTATCGTAAGGGTGGTTTATTAAGGATTGAAAATAATAAATAACAATGCAATGTTTAGTTTTTTATGTCAAAATTTTTCGCCAAGGCTGTCGAAAACCATGCCATAAACTAAAGCTTTTAGTATACTAATACATTTGTGGAAAAATCATGATACAACGACTATTCGGTAAATCGTTAGATTACATTTATTTTGTTTAAACCCCTTTGTTCCATTAAAGTTTAGTGAAACACTATTTTTGCTATTAATAGCAGTTTGGCTGGAATTTCAAATATAACAAAAGTGTGCACATTTGCGCATATTTTAAAGCTCTTTCTACTCAGAAGTTGTTTTTTAATGTACGCTTTTTTTTCTCATACAGTGATTAACTCTATAAAAATATTTTTTCCATGTCCCATTGATGGTCCGGATATTATTGACCAAGCCTTACTTAAAGTTGTTTAACTTTTAAGAAACAAAAACTAAATTTAAGTACATGGTACAAATTGTGAAAAGCTTTCGTGGCCATCGTCCAATGGTGGGTGTGCTTTCGGGCTGTTCGGCCGTCGTCGTTGGAAATTCGTTCTCGACGTTTCGCCATCTCGAGTGGATGGCATCTTCAGGAGATGTTGTTGTCGCGGGTGCAGGTTATATACGCTATGGTGGGCGGGGCGTATATCAGAGCTGGTCGATGATTGGTCACTTTCCCGTGATTCTGTTTTGTTGTTATAAGCGAGCCGTTTAGTGTTTTTAAGAACCGGTACCCATGTTCTGTTAATTTTAAGAGTTTCTTTAGATCTGTTGAAGTTCTGCTGGTATTTATGAATTTCGATTGCTTCTCTATAGAGTCTTGGATAGTATGAAGAGGAGGAGCAGAGAACTTGTGTGTGTGTGAATTTTATTCGGTAGTCTTCATTGTTTAGTGTGTGGTCTGCAACTGCGGATTTTTCCGTGTGTCCGAGTCGACAGTTGGCTTTGTGTGTCCCAAAGCCAACAGTCAACATCTCCTGAAGATGCCATCCACTCAAGATGGCGAAACGTCGAGAACGAATTTCCAACGACGACGGCCGAACAGCCCGAAAGCACACCCACCATTTAAGTACATGGTGTTTTGTACAAGTGGGGATCAAGCTTAATGTTATAAAGTATTAAAATATTAACTACAGGGTAATAAAAAAAAAATTAAAAAAAACATTTTTTTTAAAATATATTTATAAAATGTTTGGTTAGGTTTTTTCTTAATTTTACATTATAGAACGAATAATTTTGCGTATTTTTTCTCCCTTCACTTTTTTTGAAAAAGTTATCAGGTTTCGAAAAAATCGCAAAATACTGATTTTTAGGACTTTTGGGGCCTTATATCTAGCGAAGCTCAAGGGTGATTTTGGTGAAGAATATGTGGGGATGTGTCCCAGATGCTGCACCTATTTTTTTCCAAATTTCAGGGTTTTTTCACCTAATATGACTGAGCTAACATCTAATTCGTGCAAATGCGCGTGCGTGCAACATCTAATTGCACGTACCTGGGGCGGCCCCTGATGAGGTGGTCCGCCCTGGTGAGGGGGCCCCCCTTGATGTAGGGGTCCACCTTGGTGTGGCGGCCCTCCCTGATGAGGCCCAGACTGGTGAGGAGATCCCGACTGGTGTGACAAGGGCGGACCGCCTTGATGAGGTGGGGGTCCCGATTGATGAGATGGTGGTCCCCCTTGATGAGGCGGTGGTCCACCTGGACCTCCCTGATGCGGCGGGGGTCCTCCTTGATGTTGCGGAGGTCCACCCTGATGCTGCGGAGGGCCACCCTGATGCTGAGGAGGTCCCGAGCTTTGATGTGGCGGTCCTTGATGTGGAGGTCCAGCTTGGTGATGAGGTGCGCCTTGAGGTGGCGGGTTACCTCCTTGATGCTGCCCTGGAGATTGACCTCCTTGATGCGTCGGTGGCCCACCTTGGTGAGGTGGAGGTCCACATTGATGTGGGGGCGGTCCGCCTTGGTGAGAAGGCTGATTTTGAGACGGTGGAGGTTGGTTTGCGGGAGGTGGACCATAGTTTTGCTAAATTATTTTTTGTCAAGGGTTATTTATGTCGTATTATAAATATTTTTTACATGGATATAAATTACTGTTTTGTTTAGTAATAAAGATTAATGTAATCTGAGGGCACGGCAGTGTCTCGCCAAGTTCGCGCGCCGTAACCATCTTTTTTTGAAACGTTTCAGCCGATATTTCACCTACCTAAATCTTTACTTCGGAATGATCTACGAATCTCAAACTTTGCACAGTCGTAGATCTCCATGAAGTTAACAACCCCTCCAAGTTTCATGGAATTCCATAAAGTAGTAAACTAGTTACGAAATTTCAAAAAACGTCGAAATTGCCACTCACTCACTCACTCATGTATAGATCATCAATATTCTACTGTACTTCCAGACATGCTACAAAGCTGAAATTTGGCAGACTGATAGAAATTATGACCAAACCCCTGGAATAAATCAAAAACCCCAAAAATTTAATTTACTCCCCTCCCCTATACATTTAAAGTTATGTAAAAGTAGCATCGTCCATTTCCAGAAATGCTAGAGAGTTGAGCTTTGGCAGACTGATAGGAACTATGATAAAACTATAGGAAAAAATCAAAAAACCTTAAAATTTTAATTTACTCCCCTCCCCTATACATTTAAAGTTATGTAAAAGTAACATTGCCTACTTCCAGACATGCCAGAGAGCTGAGCTTTGAAAGACCGATAGTAAGTTATAGAAAAAAATTAAAACACCCCAAAATTCTAATTTACTTCCTTCCCCTATAAATGTAAAGTTATGTAAAAGTAACACTGCCCACTTTCAGAGACGCTAGAGAGCTGAACTTTTTAAGACTGAAAGACAATATGATAAAACTATATAAAAAAATTTAAAAACATCAACATTTTAATTTACTTCCCTCTCCTATTAATGTAAATTTATATAAAACTAACATTGCCCACTTCCAGAAACGCTAGAGAGCTGAGCATTGGAATGCAGATAGAAATTATGATAAAACCATGGGAAAAAATTTAAAAAGTCCAATTTTCCCATATAAATGTAAAGTTATGTAAAAGTAACATTACCCACTTCCAGAAACCCTAGAGAGCTAAGCATTGGAAGACTGATAGGAACTATGATAAAACTATAGGACAAAATTTTAATTTATTTCCCTCCCCTATACATGTAAAGTTATGTAAAAGTAACATTGTGCACCTTCAGAAACGCTAGAGAGCTGAGCTTTGGAAGGCTGATAGGAACTACGATAAAACCATGGAAAAAAATTAAAAACCTCAAAAATTTAAGTAGGGCATTGCAAAAGTTTTGAACAATATTGCGCATATTTTAGTACTTTAAAAATTAAGTATTATCCAATTCCTTTAAAAAAGAAGTGAAATCATAACAAAAACATTTCATGTAAAAAAAGCCAAGTACGCGAAAATGGCATTCCGTAAAAAGAACTGAGATAAAAGTAAAGCCAAGTTCTCCAATACAAGTTTGGAAATATTTTTCTAAACTTGGCTATTACGGCTGTAAATGACTCTTAAGCACAGTGCTAAATTGGCTGTAATAGCAAAGTTTAAAAAACATTTCCAAACTAGTAAGGACCTTTCATTTTGAAATCTGTGTTGGAGAACTTGGCTTTACTTTTATCTCAGTTCTTTTTACGAAATGCCATTTTCGCGTACTTGGCTTTTTTTACATGAAAAGTTTTTGTTATTTTTAAACTATACTTATTGTAGATTGAGTTGATTATTTCTTAACGTATACAATATAGCAAAAGTTTAATCATGCTGGCCCTACCTTTGTTTTCTACAATCAAGTATAAGGAAGATTTTTTGATAAAGAGCTTGGTTTTTAGGCAAATCGGATGAAACATGTGACAAAAATATTTTTATTTGTTTTTTTTAACTTCCATTTACAGACGTCGCTGGAGAGTTTTTTTTTAATCAAACCCAAATCTGAAAATAATTCTTACCATGTTCTACAGTGTTTACAAGAAAATTTCATTGTCTACAATTAACTATATAGTACATTTTTTGATAAAGGTTCTGGTTTTTAAGAAAATCGGGTAAAACATGCGACAAACATGTAGTTATTTCCATTTTTTAAATTTTTCAATAAACGGACGCCGCTGGAGAGTATGTCATAAGCCTAACCCCACTGACTTACACACTGTTGGAAAGGGAATTTCATTGTCTACAAAAAAGTGTTGAATAATACTTTCCCAATGAGCTTAGTTTCTGAGAAAATTGGATAAAAAGATCCTAAATTGTTACATATCATTAAAAAGGAAATTTTATTGTCTACAAAATTATAAATTGGGTAAACATGTGAGAAACATGTTTCTTTTTTTAATTTTTTTACATTAACTCAAAAAACGGACGTTGTTGGAGAGTTTGTCATTAGGAATTTCATTTTCTACAATTTACGTTATTACATATTTTCCCTAGCTTAGTTTTTGAGAAAATATGAAAAAAAACTAAAAATTTTGGGTTTTGAGGGGTCTGAAGGGTTTTGTGAGGTTTTTCCGCTAAAATTTAAAAAACTAATATAATTTTGTTTTAAGGTTAGATTTTACACATTTTGGAAGCATTTCTGTATCATTGTGGCTTTAGGGCGTCACTTTAGTTAAATTTTCAGAAATTCGAACACTATAAGAGAGGGGGCTAACTATGATCTATTCTCAGCTAGTATCCATTGTCAAAATGCGGTCCTCATATTGTCATGAATTTAAATTACCCTTAACTGTGTCACTGTACGAAACCAGCTTAGAAAAACGAAAAGCGCAAAACATGGTTTTGCAGAGATAAGAAAGTGGTTCTGCCTCCCTACAAAATAGTAAACATTTGGTTGCCGCCTACCACACAGCAGATGATTGATGCGAGAAAAACTACTGAAAAGTGAAGAGTGGGAGTCAATAAAACTCTGTTGCAAATTACAAATTGTTAGAAGACTTTTTTTATGACCTATAAAACAAAAAAGATCCAAAATATTAAAATAAATACTTTAACTTACCAAAATAACAAACTGCAAAATATTCTTCAAATAGAAAAATCTTATGTTTCTTTACTGATAACTAGTTTAGAGGTTTTAATTTAAATTCAACAAAACTTAGAATGTGACTACCGACTTGTCTCCTCAAAGTTTTGGTTTTTATTAACGGTAGGTTGGACCTAAGTAAACCATTATCCCCTCTTTGAAGAGCTTGGAGAAACCAAGTCAGTGGCGTTGCTGATAATCCTAAAGTTTACTTTACATTCTAGCTAATGAGCTAAACAAGAAAACCTTAACAAAAACAGAGATAAAATGACATTTTATAGACAACAATTTCTTATCTCACAGTTTTTCCATATCACTTTGAACGGAAAACCCTCTCTCTACTTGATGTATCCCCACGCTTAACCATTACAACTCCAACTCTTCACTTTTCAGTAGTTTTTCTCGCATCAACCATCTGCTGTCTGGTAGGCGGCAAACAAATGTTTACCATTTTGGAGGGAGCCGAAACCACTTTCTTACCTCTGCAAAACCATGTTTTGCGCTTTTCATTTTTCTAAGCTGGTTTTGTACAGTGGCACAGTTAAGGGTAATTTAAATTCCTGACAATATTTTGTAAACTCAACTATCTCCAGCGCCTGCACTATTAGTATTTAAGGAAGAATTGAAATGTCAAATAATATATAAGGTGTTTCCTATAAAAAAAAATACAACTCTGTACAAATAAGATGATAAGGGCTTAATAGACATTTTAAAACCTTGTAATTTGTGCACGAAATTTTTTTCTATATCTTCCATAGTTTAAGAAAGAATCGACAGTTTCCATACTTATCAGCAACCCTGAATATTATTAAAATTAAAATATTCAAATCAAAAATGATTACCTGTTGTGCTGGATACTGTTGCTGGGGCGGATAATTCTGGGGCGCGCTGCTATTGGGATAGGGCGCACCGTTGGGTGGGGCCCCATATTGTGCCGGTTGACCTTGGGGTGGCGCTCCCCCAGTGGGCGGGTAGGGCGCCGCGTTCGCTTGGGGTGGCGTGCTGTTAGGAGGAGGTGCGGGGTAAGCTAAAAACAGATTTTATTATATATTACTATTAAATATTTATGCAACAAACAAAAACCGCAATACATAACAAAAAATACAGGGTGTTTAATGCTGCCAGTTATTTTTTCTTTATTGTTTTATTTTGAATTTTTTGGAAAACCTAACCTTAGTTTGTTTTGATATTTTTGGGCTTTCTGAAAAAACCTTCAAAAAAAGAAAGTCCTGTTTGGGAAAAATTCCGATCAGGTGATAATTTCTCTCTTTGTTGAAAGTTATTTTCTTTTTGATCACCTGATCATTTTGTTAAAATCATACGCGTTTTTTGCTCACGCTGGGAGTTTGAAGCGCCACCCTGTGTGTGACAGGGGAATGAAGAAATCACTTCCGCCAAAAAACTAAAAGAAGTCACACGTGTTTTCGGGTTGAAGACCGAAATTCCAGTCGCAAGAAATTTTGGGACTGCTGCAGAATTACAGAAGGTAAGCTTCTAGCGTGTTGCCGATTTTCTCCTTTGTTTTTTAGTTTAATAGACTCTGTTTTCCCAGGCGGGGCGAATTTAATTTTGGGGTTATTTTTTTGGGATATCTCTAGTTTTTCTCCCCTTCAGGGCTCAGATCTCTACAGGGTATAAACAGTAAACAAATGTTCTGACCAACGTGATGAGACTATCATCAAAATCGGAAACACCAAGGAAATAATTATGCTTGGCAATTTCAATAGGTAAGGGTAGACCTCGTCAAATCTCTATCAGGAAATGAATCGACCCCTGCCCTCCGTAGATTCAGGTACTCTCCGACCCAGAGAGTTAGCACCTGTCTATACCTTTATAAACTTAGCATTACCACTTAAGAATTGGATATTCGCAATATATGCATTAATTGTCGTAAATTTGTCGTGAAAGAAAAAAATTTGTCGCGCCACCCGTTTTCCTGAAAAGGGTATGTAATGCTAAGTTGAGTCTCAACTTAGCACTACCACCCCAGAAAAAATTAAAATTTTCAAAAACTAATAAATGCATTAATTGTCGTGAATTTGTCGTAAATTTGTCGTAAAAGAAAAACAATTGACGCGTCATCCGTTTTCCCGAAAACGGGCAGTGAGCAATTTTGAGATTTCCCAGCTAAATCTTAGTGATATTTAAGCTTTTTCGCAATACGAAGATGTAGTATATTTAACCTTGTCGCGCAATTGTAAATTTTTGGTGAAACAATCAATATATTACGTTCCGCTTTTACTTTTCAATATAACCTTTTGAAGTGATTGTGTAAATATTTATTGATCGCCAGGATTTTGCGTTGTTTTAGAAATTATGAAAAAAAGTGAACTTCTCAAGAAACATTTATATGCATTAATTGTCTTAAATTTGTCGTGAAAGAAAAAAAATTGTCGCGTCACCCGTTTTCCTGAAAAGGGTATTTAATGCTAAGTTGAGTCTCAACTTAGCACTACCACCCCAGAAAAAATTAAAATTTTCAAAAACTAATAAATGCATTAATTGTCGTGAATTTGTCGTAAATTTGTCGTGAAAGAAAAAAATTGGTCGCGACACCCGTTTTCCTGAAAACGGTATGTAATGCTAAGTTGAGTCTCAACTTATATCCTAAATATCCTATGGTCCCTTTCCCAGGGTTACGGGAAAAGACCACATCGATATGAAAGGCGGAGAGAATGGACCTCGGTACGGTGATCATAGCGTAGGTGGCAACCCTTTCTTTTAGGGATAGTATAAAAGACAGCTGGTGCCTTACAGTATGGCGTTGGCTCGACAAAGGCTAGAGGAGAAAAACCTTGATTAAAAATCCTGGCCCTCCAAGTAGGGGGTTAAGGCATTAGACTGGTTCTCTAATACGAAGAGATACGAATACGAATAGACAAGACGAAAAAAGCAAATACAAAGGACTATGAATATAGCTACATGGAACCTATTAAGAGTGAATCAAAAGTTGGACATTATTGCAACCAAAGTACAGAATTGTAAGATGGATATTATTGCACTCACAGAGACAAAAAAGAAAGGAATAGGTTCGAATAATGTCGGAAATTTCGTCCATATATTCACTGGAGTCCCAAAAGAAAGGAAAGCAGCCAGAGGGGTATCCTTATTAATAAAGAAAAACCTAATAAATAAGATTACGGACTACGATTGCATTAGTGAAAACATACTTCGAGTGAACATGAAGATGCTTGGACATAATATAAGCATAATAGCAGCCTACGCACCATCAGATGACGAAAGAGTAGCTACAAAACAAATGTTTTTTGACCAACTTGATGAGACTATCACCAAAATCGGAAACACCAAGGAAATAATTACTTGGCGATTTTAATAGTCGAACTGGTAGACAAACCAATAGCAAAGTGTCAGCACCATTTGAAGAGCAAGTAACAAATAATAATGGCTTGAGACTGATGCAATTGTGTGAAATTCACAACCTAAAAATAAATAATGTTTTTTTTAACATAAGGATATTTATCGATATACCTGGATTCAGCCATCAAGAAATCTTAAGTCACTCATTTATTATGCTATAGGTGGACAACACTCGGAATTAAAGTGGTATGATGTGCGACCACCATCTGGTAAAAGCAAAAATATTATTCCCTTTAAGAAACACAAATAGAGATGAAAGTATTGGAGAAAATGAAAACCTAGAATGCATTGAAAAAATCCAAAAATACAACATTGGAAGTCTAAAAATCGAAAGTACGCAATTAAATGTTTGAGTGCAAATGGCACGATTTAAATACACACGTAGCAGGTAGGCAAAGTTCTGAAGTATGGAAATTAATTTCTACGGTAAAAGAACAAACAACAAAAGAAAAAGTAAACACTCAGATCATCAAACCAGAACAATGGACAGAACACTACAAGGAACTGCTGCAGGAAACGAGAACCGAATATCTAGAAACCTCTCCGAGTAGACATTTCGAACCGAACTAATCGTCGAAAAATTCATATTTGACAAACTTTACAGTTTATCGAAAAAAGCACCGAGTTGCATTATTGTGGCGTCATACAGATACGAAAAAACCACTGAGTGAGTTGAGATTCCAAAAAACGTCATTTAGCGATTTTTAGTATAGGCAAACCCATAAGACCAAAATGGCAAAACTTTGAAAATTCATATTTTACAAACTATACAGTTTATCAAAAAAAGCACCGAGTTGCATTATTGTGGCGTCATACAGATACGAAAAAACCACTGAGTGAGTTGAGATTCCAAAAAACGTCATTTAGCGATTTTTAGTATAGGGAAACCCATAAGACAAAAATGGCAAAACCTTGAAAATTCATATTTTACAAACTATACAGTTTATCAAAAAAAGCACCGAGTTGCAGTATTGTGGCGTCATACAGATACGAAAAAACTACTGAGTGAGTTGAGATTCCAAAAAACGTCATTTAGCGATTTTTAGTATAGGCAAACCCATAAGACCAAAATGGCAAAACTTTGAAAATTCATATTTTACAAACTATACAGTTTATCAAAAAAAGCACCGAGTTGCATTATTGTGGCGTCATACAGATACGAAAAAACCACTGAGTGAGTTGAGATTCCAAAAAACGTCATTTAGCGATTTTTAGTATAGGCAAACCCATAAGACCAAAATGGCAAAACTTTGAAAACTCATATTTTATAAACTATACAGTTTATCAAAAAAGCACCGAGTTGCAGTACTGTGGCATCATACAGATACGAAAAAACCACTGAGTGAGTTGAGATTCCAAAACACGTCATTTAGCGATTTTTAGTATAGGGAAACCCATAAGACCAAAATGGCAAAACTTTGAAAATTCATATAATACAAACTATACAGTTTATCAAAAAAAGCACAGAGTTGCAGTATTGTGGCGTCATAGAGATACGAAAAAACCACTGAGTGAGTTGAGATTCCAAAAAAACGTCATTTAGCGATTTTTAGTATAGGGAAACCCATAAGACCAAAACGGCAAAACTTTGAAAATTCATATTTTACAAACTATACAGTTTATCAAAAAAAGCACCGAGTTGCAGTATTGTGGCGTCATACAGATACGAAAAAACTATTGAGTGAGTTGAGATTCAAAAACGTCATTTAGCGATTTTTACTATAGGGAAACCCATAAGACCAAAATGGCAAAACTTTGAAAATTCATATTTTACAAACTATACAGTTTATTAAAAAAAGCACTGAGTTGTAGTATTCTGGCATCATACAGATACGAAAAAACCACTGAGTGAGTTGAAATTCCCAAAAAACGTCATTTAGCGATTTTTAGTATAGACACAAGACCAAAATGGCAAAACTTTGAAAATTCATACTTTACAAACTATACAGTTTATCAAAAAAAGCACCGAGTTGCAGTATTGTGGCGTCATACAGATACGAAAAAACCACTGAGTGAGTTGAGATTTCAAAAAACGTCATTTATCGATTTTTAGTATAGGGAAACCCATAAGACCAAAATGGCAAAACTTTGAAAATTCATATTTTACAAACTATACAGTTTATCAAAAAAAGCACCGAGTTGCATTATTGTGGCGTCATACAGATACGAAAAAACCACTGAGTGAGTTGAGATTCCAAAAAACGTCATTTAGCGATTTTTAGTATAGGGAAACCCATAAGACAAAAATGGCAAAACCTTGAAAATTCATATTTTACAAACTATACAGTTTATCAAAAAAAGCACCGAGTTGCAGTATTGTGGCGTCATACAGATACGAAAAAACTACTGAGTGAGTTGAGATTCCAAAAAACGTCATTTAGCGATTTTTAGTATAGGCAAACCCATAAGACCAAAATGGCAAAACTTTGAAAATTCATATTTTACAAACTATACAGTTTATCAAAAAAAGCACCGAGTTGCATTATTGTGGCGTCATACAGATACGAAAAAACCACTGAGTGAGTTGAGATTCCAAAAAACGTCATTTAGCGATTTTTAGTATAGGGAATAAGACAAAAATGGCAAAACCTTGAAAATTCATATTTTACAAACTATACAGTTTATCAAAAAAAGCACCGAGTTGCAGTATTGTGGCGTCATACAGATACGAAAAAACTACTGAGTGAGTTGAGATTCCAAAAAACGTCATTTAGCGATTTTTAGTATAGGCAAACCCATAAGACCAAAATGGCAAAACTTTGAAAATTCATATTTTACAAACTATACAGTTTATCAAAAAAAGCACCGAGTTGCATTATTGTGGCGTCATACAGATACGAAAAAACCACTGAGTGAGTTGAGATTCCAAAAAACGTCATTTAGCGATTTTTAGTATAGGGAAACCCATAAGACAAAAATGGCAAAACCTTGAAAATTCATATTTTACAAACTATACAGTTTATCAAAAAAAGCACCGAGTTGCAGTATTGTGGCGTCATACAGATACGAAAAAACTACTGAGTGAGTTGAGATTCCAAAAAACGTCATTTAGCGATTTTTAGTATAGGCAAACCCATAAGACCAAAATGGCAAAACTTTGAAAATTCATATTTTACAAACTATACAGTTTATCAAAAAAAGCACCGAGTTGCATTATTGTGGCGTCATACAGATACGAAAAAACCACTGAGTGAGTTGAGATTCCAAAAAACGTCATTTAGCGATTTTTAGTATAGGCAAACCCATAAGACCAAAATGGCAAAACTTTGAAAACTCATATTTTATAAACTATACAGTTTATCAAAAAAAGCACCGAGTTGCAGTACTGTGGCATCATACAGATACGAAAAAACCACTGAGTGAGTTGAGATTCCAAAACACGTCATTTAGCGATTTTTAGTATAGGGAAACCCATAAGACCAAAATGGCAAAACTTTGAAAATTCATATAATACAAACTATACAGTTTATCAAAAAAAGCACCGAGTTGCAGTATTGTGGCGTCATAGAGATACGAAAAAACCACTGAGTGAGTTGAGATTCCAAAAAACGTCATTTAGCGATTTTTAGTATAGGGAAACCCATAAGACCAAAACGGCAAAACTTTGAAAATTCATATTTTACAAACTATACAGCTTATCAAAAAAAGCACCGAGTTGCAGTATTGTGGCGTCATACAGATACGAAAAAACCATTGAGTGAGTTGAGATTCCAAAAAACGTCATTTAGCGATTTTTACTATAGGGAAACCCATAAGACAAAAATGGCAAAACTTTGAAAATTCATACTTTACAAACTATACAGTTTATCAAAAAAAGCACCGAGTTGCAGTATTGTGGCGTCATACAGATACGAAAAAAGTGAGTTGAGATTTCAAAAAACGTCATTTATCGATTTTTAGTATAGGGAAACCCATAAGACCAAAATGGCAAAACTTTGAAAATTCATATTTTACAAACTATACAGTTTATCAAAAAAAGCACCGAGTTGCAGTATTGTGGCGTCATACAGATACGAAAAAACCACTGAGTGAGTTGAGATTTCAAAAAACGTCATTTATCGATTTTTAGTATAGGGAAACCCATAAGACCAAAATGGCAAAACTTTGAAAATTCATCCTTTACAAACTATACAGTTTATCAAAAAAAGCACCGAGTTGCAGTATTGTGGCGTCATACAGATACGAAAAAACCACTGAGTGAGTTGAGATTTCAAAAAACGTCATTTATCGATTTTTAGTATAGGGAAACCCATAAGACCAAAATGGCAAAACTTTGAAAATTCATCCTTTAGAAACTATACAGTTTATCAAAAAAAGCACCGAGTTGCAGTATTGTGGCGTCATACAGATACGAAAAAAACCACTGAGTGAGTTGAGATTTCAAAAAACGTCATTTATCGATTTTTAGTATAGGGAAACCCATAAGACCAAAATGGCAAAACTTTGAAAATTCATATTTTACAAACTATACAGTTTATCAAAAAAAGCACCGAGTTGCAGTATTGTGGCGTCATACAGATACGAAAAAACCACTGAGTGAGTTGAGATTTCAAAAAACGTCATTTATCGATTTTTAGTATAGGGAAACCCATAAGACCAAAATGGCAAAACTTTGAAAATTCATATTTTACAAACTATACAGTTTATCAAAAAAAGCACCGAGTTGCAGTATTGTGGCGTCATAGAGATACGAAAAAACCACTGAGTGAGTTGAGATTCCAAAAAACGTCATTTAGCGATTTTTAGTATAGGGAAACCCATAAGACCAAAACGGCAAAACTTTGAAAATTCATATTTTACAAACTATACAGCTTATCAAAAAAAGCACCGAGTTGCAGTATTGTGGCGTCATACAGATACGAAAAAACCATTGAGTGAGTTGAGATTCCAAAAAACGTCATTTAGCGATTTTTACTATAGGGAAACCCATAAGACAAAAATGGCAAAACTTTGAAAATTCATACTTTACAAACTATACAGTTTATCAAAAAAAGCACCGAGTTGCAGTATTGTGGCGTCATACAGATACGAAAAAAGTGAGTTGAGATTTCAAAAAACGTCATTTATCGATTTTTAGTATAGGGAAACCCATAAGACCAAAATGGCAAAACTTTGAAAATTCATATTTTACAAACTATACAGTTTATCAAAAAAAGCACCGAGTTGCAGTATTGTGGCGTCATACAGATACGAAAAAACCACTGAGTGAGTTGAGATTTCAAAAAACGTCATTTATCGATTTTTAGTATAGGGAAACCCATAAGACCAAAATGGCAAAACTTTGAAAATTCATCCTTTACAAACTATACAGTTTATCAAAAAAAGCACCGAGTTGCAGTATTGTGGCGTCATACAGATACGAAAAAACCACTGAGTGAGTTGAGATTTCAAAAAACGTCATTTATCGATTTTTAGTATAGGGAAACCCATAAGACCAAAATGGCAAAACTTTGAAAATTCATCCTTTAGAAACTATACAGTTTATCAAAAAAAGCACCGAGTTGCAGTATTGTGGCGTCATACAGATACGAAAAAAACCACTGAGTGAGTTGAGATTTCAAAAAACGTCATTTATCGATTTTTAGTATAGGGAAACCCATAAGACCAAAATGGCAAAACTTTGAAAATTCATATTTTACAAACTATACAGTTTATCAAAAAAAGCACCGAGTTGCAGTATTGTGGCGTCATACAGATACGAAAAAACCACTGAGTGAGTTGAGATTTCAAAAAACGTCATTTATCGATTTTTAGTATAGGGAAACCCATAAGACCAAAATGGCAAAACTTTGAAAATTCATATTTTACAAACTATACAGTTTATCAAAAAAAGCACCGAGTTGCAGTATTGTGGCGTCATACAGATACGAAAAAACCACTGAGTGAGTTGAGATTCCAAAAAACGTCATTTAGCGATTTTTAGTATAGGGAAACCCATAAGACCAAAATGGCAAAACTTTGAAAATTCATATAATACAAACTATACAGTTTATCAAAAAAAGCACAGAGTTGCAGTATTGTGGCGTCATAGAGATACGAAAAAACCACTGAGTGAGTTGAGATTCCAAAAAAACGTCATTTAGCGATTTTTAGTATAGGGAAACCCATAAGACCAAAACGGCAAAACTTTGAAAATTCATATTTTACAAACTATACAGTTTATCAAAAAAAGCACCGAGTTGCAGTATTGTGGCGTCATACAGATACGAAAAAACTATTGAGTGAGTTGAGATTCAAAAACGTCATTTAGCGATTTTTACTATAGGGAAACCCATAAGACCAAAATGGCAAAACTTTGAAAATTCATATTTTACAAACTATACAGTTTATTAAAAAAAGCACTGAGTTGTAGTATTCTGGCATCATACAGATACGAAAAAACCACTGAGTGAGTTGAAATTCCCAAAAAACGTCATTTAGCGATTTTTAGTATAGACACAAGACCAAAATGGCAAAACTTTGAAAATTCATACTTTACAAACTATACAGTTTATCAAAAAAAGCACCGAGTTGCAGTATTGTGGCGTCATACAGATACGAAAAAACCACTGAGTGAGTTGAGATTTCAAAAAACGTCATTTATCGATTTTTAGTATAGGGAAACCCATAAGACCAAAATGGCAAAACTTTGAAAATTCATATTTTACAAACTATACAGTTTATCAAAAAAAGCACCGAGTTGCATTATTGTGGCGTCATACAGATACGAAAAAACCACTGAGTGAGTTGAGATTCCAAAAAACGTCATTTAGCGATTTTTAGTATAGGGAAACCCATAAGACAAAAATGGCAAAACCTTGAAAATTCATATTTTACAAACTATACAGTTTATCAAAAAAAGCACCGAGTTGCAGTATTGTGGCGTCATACAGATACGAAAAAACTACTGAGTGAGTTGAGATTCCAAAAAACGTCATTTAGCGATTTTTAGTATAGGCAAACCCATAAGACCAAAATGGCAAAACTTTGAAAATTCATATTTTACAAACTATACAGTTTATCAAAAAAAGCACCGAGTTGCATTATTGTGGCGTCATACAGATACGAAAAAACCACTGAGTGAGTTGAGATTCCAAAAAACGTCATTTAGCGATTTTTAGTATAGGGAATAAGACAAAAATGGCAAAACCTTGAAAATTCATATTTTACAAACTATACAGTTTATCAAAAAAAGCACCGAGTTGCAGTATTGTGGCGTCATACAGATACGAAAAAACTACTGAGTGAGTTGAGATTCCAAAAAACGTCATTTAGCGATTTTTAGTATAGGCAAACCCATAAGACCAAAATGGCAAAACTTTGAAAATTCATATTTTACAAACTATACAGTTTATCAAAAAAAGCACCGAGTTGCATTATTGTGGCGTCATACAGATACGAAAAAACCACTGAGTGAGTTGAGATTCCAAAAAACGTCATTTAGCGATTTTTAGTATAGGGAAACCCATAAGACAAAAATGGCAAAACCTTGAAAATTCATATTTTACAAACTATACAGTTTATCAAAAAAAGCACCGAGTTGCAGTATTGTGGCGTCATACAGATACGAAAAAACTACTGAGTGAGTTGAGATTCCAAAAAACGTCATTTAGCGATTTTTAGTATAGGCAAACCCATAAGACCAAAATGGCAAAACTTTGAAAATTCATATTTTACAAACTATACAGTTTATCAAAAAAAGCACCGAGTTGCATTATTGTGGCGTCATACAGATACGAAAAAACCACTGAGTGAGTTGAGATTCCAAAAAACGTCATTTAGCGATTTTTAGTATAGGCAAACCCATAAGACCAAAATGGCAAAACTTTGAAAACTCATATTTTATAAACTATACAGTTTATCAAAAAAAGCACCGAGTTGCAGTACTGTGGCATCATACAGATACGAAAAAACCACTGAGTGAGTTGAGATTCCAAAACACGTCATTTAGCGATTTTTAGTATAGGGAAACCCATAAGACCAAAATGGCAAAACTTTGAAAATTCATATAATACAAACTATACAGTTTATCAAAAAAAGCACCGAGTTGCAGTATTGTGGCGTCATAGAGATACGAAAAAACCACTGAGTGAGTTGAGATTCCAAAAAACGTCATTTAGCGATTTTTAGTATAGGGAAACCCATAAGACCAAAACGGCAAAACTTTGAAAATTCATATTTTACAAACTATACAGCTTATCAAAAAAAGCACCGAGTTGCAGTATTGTGGCGTCATACAGATACGAAAAAACCATTGAGTGAGTTGAGATTCCAAAAAACGTCATTTAGCGATTTTTACTATAGGGAAACCCATAAGACAAAAATGGCAAAACTTTGAAAATTCATACTTTACAAACTATACAGTTTATCAAAAAAAGCACCGAGTTGCAGTATTGTGGCGTCATACAGATACGAAAAAAGTGAGTTGAGATTTCAAAAAACGTCATTTATCGATTTTTAGTATAGGGAAACCCATAAGACCAAAATGGCAAAACTTTGAAAATTCATATTTTACAAACTATACAGTTTATCAAAAAAAGCACCGAGTTGCAGTATTGTGGCGTCATACAGATACGAAAAAACCACTGAGTGAGTTGAGATTTCAAAAAACGTCATTTATCGATTTTTAGTATAGGGAAACCCATAAGACCAAAATGGCAAAACTTTGAAAATTCATCCTTTACAAACTATACAGTTTATCAAAAAAAGCACCGAGTTGCAGTATTGTGGCGTCATACAGATACGAAAAAACCACTGAGTGAGTTGAGATTTCAAAAAACGTCATTTATCGATTTTTAGTATAGGGAAACCCATAAGACCAAAATGGCAAAACTTTGAAAATTCATCCTTTAGAAACTATACAGTTTATCAAAAAAAGCACCGAGTTGCAGTATTGTGGCGTCATACAGATACGAAAAAAACCACTGAGTGAGTTGAGATTTCAAAAAACGTCATTTATCGATTTTTAGTATAGGGAAACCCATAAGACCAAAATGGCAAAACTTTGAAAATTCATATTTTACAAACTATACAGTTTATCAAAAAAAGCACCGAGTTGCAGTATTGTGGCGTCATACAGATACGAAAAAACCACTGAGTGAGTTGAGATTCCAAAAAACGTCATTTAGCGATTTTTAGTATAGGGAAACCCATAAGACCAAAATGGCAAAACTTTGAAAATTCATACTTTACAAACTATACAGTTTATCAAAAAAAGCACCGAGTTGCAGTATTGTGGCGTCATACAGATACGAAAAAACCACTGAGTGAGTTGAGATTTCAAAAAACGTCATTTATCGATTTTTAGTATAGGGAAACCCATAAGACCAAAATGGCAAAACTTTGAAAATTCATACTTTACAAACTATACAGTTTATCAAAAAAAGCACCGAGTTGCAGTATTGTGGCGTCATACAGATACGAAAAAACCACTGAGTGAGTTGAGATTTCAAAAAACGTCATTTATCGATTTTTAGTATAGGGAAACCCATAAGACCAAAATGGCAAAACTTTGAAAATTCATATTTTACAAACTATACAGTTTATCAAAAAAAGCACCGAGTTGCAGTATTGTGGCGTCATACAGATACGAAAAAACCACTGAGTGAGTTGAGATTCCAAAAAACGTCATTTAGCGATTTTTAGTATAGGGAAACCCATAAGACCAAAATGGCAAAACTTTGAAAATTCATATTTTACTTTACTGACTTTACTGTCTGCTGAGTAACCAATTGTGAGAGACGATGCGGGTGCCAAAAACATGGATTGCGATGCACATATTTATGTACAAAATGTCATGGTTCAGACGTTGAAAAAATTTCAGAAGATTTTGATATCTCAAATGAACGGCGAGATCTTTGTCCAAATACAGAAACTCAGTTACCTGAGGAGTCAAGTTATATAGAAGAAAATTTTGAAGATAGAGAAGCACAGTGTGACTGAGATTTAGACCACGAATAAGAAGAAGCTGAGATTTTACCAAAAAGACCCAAGACTAAGTATTATTCGGTTATGTAAATAGTATATTATTTCCCGTATATTTTTACACCATATCTAAAACGTTTATTTCACTAGCTGTTTAATGCTGCCAGTTATTTTTTCTTTATTGTTTTATTTTGAATTTTTTGGAAAACCTAACCTTAAAGTTTGTTTTGATATTTTTGGACTTTCTGCAAAAACCTTCAAAAAAAGAAAGTCCTGTTTGGGAAAAATTCCGATCAGGTGATAATTTCTCTCTTTGTTGAAAGTTATTTTCTTTTTGATCACCTGATCATTTTGTTAAAATCATGCGCGTTTTTTTGCTCACGCTGGGAGTTTGAAGCGCCACCCTGTGTGTGACAGGGGAATGAAGAAATCACTTCCGCCAAAAAACTAAAAGAAGTCACACGTGTTTTCGGGTTGAAGACCGAAATTCCAGTCGCAAGGAGGGGCGGTGCCGCCAGTGAAATTTTGGGACTGCTGCAGAATTACAGAAGGTAAGCTTCTAGCGTGTTGCCGATTTTTTCCTTTGTTTTTTAGTTTAATAGACTCTGTTTTCCCAGGCTGGGCGAATTTAATTTTGGGGTTATTTTTTTGGGATATCTCTAGTTTTTCTCCCCTTCAGGGTCAGATCTCTACTAGCTATCAAAATATAATAAATACAAAAGTTTCATAATTTTTTATGTGGTTTAAAAATTTTAGGGTCGGAATGTAAAAATAAATTCTAAATGTCAAAATTTGACAGGTCGGTGGTTTTTTAAACTGAACACCCTATACACTAGATACGATGAATTTCTGAAGTAGAAATATCATAAAAAAGTGTTTTTGAGCGAAAAAAACAAATCTCTTAGAAACTTCTTAATTTTTTTGTTTGCAAAATATTGTAGATATTTAGCACCCGAAGAGCTCTACTCTCATCTAGTTTTGTTAAACTGACATTATTTTTGCAAAAATAAAAAGTTAAAAACAAAAAATACGGTTTTTTTCATTTTTCTCGAACATTTTGAGGTTATGTAAGAAATTACATTAACAAAAGTTTTAGATATTTTTATGACCTGTGACTGTTTGTAGTTTACTTTTTCTACGACGTCAACTTTTACCGCAAATCGCAATAATACGATTTCTTGCCACTTTTTACCCCCAAAACTAACCCGCAACGCCCCTGCTCACGCATTTATTTTTTTTAACTTTGTTTTTCGCCGTTCTACAATCTTTAATGCTTCAGGTCCTGTTAATAATTTTTTTCTCTCAAAGTGCAATTTGATTGGCCTAAAATGACAATCTCCTTGAAGTATGAAGTTCACAAAATACCACCAGGTGACCACCGATAATTAGAACTAGAGAGAGAAAGGTTACACTACTTGTATGTTCTCACTCTAAAAAAACTCTTAAAATTTTTGCCTCAGTGTCGCGTATACGTAATGTATAGCCGATTAGTTCACTATATCGCGAGTCTGTATTATTAAATTCATTATAGACATTATTTGGAGAGGTCATTGACCAAATATACTTTAACTTACCTCCTTGCTGATAGTTATTATGCTGAGTATTTGAAGGAGGCGGCCCATATCCGCCTTGGGTATTTGGTGGATAACCAGGTGCCTGATTGGGGGGTGGATACTGACCCTGTGGAGGGTAGCCTCCTTGACCTTGAGGAGGATATTGATTCGGATATTGTCCCTGAGCAGGGTAGCCTCGTTGTGGTGGGTAAGGATGTGGAGCTGTAAAAAAATCACACTTGTAGAAAAAAATACATTGACTGCATTTTGGTAGATTTGTAGAGAACAATAGACTATCCTACAAACAACTTATTTTGCTAATTAAAATTTACCTGGTCCAGGACCAGGTGGTGCCCCAGGCCTCTGCTGTCCAGGGGGGCCTTGTGGTGGTCCCTGCGGGGGCGGACCCTGTCTATAGCCAGCTGGAGGGGGTTGTTGTTGCTGGTGTGGGGGATAGTTGTTCATGTGCTGTTGTTGATCAGGTGGGGGCTGCTGTTGAGGGGCTCCATAGTTGGGTTGAGTGGAAGGGGGTTGTCCTGGAGCTCCCGGTGGGGCGCCAGGAGCTCCCTGGGGACCCCCTGAATTAGGGTTCTGTATCATCTAAAATATGTTTGTTCATTTATTTATGTCTCTTTGTATTCAAATATCTTGATATAGGTATGTGCACAGGTCTTAATAGGTTTGTCTATGTTGCCAAAAACTAACTAAGGCTGGTTTGGAATTTGTGACACCTTAGAGAAATCATTTTGAGTAACCTTGAAATCAAACCTGCTTCTTTCTGGGTTTAAAGCAGTTTTTAAAAAGAGGTTGCCTAAATATCACGGCTTTGCCGGTTAGCCTGACTTGCACGCGTCATAGCGTAAAAAATACTCTGCCAATATATGGGCCCCTAAGCTCACACTAGGTATTATAGTTATAGTGTACGTGTGAGCTAATATAACTAAAAACTGAAATATATTTTATTAAACTCCAGACTAAATTACCTTCTGTTTGATACCACACAAGCCATGTTTTGACTTAAACTCAAATTTTTAAAATCTACCCCCACCCTTAAAAAAAACAAAAACAAAAATGTATTTTGTTAAACTCCGGACTCAATTACCTTTCGTTTGATATCACACACGCCATATTTTCACTTAAACTCTAATTTTTAAAATATACCCCCACCTTTTTTTTTAAATAAATTAAAATGTATTTTGTTTAACTGCAGACTCAATTACCTTTCGTTTGATATGTCACACGCCATATTTTCACATAAACTCTAATTTTTAAAATCTTTAAAATCTACCATGAGCTAAAAAACTACCTTAGTCAAGGGGAACAGCTCGCAGGACATATACGCCAAGTTCGATTCAAATCGGTTAAGTTTCTAAGATTAGCGCTAACTAAAAAAGCCTGTTCTTTTATATGTGTTTTTATATATTTTTATTTTAGCTCACACATATACTATACTATAGTAGTGTGAGCTATGGTGATCCTAATTTTTTCGAGAAAAAAAAGTTGCTCCGATTTCAAAAATTTTTATATATCTTTGCGTTTCAGATGATTTTGAAACTTTTTTGTTGCGCTGTCTGTCTGTATGTCTGTCTGTATGTCTGTAACGACCAACGCGCATAACTCAAAAACCGCTCGGCCGATTTTAATGAAATTTGGTACCTAGGCTGGGTCTTGGGTCGAGATGGTCCCATTTAAAAATAAACAAAATCCACCGAACACAAACCAAATAAAAGGGTGGGGGTAGATTTCAAAAATTAGAGTTTATGTGAAAATATGGCGTGTGTGATATCAAACAAAAGGTAATTGAGTCTGGAGTTAAACAAAATACATTTTAATTTATTTAAAAAAAAGGGTGGGGGTATATTTCAAAAATTCGAGTTTAAGTGAAAATATGGCGAAAGGTAATTGAGTCCGGAGTTTAACAAAATACATTTTAGTTTTTGTTTTTTTTAAGGGTGGGGGTAGATTTTAAAAATTTGAGTTTAAGTCAAAACATGGCTTGTGTGGTATCAAACAAAAGGTAATTTAGTCTGGAGTTGAATAAAATATATTTCAGGTTTTAGTTATATTATGGATCGTTCATACTCGTCTTTTGTCTAGTCTTTTGTCTTGGTTTAGTCATATGTCTTGTCATAAGAAAGTTAAAACCACTGAGTGTTCATACAATGCTTTTGCTTTTGTTTTTGATTAGTCTTTGTCTTAAGAGTTGCCAACTTTCAATCCTTAGGACAACGACTAAGACGAGTGACAGACATCAGCTGATGTTTGTTGTTTTGTTTTACAGGGCGTCCGAAGAGCGCAAGCGCGCGGTCCAAATTTTAAATTTACCGCAATTAATCATGTTTTTAACAGAAAATCTCAACATAACCTCAAAATTTTATTTGCTTTTTTTTCTTTTTCGCTTTTGTTCTTTCGTGTCTGTGTTTCGTGCACAGATTAGGTTAAATAAGATCATTTTGTGTAGAAAATAACTTGAAGAGGGCCTTTTTATTGAAATTGAATTTTTTTTTCAGTAAGTTATGACTAAGACTAATCAAAAACAAAAGACGAGTATGAACAGTCGATTTTGTTTAAGACAGCTAAGACTAATCAAAGGACAAAGACTAATCAAAAACAAAAGACTAAGAAGAGTATGAACAATACTTTAGCTCACACGTAAACTATAACTATAGTACCTAGTGTGAGCTTAGGGGCCCATATATTGGCAGAGTATTATGTATTTATTTTATCGAACCCAAACAAAGTATTTTTACTTTAAAATCTACCTTTTACAATTACAATTGAACAAGTTTCCCAACTTGTTTTTATTTTTGTAAATAATTATATTCTCTAATTTTCACTTAAAATTAGAGAAGCTATCTCTCTTAGTTTTTAAATATTTTTGGGTTACATTTTCTACGCTTACAAGCGTTTCTAGAATATTATTTTGATTTACTTTACGCTATATCTTTCCATATTTTAAATTAAAACTTCGCGCGCTTCTTCCAGCAATGAAGGATTTGAGATAAGCGGCTAAATTCGGCCTAGCAGACGAAAACGCCGATTGTCTGAGCGAACAACTCAACCACGCGCCACGTGCAAGGAAAGTCACCGCACCGCTATTATTTTATATTAAAATTGTGGAAACTATTAATTTTACGCTTTAGTTATTAGATATTAGTGTTTGGAACATTTTGAACTATAGAACAATGGAGAGTCTGGTACTTCGCGTATAATCGGGCTGGCCAGCCAAGTAGCTACAAAAGACATCTAAGGGTAAGTCGTTTCTTGATAATTTTTCATTGCTGCGCTATTTTTAGTATTTAAGTTTTTAGGCTCTTTTTTCCCTGTTGGAGCCCTGTGGAAAGATACAGTCCCTCTTAACTCCCCCACGTTTTTCTCGAGCTATCTCGAGTGGTCCTTCGGTATATTTTATTTTCTACAGAAGGCCTGACCTCACCATTTGGTCCAGGTTCGAGCCTGATAACAGGACCCCGGGAAAAATTAAAGTCTAAATCGCATTTTGTTAAAAATAAAATTTTTAATAAATACGCATGACCTTGATCTTTTCGATGTGCTAGCAGTAAAAATAACAAGTAAAAAAGTACCGAACGCGCATTGTTTTCGCGCATTTCCTACCTCTTTTTGGCTTGGCGTCACCTGCACGTAGGAAAAGTTTCCACCACATCGCTGTAAACGATTAGAGAGGTAAATGAGACTTGTTTACATTTTTTATCGCCTATTTTCTTTTCTTTTAAACGCTTTTAATTTTTAAATATTAAAAATTTCGGAAACTAATCGTTCACCTGTTTTAACGGAGTTTTTTAAAAACATTACAATGAGTACGCAACTTAAGAAGTTAGAAGCACTCCGTAATGTGCAACATAATCGCATTAATACTCTTCATAACTTAGCTAATGCTTGCCTAACGGATGATACAAAAAAACCGGGTTTACAGGTTCGACTTATCGACCTTGATGAAATGAAAGAATCATTTTTTATTTATCAAAATCAAATAATAGAGGCTTATTCGGCAAGTCCGGAGAGACTGGAAGAAGAAAATGAACGCCTTACTGAGTTTGACGACAGCTTCTATGATATTAAAAGAATTCAAAAACAACTATTTGAGGTGAAAATTGAAGCTCCTCAACCTCAAAACTTAACGCAAATTTCAAATTCTTCTGATCCAGACCGCTTTATGGCGTCTTTAATGCCAAGACTGCGCATTGTCGAATTTCATGGCGACATCACTAAGTTTCCAACCTTTCTAGATATGTACAATAGTTCTGTACACAATAATCCTAGTATTCCTACAAACGCTAAATTTAATTTGTTACTGTCCTACCTAAAAGGACCGCCTTTAAACGTAGTTAAACACTTACAAATAACCGACGCTAATTATATAATCGCTTACAATACGCTTCTAAAACGCTATCATAACCCCCCGCTTATCGGCTCAAACTTATTGGCGCTCCGTGTATAATTTTCCCGCTCTCAAAGACGACAATCCAGAAACGCTGCGCACGCTGCTTGATGTTTTTTCAGAAAACATTGAGGCTTTAAAAACTCTAAATTACGACACTGATCAATGGTGTTTTCCGCTCGCTAACATTTTACTAGATAAATTGCCTGAGGTACTACTTTCGCGCTTTGAACTAGCTAATTCTAGGTCTAATGAAATGCCCAAATATCAAGAAATTTATAATTTCCTTGAAAGTCAATGTAATTCGCTTTATTCGCTCCAATCTAAAAATAGATTTAAAAATAATAAACAGTTTTATAAAAATAACGCCTCGCCTTATTATACCAAAACGCTACTTGGTACGGAAAATACTCATTCTAAAGATAGATGCGCTTTTTGTGATTCTAACACACATTCAATATATTTATGTCACGCATTTAAAGGTAAATCTCCCTACGAACGCTATACTTACGCTAAAAATAAGAAACTATGTTTAAATTGTTTAAGCTCAATACATTCAACAAATTCTTGTCAAAGTCTGCGCTCATGTCGCTATTGCCCTGGTAATCAAAGACATCACTCATTAATTCATTTTGAGCGAAGTTATAATTGCGCTGGTTCTCAAAATCAAAATAGATCACATTTTGATGCTAACGTGAATTTCTCACAAAATCTCTCTAATATTTCTCCCAACGCATCTCCAAGTAGCTCACCACGTGGTTACTTCGCCAGTCAGCAAAGTTTTAGATCCCCGGCTACTGGTTGTCCGCTTCAAAATTACTCTACTCAAAATAATAACAATTTTACTTCGACGTCTTCTAATTCACAAGTACCAATCGCAACTCCTTCGGGTTCTAACCCCACGCATTGTGGTTTTATTTCTGCGCAATCGCAAGTTTTATTGTCAACTATCCTCGTAAAAATTCAAGATGTCCGCGGTAACTTTCAAACAGTTCGAGCCGTATTAGACAGCGGTTCGCAAAACACTTTTTGTTCTCAAAAATTAGCGCAACAATTGGGCCTTCCAAGACAACCCTTATGTTCAAATATACAGGGGGTTGGAGGCAACTCTCTTACTTCTGATCTAGGATCGATTTTTATTAAAATTTGTAATTTTCAAAAACCCGATATTTTTGTGTCTACGCAAGCAATTATTTTGCAAAAAGTTTGTACTGATTTACCGTCAGTAAAAATAAATACAGAAAATTGGCATTTTATAAAAAATTTACCCTTAGCAGATCCCACTTTTTACAACCCTTCGCCTGTAAATTTACTAATTGGTATGGATCTATTTCCACTAATTATACAGGGTGAAAAAATCGCTAGCGATGATCCAAATCATCCCTTTGCTATGGGAACTATTTTCGGCTATATTTTGATGGGACAAATAAATCAACCCTTAATTTCTACCCCGCCAATTAATGCTCTTTTTTGTCAAAATGAAAATGACTCGCTTTCGCAATTAATTTCAAAATTTTGGGAAACCGACTGCGTCCCCCAAAAAACTCATTTGAAACCAGAGGATGAAATTTGTGAAAATTATTTTAAACAGAGCGTGTCGCGTAATCAAGAAGGCCGGTATACTGTCTCCCTTCCCTTTCGCACATTTGAGAATCCACCGCAGTTTCCTGCATTAAAACAAGTCGCGCTAAATCGTTTCTTATCTTTAGAAAAAAAACTGCTTCGCGATAAAAACTTGTATTGTGAATATTCTAAATTTATGAATGAATATTTGGAATTGGGTCATATGGACTATGACTCAGAAAAAGAAGACGATTCAGACAGCTATTTTATTCCACATTTCGCTGTTGTTAAAAATGAAGCTATCACTACTAAGACAAGGGTAGTTTTTAATGCGAGTATTACCGACCCTTTTACGCATATTTCGCTTAATCAAGTCTTATTATCGGGTCCCAAACTACAAAAAGATATTATTCAAATATTATTACATTTTCGCCTTAACCCTGTGACGCTCACCTGCGATATTCAAAAAATGTATCGTGGTATAAATATCAACCCTGATCATCAAAAATACCAAAAAATATTTTGGCGGTTTAACCCTAATGAAAAAGTTTCCGTTTTTAAACTACGAACTGTCACTTACGGAGTGAACTGTTCACCATATCTCGCTTTACGCACCCTTCAGCACTTAGCTGAGTCCGAATATGATAACTACCCTCACGCTGCTGAAGTTATACTTAACGATACCTATATTGATGACGTCACTACTTCATGTAAAACGGTTCAAGAGGCGTTAAATTTGCAGCATGAGCTTACGGAGTTATTAGGAAACGCTGGCTTGAAATTACACAAATGGTCTAGCAATCGCTCAGAAGTGATCTCTCATTTAGATCCCTCCTTAGTCAACCCCGCAGTTTTATCTCTCGATTCGGATGACGTCACTAAGGTCTTAGGCCTGTGCTGGCATCCTTCATACGACGAGTTTCGATTTAACATATTACCTAATCAGCAAAGCTGTACTAAAAGGACGCTTCTCTCTTTTTTAGCACGCTGCTATGACCCCCATGGGTATCTTACCCCAGTAACATTCACTTTAAAATATTTGATTCAACAAATTTGGTTACTTGGTATTTCCTGGGACGCCACGCCTACTTTAGAAATAGTTCGTCAGTGGACACTCTATCAATCTGAATTTCAAGTTTTAGAAAAATTTAGTTTACCCCGCCACATTGACATCACCAACGCCGAATCCATCGATCTCTGTGGTTTTTGTGATGCGAGTGAACGAGGGTACGCATGCGTAATATACTTACGTGTCTTACGAAACGCTAAATATCACATATATTTTGTTCTTGCGAAAAGTCGCATCGCTCCACTTAAAAAATTTGTTAGTATTCCGAGAATAGAACTTCTAGCCGCTACTCTTTTATCTGAGGTCTTAAAATACACATATGATATCTTCATAAAAAGGTTCACAATAAATAATATTTACGCTTTTTCGGACGCAATGGTTGTTTTACACTGGATAAAATCCCATCCAAGTAAATGGAAAACTTTTGTCGCAAATCGTGTTAGTCTTATCCAAGATAATATTAATCCAGAATGTTGGTTATATACCCCCACCTTTCTCAATAGTGCCGATGTAGCCAGCCGCGGCTGCTCGCCGAGTGAGCTTTTAAATCATCCCCTATGGTGGGCCGCCCCTAGTTTTTTACAAGAATCTTTCGATAAATGGCCAACAAAAACCCCGCAAGTCAAAATAAATGACAGGTTAGAGACTGAGGAACGAAAAAATGTTGCTCTGATTTCTTGTGACCGAATAACGGAAAATTTTTTAGATTCGCTTTTAAATAATAAATCCGATTTTTACGCTATTCAACTACTTTTAGCCCGCAGTTTGCGATTCATAAATAATTGTAGACTATCCGCAGACGTCAGAAAAAAGACAAATATAGATTATATCGATCTCTTTAACGCTTTAAAATGTTTGGCTAAGCACGAACAACAAAAATACTTTTCTGAAGTAATTCTTAACCTTCAAAACCAGAAAAAATGCATAAAACCCATACAAAAATTGAATCCCTTTTTAGACCAGGATGGTCTTATAAGAGTTGGAGGACGCATTCAACAAGCCATGACTATTTCTTACGGACAAAAACATCCTCTTCTTTTACCCAAGGAAAGTAGACTTTCTTATATTTTTATTGAATATATGCACAAAAGATATTTGCATGTTGGAGTGCAAACAGTCCAATATCTCATTAGTCAAATTTTTTGGATTTTATCTGCCAAACGCTTAATTAAAACGGTTTTATCCAAATGTGTTCGTTGCTTTCGCGTCAAACCGCATTCTTATGAGCAAATCATGGGACAAATTCCGTCCTACCGCTTGATTCCACAAAAGCCTTTTACTTTTAGTGGAGTAGATTTTAGTGGTGCTATACCTATCACTCTCAGTAAACACAAAGGGGTAAAAACACAAAAAGCATATATCTGCCTTTTTATTTGTCTAAATACTAAAGCTTTACATCTCGAGTTAGTGTCAGATCTAACTTCGGACGCTTTTTTAGCTGCGCTACATCGCTTTGTTGCCCGAAGAGGTTACATAAAAACTCTTTTTTCAGACAATGGCACAAATTTCGTTAAATCAAGCAAAGAATTGCTTGATCTTGCAAGAAATGCTTGCACGCAACAAGCTATCGCCTGGAATTTTATCCCTCCATCAGCTCCCCACTTCGGCGGTCTTTGGGAGTCAGGGATAAAATCAGTAAAAACTCACTTAATTCGTACCATTGGCTCGCAAATTCTAAGTTATGAGGAGTTGTACACGGTTCTTTGTCAAATTGAGGCGATTTTAAATTCTCGCCCCTTCACCCCGCAATCTACCGACTGTAACGATCTACAGGTTTTAACACCGGGACATTTTTTAACACATGGACCTTTAGTTTCTGTTCCTGATGAAGATTTTTCAAGTAAACCTGAGAATCGGTTATCGCGATGGAACTTGGTCCAACGAATACAAGCCGATTTTTGGCGTCGTTGGAGCCAAGAATTTTTACATACCCTTCAAGTACGAAATAAATGGTTGGAACCATGCGCAGAGCCAAAAATAGGTACCCTCGTTCTTATCAAAGACGAGTTATCACCGCCCCTTCAATGGCGGGTAGGTCGCATTATTGAAATTTTTAAAGGGCCTGATGGGCACGCTAGGGTGGCAAATGTTCGTACCGCGTCCGGTATCTTTAAACGACCTTTAGTCAAGCTTTGCCCCCTTCCAATTGATTCAGATTCACCTACCGAAAAATGATGCTCATTTTGGTGGGCCGAATGAACAAGTTTCCCAACTTGTTTTTATTTTTGTAAATAATTATATTCTCTAATTTTCACTTAAAATTAGAGAAGCTATCTCTCTTAGTTTTTAAATATTTTTGGGTTACATTTTCTACGCTTACAAGCGTTTCTAGAATATTATTTTGATTTACTTTACGCTATATCTTTCCATATTTTAAATTAAAACTTCGCGCGCTTCTTCCAGCAATGAAGGATTTGAGATAAGCGGCTAAATTCGGCCTAGCAGACGAAAACGCCGATTGTCTGAGCGAACAACTCAACCACGCGCCACGTGCAAGGAAAGTCACCGCACCGCTATTATTTTATATTAAAATTGTGGAAACTATTAATTTTACGCTTTAGTTATTAGATATTAGTGTTTGGAACATTTTGAACTATAGAACAATGGAGAGTCTGGTACTTCGCGTATAATCGGGCTGGCCAGCCAAGTAGCTACAAAAGACATCTAAGGGTAAGTCGTTTCTTGATAATTTTTCATTGCTGCGCTATTTTTAGTATTTAAGTTTTTAGGCTCTTTTTTCCCTGTTGGAGCCCTGTGGAAAGATACAGTCCCTCTTAACTCCCCCACGTTTTTCTCGAGCTATCTCGAGTGGTCCTTCGGTATATTTTATTTTCTACAGAAGGCCTGACCTCACCAACAATAAAATAAATAAAATACTGATAAACTTTTTGCATGTCAAAAAGAAAGAATTTTTGACTTTAACCCAAAAAGTAAAATTACCGTTAACCTACATAGTTAAAAATTAGACTCAAGAATTTTAAATTTTTTGGATTTAATTTTTATTTTATCATTCCATGTTAAATTTGAAAATTTGAAAGCAAATATCTTAAAAACTAATCGATGGATTTTTGACATTTTTACACGGCTGTAAAGATACCTAAGAGAGCTTCAAAACAAGGGATCACTAGACCCACTTTTCCTATTCAAAATATAGGGGTGTATACCCCTCGAAGATGGTGCATGCTACAAAAATTTCAAGATAACCAAAAAGTGTCCCCCTCGCAAACAAAATCGACGTGTCCGAGTGTTTTTACAAATTCGCACGAAAAATACCCAAAAACGCCTCTGTTACCATTTAGTTGGGACACCCTGTATAATAAAAATATAAATACATATATAAAGGAACAGGGCTTTTTTATTTACCGCTAATCTCAGAATTAACCGATTTGAATCAAACTTGGCGTATATGTTCTGCGAGCTATTCTCCTTGATTAAAGTAGTTTTAGCTCACACATATACTATACTATAGTAGTGTGAGCTTTGGTGATCCTAATTTTTTCGAGAAAAAAAAAGTTGCTCCGATTTCAAAAATTTTTATATATCTTTGCGTTTCAGATGATTTTGAAACTTTTAGCTCACACATATACTATACTATAGTAGTGTGAGCTATGGTGATCCTAATTTTTTCGAGAAAAAAAAAGTTACTCCGATTTCAAAAATTTTTATATATCTTTGCGTTTCAGATGATTTTGAAACTTTTTTGTTGCGCCGTCTGTCTGTCTGTATGTCTGTCTGTCTGTCTGTCTGTCTGTCTGTCTGTGTGTCTGTATGTCTGTCTGTAACGACCAACGCGCAAAACTCAAAAACCGCTTGGCCGATTTTAATGAAATTTGGTACCTAGGCTGGGTCTTGGGCCGAGATGGTCCCATTTAAAAATGAACAAAATCCACCGAACACAAACCAAATAAAAGGGTGGGGGTAGATTTCAAAAATTAGAGTTTATGTGAAAATATGGCGTGTGTGATATTAAACGAAAGGTAATTGAGTCTGCAGTTAAACAAAATACATTTTAATTTACTTTTAAAAAAAGGGTGGGGGTATATTTTAAAAATTAGAGTTTAAGTGAAAATATGGCGTGTGTGGTATCAAACGAAAGGTAATTGAGTCCGGACTTTAACAAAATACATTTTAGTTTTTGTTTATTTTGTAAGGGTAGGGGGTAGATTTCAAAAATTTGAGTTTAAGTCAAAACATGGCTTGTGTGGTATCAAACAAAAGGTAATTTAGTGTGGAGTTGAATAAAATATATTTCAGTTTTTAGTTATATTAGCTCACACGTACACTATAACTATAGTACCTAGTGTGAGCTTAGGGGCCCATATATTGGCAGAGTATTTTGTTGCGCCGTCTGTCTGTCTGTCTGTATGTCTGTCTGTCTGTCTGTCTGTATGTCTGTAACGACCAACGCGCATAACTCAAAAACCGCTTGGCCGATTTTAATGAAATTTGGTACCTAGGCTGGGTTTTGGGCCGAGATGGTCCCATTTAAAAATGAACAAAATCCACCGAGCACAAACCAAATAAAAGGGTGGGGGTTGACTTCAAAAATTAGAGTTTATGGAAAAATATGGCGTGTGTGACATCAAACGAAAGGTAATTGAGTCTGGAGTTCAACAAAATACATTTTAATTTATTTAAAAAAAAAGGGTGGGGGTATATTTCAAAAATTAGAGTTTAAGTGAAAAAATGGCGTGTGTGATATCAAACGAAAGGTAATTGAGTCCGGGGTTTAACAAAATACATTTTAGTTTTTGTTTTTTTTAAGGGTGGGGGTAGATTTCAAAAATTTGAGTTTAAGTCAAAACATGGCTTGTGTGGTATCAAACAAAAGGTAATTTAGTCCGGAGTTGAATAAAATATATTTTAGTTTTTATTTATATTAGCTCACACGTACACTATAACTATAGTACCTAGTGTGAGCTTAGGGGCCCATATATTGGCAGAGTATTTTTTAAAGATATGACGCGTGCAAGTCGGGCTAACCGGCAAAGTCGTGATATTTAAACAATATTTTAGCTCACACTACTATACAATAGGGTGAGCTTTGGAGATCCTAATTTTTTGGAGAAAAAAAAGTTGCTCCGATTTCAAAAATTTTTATATATCTTTGCGTTTCAGTTGATTTTGAAACTTTTTTGTCGCGCCGTCTGTCTGTCTGTATGTCTGTCTGTAACGACCAACGCGCATAACTTAAAAACCGCTTGCCCGATTTTAATAAAATTTGGTACCTAGGCTGGGTCTTGGGTCGAGATGGTCCCATTTAAAAATGAACAAAATCCACCTAACACAAGTCAACTAAAAGGGTGGGGGTAAATTTCAAAAATTAGATTTTATGTGAAAATATGGCGTGTGTGATATCAAACGAAAGGTAATTGAGTCTGGAGTTAAGAAAAATACATTTTTGTTTTTGTTTTTTCTTTTAAGGGTGGGAGTTTTAGGTAAAAAAAAGGGTGGGGGTAGATTTAAAAAATTAGAGTTTAAGTGAAAATATTGCGTGTGTGATATCAAACGAAAGGTAATTAAGTCTGGAGTTGAACAAAATACATTTTTTGCCATTTTAGTTTTTTAGTATGATTTCTGTGTTATTTACAAGTAGTTTTGAAGATATGAGGAAAAATTTAAAAATTCGCAATCCCAGAAATTTATTATTAGGGCAGATATTGCAATTCTGTTAAAACTTTTTTTACAGATTACAGAAAGTTGATTCTGTCAATAAAATGACGTTCTCAAATTTTTGGTCACTGGTGTCAAATCAGAGATTCAGAAAAAATACTCTGCCAATCTATGGGCACCTAAGCTCACACTGGATACTATAGTTATAGTGTATCTATGTGAAAGCTAATATAACTAAAAACTGAAGTATAATTTATTGAACTCCAGACTCAATTACCTTTCGTTTGATACCACACAAGCCATGTTTTGACTTAAACTCTAATTTTTCCAATCTACCCCCACCCTTTTTTTAAAAACTAAAATGTATTTTGTTTAACTCCAGACTCAATTACCTTTCGTTTGATATCACAAACGCCATATTTCCACTTAAACACTAATTTTTGAAATTTACCCCCACCCTTTTATTTGGCTTGGGTTTGGTGGATTTTGTTCATTTTTAAATGGGACCATCTCGACCCAAGGCCCAGTCTGGGTACCAAATTTCATTAAAATCGGGCAAGCCGTTTTTGAGTTATGCGCGTTGGTCGTTACAGACATACATACAGACACACAGACAGACATACAGACAGACAGACAGACAGACAGACAGACAGACGGCGCAACAAAAAAGTTTCGAAATCTTCTGAAACGCAAAGATATATAAAAAATTTTGAAATCGGAGCAACTTTTTTTTTCTCGAAAAAATTAGGATCACCATAGCTCACACTACTATAGTATAGTAGTAGTGTGAGCTAAAATATGAACCTGATTTTTAGCTCACACATATACTATACTATAGTAGTGTGAGCTATGGTGATCCTAATTTTTTTTGAGAAAAAAAAAGTTGCTCCGATTTCAAAAAATTTTATATATCTTTGCGTTTCAGATGATGTTGAAACTTTTTTGTTGCGCCGTCTGTCTGTCTGTCTGTCTGTCTGTAACGACCAACGCGCATAACTCAAAAACCGCTTGGCCGATTTTAATGAAATTTGGTACCTAGGCTGGCTCTTGGGTCGAGATCGTCCCATTTAAAAATGAACAAAATCCACCGAACACAAACCAAATAAAAGGGTGGGGATAGATTTCAAAAATTAGAGTTTATGTGAAAATATGGCGTGTGTGATATCAAACGAAAGGTAATTGAGTCTAGAGTTAAACAAAATACATTTTGATTTATTTTAAAAAAAGGGTGGGGGTATATTTCAAAAATTAGAGTTTGTAGCCCATAAGTTGAGGCAGAAGGGACTGTATTGGGAGAGGGTGTAAAGGGTAGGTAGAGTGTAGAGAGAGAGAGAGGATAAAGTGTAATAAAAAACTATGTCGCTCACCGATATTTGCAGAGTAGTCGCTTACAGGGCCCTGTTCTCCAGTTCCATGATTCACAGCTACACAGCTTCCACAGATGATAACGCACAGCTTTAATTTTAAAGGGTTTTTAAGGGTGCCAGAGGGCAAAGAGAATTTAAGGGTAAATTCACACGAGGGACCGCGTGATTGAGTTCGTTTCTTATACGACACTGCGCACTGTCCACTTTTTAGGTTATAGGAAAGAAGGGAAAAATATATTTATGGACCGCGTAGCGGCACCCGCGTTTTTTTTATGAAAGCATGATAAAAATATATCAATAAAAGGCGATAAAAAGAAAAAACTTCCTGCTATATTAACAGAATCAATACAAAAAAAGGAGAATTTGTTTTATTTATTTTAATCCTTTAGAATTGTGAATGTCCCAAAAGAGGGCAGTGCAAGTAAAAAAGTAATATTTTCTAATTACTAAAAATTAATGAATTAATTAAAATAGAGAATTTAGCGGGAGCTAAACATACCGGGCGCCAAAAAGGCACTTATTCTTGCCTTTTTCCATAAAAAAAAAGAACAAAAATAATAATAAAAAATAAAATAAAACAAAATAATTCTATTACCAAAAGTAATGACTAATCTTAATACTAAAAAAAAAGAAAGGGGGTTTATTCAACCGGCAAAGGACACAGCTTGACTACTGGCCTTTGCATAACACCTTGTGCAGTTTTTAAGGTTACAGCCCTAACTACTCCATCTGGACCCGGGTGGCACTTCATGACCCTACCTAAACGCCATTTTAGAGGAGGAGCGAGTTCATTTTTGATAAGCACGAGAGTGCCTAATTCAATGGTTTTACAAGATTTGTTCCATTTTTGACGCTGTTGTAGAGTTTGTAAATATTCGTTGTGCCATCGCCGCCAAATATCTTGGTGTATACGCTGCACAAGTTGCCATCTAGATAACCTAGAAACATTAAGCTCAGTCAGATCTTCATCAGGAGCGGACGAGAGTGGTTCCATGGTCAAAAAATGACCAGGGGTCAGAGCAGACAAATCAGAGGCATCTGAGCTAAGGGGTAAAATAGGGCGAGAGTTAAGCATAGCTTCGACCTGCACTAGCACAGTGTAAAGCTCCTCATAGGTGAGTACCTGAAGGCCTATGACCTTTTGCAAATGAGTTTTGACTGATTTAACCCCAGCCTCCCAAAGTCCTCCAAAGTGAGGGCTCGAAGGCGGGTTAAATGACCACTCAATATTTTGAGCTTCTGAGGCATTTTTCATGTAACCATTTAGCTCCTTTTGAGCTCCCACGAAATTTGAACCACAATCGCTGAAAAGCCTAGAAATTAGACCTCTTCTGCCGACAAATCGTCGAACGCAAGCTATAAAGCAGTCTGAGGTTAAGTCAGACGCAAGCTCAAGATGTAAAGCTTTGGTCGTAAAACAAATAAAGAGGCAAATATATGCCTTTTGAGATTTTATGCCACGTGCTTTGCTAAGCGTAATATTAAAGGGACCTGCATAGTCCACGCCAGCATATTTAAATGCTTTAACTTGGTTTATGCGACTAGCAGGGAGCGTACCCATAAGGGGTGTTTGAGAGGTTGAGGTTGGTTTGACTTTAAAACAAGTCATGCATTTTGCTAGCACACCCGCGATGGCTCGTTTAGGGGAAAGAATCCAGAACTGTTGTGTAATTAAAAATTGAAGAGTTTGCAGTCCTGGATGAAGAAAAATATGATGAAATTCTTCAATAATGAGCTGCGTTAAGCGATGTTTAGTGGGTAAAAGCACAGGATGCTTTCGATCATAAGAGAGACCTGATAGCAGGAGGCGACCGCCTACCCTGAGCAATCCATTCTTGTCCAAGAAAGGGTGTAGCTTTCGAAACAGTTTAGGTAAAAGTTGACCTTTTTTGAGCTTTTCGATTTCTTCGGAAAACTCAACATACTGTACATGCTTGAGAAGGAGTAACAAAGCTTTGTAAAGCTCTAAGTTGGTCAAGTGACCTTGAATGCGTGCTTCAGGAGTGTGCTGCTTAATATTGTGTATAAATCGAGATAAATAGGCAACAATGCGTTTTATGGGTCCTAGAGAGGAATAGTTGTCTAGCCAACTATCGAAGGGGTGAGTTGGGGTAAAAACTCCGAGGAGAGCTAATCTGCGTTCTTCCTCAGAAACTTCTGGGGTAAGTTTTATAGTGGATTGTGGCCACTCTTCAGGGGGTAATTTTAGGAAACTTGGCCCAGTCCACCATAAGTCATGGTGAATCAGATCATCAGGGAGTAAACCGCGTGAAGCGCAATCGCTAGGATTTTCTTTAGAAGGAACATGACGCCATAAATCGGGTGCTATTTTTTCTTGAATATGGCTGACCCTGTTCGCAACAAACGTTTTAAATCTGTGCGGAGAGGATTTTATCCAGTTTAGGGTCACCATGGAGTCAGACCAAGCGAATATTCGAGATATTTGATGAGAGCTAGAGATTAAGTTGACAACGTGTCGTAATAAATTCGACAAGAGCACGGCGCCACATAGCTCCAACCGAGCTAAGGATATGCGTTTTAACGAGGCAACTTTGGATTTTCCGCATAATAGATTAACATTAATTGAGTCATTAGAAATGCATCTTAAATAGACACAACAAGCGTATCCTTTTTCGCTACTATCACAGAATCCATGTAGCTCAAGAGAAGTGGCGTCCGAATTCACAAAGCGTGAAATCGAGATCTCGGATATTTTAGGGAGTTGAATTTTATACTGAAACCAAAGTTTTTGAATATCTTCTGGGACTGGGTCGTCCCAGCCGACTCCTAAGGCCCAAAAATGTTGTATTAAGTGTTTTGCCAAAAAAGAGAGAGGAATTAAAAAACCTAAAGGGTCATAGATTTTTGATATTTCTGACAAAACGGATCTTCTTGTACAGGGTCTATCAAGAGGGGAAACCTTATAAGAAAATGCATCTGTAGAGGGGTGCCATTTTAACCCTAATATTTTTAGAGTATTGTCTTGGTCATCAAAGGAGAGATAGCTTGTTTCGCATTTTTCAGGGGAAATAGTCTTTAAAAACTCAGAGCTATTGCTAGACCACTTTCTGAGCTGAAAGCCTCCGTGACCTAGAACTGCGACTAATTGAGCTTTTGCTTCGAGAGCTTTTTCGAGTGACTCACAGGAAAAACAACAGTCATCTACATACACGTAGCTCCTTAAAATGTGAGCTGCTAAGGGATATTCAGTCTCATAAATGTTAGCTAGTTCAATGACAGACCTTATAGCTAAGTATGGGGCGGCTTTAACGCCAAATGTGACAGTTTTTAAGAAATAATCATTGACAGGTTGGTCAGGAGAAAACCTCCAAAGTATTCTTTGATAGTTTTGATGGGCGGGATTTATTAAGACTTGCCTAAACATTTGTTTTAAATCACTAGTAAAGCAGTACTTATGCAGGCGAAAAGACATCAAAATATCAAATATTTCTTGTTGTAATTTGGGACCTGTCAACATAGATTCATTTAGAGAGCTGGGACAGCTCTCGGGACAGCTACATGACGCGTCAAAAACGACGCGGAGCTTTGTTGTGCTACTCTCTGATTTTATAACACAGTGGTGGGGTATGTAATAAATTTTATTCGAAGGGGGGATATTTTTTGAAACTAACTCCATATGATTAGAGTCAAGGTAATCTTGTAAACAATCAGAGTATTCTTTGTGAAGAGAGGGGTTTTTTAATAAACGATTTTCTAAGCTATAAAATCGTTTTAGAGCAATAGAGCGGGAGTTAGAGAAAGAGGGCTCTGGTCCTTTAAAGGGGAGAGAGACGACAAATCGACCAGTTTCTGTTCTCTGGAGAGTATCTTTGTAAATTTTTTCACAAAGCTCATCTTCCGGGTCTATATGAGTTTTTTGAGGGACTTCCTCAATTTGCCAAAAGGCTTTAAGAGTAGAGTCGAGACACTCATTATTTGAAATAAAATATGAGCTAATAGAGGGGGTAGAGGGGCGAATTTTTCCGCCCATTATGAGCCAACCAAAAATAGAGTTTAGAGCTGCGGCCTTGTCGACACCACATGAAATTTTACCTTCTGTCAAAATAAAAGGAAAAAGTTGAACTCCAATTAAAATATCTACTGGTTTGCATTGATTAAAAGAGGGGTCTGCGAGCTTTAAATTTGAGATATCGGGGTAGTCACCCTGCGAGAGAGGGGTTGCTCATTGCAAACTTTTGACAATATTAATAAATCAATGTCAAAAGAAGGAGAGAGTTGGCCTACCGGTCTTATGGAGCAACTAATGCCACCAGAGGGGGTGCAGCCAGTGTGACCTAAGCCATTTAGGGTTAAATGAGTTTTGTAGCGAGAGAGACCAATTTTATTTGCAAACTTTTCAGAAATTAAATGCACCTGGCTCCCAGTGTCAATTAGAACCCGCGCTTTATCATAATGTCCTCTACAGTTTAAAACTTCGACTTGGGCCGTTGCGAGTAAAGAAGATGTCACTGAAATGTTGCTTGTTAAACTGCAAGCGTGAGTTGAGGGGCTACTTGGTAAATTATTATTTTCTTGTGAGTTAGAGAGAGTAGGTACTGCCAAAACTTGCGTAGAATGAGTCGGAAGAGGAGCGCTCTGATTCTGATTTTCCAGTGGCGGAGAGCCACTAGGAGGGGATCGAGGAATATGGAGTAAATAGTGGTGCATGGAATGGCAAATTCTACACGAATAAGTAGAGTTGCAGGCTTTTAGTGAGTGCCTTGTACCGAGGCAATTCGAACACCAATGGTTTTTTCTGACTAAATTTAGTCTTTCTTGAGGGGTTTTACTTTCAAAAACGGGGCATTTATATATACTATGTCCTGAAATCTTACAGACGGGACAAGCGTTCTGATATGGAGCGACGCCAGCTGCAAGAGTAGAAAAATTATTACCTCTATATTGAGGTTTTGAGGGAGGTTTAGCAGTGGCGTAACCAGAAGTTTTAGTTTTATTTAAAATGTTGGCCGATTCTAACGCAAAACATTGCTTAGAAACAAAATCTTTGAGGTCCTCAAAAGAGGGTTCAGATGAGGAGTCATGCTGAAGTTCATAGCGCGTGACCGTCTCAGAGTCTAATTTTCGAATAAGAATTCGAAAGAGTGGGAAATCCCAGTGCTCAGTTGGGTAATTTAAATTGGTAAGAGCGTAAACATTATCAGTAAATGTATCTATTAAATTGCGTAAAAGAGCGGGGTTGTTTGTATTTAGTTTGGGCAAATCGGTAATTTTGTCCCAATAATGAGTCGCAAGGAGGCGGTTATTTTGGTATCTATTATAAAGCGCATTATAAGCTATAATGTAGTTTGCATCAGTAATTGGCAAGTTTTTTACCAATGTTAGGGGTTCCTTTTCTAGATACGTTAAAAGTAGCTGAAACTTTCTACTATTAGAGAACATAGTATTATTATGAATGACAGAGTCATATAAGCTAATAAAAGTTTGCCAAGAAAACAAATCGCCGGTGAACTTCGGAATATCCACCTTTGGAATGTTGAAGCTCATGTCATTATGACCGGAGCTAGAGTTTGAGTGAGAGGAGTTGAAGTCATCTTTAGGAGGAAATAACCTTTTATAAGTTGCTTTTATGCTAAAATATTGGTAATCAGTGCCTTGACGAATGACATTCTCCTCAGTAAAATCGGGTTGCTCTTTATCAGCTAAATACGCGATTACAGCGTCGTGAAATTTATTAAATTCCTCATAAAAAATGTCCAAGTGATCATACCGCATCTTGAGTGGAAATACTAAATATTTCTTTAATGCGATCTATTGCTATGCCCCTAAAGGCGCGACACTGTTTTTCACTACTCGTCATTTTAAATACCTAATATTTAAAAATAACTACGAGAAAAAAAAATTATATGTATTTAATTTTACTATGCGCGCTAAATTCGAATAAAAAGGAAAAAAAACTTTTATTCGCGAAAACCGAGAATGCAATAAAAAAACCTGAAATTTATTTCTTATTGACCGAGTTCAAAATACCTACTGTACCTACTAGGTAAATTAAAGTGTAATATGAAAAGCGCCAAATCTAAGTATGCAATGCATAATACTTTCAAACAATTATATATCCCTTTAAACTGCACAAGATGTTTATTAGCCCTAAAAAAATAAAAATTTTAATTTTTAAATCGATTTATATAAAAAAAATCGTTTAGGAAACTGAGTTTTAATTTATTAGAAAAAGGCAAAAAATCAGATACCTACAACGGTTTACCGGTATTTTTAACACCATGAAAACAGATCATCTGCTTTAATAAAAATCTAAATCGCCTTTTCTAAAGAGAAAATTTAATTTTTTAATTTTGAAATATATATATATATATATATATATATATATTTTTTTTTTAAACAAAAGAAGGCTTAAAACAACAAGTGCCAACGTAAGGGTAGGGGGTGGTTATAGGGGTAGTTCAGTATTTGGATTGAAGGACCAAACTTATGTAGCCCATAAGTTGAGGCAGAAGGGACTGTATTGGGAGAGGGTGTAAAGGGTAGGTAGAGTGTAGAGAGAGAGAGAGAGAGAGGATAAAGTGTAATAAAAAACTATGTCGCTCACCGATATTTGCAGAGTAGTCGCTTACAGGGCCCTGTTCTCCAGTTCCATGATTCACAGCTACACAGCTTCCACAGATGATAACGCACAGCTTTAATTTTAAAGGGTTTTTAAGGGTGCCAGAGGGCAAAGAGAATTTAAGGGTAAATTCACACGAGGGACCGCGTGATTGAGTTCGTTTCTTATACGACACTGCGCACTGTCCACTTTTTAGGTTATAGGAAAGAAGGGAAAAATATATTTATGGACCGCGTAGCGGCACCCGCGTTTTTTGTATGAAAGCATGATAAAAATATATCAATAAAAGGCGATAAAAAGAAAAAACTTCCTGCTATATTAACAGAATCAATACAAAAAAAGGAGAATTTGTTTTATTTATTTTAATCCTTTAGAATTGTGAATGTCCCAAAAGAGGGCAGTGCAAGTAAAAAAGTAATATTTTCTAATTACTAAAAATTAATGAATTAATTAAAATAGAGAATTTAGCGGGAGCTAAACAGAGTTTAAGTGAAAATATGGCGGGTGTGATATCAAACGAAAGCTAATTAAGTCCGAAGTTTAACAAGATACATTTTAGTTTTTGTTTTTTTTAAGGGTGGGGGTGGATTTAAAAAATTTGAGTTTAAGTCAAAATATGGCTTGTGTGGTATCAAACAAAAGGTAATTTAGTGGGGAGTTCAATAAAATATATTTCAGTTTTTAGTTATATTAGCTCACACGTACACTATAACTATAGTACCTAGCCTAGTGTGAGCTTAAGGGCCCATATATTAGCAGAGTATTTTTTATAGCTACAGGTTAGTTGGGGACCCAGTGCAAAGCAAAACATAAAAAAAAATCTAGGTCCGTATTTAACTTGTTAATTTTGAAAATCTCGAATCCGGCTTGAGGGAACAAGAATTTGACAACGTCATTTTATTGACAGGATCAACTTTCTGTAGAGAAGTTTTAACAAAATTGAATTATCTGCACTGATAACAAAGATATGACCGATTTTTAGAATTCCGAATTTTGGAATTTTCCCCTTGTTACTCCAAAACTACAAGGGCTGGAAAAAAACTTTTGTCGTATTTCTTTAGGTCTTGAAAGGTGATGACAGTAATGTGAAATCCCCAATCCTTTATCTTTTATAATAAGTGAGTTTCTCAGTCAATTTCATCAAAAATGGGACAACCTGTACTCTCTGAACGAAAAATCTATGTACAGTGCGGACACCTTTATTAAATGGACAAATTTGTTGGAACTAAGCTTTTCCCTATTCTTTTACATGTAAAATTCGCTCCTATAACCGGACACTCTAAGAAGCGGACGCGGACAATTTTCTTTTGGGAACCTCATTAACCGGACGTGAACCTCTGACAACGGGACAAGAGCTGCACGACATGGGCATAAATATTAAGTTGGCAACAACGCACTCTGCAGCCGGGGAATTACCTCTTTCTGTTTTAATGCGGCGACTAAATACTTCAGTCCTATTTACAACATATTTTATTCGAGGGGACTGCTGTGTTTTATTTTTATTGTTCAGGTGGGTAGTAATAGATCTCTTTGAAATGGCGCCTAGTAAAATAATTCTTAGTTTACATGAAAAAATGGAAGTTGTTAACGCAACATCAATTAGCACAAAAGATCGCTGAAAAATTTAATATGGCAAAAACTCAGGCAGCGGAAATTGTTAATAAATATATATTTTAAATTTCTCAGTTCTCTCTCATAAGCGGACACCTCCAATAAGCAGACAAAATCGACGAAACCGTGAGTGTCCGCTTAAAGGAGGTTTCACTGTACGTCTAAGTTGCTTTTTTGAAAGTAGGTACCTAATCTAAAACTTACTGGCAATAAAGAATTCATATTTTGAGCTGAATCAGCCAGTGTTGCCAAACACACCAAATTCCTATGCAATTGGGTCTGATATTGCATCACTTCAGCACCTTTGCCTTTACTTTGATACTCCTGTATAGTGTTGATCAAGTGACCATTCTCGTCAAGCAATTTTTGTATTTGTTGTGGCGTTGGGGGCTGTCGGGGTGCATTCGGAGTTCTTACAAATGTTGATGACATATTGTGCTATGAGGACTGTCAGAAATCCTAAAATAATACAGGGTGTTCCATAACTTAGGGGCCATAGTGCAGCAGGTGATAGAGGAGCTTATTTCCAGAAAAAAAGTTTATATAACATGGGTGTCAACATACATCTGTTTTTAAGATACAAGATTTTTAAAGTTAGAGAAGTGGGGGAAAAAGGGTTTTACAAAAAAAAAGAAAATCTGTCGCATCCAGCTGAATACTCAGCTAATTGTGATTCAAAAATATGGTATTCCTTTTTTTGATAAAATTACAAGTTGAGGAGATACAGGCTGTCAAAATAACCTCTAAAAATAACCTAAAAAAATAATAATTTAAAAAAAAATAATTTTTGCTTACTTTCTTTATGAACCCTTCCTAACCGGATCAAACATAATATATTGTAATGAAACCTAACCTAACCGGATCAAACATAATTTGTTGTAATGAAACCTAACCTAACCAAACCCGAGCTAATCCAACAATTCCAAACCCAACTGAACCGAAAACGCAATTTTGGCAACAGCACATAATTTTTGTTTTTCTTTTTTCCAACCAAAAATTTATTCCAGGGTAATGTCACCGGTAATCAAGGTTGCCAGACGTCCCGCCGTAGGGGGGACGGCCCCGCATTTTGTAGCTCGGTCCCGCTTTTTTTTTAAATCCCATTAAAGTCCCGCTTTATATGCAAATTGTCCCGATTTTCCCGCTTTTTTTTCATTTCTGTCCTACTTTTTTACCTGTCTATATATTCTTATATATAACTTATAATTTTTATTTATAATAAAACAATCGAAGAGGAATCTTTTACTTTTTCGTTTAAGTTACTTTCTCATTTTAAGGTGGATATAATAAAGACAGTGGAAGTTAGAAACACAACTTAATTTAAAAGTTTTTCACCTTTTCAATTAAAAAAAAACTCACTAAATTTAAATAGGTAGCTGTAACATTTAAATTTTAAAATTATAATATTGGATGTATTTTTGGAAACATAAATAAAGAAACACACCATCTGGTTCCTAAAACACTCCACCTTTATGTTAGAATCAATGTAAATTTTTATATATATATATATATATATATATAAAATTCTTTATTTAGTCAAGACTAATTATTCAAAAATACAGTTAGTATCTATTTAAAATTTTGGTGTTTACACATTTACTTAATTTGTCCTGCTTTTTAATTTGAAAAATCTGGCAACCCTGCCTGTAATGTAAACAAAATTAAATACAAGTTTTTGCACACAATTTTCAGTAATTTAGATTTTACCAAAACCTAATAAAAAAATTGTGTTTTTTGATATTATCTGCATCTAAATATGCTTAAAAATATCTAAATTAGTGTTTGCAAGTGAAATCGCGATAGAAAAATGTTTAGTTTTTGTGTCTCTAAAGACGACAAGAACCCTTTTTCTAACAAAAAAAAAATAAGCAATTTTTAAAAAAAATAACTTTGTGGTTCTAAATAACATTTTAATCTAAATGTAAGAAAAAATATTTTTGAACATCTCATTAACAAATTTGATTTTTTAGAGCCCTGGGACTAGCAATTACTCAATTTAGAGATATTCACCCATGTATTAATAATGTGTGTACTATATTATAACTTTGTGATTACGAATTAACGACGTGAATTGTCCATTGCATGGCTATTCATTTGTGATGTGTCAAAAGGGCTTCAAGAACAAAGAACTAAATGGGACGCCTCCACAAAGACGAAGATAGTTCAGAACTTACACCACTTACCTGTATCAAAGCTGCAAAAACAGATCCTACCGGTTTTGTCTTATAAACGCAATTTAAAAGAATATCTTGCAATAACTTTTATGTGGTTATTGCTGCAAAAAAAAACATGAAAAACACGAAACTTCAACTTCACAACAAAAAAATTGAGGTTAAGAAAATTACTGTCACTCTAACTCTAGGGTCACTGCATCCCGGAAACCTGGCGTCATGAAAAAAGAGGAAAAAAGGAGTCGTCCACAAATTATGCATTCTATTAAAAATTCGACAGAGGGATAAAAGTTCTGAGTTTTTGTCTTACACAATTGGTTGTTTTTTGTGGTGATGTTACGAATTGTAAAAAAAATGACTATTATACCCTAAGAGTAATAATAATTAGATAGTTTAAGCAAGGCCAACACAAAAATAGAGGCCACGACCCTGAAAATTTTTTTTATGATATTTTCAAAATGGCACTTTAGATTTCCGCAAAATATCAGTGAAATATTCTCAGACACCATCCCGATATTCCACCAAAGGTTTGTAAGGAAGCAACATGATTAAAAGGTTAAAATCTGCAAGATTTAGTATTCCTTATTTTGAATTCAAATTACCCGCCATGTACCACATGCCAACTGTTATATTTGACATGTATTTGACTTTGTCATATGTGATTGTCACATTCGCTTCTGCTTTAAACTTAATTTTTGTGTGAGCCAGGGCTATCAAAATGGACGGGCCACGATCCTCCACTTTGTTGACGTCACATCCGGGGCTGATTTTTTTTGATGGTCACGTTACGACACAGCTGGTTGTCTTTAAAATATTGAAGTTGGAATGACGTTTCATGGATATTTGATTTTTTTTTTTAATAAAGCCGTTTTTGAGATTGTTTTTACTTTATTCTGGCAGAACAATTTTTTTTTAATGTATAGTAAGCCCTAATTTTTCATAGCCGCTTCATTAGCTCACACAAAAATTAAGTTTAAAGCAGAAGCGAATGTGACAATCACATATGACAAAGTCAAATACATGTCAAATATAACAGTTGGCATGTGGTACATGGCGGGTAATTTGAATTCAAAATAAGGAATGCTAAATCTTGAAGATTTTAACCTTTTAATCATGTTGCTTCCTTACAAACCTTTGGTGGAATATCGGGATGGTGTCTGAGAATATTTCAGTGAAATTTTGCGGAAATCTGTAGTGCCATTTTGAAAATATCATAAAAAAACGTCTGAACTCCCATAAGACCCAATGTAAAATTCAGCCCCGGGAGAACAGCTGATTTTTTCAGGGTCGTGGCCTCTATTTTTGTGTTGGCCTTGTGTGAGCTAATGAAGCGGCTATGAAAAATTAGGGCTTACTATACATTTAAAAAAAATTGTTCTGCCAGAATAAAGTAAAAACAATCTCAAAAACGGCTTTATTTAACATAAAATCAAATATCCATGAACCGTCATTCCAACTTCAAAATTTTAAAGACAATCAGCTGTGTCGTAACGTGACCATCAAAAAAAAATCAGCCCTGGATGTGACGTCAACAAAGTGGAGGATCGTGGCCCGTCCATTTTGATAGCCCTGGAAGAGCAAACACTGTTCTCCGGTAAAGCTGTCGATTGTCTCTGGATAAAGAGATGCTGACTGTAGGTTGAAAAAAAAAACAACTTGAAGACATATGCCATTTTTCAGATTTTGTTTGTTGCTGTCATATGCATATGATAAATATAGAGGTTGCAAATGTCGCAAAAATGTAACTTCCTATGGCAAGGAGGTACTATCCAGAAAGAAGACATTGACATAGATTTAACCACTAAATTTACCAATTATCCATTACATTCTTTCAAAAACCTGTTCTAAAATTCTTACAGAAAATAATTCTATATAAGTGTGCGTACCTAGATGGGTGCTTTTTTAAGAGATGGATGTCGTTGATTGATATCTCCATCAAAGAACAATGTTACCTACCAATAATTGTACCCCCACAAAAAGAAATTGCCAAGAGGAGGAATGCCCCTTTCTTTTTTTTTGCCTACCTATAACAGCATATCGCACCCTTAAATCTAAAGAGAGGCAAGTCAAAAATTTTGAAAATAAGTTTATGCAACAAAAATGCATTCAAATGTGCTTTTTAACTAGGGTTGCCACCTTTTTGAGAATAGAAAACCGGCCTTCGAGACCGTCAACCAAAAAAAAAGCGGTTGATATGACTTTTTAACTTGTTATACTAGTCTATGTAAATGGAAACAAAATTAGCCGTGACAGTCCAGATTTATTCCTAAAACTCAAAATAAGTGGAACATTTAAACACGAAAGACTATATTTCAAACTACACGTATTAATTGGATCATTGGATATACTTATTTAAATTTTAAAATGGTATTTTGTATTTGATTTCGCTGCTTTAATAAGTTCGGCTTTGTTACTTAATGACGAAGAAAATTCCGAACAAGAAAGCTTAATGTTAGAACGAATAGAAAGTTCTGCTTTCACCATTTCAACTGTCAATCCCATAGTTGGTTCGTGATGCTGAAAATCCTCTCTGCATATGCATAAGTATGTAAGTAGTAGTAGTAGAGAATTATTGAAATAAAGTCAGGTTTTAATAGTGCCAGGCACTATTTTGACACCTTCACATTGCAATATCAGCTGTAATCGTTCAACATACGGCCTTTGTTTACTATATAACCGGAATAAATAGTGCCTTCCTTTATAATTGGAAAATAAACGCCAAAAGTTCTAAATTCGACTTTGGTATGTCAATTTTGAAGGATTAACTGTCAGTTTTCACTGTGAAAGTGTCAGAATAGTGCCTGGCACTATTATAGCCTGGCTGTATTTCAATAATTCTCTATTAATACCATAAAACGGCTGTGTAAATCCCCCGAATCTGCACGGAAAACAGGGTCTTTTAGTTGTGTAATTCAATAAGACATAAATACCGCTACCCATCAATAGATGCATTACTTTTCGGAAAGTCCGATTCGATGATGGTGAGATGGGAAAAAACCGGCTTTTTTTGGATGCTAACCGGTACCCGGCCTTTTTAATGGAAAACCGGCCAGGCCGGTCGAAAACCGGCCAGGTGGCAACCCTATTTTTAACTAATCACAAAAATTTACTTTGTTTACAATTTTTTGGGAAATTATGGAAATTTTTTGTTTATAAGTACCAAGTTTAAATATGAGTTATAAAGACAAGTATTTTTATTGCAGGGACACATTTTTAAATTTTTGAGTTATGTTTTTTTAGTTTTAAATGTGCGATATCCTCGCTTATAAGTTTTTATAAAAAATTAAAAATGTGTCCTAATTTTAACCCGTTTTCCTAATCGGCAAATATTTAGGATAATTGAAAAAAATTTAGTAATTTTAGGTTTCCTTTTATTTTATGGAAAATGCTTCACAATCCATGGTCTCAATTGCATTAAAAGTGAGTTCGCTGACTTACTTTTAGTTCATTCAAGGTCAACACAGTCCATTTTGATAGCCCTGGTTCATTCATCATTTTTGATCGAATTTTTTTTTGCTGGTCATGGCACTTAAGAACATCAAATTCCAAAATATATATGTATTCCGTCAGAGAACATTTCTTCGATGATTCCAAGATGATTCCGTTCAACGTGTTTTAAAATAGTTTTTTCTATAGGTGTAGATCATAGAGTAAGAAAAAATTTTTCTTACTTTGAGGTGTAGATAGTTATAATAATTTTGTTACAACCACATATAAAAATTACTGATTTCACACGATTTGTATCCTCAGAAAACAAACTTTCATCCTTGTGCAGAAATTTTACCGCACATGTAGGTACGTGTGGAAAGGACTTTTATCGCCATTACTGATTCAATTCTCTGCAATATGATTGGTGCCGGTTGTTGTGTTATGCGCTGTTTATTGTAAAAATAGCTTGCGCATTTTGTGTCGGTAAGTATATATTTTTTACAGACTTTAAAATTTTGTTTACATATTAGTGGGTTTAAGTATTATTCAAAGTTAGAAACGCGTTGTCCGTAAAATTAGCCTTTTATTGTGATATCTTTTCAGGGGTTATTCCCCTTTTTTTCCCCAAAACTTTTTTGCAGTAAGCCAGTGGCAGATTCAAAAATATAAAATGGAGTTCTTTTTTATTAAGAAACTTTTTGATATCTCGCAATTTTTTGTGTCTCTAACCGTTTTCGACAAAAATAACAGAAAAGGAAAATTTGTACCATTCTAAACAAACACTAAAATTTAAAATAGTCACTAGATTACATTCTTTTAATTTTATGTAATTTATAATATTATTTTTTTGTCTTTTTTGAATTTATTAAATATTTTTTATATCTGCCAGTGACTTACTGCAAAAAAGTTATGGGGGATGAACCCAGAAAAAATATCACCCTGTAGTTTTTTTTTGTAATATTTGGTATGCTAAATCCAGGTTCCAGATTTGAGTTAATCATCTCAAAAACTGCACGAGTTATAAAGAAAAAACCAACAAAAAGTTAACATTTTAAGAACCCTCTATCTCTATGCGATTGTTGGTTAAGACGAATTATAATAATATACTCTATTGTTTATACTAATGTAACAAATCGTAAAACTACAAAAAGCATTTAAAAAGTCACTTAAAATTTTCTTTTTTCCATAAGGCACTATGTATTTTCAAACGTTCAAACGCGATTTACTCCATTTCATATAAAATTCAAATACGGGGGTTACGCTTATGACGGCAGAATAAGCCACAGAAATAAGCCTTCAAACTTTGGCTACATACTTTATTAGATAGTTTAAGTTGTGCTACGTATTTTTACGTAAGCATGAGATTTGAGAGTTACGCAAGCGCACTTCGTCACACCGTCTCAGAAGAGTTCTTCTGTGACACCGTCGTCAAGGTCACGTTAGGAGCTTACGTATTTACGTTAGCTTACGGCAGTCTGCGGGCACCTTAACGTTACCAAAGAATAGAATTGGTTGATTGACCGATCGAAAAATGAGGCCTAGACGATAATTTCCGCTTCCAGTACAAACGATTCTTTGCAAATATATAGTCCTACTGTAGTTGAAAAGACAAAAAACAAAATTGTAACATCAAAAAAACACAGTGCCGAATTCCATATTCTCTGCTAATAGTAGACTTGTTATGGTAACGTAAAAACATTCAATTTGAACTCAAATTTGGAACAAAACGTAGAGCGCTTAACGTACAGTTTTACGTAAAAATACGTAGCACAACTTAAACTATCTAATATTAACACCTCTGATAGGCCTGCTACAATATATACCCGGAATCTGGCAATACCGCCATGCCAGGGGTACGTTCAGCTGAAACGTCGGGCGAGACGTCTTGCCGAGCGAATGACGTCATGGGTAAATCGCCGGACGTCTTGCCTTTGTGAACGGTATGGGTGTAATAAACATAACCTTAAAATATATATATTTTTTAAATTATTGATAAATTTGATCAGATTTAAAAATTTGTTACAGTTTATTTAGTAGAGTTAGCATAAATACAAATAAGTGTTTTTTTTGTTTTGAAAAATGGAAATAGAGAGTCTTTTGGAGTACCCGACTTTTGGTGGCTGACAGAGTTTTATTAGACAAATAAAGTTTTGTTTTAGATTTAAAAGTTGTGTTTTCTGCAAATTTATTTTCTTTGTTGTACAAGCAATACAGGTTTTAAGTTCCTCTGCTCAACACTTTCAAAGGAAATAAATAAATTTGAAAATTAATAGTTATATGTACATACATGTGCAATATAATATAATAGCGTATGACAGTAAGAATGCGAAAAAAGACTAATTCTCAAAGTGTTTGCTGGGGCGTTGAGAGATCTTCAATTACATTATATCAAACCTCTTTATATGGTTACATTATTTACTATTAAATAAAGAATACAAATATACATAAACTCCATATCATAATTTTTGAGATAACTTTTTGACATTTATCAGCTGTTTACCATAACAAATTACATAGGCCAACAAAAAAAAATTTCAAAAGTTGTCTCAAACTACACCCTATATCATTATTTTTGAGACAACTTTTGACATTTATTCTTTATTTAATAGTAAATAATGTAACCATATAAAGAGGTTTGATATAATGTAATTGAAGATCTCTCAACGCCCCAGCAAACACTTTGAGAATTAGTCTTTTTTCGCATTCTTACTGTCATACGCTATTATATTATATTGCACATGTATGTAAACTAAATGTCTTTTATTTTAATTTGAAAGCACAAAGTAATATCTAGGTATAATATTATTTATATTCCTATAACAATTTGTCCAAATAAAAATCCATTCTCTACATTTTCCTAAGTAGAAACTAAACAGTCAAAATGAAATTCTGTAAAGGATCCATTTGCATCTGAAAGAGTGTTTTCCTAAAAGGAGTGCCGCTGCAAGAGGATTCTGTCTAAAAAACTGCTTGATACTCTAAAAACAACTCACACTACCAAGGGTTATTCCAAAGCCAATTGTCTTCATTGCATGGAGCGATGTGAAACCAGTAACCAATAGTTTTGAGGGTCGATTTACACAGCAACATAACAAAAAATTTAATTTTAGGGTTAATTTTGGTATTTTCGTTTTTTTTTCTGCCAGCTGATTATGGTAAAATGGAGCTTTAAAACAAGGCATTAACTTTATCCATTGTGCTATGTTACTATGGGTAAACCATCATGCATACCCTAGCTAAAATCCCACAAAGAAAAATACTTTGTCAATCTATGTGCACCTAAGCTCACACTAGGTACTATAGTTATAGTGTGCGTGTGAGCTAATATAACTAAAAACTGAAATATATGACCTTTCGTTTGATACCACACAAGCCATGTTTTGACTTAAACTCTAATTTTTAAAATCTACCATCACCATTTTTTTTTCAAAAAACTAAAATGTAGGTTGTTTAACTCCAGACTTAATTACCTTTTGTTTGATATCACACAATATCACTCCCACCCTTTTATTTGACTTGCGTTCGGTGGATTTTGTTCATTTTTAAATGGGACCATCTCGACCGAAAACCCAGCCTAGGTACCAAATTTCATTCAAATCGGGCAGCGGTTTTTGAGTTATGTGCGTTGGTCGTTACAGACAGACAGACAGTCAGACAGACACACGGCGCGACAAAAAAGTTTCAAAATCATCTGAAACGCAAAGATATATAAAAATTTTTAAAAACAGAGCAATTTTTTTTTCTCGAAAAAATTAGGATCACCATAGCTCACACTACTACAGTATAATAGTAGTAGTGTGAGCTAATAGGTAACGACATTTAATGTTTTCTATACGGGATATAAAACAAAGCCAACCATAACAAATTGTCTTGTCAGAGTTAACCATGTTGAATGGTCTCGAGTTTATAAATGGGACTTAACCCTTCTAAAGAAACTCACCTGTCAAAAGTCAAACAAGTGTTTTTTGTCTTCAAGAAAAAGTAAAATTTGATTATTTATTTATGGGAAATGCCACTTTTATGTAATATGTTTTCGAAAATATAAAACAAAAAATAAAAAAATTGGGGGGTTGATTTATATACCTACTGCGCAAGTCGAGCGTTTGTCACCCACCTCATGGAGAAGGGTGTAAAAGGCGATTCGCCCGACGTTATTTTCGGCCAATATGAACGAGAGTAACTTTCACCCAGTATGTAATCTGAACGGAATTGAGCGCGCCCGACTACATCCGACGTGCTATCTGAACGTACCCCAGTAGTTCATTCACAACCGACTGACAACTTAATTACCTTAAATTAAATCAGCTGTTTTTTGTTTAGCCAAAATTTTCCAAGTTTTAGATCGTATTTTTAGCAAATATTTCCGCAAAAATTGAAAATTTAAACATGAAACCGACGATAGTGGCGGATGAGATGTTTCCAGAAGGAGGTGGGCCCTATATGGAACTGGATGAGGTATATAATTATTTTTCTAGTTTATGTAAAATAGCTATTACCTATTTTTTGCTAAATAACCTTTTTGAAATAAAACCTGCCAAGTCTTAACATGCAGTATGTATTTTAAGCATTTCTGCTTCAACTTAAAAGCACTTTGTTTTCAGGCAGGGGGATCAGCTTCTCTACTGGTTGACTTGACTGCAAATGAAAAGGCAGTTCATGCAGATTTTTTCAATGGTAAGATATTGTGATTAATTCTAGCAATGATTTACAACATTATCAGGTTTTATTTCCAAGTTACCTGTTAAATAAACATTTTAAAAATACCCAATTTTTGTCCTACGAGAAAACTACCCATTTATTTTTTGAAAACAGAGTGTTTTACTTTGTTACCAGGCTATAAGGTGTTAAAATATTTCCTGACCCTCAAATTTTTTGGGGTGCCCCTCAGGTGGATTCCAACATTTTGTTTATCTTTTTAGATTTCTTTATCTGCTAATATTTTTTTTTGTAATTTGCTGGATTTTATTGAACATTTTAAATTTTTTTGACCATTAAACAGAAAAGACATCAAATAATTTATTTTGTATTTTCGAGTTCACCAGTGGCAAAAAAACATTTTTTTTAGTAATATAAAAATAAAAAATATATTCCTGTAAATTTTATAATTTTTAACTCTTTAATGTATGTATTTATATAATCCCTTACTTCTTTTTTAATATTGGTTTTTGAGTTAAGTAGTTTCCCTGTAATAAACATATAGTAGTAGTGGTGGGACCATTTTTGGTCTAGTGACTAGGCACCCTTTTAGCAAACCATGATTTGTCTGTACATCATAATTATATCAAACTGATGCATGTGCCCCTTAGGATGCAAGTTGTCTTTCTCTAAGAGGACTTGATTTTGCCTGACACCTCTTTATTGAGGGCAGGGATCTTTATACTGCATAGCAAGTATACACAGTGGACCCACGCTTTTACACCCCTTCCGAAAGGTGGTCCTGCTACATGATAGACTTGCATCTATCTAACATGGCTATGGTTCCAGCAGAACTTGGTTATAGACGATAGAATTCTTTCCTGTTCAGCGCAACAGTCGTGGTCGTCGTGAATTGACTGTACTAGATTTATGATGGCGCCGTCCTGGTTCCGACTATTGAGCACTTATAAGCGGCTCTGGAACGAAATAGCGACGTACGAAATAGCGAGTAATGAAATAGCAACTATCAAAATAGCGATGTAATGAAAGAGAGACTATCAAAATAGCGTTTGTAACAAAACAGTGACATATCAAAATAGCGATGTATCAAAATAGTGATGTATCAAAATGGCGATGTATCAAAATACAGAATCAAACCAAACCGAATCTAATCAAACCAATCCAAACTGAAACGAACTGAAATGCGCTATTATTTCCTGCGGTATTTTGACTATACCAGTTTATTTTTTCAAAAAAAAAAACTTCTCTGATTCTTTTCATCCGGGATCCTAAAGGGTGTGAGTCCGAACCGAATTCTGTTCGGTTTGGATTCATACTCTCTAGGATTCTGGAAAAGAAGTCTGGAGAGTTAAATATGCTGGTTTGGTTCGGTTCGGATTCACACCCTCTAGGATCCCGGGAAAGAAGTCAGGAAAGTTTTTTTTTTTTTTAAATTTCTTAGAAACCCTTTAGTCGAGCTATATGCCAAGAAATATTGCTATTTTGAAAGTCGCTATTTTCATAGTCGCGATTTTGTTACATCGCTATTTCGTTACAATCGCTATTTTGTTACATCGCTATTTTGATAGTCGCCCTTTTATTACATCGCTATTTTGATTGTCGCTATTTCGATACCGCTATTTTAATATTCGCTATTTTGTACATCGCTATTTCGTTCCCGAGCCCTTATAAGCAGGCCTCTGGGTTATTATCCCTGGTTCCTCGGCTGGCTGCGTGTCGGCTCCTGGACTACACCTGCGTATATTCTCGATGTTCAATGTCGACTTATATTTTTTGCGTGCATCGCATCGCTGAAAAGGAAATCGGCGACAGGGCGACAGATTTTTTTGTTTTTGCATCGTTTGAGACGTGAGCCAAACATATAACTTTGTTGGGAAATAAAATGTTATTAAATCAAAAAAAGTTTTAAAAAAAATCCAATAATTATGCTAAATGTCTCAGAAATTGCATAAACTATGTATAAAAAAAAAATAAAAATTTACATTCTGTAGGTTGCTAATAAAGTTTGGACCTATGTTTATAGAAACCAGTGGTGCACCCAGAAAATATTTTTGGGGGGAGCAACATATGTAGTGGTTAAAAACAATTTGTTGACCCATCAAAATTATTTTTTTATATAATTATTGATTTTTAGAGTCTGAAGGGGGGCCTGGCCCAATAACCCATCCCCCTTGGTGTGCCACTGATAGAAACTTTTACTCTTAAAAAAAGCTAGATAATCACCTCAACTTGTATGCACAGCACATTTGTATTTTCTTACAATTTTGTTGAAATGGATTTGGAAGTTAAATTTTTTTTTTTTTATTTTAGATTTTGAGGACCTTTATGATGATGATGACCTTAACTAAACAAAAAATACTACTTTTGTTGCTGAATAAATAATTTTATTCAAAAAACAAAAAAAATTAACATAAAGTCATACACTATAGGTACTAAAACTGTTTATTAGCTAAAGTCCTAAAAAACTCTTACCCAAAATGTACCTATTTATTTTTTGTAGCAATCACAGTTTTTGTCAAAATGTAAATTTTGTTGAATAAATTTTTTGTTTTACTTTTAATAGACTTGTACTACTTTTTTTATTAATGATTTCATTATTAAAGTGTATAGAGCCCTAAATGTTACAATATAAAAAAAAACAAATAACACTATACTATAAATGGCCTTTTGTTACATATCTATTTAAAATAGATATTTTATATATGTATCTTCAAAAGATCTTTACAACTAGGTATCAACTAGGTAAGTTCAAATCTTTGGTTACAAATAATGCCATTTTGTTACAAAATCTGTTGGTAAAATACAGGGCCATCAAGATTGGGTAGAGTTTATTTTCCAACTCTCAAAGCAAGTTTAAGTTAATATAAAACACTGTAAAGTCGTTTTTCACCTTGTTGTAAAGAACTCAAAAAGTGCACAGGTTTTCTAACCTTTTCCGCATTGGACTTTTAAGCGTTTATTATTGGTGCATCATTTGTAAAAAAAATCAGTACGCATTTTGGTGATTTCGAAATTTTTTTAGGGTGTTCAAAAAAGTTTATAAAACAAGTTTTTGAAAAAATAATATTTACGCAAATCTTTTTTATTTTTTGCATAGCTTTTGTAGTTTTTGTAGATATAAGCCGAAAAATATTACAATATTGTGGCGGCACTTCCCTTGGTGCATAGACCAGGCAAAAATTTTGGATTTCCAAAGGTACCTATTTTCCAAATTTTGTACACATATACAGTACCCTTCCATGGTTCCAAGAACCTACTTCGTTAAGTTTTTCGTTAACTTTTCTGTGGCGCAGAGGTGATTTACTGATGTATGAGATTCTTACAAACATAAGTTTCTTATTTATTATATTTCTTCACAACCGCGACCACCCTGCCTACATTTTTTAAAAGCTATTAAAATTTCTGATAAAATGATGTATTATTAGTATGATTAATGATTTATTACAATTATTTTTGAAATTAAGGAAGAATATGAGCAAGTATTTAGTTTTTTGCACTGTTTGCCGTTTTTGGACAAATAAAGCAAATATACGAATACGCTACGCCAAGTGAAATACCGCATTTATGTTACAATAATAATAGAAAAAAAGCTGGTTAATATTTTAGAAAGATTCAAAGGTGGTCAAAAAACAAAATAGTATTTAAATTCATATATACCTATAAGTACCTAATGAAGATATTAGGTCAGTTTAGCCTTACAAATTAGCTTGCATCAACTTAATCTTACCCTAAGCCAACTAAGACCAATTTAAGAGAACTTTTCTTTATTTTACATAAAATGAAAATCTTGGAAAAAACTGTAAAATCGAAAAAAATTCTTCTTAAGTTAGTCTAAGTTGGCTTAGGTTAAGTTAAATTAAGTAAATGTACGGTAATTTGTTAGGCTGAACAAACAAATTATTATTTTTTGTTTAATTACTTTTTTAGGATATTGTGTAACAAAATTTTGAAATCACCAAAATCTGTGCTGATGTTTTCCTAAAAATAATAAATTAAAACTTTTGCTCTATTACATAAATAAACTTACAAAAGCCCAATCCAGAGAAGCCTAAAACACCTCAAAATATGTGAAATTTGTACAATGGCTTACAGCGTTGATTGAGTAACAACATTCCAAACACCCCCCCCCCCCCCCCCGAACCGAACCGTACCCCCCCTCACATTTCAATCAAAGATTGCTTGAAAAAAAATCCCTGCATTAAATTTTTCACAAAAAAAATGGTTGTTTTGGACTATGTTTATGTATTTACGTAAGTCACCTCCCACTTTCCCTCACTAATTCAATCAACGCTTACAGTTTAAAATATGGACATGCTTGAACTTTGTGCAATGTTTTTAAATTTAAAAGTTAAAATTGCGTGTACAGTTTTAAACTTATGCTTTTATTCTAAAGATACATAATATAGAAGGAAGAACAATTTAATAAACTATATTATAAGCGTCCAGGAAAAATATAAATACATGGTACATAATATTGTTAAAAATAGTTTTTTTTTTAACGAAAAATAAACTTATGTACAAAATATTCACACCTAAAAATCAAGCTTATCAAACAAAAAACTGTTTAAACTATACAAAAGGTTAAACTTAAAAACAAAATTCATTTTTTTTTTCGTTAATCCAATGTAATTGGTCCACTACAAATTTTTCATGTCGAAAAATATAACAAAAACTATAATATGTAGTTAGTAGCTAGTACAGAAAAATTGACCAATGTGATATACCCAAGTTTTGATCCCAAAACCTATTTTTAATACTTCCCTGAATTTTAAAAATTAAGTAAATCACACCAGAATTTAAATTAGGGCAAAAGCAAGTCTTCATTCCTTGGGGAGAGAAAAAGAAACTGATGCCCACTTGCCAGGGCGATTTTCTAAAGAGGCTTAAAGGTAAAAATCGCATATTAATATAGCAAGGCGTTTTTAAGCTACAGGGGGTTGTTGCAAAGTCTGCATTTAGGCAGGAGGCCTTTGACTTTTGTATTTAGGTGTAAATTGCTTATTATAGATTTTTTTTATAAACTATCCAACTCACAGTTTCTGTGGTTAGTAATCCAACTGTCAAATTAAATTTTATCTATCACTTTTAGTCGTTAAGGTATTACATATATGTATTTATTATGGAATGACCCTTTCATTTATATTATTTGTATTTTTTTATATTCTTTATTATTATTATTCTTATTGTATATTTTATTTTATTTAAATATTCTAAAATAATTCAAATAGAAATCAAATAAAAATAAAAAGGTAATTAAAAAATAAAAATAATAAACACAATAAAAAAATTAAATATTGAGTGTGATATGTCACTTTAAAGCAATTTTTACGTTGATTTCATAAATCGAATAAAAAGAGGTTCAAATTTATGTAATATCTCAAAAACCAAAAATGACAGATAAAATTTGACACTTGGAATATTTATTTAAAACACTATAACATAGTATATCATATACCAAAAGATAAAAGTGGCACTTTTTATTCCGAGGCAATTCGTCGAGGGATAAAAAGACACTTTTATCACAAGATTTTCCGCACTTTTAAGGTTATTGTCAGAGTTTTTTTGTATTTTTAGGTTTTGACGTTTGTTTTTTTTTGATTTTTACTGTTTATGTCTGATCAGTCACTTTTTTCCCGATTTTTAAATTTTATACCTATCATGTCACTTTCCTTTGCCTGTCACTTTTAATCCCGGAAATAAAAAGTGACACTTGTATGCCTAAAAATCGGGATGAAAAGTCAACTTTATATGCCAAAAGTTCGAAATAATATATATACCAAGGGATAAAAGTGGCATTTTTTATCCCGGGGCGAAAAGTTTGTAGCCCGACCGAAGGAAGGCTACAATTCGTCGAGGGATTAAGATACTTTTATCACGAATTAAGTACACTATTTTTCGCACTTTTTAGTTTATTTTTCGAGTTTTTTTTCTATTTTTTTGGTGTTTTTAGGTTTTGACGGTTTATTTTTATTTTTACTGTTTATGTTTGATCAGTCACTTTATCCCTAAAAATCGGGATGAAAAGTTAACTTTAAATGCCAAAATTGCGAAAAAGCAATTTACACCAAATTTAATAATAATTAAAAAAGTTATGCAGACTTTTCGAAAAAAAAACCCGGCTTGTTACATCAAGATGCAGTTTTCACCTCTCCTAGAAGTACCTGAAACCCCCAAAACATCAAAACCTTATACTGCTAAAATTTTCAATAATTTTTAAAATTTTTATAAATAAAATCTTATTTTGGAATAGGTTGGTATGTTGATTTAATATGTCTGACCCTACTTAAACGTCAACGTTTCCACACAAAAATTTCCTGAAATTTGAAACATTTTATTTTTCGTTTTTTTAGTTTGTGTAAAAGGTTACTAGCCATCGATTATTTCCTTAACGGTTTTTGTGTGAAAACTATAAAATCTTTTCAATAATAAACAGCGTTTGTCCTGAGCTACTGTGCGGGGAAAACTACAATAATTACATTCAATGATTACTAAAAAAAATTACTACATAAAAGTGAAAGACAGATTTAAGTACCTCCTCTTTTATGTAGTATGTTCATTAAAAGCTTATTTTACAATAAAAAAAAACGTGTCCCATAAATAAAAAAGCATGGGTCACACAACTACCCAAAAAATGTAATAATAATAATAGTGTAATAAACTTAAAAATAACATAGCATTTTTACATTTCAGTACGAGGAACCGAGGTAACACCAAAAGTCACTAGAAAAAATTTTAAAAACATAATTTTTTTATAAACTGTTTATTTTTAGGCCTCATGAATTTGATAACATAAATGATAAGCCCAGGGTATTTTAGTGCAGATACTTTCGCTTTACGAAGAGTGGTGGGTTCGAATCCCTTGCCTGCCTCTACAAATTTGAACCTCGTATCCAAGTGGATACATGCTCAGCAGGGAAACACAGATAAACATTTTCTGAAATATAATGCACTATTTATTCATTAAGATCGATAGGAAACAAAAAAAGTAAGTACCTACTGGGCTTCATTGATGATTGATGTATTAGATTCATAAAAAAAAATTTAGTAGGTATCCCAAAAGACTTTTAAAACAATAACTTGCAATTTTGTTTGTTACTAAAAGTTAAAAAAAAAACGTTGTTACACTTTCTGTCATTTATAATAAAACCCCCTGTATATCCGAACAATTGTCTGACGATGACGAGCAACGAAAACAACTCTTTTTACAATCAGTATTATTAATTTGGTTTTAGTTGCATTCAAATGTGAGACACATTTTTGTTCCCATTAAGAACAATATAAATATCCCATATAGAAAAAAGCTATATTGGCCATGGTGAATTCTGCTCTTCATCCCTCCTGATTTTTGATTCGCTTGTCATGCCAAGTTGAATGAATTTGATTTCATGGTCTACAACTCATAAGAATTAAAAGAAAATACAATGTTCCCCCTTCTTTTAACATTAAGTGCACAGACCGCCTGGATTTGCTGAGATCGGGGTAAAGCCTTATGTTTCTATTCTTATCTAAACACTTGATAAACTAGTTTTTGAAATAAAATTTCGGTTACTAAGTATCTCTAACCGTTATCAAGCGTTTACACTTGAACCGAAACGTCGTGTTTTTAAAATAAATAAAGACAATGGAAGTCCGAAATTTTATTTCTACACAAACAATTCAAACAAACTAGTTTTTATTTTCTAAGCAGGATTCCCTGTGACCAGTATAGTTTTGTCCTATATGGTATAACAACAAATTGGACTTTAAAACTATGGCTTCTTTTAGACATACAGGTCAAAAATCGCAGGTAAAAAATCTGGACACAAAAAAAGTACACCCATAAATGCGAAAAAAATAAAAAATATTACCACAACCCTGATTTTATCACAAAGTCAAAATAAAAAATCAATTCTAAAAATACGAAATTATCCACTCAAAATTTCTAATTCACAAAAAAAGTCCGTTTTTGCGTCTAGATAATCCACCTGACATTTAAAAATATCTTTAGCAAGATATTTCTTTACACATTTATCTTGATTCATTTTAGTATCACTAGGTGCCGCCGTCTTTCGCAATTCCACGGTAGTGTGTCGGTAGTAACGTTCAACAGTGGATAAGCGAAATTTACTTCACCTCACCCCAAGGCGTTTATAATTTTCTACAGGTTATCTATACAATTTGAAAGTTCATTGAACCTGACTACGTCATCAGGTTGCCTTAAACGATTTGTTTTATGGAAACCCGATGACGCAGCTACAGTCGTCCAATTAAGTTTACACGACTGGTCAAATTCTGTAGGCAACCTATGTAACAGTATAAAGACCTTGACCATACCCAACCGACCAAACATATGTATCTTTACTAACCACATTACCAAAATAACTGATTTCTTTAAGGCAATTGGAAATCCCCCTAACTAAACCAAACCCAACCGACAACACATCGTGTTCCTGACCCAATCGCTAGATGGCTCTGGTCGCCTAAAAACGTCCAACAACAGTGCAAAGTCTCTCTTACCTGACCTAATCGCCAAAACAATCCTTTACTGGCCAGATTACCAAAACAACTGATAATTAAAACGAAAGCAAGTGCCCCCTAATTAATTTCAGTATCGCTTGACGTGTCCGAGTCGCCATCCTCGCTGTATTCCACGGTAGGTGGAGAGATGGCGCCACTGCTGCCCGACTGTCGGGATGTTTCGTCGATTGTGGCCTCGACGAAGTCATCCGACAGGCTGTGCGTTTGGGTGCTAGTGCTGCTCGCCGGGTCGAACAGGTCGGCTAGGGGGTCCTTGCAACCCGCAGCTATCTCTGGAAAGAGAACAAATAAGTGGGTGAAGGACAACTCTTATTTTCTGTATTTTTGTGCAATACGTATATTACAGCGCTTTCGGACGTAAGGCCAAAGTGTATTGGTTGCGTTCGATCTCGGATTCGAGGTCTCGAAGCTATCGGCTGGGGTAACATAGAAGAAAAAATAAAATGTTTGAACGCAACTGCCACGATATAAAATCCCACGTAGGAGGTAGGCAAAGTTTTGAAGTGTGGAAATTGATTTTTACGGTAAAAAACCCCCACAAAAGAAAAAGTAAATATTCAGATTATCAAACCAGAACGATGGACAAACATTACAAGGGACTTCTGCAGGAAACGAGATCAGAATATCTGTCAGCCTCTCCGAGGAGAGACATAGAAGTCTATGGAGAGGAAGTAATCATCGAAAATGAAATGATAAAGAATAGTAAAAAGCTTAAATCCGGAAAAGCTAGCGGAACTGGGAGAATATACGCTGAGATGCTCAAATAGGGATCAGAGAAACTACTAGAAAATCTCACATATATTATTAATCAATGCATGCAATGGATATCCAGTACCTGATGATTGGAAAATTGCATTCATATCCTCAATACATAAAAAAAAGGAAACAAGCTGGATTGCAACAATTACAAAGGAATTTCAGTAACCAGTACTTTAACCTTTTCAGTACGTGTCGTGGCCGGGGACAAAATGCGTATCCGCATGACCGGATGGCGCATATATGCGTCGCTATTTTTATATGCAATTTTCAATGAAAAATAAATATTTCTAACATATCTGATCCTCATTTCTACTCATGGCTTTACTGCAGTTTTTTTCAAAAGAGATTAGAAAGAACGAATAACAAACGAAAAATAATGTTTTACCACGTTTCCAAAAAAAGCAGTCTTTACGGCCGGCTAACGCAAATATGCGTCGATACGTCGCGACCGCTCAAAAAACATTCACGCAGTGTTGCCACCCTCGACCCTGAGGTCTTCGGTAGAATGCTTCGAGAAAAATCGGTAGATTTCGGTAGATTTTTTAATCATCTCAGCAAGCAGTGCTGGAGAACTACCGATAGTTTGGATTGATTTACCCTCATATGCACCGTAAGCACATAAGCGAGATTATGGGTCTAATCGCGATTAAGTCCTAGCTCACATGCAAAACAACAACAACAAAGAGGGAGAATGGATTAGCTAAGCCTTGTTACCGTGCATACCAGGTTTAGTACTCAGAGTAATTTTATTACTCTAAGATTTAGTAGGTAAATTGTATTTCTACGATTTGTTTTTACTGACAAAATACCAAAATTTAGAATTAAATAAAAAAATTAGGTACATATTAGGTAGATAATATTATATAAAAAAAGAAGCCTTAAATAACTTTTTATCAATCTGTATATTTATTACAGTAATAAATAAAATTATTTTAAACAAAACATAATAGTTAAAATAAAATCTTAACAAAAAGAAGTAGGAAAATACAAAATGTTTTAGTTTAATTCTCATTTTTAATTTTTCCCTTTTAAATTTATATCCGTCATTTTAGAAAGAAGATAGATAGACAATGGCTTGAAATAAAATTATTATTCTACAAAGGATTTACATAAAAATAATATTTTATTTATGGTGTTTTTTTTATTGCGATCACGAGGCTTATAAAAAAAAACTAGTTTTTATCGAAAAAAAAAATCGTAGAAAACTATGGCAATTCGGTATATCGTAAAGTAAAAGATCGGTAGATCTACCGAAAAATCGGTAGAGGTGACAACATGCGTCAGCCAGCCGTCGACCGTATCCTTTTTTAACGTATATGTCAGCTGACTCTAGTTGGCATGAGAGGGGATATAAGCCCGTAAAGCACATGTGCGTCAGCTAGCCGTGCGGCAAGTTTTGTTCTAACGCAAATGTGCGTTCCCTGTCCCGAAAGGGTTAAGTAGATTGTATGCTAGGATTCTTATAGATCTAATATAGAATGATTTTCATGAACAAGCAGAGCAAAGTGGGTTTAGTGCAGGCAGATCTTGTAGTGATAATGTTTTTTGTCTTAAACAAGTACGTGAGAAAAGGAGTGCCGAAACATAGACTCATGTTACCTTTGTGGACCTATAAAAAGCATATGATACCGTTCCAGTAGGAAAATTATGAATAGCTCCCACTGAATATTGACTCCTAAAATATGAATTTCTCCCAAAAATCAAGATTAAAATGTATCGATCTGCGCGCAAGCCCCCCCGGATTCATTCCTGGGAGGAAATCTGCCTAATATTGCCATTGAAAAATACACAAAAACTCAAACCAACAAAGAACATAAACTAAATAAATTAATTTACGGGCTGGTCCTCAGAACGAGGTAGTGTATACATCGCTTTAGTCTTCTTTGATATTTCGTCGTAAATTAATTTATTTAGTCTGTTACCAAACAACAACAAACTCCTTTCATATTTTATAAAGAACATAAACATTTAAAATTATCACTTTTTATTTTATTAATTATTTACTTAAATAAGTACTTACTTTCAAGATATGGCCACAATGATTCAGGTATCAAAGTTTTGATCTTTTCCAGACTTTCTCTAGAACAAGTGCCGGTATCCAGCCCTGCAATAAAGAAAATGACGATGAATTGTAGGTCAAATAATTGTATTTTATAAAAATTATGTGTTTATGTCCGTTTGACTAATTTTTTATCTGTATGTTGTTTTAGACTATTTAAAATGTTTTTTATTTTTGTGTGTTCCAGATTTTCATTTGTTTCAAAGATGATTCTTAACTGTCTACCAGACCACTTGATAATGGTTTTTTAAAAACCGAAACGCGTCGTGGTTAGACAATAAAATATTTGTCATTACATTCTTAGGACAACACGTGAGTTAAGTTGACATCTATTCAGCCCCGATATTCTTAAGGCTCTTCCAGATACACTAGAGCATAAATATTGGTTCAAAAAATCGAAAAGTGAAGCAATCATAGTTTGCTTTGGTTCGGTTCGGCAAACAATGGCAAATTTAAATTCGCAGATGTAAATTTTCAAGTGCGCATGCGTGTGTTTTATGACGCAAACACACAGCTGATGTGTGGCTACACGCCATATTAGTTGTTTAGTTACGTTTTGCAGTGTTTCGCGTGTATCGTGTAAATTTGTTTTTTTTTTGTCTGTAAAAAGTGGGAAATAGTTCACGTAAAACATGTGCAGTTTGTGGAAAAATGTCCAGGAGAAGTAAGGGAGTGCAATTTTATAGGTAAGTACTTGTATTTTGGTAGTTGGACTCTTCTATCAATTGACAAAATAACAACTAAAAGTAAAATGAGTAGCTAACAATTGTTTAATGTATAAAAGCTGGTTTTTCATAAATAATATCTAAATCCAGTTTACTGCCTCGATACAAACTTACAAAAACACATAAATAAAAATAATAAAAATGGATTCCTTACCATGTAACATTCCTATCTGCTTAAGGACCTCCAAATCGTCGTTAATTTCAAATTTGTCACTGAACTGAAACATATATTCTGTCCTGAAAATAAAGGAAAATATATTTACCTACTCGCGAGCGGTAAAGTACGTATTTTACCGCACGGCGTGCGGTAAAGTTACCTTACTGCACGCGCACCACTAAGAAACCTTAGCAATGCGTCTATAAGATAGCTTCAATATTTGTTTACATTTCAATTCCATCTAATTTGACATGTTTATTTATAACGTAGATTCAATTTTTTGAAAAAAGAGGTACCCATAGGTAAATTATTGTACCTAACACATGCGGAAAGTGTCTTTACCGCACTTGATGGCTTGACCGAACTTAGAAACCTTAGCAACGCGTCAACAAGACAGCTTCGACAGCTTCAATATTTGTTTACATTTCAATTTCGTCTAATTTGACATGTTTACTTATAAATTAAGTTTAATTTTTTGAAAAAAAGGTAAAATATTGTACCTAACACATGCGGAAAGTGTCTTTACCCCCTTGGCCACGTCATTCGGCCAACTGCCGTCACGTGCGGTAAAGCATCACTTTCCACACTTGTTAGGTAAATAACTATTAAATAACTTGAGACAAAATGGTGGTGTGCTTAGAAAATTATAACCCTGCCCCGGAGGTACAAAGAAAGACTTAATGAAGATGCATGTTTTTTTGACGTTTCTTGGTTAAATACTCTCTGTTTGATTCATGCCTTTAAACGAAGAAAACTAATAACCGAACGGTCGACCACTCAAATTTGTTTTATTACTATTATAGTTTTTGCAAAGTCACTTGAATAACTCCTAATACGGGGTTCTATCGATTTTATTAAATTTTGCTTCATTCTGCCCTTCAAAAGTTATCCAAATTTATATAAAATCTTCCTGGTATAATTTCAACCCCACCGACAGAGAAAAGGCGCGGCTCTTTGCGGTCCGAACACAAAGTATTTGTTTTCCGATCGACCGAGGCCAGGTGGATGGACGGCACCTGATTGGCAGATTTTTTTGAGATGCGCTTTTAATTGCTTTAAGGTGTTCGTTTCGGGACCTCTTTAGTCGGCAGTATGCAGATTTAGAAAATAAATCAGTGTCGTTTCTGTAGGTGTAGGAATAGAAAGTTTTATTATCTATTTTTATTTCTTTAGTTTACGCCATAATTAAATGAAATAATTTTCATGAGTATATCTACCGCCGCCCATGTCACTTTCTTTAAAGGATATGCCGATGGTCGGCTTTTATCTTTGTTCAACTGACTTTGCAAAAACTATACCATAAATGGCAATAGTGCATCGTCGCGAGGATTCGAAAAGGCTGCGCGAGCACATGAATAATTAAAAAATTTGGTGCGACAATTTAATAAGCAAAATTAGGGTATGTTTTTTTTTATGTTTTCCACTTTCCACGCAAATTTTTTTGGTTCTTCTTTGTGATAGAAGGAAATAAGAATAAGTTCTAACTTATTTTTCCTTAAAAAGCTTAAATCACAGCTCCCCTGCCCTTCTTTTGTGAGTCCAAATCGATGTTAACCTAACCTTGATCAACTGATCACCAACTTATCCTAACCTGGGCGTGTCTGGACAGGTTAGGACACGTTGTCAATCAATTAATCAAGGTTAGTTTAATATGGATTTCGGTCTCCCAAAAGGAAGACAAAAGAGCTATAATTGAAATTTGCAACGAATATTTTTTGAAAAAAATGCGTTTTTAAAAATAGTGTGAACGTCGCTGTATCATGAGTAACCGCGCCGGTAGAAATTTAAATCTGTAGTTTAGATATAATTCATGCTATAATTCCATACCAACACATACAACTGGTAACATAGCGGAGTAATAGTCCCTATACATACATGACATATGCCCCTCTTCGAAGAAAACGAGATAAAGGATCTTTCGAAAAAGATAACGGCGCCTCCACCATATGTCACGTGGGGGTTGTCGTGACTATTTGCGTACGTGTTGCGCACAAATAAAGTGGATCGTGAGATAGTTTAAGGATTTATTAATACTAAGTACAAAGATACTTACTCACTAATCACTACTGTCTGGCCCAGTTTTCTGATACAAATATTATTCACGTGTAGGTCGGGTTCAGCTCTTGATAAGAATCTCTTTACTGCTTCTATACTTAACTATTGAGAACTTAGGTACTTAGCATAGTCACTGAACTGAACCCCGACTATCCGTTCTTGATTGGTTTTATAGAAGCATGTGATTACAAACGTGTCTTAATCTTAAACATAAATCGTTTGCACCACATACTTCCTAGGTTGACGTCCTAATACTTTTACATCAGGTCAACCAACCAAGTTCCGGATAGCATGCCCAAATTACATACATGACAGTATTAACGCCTCGTGAATAAAATGCCAATAGTGTTTTTATACTTACTTGTCATTCGAAATACTGCAGTTAATAACCGTCTTCTTATTCGTATTAACCACAATAAAAGGCAACTGTATGGACGAGTTCAAAGTAGGCGGGCCCTGCATTCGTTCCAGATCTTTGTTTCTTTGCGCGAGACTTTTAAACGCTATTTGGTTCATTATTAGTTCATAGAGGTGTTTCTCTTTCTCTCGGATGGTGTTTGAGCGTCTGAGGACTTCTCTCTCTAGCTGCTGACATTCCTGAGAAACATAACGTTCTGTAGTTCTAGAGATATAAGTTGATACAGGGTTCCAAACTAGGGTTAAAATAAAGAACGGAAAATTCTAAAAAAGTTTCTTGTGATTCGGCTATGACTTGAAACCCGGATCTTTGATTGTGGTCAAAGCCCTACCAATTGAGCCACCGAAACAGGGTACCTTATTCATATGGTATATAAAATTAATATAATAAATTAAAAAATAAAGGTATTATTAATTGGAATAAAAAGAAACCTTACCTTGGGTTTAACCTGTACGGAATTTGACGGCAGGCCAATCCATCGAATTTCTTTCTTCTCCTTTGAAATGATATTCATTGCCATCAAAACATTAAGTGCGTCGTATACTCTTCGTCTAAAGACAAAAAACTGATTGAACTTTTTTCTTTAGGCCACTATGTCTTTTTAGTTCAATGAATAGAGGCCAAAATAGGGGGGTTACCCTACAAAAGGTCCGGTAGTTCTGAATTTTGGATATGTTGTTAAGCTCAGAAGGATAGTTGAAAATCTGAGTTTTCGTCACCCCCACCCCTGTGCTCCCTTCGCCATCTTGAAAAAACCATCAAAAATTGGCACTTTTTTTAGTTTTTTGCCTTTAATTTCGTTCCAGTACACTAAATCGCAAAAAGAGTTATAATATTTTGGGGGGTCTGGGGGGATTTTTGAAGAGGTGGTTAGTTTAAGGAGGTGTTTGACCCCTAAGCTTTCTTACCTTTTTGTACGTCACTAAATTTACACAAAAAAATAAAAATAAATAAAAAATGTGCCGTTTAAAGCACTAAATTTTAAAAAATGATTATTTTCTAACTTACTTTAAGTTAAAAGTTACTCCCACTCCATTACAATATTTAAAAATACATTTAAAGAATGGATTTTGTAGCTGATAAAATTCTCTATAAGATGTTAGCTCGCGGTTAGAAAAATGATAACTGCAATGGACTGTAAATATTTTAATTAAATGAAGCGCGAAGAAACATAAATATATTGATATGAAATTACGAAATAGTCAAACGTCCATAGGTTAATTGTTGTGCCACACAACGGCAATCAGAAACAAAGGCACTCACCAGTTTGCAGCCAATTTCTCCACGTTCCAAGGGGCCCCTGATTGGATCTAATGATGTCACCACGTAGCTGAAGGGCTGAAGTTTCTAGTTCTATGCTTCAGTACACCAAAATCGAGCACTTTCAGGTGTAGAAATTTGAAATAGTTGGAGAACGAAAATTAACACGCCATTTCTCGAGGCGATTGACAAAGGATCTCGCTGGTTGTTGGTGCGCATGTCCAAATGCGCGAAATGCACTATGTCCTTCATACAATTGTGTGGTTTTAAAAATATATAAACCGCGAAATTTAGCGGGAGCTAACAATAAGATATGTTCTTAGAACTTTTACCCTAGAACAAAGTATTTCGGAGCTTATGCCGTCTAAAGTAGAAAGAATCTGAAAATTTGCCCCAGCATGTGATTTTAGTCATTTTTGGAAATTACCTAGCTCCGTTACTACTGCCCGCAGAACAACCATTATACCACCCAATTGTAGATAATTATATCCTCTAAAAAATTTCATATAACTCTTTTTGCGATTTAGTGCACTGGAACGAAGTTACAGGCAAAAAATTACAAAAAGTGCTAATTTTTGATGGTTTTTTCAAGAAGGCGGAGGAAGCACAGGGGTGGGGGTAACTACCCTTTCGACCTTAATCACATATCCAAAATTCAGAACTGCCGGACCTTTTGTAGGGTAAAACTCCTCTATTCATTGTACTATTTTTTTAAACTCTAATTTAAATGATTAATTTAACACGCAGTCCGCCACAGGGACTTCCAGATAAAAGTAAAAAGTCTAAAAAAATCGTTTATTCGATCCCAATCAGACGCTGTATCAAAATAAAAAAAAATATCTACAGGGCTTTCCCAAACATAGATCAAAAACTAAAAATGTTAAAAAAAAAGAAAGATCTTCTTTATCTGTAAATAAATTTAATACAATTTGATAGCCATATATTAGCGACGACGATCCATCGAATTATTTTCTAGGCTTCCTACTTTTTTTTAGAAACCGTTTTCAAAATCAGCAAGTAGTTACTTTTATTTGGGACACTCTGTAGAGCACGGCGGAATGGCTGCTATCAAGTATTCACATGTTTAGGAAGACCCTTGTCTCGACAAAGATTCGTAGCAAAATTAAATCCTTCTGGATCCTTGTGGATGCCTAAACGACCGATTCTGTGGGCGAAGCAGAAAGAGGATGATTTTGAGCACCACACAGAATTTTTTTTATATCAAATCTAAAAAACATATTTTCTCGATACTATTATCTTATCCCGAACTAGAAGTAGGGGAAGACCCCAAATAAGATGCGCGGACGATTTGAAGAAAGATGCGAAAACTAGATCAATGAACACGGCGATAAAGAAGAGTGAAAGATATTGGGGGAGGCCCATGTACAAATATGGATAGAAGAAGGCTAAACAGATAGATATTATATTATCTCAAAGCTGGTTGACTTGGCTTAACAGCAGAGTCGGTGGTCTGCTTTCCAACAACACATTTAAAGTCAACAATTATACACTAGACAGGATTGCTCAGTCTGCAATCGATGTTCAAGGTCAAACTCGCTGTTACGTCACCACTTGTGCTGGGCAGAAAACGCGCCTATCGTTATATTGGATTTTATGTGCTTTTAGAGCTATTTTTTTATGCAAATTAATTTTATGCAAAGTTGAGGCATTGTACATTAAATAAAAGGATGATAAATGATTTTATATTTGAAATATCTGTTAAATAAATTAAATTTAAATACTTAAAGTGAAAAAATAACTACACATAATGTTGTAGTACCTATATAATTTGTCCAATAATTGTTTTAAAAGTATGTAAAGAAATTATTTTGCGATAATAAATAAAAACGGAAATATAGACGAAAAATTTATTGATTTATTTAAAAAAAGGCAAAGCACAAATATTGTTCTTAACAAATAGACAAAAAACAAAGAGAAAATAAAATGCACATAATGTATAGTTTAATTATTACAACCGCTTTTTAAAGCATGTTAATAAATTATTTAATAAATAATTAAAAAACGGGAATATAGAACATAAAAAAAGTTTTTATTATTACATTTTTACAAAAAAAAAGAAAAGTACAGATACATAAAATAAATTAAAAATATTAATATAAATAATATTTCATTTAGAAAAATATTCCTTTTCAATTCACAATCTTTTGTAATTTTCTTGCTCTACTCCGTTCAATGTCCTCACATCTTGTTCTTTTAAGATTTTTAGTTTTCTGTGCACATCGGTATGAAAGGCGGAGAGGATGGACCTCGGTACGGTGATCATAGCGCAGGTGGCAACCCTTTCTTTTAGGGATAGTATAAAAGAAGAAGATGCTGCCTTGTAGTACCGGCGTTGGAATTGTCAAAGGCTAGGGGAAGAAAACCTCGATCAAAAATCACCTGGTCCTCCAGGTTGGGGGTTGGGGCATTAGACTAACTCTCTGATACCCGGAAAAAACGTACACTGTTAAAAAACCCAATCAAACGCCTCGGAAAGAAATGAAAAACCTAAGACGAACCAAGCAAAGAAACAGGAATATGATTTTTGGTACATGGAACGTACAAGGAATGAGTCGAAAAGTGAATGATATAGTCCATGAGTGCAGCAGAATGAAGGTTGACCTTGCTGTACTAACAGAAACGAAGAAGAAAGGAAAAGGATCTGAAAACCTAGGACAGTATGACCATTTCTATAGCGGAGTGGCAAAAGAAAAACATGCGCAACAAGGAGTATCTATTTTGGTCAACAAAAGATTTAGAAAATATATCACCAACTGGGAAGCAGTAAATGAACGGCTAATAAGAATGAATATAACAATAAAAGGAATGAGACTTACGATTTTTGGAATCTATGCGTATAATGACGATGCAAATGTAGCCGTGAAAGACAATTTTTTTGAAGAAATCCACAATGAAATATCAGCAGTAAGTACATCTAGAGAAATTGTAATATTGGGAGATTTAAATAGTAGAACAGGTAACAGAGTAAATGATCTGACAGTTGGCCAATATGGAGAAGATGTTGTTAATGACAATGGAAACCGGCTTATCACAGTATGTGAGCAATTAGACCTAAAAATCCAAAACGGTTTTTTCCAACATAAGAAAATACACAAATATACCTGGACCAAACCCTCACAAAACCTGAAATCCGTCATTGATTATCTTATCAATAAACAAAAGACAAAACTAAAAATTCAAGATGTCAGAACAAAGCGTGGATCAACATGCGGAAGTGATCACTATTTTCTGGAGACCAAAATTCTCTTTCCTTATCAAGGCCGAAGCCTCCATCAACAAAATCTTGATGATACAGTGAATGAGGAAATTGATCACTGTCAATATAATCTACTAAGCCTAGAACATGACAGCGTAAAAAACTTATACAAAAAGAGACTGAACGAAAAACTTAATTCAAGTTCAGGTGAAACCCCAGATGAGGAATACGAATGTATCACATTAAGCATCCATCAAGCTACAAAAGAAGCACTAGGATTAGTGGAAGAAACTCCTAAAAGAACAAAACCATACTGTTGGGATGCTGAGATTGAAAGTGAAATAGAGGAAAAAAGGAAATTATATCACACGTACTTATCCCAAAAGACAGATAGAAGCAGAGAAGAATACAAAATCGCGCAATCAAAGGTGAGAAGAATGATCAGTGATAAGAAGAATCAATCATGGATGCAAAAGTGCCAGAAAATAGATTCTTACTTAGGAGGTAGGAGAAGTACCGAAAGCTGGAAAACTATAAGATCGATCAAAAAAGAAACATGCAGAGATATTATTTCACCAATACCAGACAAAGAATGGGATGAGCATTTTAAAAAACTTTTAACTGAAGATAGAGCAGAATTCAAGGAAGACGAAAGAGACAATATCATTAGAACGATGGGATCTCCAGTACCCCTCACAATATCTGAGGCCAAAAACGTGTGCAAAACCTTAAAAAGCGGTAAATCTGCCGGACCCGGAAATATCCCAGCTGAACTTATTAAATATGGCACTGAAGAATTGTTTTGTAGATTACGGAATCTTTTCCAAAGATATTTAAATGGAGCTGTAGTACCAACTGAGCGGAAAACGTCATATATATCCACAATACACAAAAAAGGAAGGAAAGATATATGTAACAATTATAGAGGTATATCTGTAACTAGTACGCTAAGCAGAATATATGGCAAAATAATAAGAAATAAAGTGGAGAGCGAATATAAAGATATGGAGGCAGAAGAACAAGCTGGTTTCAGGGCGGGTAGATCGACTTCAGATCATCTCTTTTGTATAACCCAAGTTATTGAAAAGAAAATGGCATACGGACAAGAGCTCCATCTGCTTTACGTAGATTTGCAGAAGGCATATGATAGTATACCACTAAATCTACTTTGGAAAGCGTTGGAAAAGACAAACATAAGCGTACAACTAATTAAGGCCATCAAAGAGTTATACCGCAATAGTAAGGCAAAAGTTAAAATAAAAGCAAAACTAACCAAAGACTTTCAAGTAAATAAAGGTCTTAAACAAGGTTGCTGTATCTCGCCTACGCTCTTCAAGATATATTTGGAACAGGTCCTTAAAGTCTGGAAGAGAAAATGCCAAAACATGGGAATTCCGTTGAATGAAACCACCTTGTATACTTTATGTTTCGCCGATGATCAGATAGTGGTGGCTCAGGATTATGACGACCTCGAATATATGACACGAAAACTAATAGAAGAGTACAATAAGTGGGGACTAGAGGTTAATATCAATAAGACAGAGTATATGTGTATTGGTGGAACGAAACAGGATCTAATCTTAAATACTGGGCAGCGAATTCAGTCCTGTGATGAGTATAAATACTTGGGTCTAAAAATTACAGCTGACGGAACACTAGACAAAGCTATAAAAGATAGAAACGTACAAGGAAGAAAAGCAATAACTTTATTAAATGGAATAATTTGGGACCAAAGTATATCAAAACATAACGAAAAGCTTATATATAACACCATTGTAAAAAGTATTATTACATACGGCTCAGAAGTATGGCCAATCAAAGATAGAACAGAAAAAATGCTTTCCGCTACGGAGATGGACTATTGGAGAAGAGCAGCAGGGAAATCAAAAAGAGAAAGAGTTACCAATCAAAGAATAAGAGAAATTATGAGAGTGGGTGAACGTACTCTAGTGGATGATATAAGAACAAAACAACTGGTGTGGTACGGACATGTACAAAGAATGGATGATGGAAGACTACCTAAACAAATATTACAATGGAAACCAACTGGCCGAAGAAAACGAGGAAGACCAAGGAGAAGCTGGAGAGAAGGAATAGATAGTGAAATAAGAATAAGAGGCCTAGATGATGAATTATGGGCAAACAGAAACGAGTGGAGATTGGGTATCGGAAGACGTAGAACGTTGTGAAACCGATAAATATATATATATATATATATATATATATATATATATATATATATATATATATATAGTTTTCTGTGCTTGATCCTTATGAAAGTTTATTCTTATTATTGTACGCAATTTATAAAAATCAAAAAGTGGCATGGTTTCTTTTTTTAAAATTTTACTGGCCAATCTACCCACAATTCTGGTACCAAGTCTAAATGAGTTACCATGATATAACTCGAAGTATAAGTTCCATTTTTTACTTTTTTTCCAACCAATGTCGAGAAGGTTTTATAAGGCCGCCGAATGATAGTTGCTGGAAATTACCGTGGAAATTATTTATCAATATACTTTAGAGAATAATAATAATAACAATTAGATATTAATTAGATATTATTAAACAAGAAGCCCATTTGCTGAGAAAATCGTGGCCATTTTTTTACCCTGTAAACAAACGTTCTTCTCTGTCCTGAATCGAATTTTTACACACTGTTAACCAACCAAACGTGAAAATGTTTATTTGTATGTCTTTTCTTAGTAGCACTGCACTAAAACAATCCAAAAAACACAAACTGTTCAGCGAAATATCAACAAAACTCTCTTGAAAATACGAATAACATCATATACAACGAACGTAAACAAAGAATTTAGCACAAGTGGTTACGTCACGCCGCTCTCCTCACCCCGCACAATTTGTTAACACAGGTTAAATGGAACTAAGCAGTCCTTTATGTCTATAGTTCTTGATTTAAAGTGGCTGTCGTTGGCGTAACTGGAAAATGCTGTAATCTTATTGGTTAGAATTCCGTTTTCATAGCTCACTATGTGTATAAGAAACGCACGGGTTGGGTGTCGTCAAGCTACCCGTGGTCGCCCGTACGTGTTTGAACCAGTCCTGTAGGCACTAAGGTCACTCATCGTCACGCAAGCTTTACAGGTAGCGAAGCCTAACTCTGATTTTCTATTTTTTAGTTATAATTTTTGACATGTTTTTCTCGGTTTCGTATTGGCGGCTCGTTATTATTTTAAAAATATGGTTTCAACACAGTCTAAAGATCTATTTAATAATGATATAGTTTCAAGATAGTTTGCAGCATAACTTTCTAATTCTAATTACATAAATATATATAGTTTAGGTACCTTCATACTGTGTAAAACAACATCTTCAAAATAAAACAGAACCGCCAATGCGAAACCGAGGAAAACATGTGAAAAATAATAACCAAAAAATAGAAAGCCTGACGTTAGCTTCGCTTCCTATAAAGCTTGCCTTTACGATGAGTGTCCTTAGTAGGAACAGGATTGGTTAAAATACATAACCAATCAAATTACGGGATTCACCTCGTCACGACAACGATAATGCAATCCCGCTTTTAAGTACCCCCGAGATGATCAATTAAATTGACAATCGCGATTGATAATCGGTCTCATTGATGTAGTGATTGATCGTGTCGAAAACGATTGATCCATTGAATGGATCAATTGCATCAATCGTTTCCGACACGATCAATCAACGCATCAATGAGACCGATTGTCAATCGCGATTGTCAAATTTAATTGATCGTCTCGGGGGCACTTAAGTGTCTAATATTTTATTTTTCTTGATATCTAGTTTTGAAGAGAATTATTTATTTCAAAATAAAAACTGTTTTTCAAATCAAGTGCTTAAGTTTTCTTGAATATATTGATTTACTTGAACAAAAACCATTCTTAAAATAAACAGAATTACTCACTTAAAAAATAATAAACAATGGTGAAGAAATACATTTTTTTTTTATCAGGCATCATAAAATGTTTAAAATCAAGATAACCATGGCTAGGGTCATTCTATTTTCAACTTTTTTAAGCAGACAATCCTTCTCTTGAATAAAAATTAATATATATTTATCGGTTTCACAACGTTCTACGTCTTCCGATACCCAATCTCCACTCGTTTCTGTTTGCCCATAATTCATCATCTAGGCCTCTTATTCTTATTTCACTATCTATTCCTTCTCTCCAGCTTCTCCTTGGTCTTCCTCGTTTTCTTCGGCCAGTTGGTTTCCATTGTAATATTTGTTTAGGTAGTCTTCCATCATCCATTCTTTGTACATGTCCGTACCACACCAGTTGTTTTGTTCTTATATCATCCACTAGAGTACGTTCACCCACTGTCATAATTTCTCTTATTTTTTGATTAGTAACTCTTTCTCTTTTTGATTTCCCTGCTGCTCTTCTCCAATAGTCCATCTCCGTAGCGGAAAGCATTTTTTCTGTTCTATCTTTGATTGGCCATACTTCTGAGCCGTATGTAATAATACTTTTTACAATGGTGTTATATATAAGCTTTTTGTTATGTTTTGATATACTTTGGTCCCAAATTATTCCATTTAATAAAGTTATTGCTTTTCTTCCTTGTACGTTTCTATCTTTTATAGCTTTGTCTAGTGTTCCGTCAGCTGTAATTTTTAGACCCAAGTATTTATACTCATCACAGGACTGAATTCGCTGCCCAGTATTTAAGATTAGATCCTGTTTCGTTCCACCAATACACATATACTCTGTCTTATTGATATTAACCTCTAGTCCCCACTTATTGTACTTGTCTATTAGTTTTCGTGTCATATATTCGAGGTCGTCATAATCCTGAGCCACCACTATCTGATCATCGGCGAAACATAAAGTATACAAGGTGGTTTCATTCAACGGAATTCCCATGTTTTGGCATTTTCTCTTCCAGACTTTAAGGACCTGTTCCAAATATATCTTGAAGAGCGTAGGCGAGATACAGCAACCTTGTTTAAGACCTTTATTTACTTGAAAGCCTTTGGTTAGTTTTGCTCTTATTTTAACTTTTGCCTTACTATTGCGATATATAACTCTTTGATGGCCTTAATTAGTTGTACGCTTATGTTTGTCTTTTCCAACGCTTTCCAAGGTAGATTTAGTGGTATACTATCATATGCCTTCTGCAAATCTACGTAAAGCAGATGGAGCTCTTGTCCGTATGCCATTTTCTTTTCAATAACTTGGGTTATACAAAAGAGATGATCTGAAGTCGATCTACCCGCCCTGAAACCAGCCTGTTCTTCTGCCTCCATATCTTTATATTCGCTCTCCACTTTATTTCTTATTATTTTGCCATATATTCTGCTTAGCGTACTAGTTACAGATATACCTCTATAATTGTCACATATATCTTTCCTTCCTTTTTTGTGTATTGTGGATATATATGACGTTTTCCACTCAGTTGGTACTACAGCTCCATTTAAATATCTTTGGAAAAGATTCCGTAATCTACAAAACAATTCTTCAGTGCCATATTTAATAAGTTCAGCTGGGATATTTCCGGGTCCGGCAGATTTACCGCTTTTTAAGGTTTTGCACACGTTTTTGACCTCAGATATTGTGAGGGGTACTGGAGATCCCATCGTTCTAATGATATTGTCTCTTTCGTCTTCCTTGAATTCTGCTCTATCTTCAGTTAAGTTTTTTAAAATGCTCATCCCATTCTTTGTCTGGTATTGGTGAAATAATATCTCTGCATGTTTCTTTTTTGATTGATCTTATAGTTTTCCAGCTTTCGGTACTTCTCCTACCTCCTAAGTAAGAATCTATTTTCTGGCACTTTTGCATCCATGATTGATTCTTCTTATCACTGATCATTCTTCTCACCTTTGATTGCGCGATTTTGTATTCTTCTCTGCTTCTATCTGTCTTTTGGGATAAGTACGTGTGATATAATTTCCTTTTTTCCTCTATTTCACTTTCAATCTCAGCATCCCACCAGTATGGTTTTGTTCTTTTAGGAGTTTCTTCCACTAATCCTAGTGCTTCTTTTGCAGCTTGATGGATGCTTAATGTGATACATTCATATTCCTCATCTGGGGTTTCACCTGAACTTGAATTAAGTTTTTCGTTCAGTCTCTCTTTGTATAAGTCCTTTACGCTGTCATGTTCTAGGCTTAGTAGATTATATTGACAGTGATCAATTTCCTCATTCACTGTATCATCAAGATTTTGTTGATGGAGGCTTCGGCCTTGATAAGGAAAGAGAATTTTGGTCTCCAGAAAATAGTGATCACTTCCGCATGTTGATCCACGCTTTGTTCTGACATCTTGAATTTTTAGTTTTGTCTTTTGTTTAGTGATAAGATAATCAATGACGGATTTCAGGTTTTGTGAGGGTTTGGTCCAGGTATATTTGTGTATTTTCTTATGTTGGAAAAAACCGTTTTGGATTTTTAGGTCTAATTGCTCACATACTGTGATAAGCCGGTTTCCATTATCATTAACAACATCTTCTCCATATTGGCCAACTGTCAGATCATTTACTCTGTTACCTGTTCTACTATTTAAATCTCCCAATATTACAATTTCTCTAGATGTACTTACTGCTGATATTTCATTGTGGATTTCTTCAAAAAAATTGTCTTTCACGGCTACATTTGCATCGTCATTATACGCATAGATTCCAAAAATCGTAAGTCTCATTCCTTTTATTGTTATATTCATTCTTATTAGCCGTTCATTTACTGCTTCCCAGTTGGTGATATATTTTCTAAATCTTTTGTTGACCAAAATAGATACTCCTTGTTGCGCATGTTTTTCTTTTGCCACTCCGCTATAGAAATGGTCATACTGTCCTAGGTTTTCAGATCCTTTTCCTTTCTTTATCGTTTCTGTTAGTACAGCAAGGTCAACCTTCATTCTGCTGCACTCATGGACTATATCATTCACTTTTCGACTTATTCCTTGTACGTTCCATGTACCAAAAATCATATTCCTGTTTCTTTGCTTGGTTCGTCTTAGGTTTTTCATTTCTTTCCGAGGCGTTTGATTGGGGGTTTTTTTTTTAACAGTGTACGTTTTTTCAGGGTATCAGAGAGTTAGTCTAATGCCCCAACCCCCAACCTGGAGGACCAGGTGATTTTTGATCGAGGTTTTCTTCCCCTAGCCTTTGACGATTCCAACGCCGGTACTACAAGGCAGCATCTTCTTCTTTTATACTATCCCTAAAAGAAAGGGTTGCCACCTGCGCTATGATCACCGTACCGAGGTCCATCCTCTCCGCCTTTCATACCGATGTGGTCTTCTCCCGTAACCCTGGGAATGGGACCCTAAACAGGTGCTAACTCTCCGGGTCAGAGAGTACCTGGAATCTACGAAAAATTAATAATTTGTCAATTAAAAAGCTATATTTTCTTGATTTAAGAAAAAAATACAAAGTTCTACAAGCAAAACCTTAATTTTCATAAATCAAAACTAGTATTTTTCTCAACTTGAAATAAGTGTTATCGCGATTTGAAATATTTTATATAATTAAAAGTGTCTTCTCTTTACTATACTTTTTACGGACAACATACTTTCAGTTATGTAGTCATTGGTTATCGATAGATAAAAAACAAGAACGAGAGAGAGATAAAAGTTTACCTTATATTCTTTTGATCGTACTGGTCCGCCAAAGATTCAGGATTGGTCGGATTCGTAAACTCCTTGACCAATTCGTCGGCTACTTCGTTGTACGTTGTTGTGCCTTTTTGTTTCACTTTCTCGCACACTTTCATCGAGAAGTGCCTCAAACCTTTGCCAATTTTGTCTGCCCGAGCTCTACTACGTTTCCTGAAACAAAAACACTGTCAAATACAAAGTCTTACACAAAAACATTTTTTTTACGAAATGGAAGGCAAATACAGGATTTTTCGCTACATTTTTAAAACCCACGGAAAAATATGAGAGAAACAAAAACTTTTCTTTACCCGATTAGCCACGAAAACTTGTTTTATTGTTTTTAGGTATATTGACGTGATGTGACTATGCAAAAAAAATCGGGCCTCGGACTATGAGTTCAACAAAATAATAGATCGTGACCCATCCGTTTGGTTAGACCGAGGCATCGAAAAACTCAGCTGATATTCCTAGGACTATTTTTACATTTTATATTGGGAGATAGCGGTTTTTTTGATATTTTCAAAATCACACTACAGATTTTAGTGAAATTTCAGTGAAATAGTCTGACACAAAATTGTTAGGCGAAGAGTTCAAATTTCTCGCCATGCGTAACGTTAGATTGACTTTGTCAAGTTGTAATTTGACGTTTGTTTATATCAAACTATTTTTCAATTTTTTACAATGAAATTAATTTAAAATCCAAAAATACTAGTGTTACTAGTATTTTTGGTCGCGGATGGACGGCACAACAAAACATTTTACCAAAAAAAAAACAGTTAATAACACAAACGAATTTTTTTAATAAAATAAAAATTAACTTGAATAAATTTTTTTTTGGTAAAATTATTTGAATAAATACAAATCGACTGAAATTCCTTCAATCCTTCAGTAGTAAAATTTTTTTATTAAAACTCTTCATATTGAAGTAAATCCTTCAATTCTGGTAACACTGGGTTATATTACAGTGACGTCACCAAACTGGTGGATTGTGGCTTGTCGGTTTTGATGTTATGGGGAAAAGTCCAACAAGAAGAAGAATTGACTTACGTCTCAGGTGGTCCGTCAGTAGGGTAAGGCAGTTCCGTCCTTTTCCGATTCGAAATGGGCGACGACAAAATCTGACTGGTGACTGACTGGTTTTTGACAGGCGACGAGTGTTGAATTACCGGTACACCTTGGGAGAAACTATGATGGACACCTTGGGATTGTTGTAGGTGATGGGTGGCAACTTCTTGCCTTTGATATTGCTGTTGATGAGGCATTACTTGGGTCGTGTTCATTAGCCTCTGCTGAAATAAGCGAGAATTTTTTTTAAAACAAGATATTCCAGAACTATAGAAAAGTGCTTTTGAAAGAGAAAAAATTAGTAACAGCATGCAAACTATTGAAAAAAAAAAGAAAATCTATCGCAGTCAAATAGGAAAATAAAATTAGACTCGCTCCTAGTGATTGGGGTGAGCTATAATGGTTTTTAAAATATATATAGCAGTAGCTCTAAAAAACTGGAAGCGTAAAGTGCACGGCATGGGAATACAACTTAACGACCGATTTACCATATACACGCCTACTGTTTGCTGACGACCAAGTAATTGTAAGACATGGAGTATATGATGAGAAAGGCAACGGAAGAATACCAAAACTGGGGGTTAACAGTGAACGTAGACAAGACACAGTACTTACGTATGTATTAAAAACGAATCAAGTAAGTTAGAACTAGACAATGGACAAACAATATCTCAATGCAATGAGTATGTATACTTGGGTGTCACATTTGATAAGACAGGAACAGACTGTAAAGAACTGAAAAAAAGAATAGTAAAATAAAAAAAAAGGTTATTGGATGTTTTAACAGTATTTTATGGAGCAGAGAGATAAAAAAAGATTGTAACAATTAACATATATAAAACAATGATGAAAAGCACGCTGTTGTATGGAATACAGACTTGTCGCGTAACAGAAAAATACAAAACAAAAATGGAAAGTGTCGAAATAGATGCAGTAAGAAGATCAATGAGAAGATCTAGAACAGATCATATAAGAAATGAGAACATAAAAGAATGGGAATCGAGGGGAGCATAACGGATGACATCACTAAAAGGCAACTGATATTGTACGGCCATTTACAACGGATAAACGACGAAAGATTACCAACCAAAGCAGGTCCTAGACTGGCAACCAATAGGGCACAGAAAAAGAGGGCGTCCTAAACTAGAATGGCAACAGTCAATCCAAAGATCAATGAGTCAACTGACAGATGATTGTCAGGATCGAAGGAGGTGGGAAATAGGCGTCGGACAACGTAGAAAAACTTCTAAACTAAAACTATAACTCCTATCAAAAAAAATTAAGTACTTGAGTTATAGATAACGAAAAGGTCTGCAACATTTGTATAAATAGTTTTTCTATATAACCTAAAATTATCCGAGAAAAGTCTAAAAAATCGGATTTTTAATTTTCATTTGTCTTTTTGACAAAATTTGGTCAAAATTCAACTATTTGTGACCTTTATTACCTTTTTCCCGGAGAAAATGGGTCTTTAGTTTAGGTTTTAAATCAAAATAAATGTAAAGCTCAATAATTTGATATAAAAAAAATACAACAAAAATTTTAAAGGCACAAATAGGTGAGTTTTCGGTTTCAAGAAGATGAAAATCAAAATAAAAAAAACGGTATTTTCGATTTTTTAGGTTATTACCTGTGACTTTTGTATTTAACTTTTTTCGATAACAGTTTCGCTGAAAACCGTAAAAAACCGTTACCACCCCATTTCACCCTAATAACTAAGATCGATTCTAATTATTTGGCTTGTTGGTTGGAAAATATTATCGTTAATTTCCAATTTATTTCATGCTGTTACTAATTTTTCCCTGTTTGCCTTTTTAAAATTTATCTACGCTGGTATACTAAAATGATAGAGTAAAAGTGTGCATCCCTTAACTCAGGTTAAAATATGATTGAACGTGCGGTAATAAACTTTACACGAAAGCAGTGTGGTACAGAGGTATTTTCCGCACGCAAGAAAGTACGCAAAAGCCGTTTTCCGCACGCTTGAAGCCCTAACAAGTGCAGAAAATCGATTTTCCCGCATGCAAATGCCCATGACAGAACGACCCGTACAGTTCTGTCAAGCATTTAAATGCGGTAAAATAGGTTTCTGCAGGTATTAGAAACAATTGCTTTCCAACAAGCGATCGGAAAACAAAATAATTAAATAATAAGAAATGTCAACCAAACCTCATAGGTTTTTAACATTTTTATAAAAAATCTTATAGTAACACCATATGTGCTGAAAAACGGACTTTCCGCACTGAAAATAACGTGGAAAGCTTATTTAACGTGATAGTCACAAAACATTTTAACTGTTAAATTACGGGTACTAAAATTTGTGTGTGTTATAAGAGGAAACTTTTTTCTTACCATCTGCGATGGGGTAAGCCTAATGGTTTTGGTAGCAGGTTTCATGGTATTCATTTGCCCGGGAATCGACCCTGAAATATTTAAAATAGTTTTATTAGCACAAGATGGATATGTCGCGGAGTTAGTGTCAAACTAAGCCTAGGCTTTTTCAATGCAACCAAGCTTATCGCAGAAAGAAAATTTCGGACTTCCATTGTCTTCATATTTTAAACACGTTTCGGTTAGTAAGTATCTCTAACCGGTTTCAAGTGTAAATTAAGCCATCTACAGGCTACTAATTAAATACTACTTGTTGTGCTGTCAGGTGTGACGGCCGGCCCCTTTTCTTTTAAATCCTAAAACTCTTGTTTTTCATGTTTGGTTGTCAATCCTTGGTTGACTAAAAACTTCTTTGTTCTGCATTATAAATGCAGCTCCAATAAACTTTCGTTATTGCCAATACGACTCCTTATGCAAAACTTTAGCTTCAGATCACTAAAGCCTATGATCAATTGACCACGCATGATCTGCTAAACCCGAGGGGTGATCAGCTGAACCAAATTTGTACACCGTCCTACAGGACAGGAAATTTTTGGTCCTGTAATGTCCTGTACAAGTCCTGTATATGCCTGCCTGTGGGGTCCTGTATAGTCCAGTGGCTGAAAAGACACCCATAAAAAAAAAGGCATCACATCTTAACTCTCGTTTTTTTTAGAGAGCCGGTTTGCGTTTGCCGGCCTTAGTACTTAATCATACTTAGGGCACCCCTTAGGCGCCAGTACCCTCGGGGTCCTGTATAGTTCTGTGGAGTCCTGTAGAGTCCTATACAGTCCTGTGGAAGTCCTTTATAGTCCTGTGGGGTCCTGTAAAAGTCCTGTATAGTCTTGTGGGGTCCTGTGGAGGTACTGTATAGTACTGTGGGGTCCTGTAGAAAAATTTGTACACCTAGTATGGGCAGCTGATCACCCCTCGGCTAAACCTCGCCTAATTGGGTACTTTTATGATGTTCCTTTATACTAACCTGAAGAGAGCGTTTCGTTTCTTCTATATATGATTTACCATACGCACACAGGATTTGGTAAATGCATTCCTTATTATTTAGGGGATTTTCTGGTTTTGTTTTAGTTACAAAACTCCTTATTGTATTTCCCGATGACATCGAAGAAATAGTCCAGTTATTTCTTCGATGCCGATGAACATACGGTTTTAATATTATAGTGTTGCTTTGTCTTAGGAAGTAGCATGTAGACTGGATTGTTTAGTTTAAACTTGAAAACGGTTAGAGATACTAATTGAAATGTCGTGTTTACTTGACAATGGGGCTAGTGATGCTGTAACTAAAATATGTAAATTCTAATTTTTTTATGTAAACTCAAAATAAAATTTGCTTTTTACAAAAAATTGTAAAGTTTCATGGTGCCAGTATAATAGTATTCCTTGTTTTTTTAGGTTTAAAAAACTTACTTTTGGTTGGTGAAGAGGCGATGGTCCTGATCATTTGTGGATGACCCGTGTGTGTCGATATTGTTTGATACGTCTAGTAAAAAAAAAACAAAATTTAAAAAAAGAAAACAACATGTAATTCCATCCAAAACTAACTACATTAAACTTATTACTAAACCCGAGACAGAGAACATGTAACATCTATATGTTCTCTGCCCTCGACTAAACTGTGCCATTACAAACTACCTATTACTTTATTATATAATATATATATATATATATATATATATATATATATATATATATATATATATATATATATATATATATATATATTATAAATACCAAAGATTGAAACCAACTTGTATTTGTACTTATTTTCAGTCAGAGAATTTGTGAGAATAATGTTTAACTGTTAAAAGCTACTCAATGCTCAGTACTTACTATACTTTTAGTTTTTACTAACTTTTCAGTTATGTTATTATGTAGGTTATATTGATAACCAATTACTACACAACCGAAAGTATAGGACAGAGAAGATAGAGTGTGCTTGTAACAATATAAAGTATTTCAAATCCAGAGAACGCTTCTTTTAAGTCGAGAAAAACCGAGGGGTCATCAGCTGAACCAAATTTGTACACCGTCCTACAGGACGTAGTGTCCTGTACAAGTCCTGTATAGTCCTGTGGCTGAAAAGACGCCCATAAAAAAATTCGCGACCAAAAAAAAAAGGTCCTCATGTCTTAACTCTCGTTTTTCTTAGAGAGCCGATTTGAGTTTACCGACCTTAGTACTTAATCATGCTTAGGGCACCCCTTAGGCGCCAGTACCCTCGGGGTTCTGTATAGTCCTGTATTATCCTGTGGAAGTCCTGTATAGTCCTGTGGAGTCCTGTAAGGTCCTCTGGGGTCCTGTAGAAAAATTTGTACACCTACTGTGGGCAGCTGATCACCCCTCGAGAAAAACATTTGTCTCGATTTGTGAAAATAAATGTCGTGTTTGTAAAAATTGTTATTTGTTCCCTCAATCCACAAAATATAGCTTTCTAATTGAGGAAATAATGGTTGTTATTCAAGAGAAGGGATGTCTTGCTTAAAAAACTTATATTTATATTAATTTTTTTTTAGTTTAAGTGAGTTTTTGTTTTTTATTTAATTTTTATTATAAGAAGAATTTTAAGAATGGTTTTTCTTCAGGTAAATTGATATATGTAAAGACCAGACAAAAATTTAGGATTTCCAAATAATTGTACCTTTTTACCAAATTTTATATACCTCTACTGTACCCGTCCATAGTTTCAAGAACCTACTTTGTTAAGTACTTTGTTAATTTTCTTGTGGCGCAGAGGCGATTTACTGATATACGAGATTCGAAGAAACTTAAGTTTCTTATTTATAAAATTTCTTCACAACCGGGATCACCCTGTATATACTGCCCACATTTTTTAAAAGCTGTTAAAAGTTCCAACAAAATGATGTCGTATAGGTACAATTTTTTTCAAAATGAAGGAGAATAGTGAGGAAAAAAAATTATTTTAAAGTTTTTTAATTCTCAAAAGCAGAACACAAAAAACAAATAATACGATTTACCACAACAAGTTTTTGGGATCTCTCCACTACTAATATTATAGTGTGCTCACAAAAAAAAATTACAAAAATTCTAGATACAAGGATGAGCCACACAATTACCAATTTGGTGTCTTTGGATTTTATTATTTAATTACCTGAAGTTTTTGCTTGTAAAGATATGCCAAAATCGACGATTTGGTATTAAATACTTAATACAATGTACCCAAACGCCGAACTTAACAAAATATGAACAAAGTTCATCTTTTTCCATTTTTTGGTTATGTTCGGGCTGAATCAAGCCTTAAAAATCATTTGCCTGTCACACTTTTACGGCTGTGAAGAAATATAATAAATAAGAAACTTATGTTTGTAAGTACGAATCTCGTATATCAGTAAATCGCCTCTGCGTCACAGACAAGTTAACAAAACAAAATACTCTGCCAATCTATGGGCACCTAAGCTCACACTAGGTACTATAGTTATAGTGTGAGCTAATATAATCAAAAACTGAAATATATTTTATTCAACTCCAGACTCAATTACCTTTCGTTTGATACCACACAAGCCATGTTTTGACTTAAACTCAAATTTTTTCAATCTACCCCCCACCCTTAAAAAAAAACTAAAATATATTTTGTTTAACTCCAGACTCAATTACCTTTCATTTGATGTCACACACGCCATATTTTCACTTAAACTCTAATTTTTGACAACTACCCCCACCCTTTTTTTAAAAATAAACTAAAATTCATTTTTTTTAACTCCAGACTTAATTACCTTTCGTTTGATATCACACACGCCATATTTTCACATAAACTCTAATTTTTGGAATCTACCCCCACCCTTTTATTTGGCTTGCGTTCGGTGGATTTTGTTCATTTTTAAATGGGACCATCACGGCCCAAGACCCGACTTAGGTACCAAATTTCATTAAAATCGGACAAGCGGTTTTTGAGTTATGCGGGTTGGTCGTTACAGACAGACATACAGACAGACAGACAGACAGACAGACAGCAAAACAAAAAAGTTTCAAAATCATCTGAAACGCAAAAATATATAAAAATTTTTGAAATCGGAGCAACTTTTTTTTTCTCGAAAAAATTACGATCACCATAGCTCACACTACTTATAGTAGTAGTGTGAGCTAAAACTTAACGAAGTAAGTTCTTGGAACCGTGGAAGGGTACTGTCCATGTGTACAAAATTTGGTAAAGAGGTACAATTGTTTGTAAATCCAAAATTTTTGCCTGGTCTAATATTCAAGAAAACTTAAAAACTTGATTCAAAAAATACTTTTTTTGAGTTGAAACCTACTGATTCTATTTTTTAAACTAGATATTAAAAAAAATATATTGTTGAAAAGCAGATATCGCGGTTATGTCGTTAAGTTGATTTGAGAGAAGACAATAAAATCGTGAAAATACGTTTTCTAGACTCTATATAAAAGCAAAATTCTGTGCAAAGACTAGAAAATAATTCAGACAAAAGCATGGTACATGTAATGATAAAAAAAAACTTATGAATGCTTTACCTATTTTTATACATTGTAAAAACGCAAACCTTTGTATATTGTTGTCTAAAAGGCGTTGTGTAGTTGCGTCGTTGGCTCTGGGCCCAATTAACTGCCACAACAATAAATCGCGGTTTATGGCAAGTAATGTCGCCAATATAAAGGCCCAGCAACAGCCCATTAAAAGCCTCACATGACCCACAAATCCGAAATTGTAGACAGCAGTTATCTCACTCCTTTTTATTTACAGTATAGTTTGTTATAACACGAGAAAACGCGAAAGGGTAAATGACTAGGAATGTGTACAAAGGGTAAAAAGCTCGCAATGCTGAAAAGCGGATAAAGTATTTTGCATAATTGCCACCCTTTTGGGCTTGCCAAGTATTATAAAAATAAAGTAAAATGCATAATAATTTTTTTCCGGCGACCCAAAGCATGGATCTTCATCCCCTTCCAAAGAACAAAACAGTTAACTTTCAACACTTAACAGGTGTCCCCACTAGATCTTGGACTTCCGAGGATGCAAAATTTTTAAGTAACCCACGAAAAAACAGAAGAGACGGAAAAACTTTTTTTTTAGTTGATTAGCCACGAAATTTTGTTAATTTTTTTAATTATGGGTACTAAAATTTGGCCTTGGTAGGAAAAAATTTACAACAGCATTAAAACTTTTGGAATTGGAAGGAAACGGAACGAAAACCCTAAATTAGACTCGATCCGAGGTATTGGGGTGAACTTTTACAAGTAAATACCGGATTTTTACTATTTTTTAGCGGAACAAAACTTTCTATTGAAACAAGTTGTGTAAAAGTTATAGATTATGCAAAGGTCTAGAACTCAAAATCAAAAGAACCGGTTTTTTTGTTTTTGAATTTATCCCGCAGAATTTTTTTGTTTTTCAGGAAATTTAGTGAAAACATACTTTTACTGTATTAAACACGTTGTAAATTTTTTAAATATTTTATTGTGATTTTAAACCTAATGAGACTTTAAAAGAAAGTTTCCGATAAATCTCGTGAAAAACAAAAAAAATTGTGGGAAAAAAATTAAAAACCAAAAACAAAGGGTTTTTTTCTCAGAAAATGTCAGGTTTATGTAGAAAAAAAGTTTATACAAGAGTTGTATGATACCCGAGTCGTAGGAGGGAAGTACAAATTCCTCAGCATTACTCTAACATTTACATGGCATTACTGGCAATACATGTACAAATTTTGAGTCAGTTGTTACATCCTCGTCGAAAAAAAAAACCATCATCCACTCTAAAACGGTCACCCTATTTCACCATAAAATCCCGGATCGAGTCTAACTAATTTTTTTCATTTACTGTGCTATTGTTTTTCCTTTCCAACAGTTTTTATGCTGTTTATTTAATTTAGTCATTTTTTCACTGTATAGTTTGTAAAATATGAATTTTCAAAGTTTTGCCATTTTGGTCTTATGGGTTTCCCTATACTAAAAATCGCTAAATGACGTTTTTTGGAATCTCAACTCACTCAGTGGTTTTTTCGTATCTCTATGACGCCACAATACTGCAACTTGGTGCTTTTTTTGATAAACTGTATAGTTTGTAAAGTATGAATTTTCAAAGTTTTGCCATTTTGGTCTTATGGGTTTCCCTATACTAAAAATCGCTAAATGACGTTTTTTGGAATCTCAACTCACTCAGTGGTTTTTTCGTCTCTGTATGACGCCACAATACTGCAACTCGGTGCTTTTTTGATAAACTGTATAGTTTGTAAAATATGAATTTTCAAAGTTTTGCCATTTTGGTCTTATGGGTTTCCCTATACTAAAAATCGCTAAATGACGTTTTTTGGAATCTCAACTCACTCAGTGGTTTTTTCGTATCTGTATGACGCCACAATACTGCAACTCGGTGCTTTTTTTGATAAACTGTATAGTTTGTAAAATATGAATTTTCAAAGTTTTGCCATTTTGGTCTTATGGGTTTCCCTATACTAAAAATCGCTAAATCACGTTTTTTGGAATCTCAACTCACTCAGTGGTTTTTTCGTACCTGTATGACGCCACAATACTGCAACTCGGTGCTTTTTTTGATAAACTGTATAGTTTGTAAAACATGAATTTTCATAGTTTTGCCATTTTGGTCTTATGGGTTTTCCTATACTAAAAATCGCTAAATGACGTTTTTTGGAATCTCAACTCACTCAGTGGTTTTTTCGTATCTGTATGACGCCACAATACTGCAACTCGGTGCTTTTTTTGATAAACTGTAAAGTTTATAAAATATGAATTTTCAAAGTTTTGCCATTTTGGTCTTATGGGTTTCCCTATACTAAAAATCGCTAAATGACGTTTTTTCGAATCTCAACTCACTCAGTGGTTTTTTCGTATCCGTATGACGCCACAATACTGCAACTCGGTGCTTTTTTTAATAAACTGTATAGTTTGTAAAATATGAATATTCAAAGTTTTGCCATTTTGGTCTTATGGGTTTCCCTATACTAAAAATCGCTAAATGACGTTTTTTGGAATTTCAACTCACTCAGTGGTTTTTTCGTATCTGTATGACGCCACAATACTGCAACTCGGTGCTTTTTTTGATAAACTGTATAGTTTGTAAAATATGAATTTTCAAAGTTTTGCCATTTTGGAGTTATGGGTTTTCCTATACTAAAAATCGCTAAATGACGTTTTATGGAATCTCAACTCACTCAGTGGTTTTTTCGTATCTGTATGACGCCACAATACTGCAACTCGGTGCTTTTTTTGATAAACTGTATAGTTTGTAAAATATGAATATTCAAAGTTTTGCCATTTTGGTCTTATGGTCTTTTAAGAGGTATCTAATCTAAATATAACCTCCATAAACCTAGCAAGCCCACCTCAATAAAAATTTAAAAAATGTATTCCAGAATTATGTGCTTTTTATGTGCTAATTTCGTCCACTTTTTAAAATTTTTGTGCTCCTTTGGTTTCCACGGAAATTTAAAAAAATGATTGGCGTGCTAGCTTTATATAAAGCTAGCAAGCCCATACAGAAATAATCAATATTTTTATAATATTTATATGCGAAAATTAAGTGCTTTTTATGTGCTCCCGTTTGCTAAAAACAAAATTCCATTTATCAAGTTTTTAACCTTTTTTTTTAAAGAAAATGTGTGGGCTGGCTAGGTTTATATAAACCTAGCAAGCCCACCTCAATAAACCTCAATAAAAATAAATAAAATACATTCCAGAATTATGTGCTCTTTATGTGCTAATTTCGTCCACTTTTTAAAATTTTTGTGCTTCTTTGGTTTCCACGGAAATTTAAAAAAATGATTGGCGTGCTAGCTTTATATAAAGCTAGCAAGCCCATACAGAAATAATCAATATTTTTATAATATTTATATGCGAAAATTAAGTGCTTTTTATGTGCTCCCGTTTGCTAAAAACAAAATTCCATTTATCAAGTTTTTAACCTTTTTTTTTAAAGAAAATGTGTGGGCTGGCTAGGTTTATATAAACCTAGCAAGCCCATACAGAAATAATCAATATTTTTATAATATTTATATGCGAAAATTAAGTGCTTTTTATGTGCTCCCGTTTGCTAAAAACAAAATTTCATTTATCAAGCTTTTAAGCTTTTTTTTTTTAAAAATGTGTGGGCTGGCTAGGTTTATATAAACCTAGCAAGCCCATACAGAAATAATCAATATTTTTATAATATTTATATGCGAAAATTAAGTGCTTTTTATGTGCTCCCGTTTGCTATAAACAAAATTTCATTTATCAAGTTTTTAAGCTTTTTTTTAAAAAAAATGTGTGGGCTGGCTAGGTTTATATAAACCTAGCAAGCCCACCTCAATAAAAATAAATAAAATACATTCCAGAATTATGTGCTCTTTATGTGCTAATTTCGTCCACTTTTTAAAATTTTTGTGCTTCTTTGGTTTCCACGGAAATTTAAAAAAATAATTGACGTGCTAGCTTTATATAAAGCTAGCAAGCCAATGCAAAAATTATAAATATTTTTATGCCCACCTCAATAAAAATTTAAAAAATTTATTCCAGAATTATGTGCTCTTTATGTGCTAATTTCGTCCACTTTTTAAAATTTTTGTGCTCCTTTGGTTTCCACGGAAATTTAAAAAAATGATTGGCGTGCTAGCTTTATATAAAGCTAGCAAGCCCATACAGAAATAATCAATATTTTTATAATATTTATATGCGAAAATTAAGTGCTTTTTATGTGCTCCCGTTTGCTAAAAACAAAATTTCATTTATCAAGTTTTTAAGCTTTTTTTTAAAAAAAATGTGTGGGCTGGCTAGGTTTATATAAACCTAGCAAGCCCATACAGAAATAATCAATATTTTTATAATATTTATATGCGAAAATTAAGTGCTTTTTATGTGCTCCCGTTTGCTAAAAACAAAATTTCATTTATCAAGTTTTTAAGCTTTTTTTAAAAAAAAATGTGTGGGCTGGCTAGGTTTATATAAACCTAGCAAGCCCACCTCAATAAAAATAAATAAAATACATTCCAGAATTATGTGCTCTTTATGTGCTAATTTCGTCCACTTTTTAAAATTTTTGTGCTTCTTTGGTTTCCACGGAAATTTAAAAAAATGATTGACGTGCTAGCTTTATATAAAGCTAGCAAGCCAATGCAAAAATTATAAATATTTTTATGCCCACCTCAATAAAAATTTAAAAAATTTATTCCAGAATTATGTGCTCTTTATGTGCTAATTTCGTCCACTTTTTAAAATTTTTGTGCTCCTTTGGTTTCCACGGAAATTAAAAAAATGATTGGCTTGCTAGGTTTATATAAACCTAGCCAGCCCACACATTTTTTTTTTAAAAAAGCTTAAAAACTTGATAAATGAAATTTTGTTTTTAGCAAACGGGAGCACATAAAAAGCACTTAATTTTCGCATATAAATATTATAAAAATATTGATTATTTCTGTATGGGCTTGCTAGGTTTATATAAACCTAGCCAGCCCACACATTTTTTAAAAAAAAAAGCTTAAAAGCTTGATAAATGAAATTTTGTTTTTAGCAAAGGGGAGCACATAAAAAGCACTTAATTTTCGCTGTAAATATTATAAAAATATTGATTATTTCTGTATGGGCTTGCTAGGTTTATATAAACCTAGCCAGCCCACACATTTTTTTTTAAAAAAAGCTTAAAAACTTGATAAATGAAATTTTGTTTTTAGCAAAGGGGAGCACATAAAAAGCACTTAATTTTCGCTGTAAATATTATAAAAATATTGATTATTTCTGTATGGGCTTGCTAGCTTTATATAAAGCTAGCACGCCAATCATTTTTTTAAATTTCCGTGGAAACCAAAGGAGCACAAAAATTTTAAAAAGTGGACGAAATTAGCACATAAAGAGCACATAATTCTGGAATAAATTTTTAAAATTTTTATTGAGGTGGGCATAAAAATATTTATAATTTTTGCATTGGCTTGCTAGCTTTATATAAAGCTAGCACGTCAATCATTTTTTTAAATTTCCGTGGAAACCAAAGCACAAAAATTTTAAAAAGTGGACGAAATTAGCACATAAAGAGCACATAATTCTGGAATGTATTTTATTTATTTTTATTGAGGTGGGCTTGCTAGGTTTATATAAACCTAGCCAGCCCACACATTTTTTTTTAAAAAAAGCTTAAAAACTTGATAAATGAAATTTTGTTTTTAGCAAACGGGAGCACATAAAAAGCACTTAATTTTCGCATATAAATATTATAAAAATATTGATTATTTCTGTATGGGCTTGCTAGGTTTATATAAACCTAGCCAGCCCACACATTTTTTTTAAAAAAAAGCTTAAAAACTTGATAAATGAAATTTTGTTTTTAGCAAACGGGAGCACATAAAAAGCACTTAATTTTCGCATATAAATATTATAAAAATATTGATTATTTCTGTATGGGCTTGCTAGCTTTATATAAAGCTAGCACGCCAATCATTTTTTTAAATTTCCGTGGAAACCAAAGGAGCACAAAAATTTTAAAAAGTGGACGAAATTAGCACATAAAGAGCACATAATTCTGGAATAAATTTTTTAAATTTTTATTGAGGTGGGCATAAAAATATTTATAATTTTTGCATTGGCTTGCTAGCTTTATATAAAGCTAGCACGTCAATTATTTTTTTAAATTTCCGTGGAAACCAAAGAAGCACAAAAATTTTAAAAAGTGGACGAAATTAGCACATAAAGAGCACATAATTCTGGAATGTATTTTATTTATTTTTATTGAGGTGGGCTTGCTAGGTTTATATAAACCTAGCCAGCCCACACATTTTTTTTTTAAAAAAAGCTTAAAAACTTGATAAATGAAATTTTGTTTTTAGCAAACGGGAGCACATAAAAAGCACTTAATTTTCGCATATAAATATTATAAAAATATTGATTATTTCTGTATGGGCTTGCTAGGTTTATATAAACCTAGCCAGCCCACACATTTTTAAAAAAAAAAAGCTTAAAAACTTGATAAATGAAATTTTGTTTTTAACAAACGGGAGCACATAAAAAGCACTTAATTTTCGCATATACATATTATAAAAATATTGATTATTTCTGTATGGGCTTGCTAGGTTTATATAAACCTAGCCAGCCCACACATTTTTAAAAAAAAAAAGCTTAAAAGCTTGATAAATGAAATTTTGTTTTTAGCAAACGGGAGCACATAAAAAGCACTTAATTTTCGCATATAAATATTATAAAAATATTGATTATTTCTGTATGGGCTTGCTAGGTTTATATAAACCTAGCCAGCCCACACATTTTCTTTAAAAAAAAAGGTTAAAAACTTGATAAATGGAATTTTGTTTTTAGCAAACGGGAGCACATAAAAAGCACTTAATTTTCGCATATAAATATTATAAAAATATTGATTATTTCTGTATGGGCTTGCTAGCTTTATATAAAGCTAGCACGCCAATCATTTTTTTAAATTTCCGTGGAAACCAAAGGAGCACAAAAATTTTAAAAAGTGGACGAAATTAGCACATAAAGAGCACATAATTCTGGAATGTATTTTATTTATTTTTATTGAGGTTTATTGAGGTGGGCTTGCTAGGTTTATATAAACCTAGCCAGCCCACACATTTTCTTTAAAAAAAAAGGTTAAAAACTTGATAAATGGAATTTTGTTTTTAGCAAACGGGAGCACATAAAAAGCACTTAATTTTCGCATATAAATATTATAAAAATATTGATTATTTCTGTATGGGCTTGCTAGCTTTATATAAAGCTAGCACGCCAATCATTTTTTTAAATTTCCGTGGAAACCAAAGGAGCACAAAAATTTTAAAAAGTGGACGAAATTAGCACATAAAAAGCACATAATTCTGGAATACATTTTTTAAATTTTTATTGAGGTGGGCTTGCTAGGTTTATGGAGGTCTAAATATAATTTGTTTTACAATACCTTTTATTTAGATAGGTACTCTAAATACGCCAGGCCCATTTTTAAAAGAAATTGTAAAACTTTAGTAGATCAAAAAAAAAAGTTATGCTGCATTGACAGTTTGGCATCATCGCATTATGGATGATGGAAACAATGAGCTACATTTATTATTTATATCCATATTTTTATTTCATATTTCATAACCAGAAGTGTTGTTTATTGATTTTAAAAGTTATACATATTCATGTATTATAAGTTATTTGATCCCTATACATATGAGTGAAAGACCTTGACATTACTGTGTAAAAATTCATTGGAATCACAGGGGTACATGTCACAGTTGTTTTTTATGAAAAAAAACTTTGTAACGATTTTATTTATAAATTCAGAACTAGCGGTTTTCAGATTTAATGTTTTAATCTGGTGATAATATAACTTTATAAATAAAATGGTAAAAAAATTTTTTTAAGTCACAAGCTTTTATAAAATGCACTAAAAATTAAAAAATAATTTTCCAACATTCTAATATTATCATAATAATAAAAGCGATGGCCGACTGATGGAAATTTTGACGATGTTAGCACGATAAGATATCCGTATTAATTAAATATCACTATTTGCAAGAATCAATCTAGCAGAAAAATGCAGAGGTACCAAACCCACCCAACCTGACCTAAGATACCCCAGTATTTCTTTGACATAGGTATGGCAATGGCATAACATTGCGGCACATCAAACATATCTTTGATGACCTGCTATGTTGAATATGCCTTAAGTGTTTAGATCACAACTTTAGATTAACTTATGCTTTGATTTGCGGCCATCGCTTTTATTATTATGATAATATTAGAATGTTAGAAAATTATTTTTTAATTTTTAGTGCATTTTATAAAAACTTGTGACTTAAAAAATTTTTTTTACCATTTTATTTGCTACTTTTTGGTCTCAGCTATCTACTCTATTAAATGAAAATATTTGTTCAATAACAGAACAGAAGAGTTTATTCTAGATTATAATGAAATCGCTGATCGTGAGTTGTTTGGAAACTCATTTTTCTATTGGGGGTAGGAGAGGGTGGGGGTAGAGGTAGAAATATATTTTTTGTTTGGGCTGTATTGCCATCGGACCTTTATGCATATACCAAATTTTATAAAGTCATTTGAAGTGAAGTGTGTCAAAAACGCATTTTTTTATGGAAGGGGGTGGGGGGTAGGGGTGGAAGGACATTTTTTCATTATTGTTGTATTGTCATCGGACCACTATATGTATACCAAATTTCATCCAAATCGGATAATGGGAAGTGTGTCAAAAACGCATTTTTCTATAGATGGGGGTGGGGGTAGGAGTGGTAGGATTTTTTTTTTCAATGTTGTATTGTCATCGGACCACTATATGTATACCAAATTTCATCCAAATCGGATAATGGGAAGTGTGTCAAAAACGCTTCACAAGATTTGATAGTTAGATAGAACATCTGAAGTTAAATAAAAGCTTGTAATAAAAAAAGCGCTGATGGGGGTAAGTGAGGGGTGTAAAGAGGGTAAATTCATAACTTTGGAATCAAAACCGATGCGAACGTGCGGTTTTAGGACGTGTGAGATCCCCTTATGGACTTAGGATTGAGGAATTATTTCTACAAAGTTGATAGCAAAGAAACCTTTTAATAAGAAGGTATTGCTAGAATTGGAAAGGTTGTGAAAGCAATAATTATACATCCTGTATTTTGTTTCTTTTTGATTAAGTCTAAAATAAACGTTTTTAAAGTAAACGATTTTATAAAATAATTGCACTAAAAAGTAAAAAATACTTTGGCAGATTAGCCTTTATGGCACATTATTAATGTTAATCGTGGCGCAATTATTAAAGATTCCCATTGATTTTGAGTTCGATATAAAATTGTGGCGCATATACATCTCCACTTGATGGGTATTTTTAATAATCGCACCACGATTTTATATCTAACTTAAAAATATACAGGGTGTCTCTAAAAGGTCTGTACAAAATCTTAGCACATATTCATGAGCTCAAAATAAGTCGATTTAAAGCAACTTATCTTAGTCCGAAATTGCTCCGTTTCAGAGATACAAGGTGTTTTTTTATTTTAATTGAACCAAGTGGAACTATTTTCCCAGAAATTCATTGATACCTACCGAAAATGACTAAACGATAAAAAAAAATTCATAACTGATTTACTGACTAAATTTAATCCTTAAAGGTAGCAGCAAAATCTTTTGTTCCAAAATAATTTCAAAATTCAGTTGCGGCATCTAACACTAAAAACGGAAATATCTCGAAAACGGCTCACCCTAGCAGATTTTATCAAAAGTACCTTTTTTGCTTAAAAAAGTTCAGGAAATTATTTTATCAGCAAAAAAATTTGAAAAATACACTGAGAAAAAAGTTATGGTCATTTTAAACCATAAGATGAGCATTATGAAGCGCCCTCTGACGGCCACAGTGAAAAAGTGGCCATATTTAGGTTTCGCATCCCAAAAAACCCCCCGAGTACCAATTTTTTAAGTTATGCCTTGAGAAATGTTCATAAATTTTAATAAAATCAATTTTTAATTTTTAAATTCACTCTGTAGTATCTCTGAAACGAAGCAATTTTGGACTAAGGTAATTTGCATTAAATCGACTTATTTTGACCTCAGGAATATGTGCTAAGATTTTGTACAGACCTTTTAGAGACACCCTATAAAATGTGCCATTAACGCTATCTAGACTGTAGCAAACAGAAAGTTGCCAAAATATTTTTAACTTTTTATTGCAATTTTTTTATATTTTTTTTTATTTTGACAAAAGAAAGAATATTAATTTAAATTGCATTTTGTTCTATTTAAAAAAAAATTGTTTAAATTAAAAACATTTTTTTATTTATTTTGTTAAACCACTTATTTTAAACATTGAATTTAAAGACAATTTTGTAGTTTACTTTTTTTCAAACAATGCTTATTATCTTATTATAACTTTTTTAGTAATATGTAGGTTTTGATAATAGTAATTTTTATCATAGCTTAATAAACATCACAATTAATAAGAAATCAAAATATGATAAGATATGAGCTTTAAGTTTTGAAATACTTACAAGAAAATGTTGGAAAACCAAACACAAGGACTGAATTTTTATTATTATTAGCAAATAATACTTGAAACCTATTTCTCTAAAAGTTCTTCACACATACAGTGGTCCTCCAAAATTCACAAAACTACATCTCTGCTTATCTACTCTAAAAACACAAACCTAATTGAACCTAAACCCGATGTGGGGCGTTAACATGTTGAAAAACGTTGATAGAACTTCAAAGGAGGAGGCACTAAATACATAGTTTACCGGGACGCGTCAGATGAGCTGAGTTTGAGATATGTTGAAGGCCAAACCTTCCTGATATTATTACCAAAAAAAATTGGGGGGGTCATAGGATTCGTTTTCGAGCTATACTTATTTAAATGCGCGCCACTGAAATATAGAAAAATATGATCTTTTGTCGTTTTTTGTAGTAACTTATCGCCAAATAAAAATAAAAAACTGATATTAGCTTTACTTTATTGGTAAAAGAGTTCTTTTAAGAATTGTATCAGTTTTTGACATATAGTTTCCGTCACATACCTACAGAGTGGCTCAAAAATAATTAAAAGAAATACAGGAAAAATACCTCAGATTTATTAACTATAAAGAAAGGAAACTAAAAATGCATGGTCAAAATTAACTTCACTTGCTTTCATTTCAGTCGCTTTAACTATTCTAGAGTGATGTTTGTGATAAGCTTACAGGGTATTTCAACAAAAAAATTAATTCAATCAAAACAAAAAAACTACAAATGGTAATATTTTCCCATATTTCAGTGGCACACATTTAAATAAGTATAGCTCAAAAACGAATCCCATGACCCCCCAAATTTTTTTTGGTAAAAATATCAGGAAGGTTTTTCCTTCAACATATCTCAAATTCAGCTCATTTGACGCGTCCTGGTAAACAATGTATTTAGTGCCTCCTCCTTTGCATTTCGAAAATAATAAATTAAATGTCTTAATTTCTAAGTGTTTTTCATAAATGATCCATGACGGATCTGATACCTTCATAGCTAGCCTATTACCACACTTCAAGTAAAGCCATGATATATCAGCTTTAAAAACAGTTTTCTGAAAAAATCTCAGAAACTAAAGCTTCTATGAAGTTTTTGTAGTCTCCTATATTTCGAAAACCGCATTTAGATGCGACGCTCTGTTAAAAAGTTAGAATTTTTTTAAAATTTTTATTGTCAAAAAACTGTCATTAGCATTAATGGATTTTGAACAAAATCCAATCAGCTTGTTAGAGTGTCCAACACTATTTAACCTGAAAATTTTATGGAAATCAGTTTATCTGGTTAGGAGCTATTGTGATACAGACAGACACATAGACACACATGGACAGACATATCACGACAATATTGCTAAGATACCCCAAAATACACCCAAATAAAACATTTATGGTGTTATCTAAAAAAAAATTCTTGTCGAAAATAATACCTTCCCTAGTCATTGCTGTACGGGCTAGGAAGGTAAAAATGATTTAAAAATTGAACAAGGGTAGGAATGTTTAGGAACTATTTTGATTTTTGTTTAAATTATATTATCTGGGGCATTATGTAAGTTAGAAATAATTAAGTTGTAAACTAACAATAAAGAATACAATTCTGTAATTAAGATTGTCTTATCAGTCAGTATTTTAAGAAATGTTTTTTAAAATTCACTTATAGGGGTTCCTACTTATAGAGTGTAACCTATTTCAAATGTTGTCCCTTTTTTGGGGACACTCTGTTACCCTTGTTAAAGTATACACCACATGCTAATTCAACATTTAAAATTAAAAATGAAAAGAGGTCCTTGAAAGGCATTGTATAGATGATAAATATACATTTTCACAAAATTACACAAACATCAATAGATCCACCTACCTATATAAAATACAATTTTGCAACATGCAGACATTTTCATGATTTATTATATAAAGGGTTATAACTTTGGGTTATAATTTAAATTCTGAGTTAAATTTGACTTTATTTTTGTTTGGTAATTTGAACAATTCAAAAAAGATTACATCAAAAATCAACAAAACGATTTATGGCTGCAAAAGGTTATATAATAGCCATGATAATATACACTATTTAATAAGCAGTGTATTTGGTAACTGGAGTAATTGTTTAGATTTTATGTGTTTAAATGTTTTATGGATTTATTCTGTAAAGAAACATTTTTCACCCATAAAGAACTGTTCTCAGTTAGTTATGCACACATTTTATAAACCCATTAATCTATTTCTTTAAATAACTAAGAAACTAAAGATTTGATCAATTTTTTGCTTCAAAACATAAATTAAGACCAATAATTAATAGGTAAATTAAGGTACATATTAAAAAATATCCTCAGTACCTCAAAACAAAAGTGTATGTATCCTTCCTGTACTTACCTATGGATCCCAGACCTGGACACTTACAAAATCAAACATGGAAAACGTAACAAAAGCTCAAAGATCCATGGAAAGACAAATGTTACATGTAAAGCTAATAAATAGAAAAAGGAATGAATGGATAAGAAATAAAACAAAAGTAAGGGATGTTAGAGAAAAAGTAACAACATTAAAATGGAATGTATGTAAACTGGAGACCTTGGGAAAATAAAAGAAGTAGGGGAAGACCCCAAATGAGATGAGCAGACAATTTGAAGAAATATGCGATGGATGGATGGATGAACATGGCGACAGACAGAAAAGTGTGGAAGATATTGGGGGAGGCCTATGTCCAAAGATGGATTTTTTTTTTCAACTGTCATGCCATTTACAAAAATTAAAATCACAATAGTATGAACTATAACTAACATTATTATGTAGTAATAATTATTGAGCAAACTTTTTCACAAACCTGTTGAATTGTTGTAAAGTTACATTAAATAAATCTGCATCGATTTTATTTAAAGAATTTGCCATTCTAGTAAGCTAAGTAAGTAAGAGAGTTTATCCCATGTGCAGTTCTATGAAATTGCACAAACAATAAAGAATAATTTCTAGTCTGTCTTTGTGGAACTTGAAAAGAGATCATTTCTAATAAGTTAGGACAATCAACATTATTATTTATAATTTTAAACAGTAACCTGGTATCCATCATAAACCTCCGCTTTTCCAAAGATTGAATACTCAATAAATTCTGTAGAGATATGTAGTCAATATGATCTTTTGGTATTTTTAGTTTGTAGTTTATTAACCTTAAAAACCTACACTGTATTTAAAGTAGTGCAGATTCCAAATTTGACTAGCATACTCAATCAATGATAGCACCAGGGAACACTACAACAATTTAAAGCAATATACATTATTGAATTCCTCTAAAGTATGTGATATAAACCCTAACACTCGTAGACTTTTGTTGCAATTATTTTCTATGTGCAAACTAAATTCAATTTTTTGATCAAAAATAACACCTAAGTCCTTAATTTCATCCACACTGTTTAAAGTAGTAGAATTTAAGATGTAGTAGAATATTATTGGTTTATGAATTCTGAAATATCTCATGACACTACATTTGTTCAAGTTCAATGATAACTTGTTATTTTGGCACCATAAATTAAAGCAGTCTAAATCTTCTTGAATTAATAGGCAATCTTGATGACATCTAATTACTAAATATAATTTAAAATCATCTGTAAATAGTAAGAATTTACAGTTTTTTATACAGAAATAGAGATCATTGATAAATAAATTAAATAAATGGATTGAAGAAGGCTAAATAAATATCAATAGGACACTAAGTTCAGATATTAGAAAATTGTTAGTTTTCTAACCTTAAAACCTAAAAATTCAATTCAGCTCATGTGAAGCGCAAATTGAGCACTGTTTTTCATTAAATTTGTTTGAACCATTTTTGTGCAGGTTTAGTGGAAATATTTGGGTGAACTTAATTAAGGGATAATGTAGGAGAATGTAGAAAAACTTTAAATACCTACAAAAGTTGCAAAATACTTGTCACAACTAAAGATATATTCAGTGGCATATATAAGGGGGGGCCTGAGGATATCAAAAATATATGGGTTGTTGACATTTGGATAGGCCTTTTTGGGTGATAGTCTTTTTAAATTGGTGTTAAAGTGCAGTAATGATAATAGATTTGACTCATCATTTATATACAATGTAAATTTGTAACAAATAACTCAAAAGCTGGAATATATTAATAATGTATGTTTTAAAATCAGAGAAAATATGTTTTTCTTCTGACAGAAAACAAGGTGTTTCTTTAACATAAGAAAGTTGCTTTTATAGTCCAGAAGATAATAAGGAAAAAATTATGCAAAACATCATTTTGGACAAAAAATACCCAAATCTGCAGTTTTATACAAACATATCTTTTTTATAGTTATTGCATCACAGGTCAGGAAGCTAAAAAATATATTTTGGACAACATAGCATTAAGCAACATTAGCACAATTTGAATGGTGGCATTTAATGAACCTTACCTGTGAAGTCTCTGCTTGCCCTGAGGTACCGGACACTGGCTTAAATATTTTGACAGAGGTGGCATTTGTCATATACCCATTGATTGTTTTACCAGAGGGTTGAACCAATTTGACCATTTGAGACTGACCTAATCAAATATAAAAACATAATTAGGATCATTTTCAGATTTTACCAAATGTATACCAGATATTGTAGTTTATAGTATTTAGTATTTATTAACCAAAATTTTTGACAAAAATTTTTACAATGATTATTATTCTAATACAAATATTATTTTAACAATTTCAATTAAAAACATATATATGTTTTTACTTTTTTCATACTTTTTTAGGCTTTAAAAATAAGTGGTCTTATTTGACTGACTTCTACAGGAAAAGGAAATATTTTTGTAACACAGAATAAATTTAGAAAGAGATTTATTAAGTTTATTATCATAGGTTGGGAAAAGCAGGAATTAATTAAGGTAAAATACCCAGTGATTGATACATTACCAATGATTGTTGATACTCTAGAATATTTTTCTCCAAAGGTGTCAACTAGTAAGTCAGAGTATATTATGTAGGTAACCCTGTAATATATATGTCACACCATTTTTTTGATGGGTGCTTAAGACAAAATAAGGGAAGTGCATTAGTTTAAACCATATAACTTTTTTCGTTTTTTAATGAAAAATACTGTGTTTACATTTCAATATTAATTTTATTTTATATTACTTTAAAAAATGTGCCTATCAATTATTAGATAGATTAAAAATTAAATTCATTCATTCATTATAATAGAAACTAAAATAAATTTTCCAACCTGACATTTTTTAAATATACCTATTTATTATATATTTTTTTGAAGTATTGTCCTAATCTCAAAGTTCTAATATATTCTAAATATATGTATATCCTAAAATATTTAACACAGTTTTGTTTTTAATTTAATTTAATTTAAATTATATTTAGTAATTGGATGTCATCAAGATTGCCTATTAATTCAAGAGGATTTAGACTGCTTTAATTTATGGTGCCAAAATAACAAGTTATCATTGAACTTATGTAGTGTCATGAGATATTTCAGAATTCATAAACCAATAATATTTGACTACATCTTAAATTCTACTACTTTAAACAGTGTGGATCAAATTAAGGACTTAGGTGTTATTTTTGATCAAAAAATTGAATTTAATTTGCACATTGAAAATATTTGCAACAAAAGTCTACGAGTGTTAGGGTTTATATCGCATACTTTAGAGGAATTCAATAACGTATATTGCTTTAAATTGTTGTACTGTTCTCTGGTGCGATCATTGATTGAGTATGCTAGTCAAATTTGGAATCCACACTATTTTAAATATATAGATATGTTAGAAAAAATTCAGCGTAGGTTTTTAAGGTTAATAAACTACAAGCTAAAAATACCAAAAGATCATATTGACTACATACCTCTACAGAGTTTATTGAGTATTCAATCTTTGGAAAAGCGGAGGTTTATGATGGATACCAGGTTACTGTTTAAAATTATAAATAATAATATTGATTGTCCTAACTTATTAGAAATGATCTCTTTTCAAGTTCCACAAAGACAGACTAGAAATTATTCTTTATTGTTTGTGCAATTTCATAGAACTGCACATGGGATAAACTCTCCTCTTACTAGAATGGCAAATTCTTTAAATAAAAACCGGTGTGAAACTAGCAGCCACCTTACAGCAGCCAAAGTGTGAAGTTAGCAGCCACTTACAGCAGCCAAAATGTGAAGTTAGCAGCCACATTTGGCAGCCTAACAAAAAAGTATATTTTCAAAAATTATTTCATTGAGAAGCTGCAAAAACCTTGGTAAATACCTTTTTTTATTAAGAAATGGAGAATTTGAGAAATTTGGAAAAAAATAAAAAATCCAAAAAAATTTAAAAGTCCTCTTTAAAAATATAGTTACGCAATGAAACTTGGTAGAGTGTTTAAGTTGCCTACAACTAGTCATCTGTGGAAGCGGCTGCTTCTTGTTCCCGGTTTAACATGTTCAAATGGAAAAAAAAATGGAAAAACAGAAAAAAATTCAAAAGTCACCTTCAGAAACATAGTTACGCAATGAAACTTGGTAGGGTGTTTAAGTAACCTACAACTAGTCATGTGTGTAAGCGGCTGCTACTTGTTCCCGGTTTAACATGGTGAAATGGAAAAAAAATGGAAAATCAGAAAAAATTTCAAAAGTCACCTTCAAAAACATAGTTACGAAATGAAACTTGGTAGGGTGTTTAAGTAACCTACAACTAGTCATGTGTGTAAGCGGCTGCTACTTGTTCCCGGTTTAACATGGTGAAATGGAAAAAAAATGGAAAAACAGAAAAAAAAATCAAAAATCACCTCCAAAAACATAGTTACGCAATGAAACTTGGTAGGGTGTTTAAGTTGCCTACAACTAGTCATCTGTGGAAGCGGCTGCTCCTTGTTCCCGGTTTAACATGGTGAAATGGAAAAAAAATGGAAAAACAGAAAAAAATTCAAAAGTCACCTTTAAAAACATAGTTACGCAATGAAACTTAGTATGGTGTTTAAGTGACCTACAACTAGTCATGTGTGTAAGCGGCTGCTACTTGTTCCCGGTTTAACATGGTGAAATGGAAAAAAATGGAAAAACAGAAAAAAATTCAAAAGTCACCTTCAAAAACATAGTTACGCAATGAAACTTGGTAGGTTGTTTAAGTTGCCTACAACTAGTCATCTGTGGAAGCGGCTGCTCCTTGTTCCCGGTTTAACATGGTAAAATGGAAAAAAAATGGAAAAACAGAAAAAAATTCAAAAGTCACCTTCAAAAACATAGTTACGCAATGAAACTTGGTATGGTGTTTAAGTAACCTACAACTAGTCATGTGTGTAAGCGGCTGCTACTTGTTCCCGGTTTAACATGGTGAAATGGAAAAAAAATGGAAAAACAGAAAAAAATTCAAAAGTCACCTTCAAAAACATAGTTACGCAATGAAACTTGGTATGGTGTTTAAGTAACCTACAACTAGCCAAGTGTGTAAGCGGCTGCTACTTGTTCCCGGTTTAACATGGTGAAATGGAAAAAAATGGAAAAACAGAAAAAAATTCAAAAGTCACCTTCAAAAACATAGTTACGCAATGAAACTTGGTAGGGTGTTTAACTTGCCTACAACTAGTCATCTGTGAAAGCGGCTGCTCCTTGTTCCCGGTTTAACATGGTGAAATGGAAAAAAAATGGAAAAACAGAAAAAAATTCAAAAGTCACCTTCAAAAACATAGTTATGCAATGAAACTTGGTAGGTTGTTTAAGTTGCCTACAACTAGTCATCTGTGGAAGCGGCTGCTCCTTGTTCCCGGTTTAACATGGTGAAATGGAAAAAAATGGAAAAACAGAAAAAAATTCAAAAGTCACCTTCAAAAACATAGTTACCCTATGAAACTTGGTATGGTGTTTAAGTAACCTACAACTAGTCATGTGTGTAAGCGGCTGCTACTTGTTCCCGGTTTAACATGGTGAAATGGAAAAAAAATGGAAAAACAGAAAAAAATTCAAAAGTCACCTTCAAAAACATAGTTACGCAATGAAACTTGGTAGGGTGTTTAAGTTCCCTACAACTAGTCATCTGTGAAAGCGGCTGCTACTTGTTCCCGGTTTAACATGGTGAAATGGAAAAAAAATGGAAAAACAGAAAAAAATTCAAAAGTCACCTTCAAAAACATAGTTACGCAATGAAACTTGGTAGGGTGTTTAAGTTGCCTACAACTACTGATCTGTGAAAGCGGCTGCTCCTTGTTCCCGGTTTAACATGGTGAAATGGAAAAAAAATGGAAGAACAGAAAAAAATTCAAAAGTCACCTTCAAAAACATAGTTACGCAATGAAACTTGGTAGGGTGTTTAAGTTGCCTACAACTAGTCATCTGTGGAAGCGGCTGCTCCTTGTTCCCGGTTTAACATGGTGAAATGGAAAAAAAATGGAAAAACAGAAAAAAATTCAAAAGTCACCTTCAAAAACATAGTTACGCAATGAAACTTGGTAGGGTGTTTAAGTTGCCTACAGCTAGTCATGTGTGTAAGCGGCTGCTACTTGTTCCCGGTTTAACATGGTGAAATGGAAAAAAAATGGAAAAACAGAAAAAAATTCAAAAGTCACCTTCAAAAACATAGTTACGCAATGAAACTTTGTAGGGTGTTTAAGTAACCTACAACTAGTCATGTGTGTAAGCGGCTGCTACTTGTTCCCGGTTTAACATGGTGAAATGGAAAAAAAATGGAAAAACAGAAAAAAATTCAAAAGTCACCTTCAAAAACATAGTTACGCAATGAAACTTGGTATGGTGTTTAAGTAACCTACGACTAGTCATGTGTGTAAGCGGCTGCTACTTGTTCCCGGTTTAACATGGTGAAATGGAAAAAAAATGGAAAAACAGAAAAAAATTCAAAAGTCACCTTCAAAAACATAGTTACGCAATGAAACTTGGTATGGTGTTTAAGTAACCTACAACTAGTCATGTGTGTAAGCGGCTGCTACTTGTTCCCGGTTTAACATGGTGAAATGGAAAAAAAATGGAAAAACAGAAAAAAATTCAAAAGTCACCTTCAAAAACATAGTTACGCAATGAAACTTGGTATGGTGTTTAAGTAACCTACAACTAGCCAAGTGTGTAAGCGGCTGCTACTTGTTCCCGGTTTAACATGGTGAAATGGAAAAAAAATGGAAAAAAAGAAAAAAATTCAAAAGTCACCTTCAAAAACATAGTTACGCAATGAAACTTGGTAGGGTGTTTAAGTTGCCTACAACTAGTCATCTGTGAAAGCGGCTGCTACTTGTTCCCGGTTTAACATGGTGAAATGGAAAAAAAATGGAAAAACAGAAAAAAATTCAAAAGTCACCTTCAAAAACATAGTTACGCAATGAAACTTGGTATGGTGTTTAAGTAACCTACAGCTAGTCATGTGTGTAAGCGGCTGCTCCTTGTTTCCGGTTTAACATGGTGAAATGGAAAAAAATGGAAAAACAGAAAAAAATTCAAAAGTCACCTTCAAAAACATAGTTACGCAATGAAACTTGGTAGGGTGTTTAAGTTGCCTACAACTAGTCATGTATGTAAGCGGTTGCTACTTGTTCCCGGTTTAACATGGTGAAATGGAAAAAAAAATGGAAAAACAGAAAAAAATTCAAAAGTCACCTTCAAAAACATAGTTACGCAATGAAACTTTGTAGGGTGTTTAAGTTGCCTACAACTAGTCATCTGTGAAAGCGGCTGCTACTTGTTCCCGGTTTAACATGGTGAAATGGAAAAAAAATGGAAAAACAGAAAAAAATTCAAAAGTCACCTTCAAAAACATAGTTACGCAATGAAACTTGGTAGGTTGTTTAAGTTGCCTACAACTAGTCATCTGTGGAAGCGGCTGCTCCTTGTTCCCGGTTTAACATGGTGAAATGGAAAAAAAATGGAAAAACAGAAAAAAATTCAAAGGTCACCTTCAAAAACATAGTTACGCAATGAAACTTGGTAGGGTGTTTAAGTTGCCCACAACTAGTCATCTGTGAAAGCGGCTGCTCCTTGTTCCCGGTTTAACATGGTGAAATGGAAAAAAATGGAAAAACAGAAAAAAATTCAAAAGTCACCTTCAAAAACATAGTTACGCAATGAAACTTGGTAGGTTGTTTAAGTTGCCTACAACTAGTCATCTGTGGAAGCGGCTGCTCCTTGTTCCCGGTTTAACATGGTGAAATGGAAAAAAAAATGGAAAAACAGAAAAAAATTCAAAGGTCACCTTCAAAAACATAGTTACGCAATGAAACTTGGTAGGGTGTTTAAGTTGCCCACAACTAGTCATGTGTGTAAGCGGCTGCTACTTGTTCCCGGTTTAACATGGTGAAATGGAAAAAAAATGAAAAAACAGAAAAAAATTCAAAAGTCACCTTCAAAAACATAGTTACGCAATGAAACTTGGTAGGTTGTTTAAGTTGCCTACAACTAGTCATCTGTGGAAGCGGCTGCTCCTTGTTCCCGGTTTAACATAGTGAAATGGAAAAAAATGGAAAAACAGAAAAAAATTCAAAAGTCACCTTCAGAAACATAGTTACGCAATGAAACTTGGTACGGTGTTTAAGTAACCTACAACTAGTCATGTGTGTAAGCGGCTGCTACTTGTTCCCGGTTTAACATGGTGAAATGGAAAAAAAATGGAAAAACAGAAAAAAATTCAAAAGTCACCTTCAAAAACATAGTTACGCAATGAAACTTGGTATGGTGTTTAAGTAACCTACAGCTAGTCATGTGTGTAAGCGGCTGCTCCTTGTTCCCGGTTTAACATGGTGAAATGGAAAAAAAATGGAAAAACAGAAAAAAATTCAAAAGTCACCTTCAAAAACATAGTTACGCAATGAAACTTGGTAGGGTGTTTAAGTTGCCCACAACTAGTCATCTGTGAAAGCGGCTGCTCCTTGTTCCCGGTTTAACATGGTGAAATGGAAAAAAAATGGAAAAACAGAAAAAAATTCAAAAGTCACCTTCAAAAACATAGTTACGCAATGAAACTTTGTAGGATGTTTAAGTAACCTACAGCTAGTCATGTGTGTAAGCGGCTGCTACTTGTTCCCGGTTTAACATGGTGAAATGGAAAAAAAATGGAAAAACAGAAGAAAATTCAAAAGTCACCTTCAAAAACATAGTTACGCAATGAAACTTTGTAGGGTGTTTAAGTAACCTACAACTAGTCATGTGTCTAAGCGGCTGCTACTTGTTCCCGGTTTAACATGGTGAAATGGAAAAAAAATGGAAAAACAGCAAAAAATTCAAAAGACACCTTCAAAAACATAGTTACGCTATGAAACTTGGTAGGGTGTTTAAGTTGCCTACAACTAGTCATCTGTGAAAGCGGCTGCTACTTGTTCCCGGTTTAACATGGTGAAATGGAAAAAAAATGGAAAAACAGAAAAAATTCAAAAGTCACCTTCAAAAACATAGTTACGCAATGAAACTTGGTAGGGTGTTTAAGTTGCCTACAACTACTGATCTGTGAAAGCGGCTGCTCCTTGTTCCCGGTTTAACATGGTGAAATGGAAAAAAAATGGAAAAACAGAAAAAAATTCAAAAGTCACCTTCAAAAACATAGTTACGCAATGAAACTTGGTAGGGTGTTTAAGTTGCCTACAACTAGTCATCTGTGGAAGCGGCTGCTCCTTGTTCCCGGTTTAACATGGTGAAATGGAAAAAAAATGGAAAAACAGAAAAAAATTCAAAAGTCACCTTCAAAAACATAGTTACGCAATGAAACTTGGTATGGTGTTTAAGTAACCTACAGCTAGTCATGTGTGTAAGCGGCTGCTACTTGTTCCTGGTTTAACATGCTGAAATGGAAAAAAAAATGGAAAAACAGAAAAAAATTCAAAAGTCACCTTCAAAAACATAGTTACGCAATGAAACTTGGTATGGTGTTTAAGTAACCTACAGCTAGTCATGTGTGTAAGCGGCTGCTCCTTGTTTCCGGTTTAACATGGTGAAATGGAAAAAAAATGGAAAAACAGAAAAAATTTCAAAAGTCACCTTCAAAAACATAGTTACGCAATGAAACTTGGTAGGGTGTTTAAGTAACCTACAACTAGTCATGTGTGTAAGCGGCTGCTACTTGTTCCCGGTTTAACATGGTGAAATGGAAAAAAAATGGAAAATCAGAAAAAATTTCAAAAGTCACCTTCAAAAACATAGTTACGCAATGAAACTTGGTAGGGTGTTTAAGTAACCTACAACTAGTCATGTGTGTAAGCGGCTGCTACTTGTTCCCAGTTTAACATGGTGAAATGGAAAAAAAAATGGAAAAACAGAAAAAAATTCAAAGGTCACCTTCAAAAACATAGTTACGCAATGAAACTTGGTAGGGTGTTTAAGTTGCCCACAACTAGTCATGTGTGTAAGCGGCTGCTACTTGTTCCCGGTTTAACATGGTGAAATGGAAAAAAAATGAAAAAACAGAAAAAAATTCAAAAGTCACCTTCAAAAACATAGTTACGCAATGAAACTTGGTAGGATGTTTAAGTTGCCTACAACTAGTCATCTGTGGAAGCGGCTGCTCCTTGTTCCCGGTTTAACATGGTGAAATGGAAAAAAATGGAAAAACAGAAAAAAATTCAAAAGTCACCTTCAGAAACATAGTTACGCAATGAAACTTGGTACGGTGTTTAAGTAACCTACAACTAGTCATGTGTGTAAGCGGCTGCTACTTGTTCCCGGTTTAACATGGTGAAATGGAAAAAAATGGAAAAACAGAAAAAAATTCAAAAGTCACCTTCAAAAACATAGTTACGCAATGAAACTTTGTAGGGTGTTTAAGTAACCTACAGCTAGTCATGTGTGTAAGCGGCTGCTCCTTGTTCCCGGTTTAACATGGTGAAATGGAAAAAAAATGGAAAAACAGAAAAAAATTCAAAAGTCACCTTCAAAAACATAGTTACGCAATGAAACTTGGTAGGGTGTTTAAGTTGCCCAGAACTAGTCATCTGTGAAAGCGGCTGCTCCTTGTTCCCGGTTTAACATGGTGAAATGGAAAAAAAATGGAAAAACAGAAAAAAATTCAAAAGTCACCTTCAAAAACATAGTTACGCAATGAAACTTTGTAGGATGTTTAAGTAACCTACAACTAGTCATGTGTGTAAGCGGCTGCTACTTGTTCCCGGTTTAACATGGTGAAATGGAAAAAAAATGGAAAAACAGAAAAAAATTCAAAAGTCACCTTCAAAAACATAGTTACGCAATAAAACTTTGTAGGGTGTTTAAGTAACCTACAACTAGTCATGTGTCTAAGCGGCTGCTACTTGTTCCCGGTTTAACATGGTGAAATGGAAAAAAAATGGAAAAACAGAAAAAAATTCAAAAGTCACCTTCAAAAACATAGTTACGCTATGAAACTTGGTAGGGTGTTTAAGTTGCCTACAACTAGTCATCTGTGAAAGCGGCTGCTACTTGTTCCCGGTTTAACATGGTGAAATGGAAAAAAAATGGAAAAACAGAAAAAAATTCAAAAGTCACCTTCAAAAACATAGTTACGCAATGAAACTTGGTAGGGTGTTTAAGTTGCCTACAACTACTGATCTGTGAAAGCGGCTGCTCCTTGTTCCCGGTTTAACATGGTGAAATGGAAAAAAAATGGAAAAACAGAAAAAAATTCAAAAGTCACCTTCAAAAACATAGTTACGCAATGAAACTTGGTAGGGTGTTTAAGTTGCCTACAACTAGTCATCTGTGGAAGCGGCTGCTCCTTGTTCCCGGTTTAACATGGTGAAATGGAAAAAAAATTGAAAAACAGAAAAAAATTCAAAAGTCACCTTCAAAAACATAGTTACGCAATGAAACTTGGTATGGTGTTTAAGTAACCTACAACTAGTCATGTGTGTAAGCGGCTGCTACTTGTTCCCGGTTTAACATGCTGAAATGGAAAAAAAAATGGAAAAACAGAAAAAAATTCAAAAGTCACCTTCAAAAACATAGTTACGCAATGAAACTTGGTATGGTGTTTAAGTAACCTACAGCTAGTCATGTGTGTAAGCGGCTGCTCCTTGTTTCCGGTTTAACATGGTGAAATGGAAAAAAAATGGAAAAACAGAAAAAAATTCAAAAGTCACCTTCAAAAACATAGTTACGCAATGAAACTTGGTAGGGTGTTTAAGTTGCCTACAACTAGTCATCTGTGGAAGCGGCTGCTCCTTGTTCTCGGTTTAACATGGTGAAATGAAAAAAAAATGGAAAAACAAAAAAAAATTCAAAAATCACCTTCAAAACATAGTTACGCAATTAAACTTGGTAGGGTGTTTAAGTTGCCTACAACTAGTCATCTGTGAAAGCGGCTGCTCCTTGTTCCCGGTTTAACATGGTGAAATGGAAAAAAAATGGAAAAACAGAAAAAAATTCAAAAGTCACCTTCAAAAACATAGTTACGCAATGAAACTTGGTAGGGTGTTTAAGTTGCCTACAACTAGTCATGTGTGTAAGCGGCTGCTACTTGTTCCCGGTTTAACATGGTGAAATGGAAAAAAAATGGAAAATCAGAAAAAATTTCAAAAGTCACCTTCAAAAACATAGTTACGCAATGAAACTTGGTAGGGTGTTTAAGTAACCTACAACTAGTCATGTGTGTAAGCGGCTGCTAGTTGTTCCCGGTTTAACATGGTGAAATGGAAAAAAAATGGAAAATCAGAAAAAATTTCAAAAGTCACCTTCAAAAACATAGTTACGCAATGAAACTTGGTAGGGTGTTTAAGTAACCTACAGCTAGTCATATGTGTAAGCGGCTGCTACTTGTTCCCGGTTTAACATGGTCAAATGGAAAAAAAAATGGAAAAACAGAAAAAAATTCAAAAGTCACCTTCAAAAACATAGTTACGCAATGAAACTTGGTAGGGTGTTTAAGTTGCCCAGAACTAGTCATCTGTGAAAGCGGCTGCTCCTTGTTCCCGGTTTAACATGGTGAAATGGAAAAAAAATGGAAAAACAGAAAAAAATTCAAAAGTCACCTTCAAAAACATAGTTACGCAATGAAACTTGGTAGGGTGTTTAAGTAACCTACAACTAGTCATGTGTGTAAGCGGCTGCTACTTGTTCCCAGTTTAACATGGTGAAATGGAAAAAAAAATGGAAAAACAGAAAAAAATTCAAAGGTCACCTTCAAAAACATAGTTACGCAATGAAACTTGGTAGGGTGTTTAAGTTGCCCACAACTAGTCATGTGTGTAAGCGGCTGCTACTTGTTCCCGGTTTAACATGGTGAAATGGAAAAAAAATGAAAAAACAGAAAAAAATTCAAAAGTCACCTTCAAAAACATAGTTACGCAATGAAACTCGGTAGGATGTTTAAGTTGCCTACAACTAGTCATCTGTGGAAGCGGCTGCTCCTTGTTCCCGGTTTAACATGGTGAAATGGAAAAAAATGGAAAAACAGAAAAAAATTCAAAAGTCACCTTCAGAAACATAGTTACGCAATGAAACTTGGTACGGTGTTTAAGTAACCTACAACTAGTCATGTGTGTAAGCGGCTGCTACTTGTTCCCGGTTTAACATGGTGAAATGGAAAAAAATGGAAAAACAGAAAAAAATTCAAAAGTCACCTTCAAAAACATAGTTACGCAATGAAACTTTGTAGGGTGTTTAAGTAACCTACAGCTAGTCATGTGTGTAAGCGGCTGCTCCTTGTTCCCGGTTTAACATGGTGAAATGGAAAAAAAATGGAAAAACAGAAAAAAATTCAAAAGTCACCTTCAAAAACATAGTTACGCAATGAAACTTGGTAGGGTGTTTAAGTTGCCCAGAACTAGTCATCTGTGAAAGCGGCTGCTCCTTGTTCCCGGTTTAACATGGTGAAATGGAAAAAAAATGGAAAAACAGAAAAAAATTCAAAAGTCACCTTCAAAAACATAGTTACGCAATGAAACTTTGTAGGATGTTTAAGTAACCTACAACTAGTCATGTGTGTAAGCGGCTGCTACTTGTTCCCGGTTTAACATGGTGAAATGGAAAAAAAATGGAAAAACAGAAAAAAATTCAAAAGTCACCTTCAAAAACATAGTTACGCAATAAAACTTTGTAGGGTGTTTAAGTAACCTACAACTAGTCATGTGTCTAAGCGGCTGCTACTTGTTCCCGGTTTAACATGGTGAAATGGAAAAAAAATGGAAAAACAGAAAAAAATTCAAAAGTCACCTTCAAAAACATAGTTACGCTATGAAACTTGGTAGGGTGTTTAAGTTGCCTACAACTAGTCATCTGTGAAAGCGGCTGCTACTTGTTCCCGGTTTAACATGGTGAAATGGAAAAAAAATGGAAAAACAGAAAAAAATTCAAAAGTCACCTTCAAAAACATAGTTACGCAATGAAACTTGGTAGGGTGTTTAAGTTGCCTACAACTACTGATCTGTGAAAGCGGCTGCTCCTTGTTCCCGGTTTAACATGGTGAAATGGAAAAAAAATGGAAAAACAGAAAAAAATTCAAAAGTCACCTTCAAAAACATAGTTACGCAATGAAACTTGGTAGGGTGTTTAAGTTGCCTACAACTAGTCATCTGTGGAAGCGGCTGCTCCTTGTTCCCGGTTTAACATGGTGAAATGGAAAAAAAATTGAAAAACAGAAAAAAATTCAAAAGTCACCTTCAAAAACATAGTTACGCAATGAAACTTGGTATGGTGTTTAAGTAACCTACAACTAGTCATGTGTGTAAGCGGCTGCTACTTGTTCCCGGTTTAACATGCTGAAATGGAAAAAAAAATGGAAAAACAGAAAAAAATTCAAAAGTCACCTTCAAAAACATAGTTACGCAATGAAACTTGGTATGGTGTTTAAGTAACCTACAGCTAGTCATGTGTGTAAGCGGCTGCTCCTTGTTTCCGGTTTAACATGGTGAAATGGAAAAAAAATGGAAAAACAGAAAAAAATTCAAAAGTCACCTTCAAAAACATAGTTACGCAATGAAACTTGGTAGGGTGTTTAAGTTGCCTACAACTAGTCATCTGTGGAAGCGGCTGCTCCTTGTTCTCGGTTTAACATGGTGAAATGAAAAAAAAATGGAAAAACAAAAAAAAATTCAAAAATCACCTTCAAAACATAGTTACGCAATTAAACTTGGTAGGGTGTTTAAGTTGCCTACAACTAGTCATCTGTGAAAGCGGCTGCTCCTTGTTCCCGGTTTAACATGGTGAAATGGAAAAAAAATGGAAAAACAGAAAAAAATTCAAAAGTCACCTTCAAAAACATAGTTACGCAATGAAACTTGGTAGGGTGTTTAAGTTGCCTACAACTAGTCATGTGTGTAAGCGGCTGCTACTTGTTCCCGGTTTAACATGGTGAAATGGAAAAAAAATGGAAAATCAGAAAAAATTTCAAAAGTCACCTTCAAAAACATAGTTACGCAATGAAACTTGGTAGGGTGTTTAAGTAACCTACAACTAGTCATGTGTGTAAGCGGCTGCTACTTGTTCCCGGTTTAACATGGTGAAATGGAAAAAAAATGGAAAATCAGAAAAAATTTCAAAAGTCACCTTCAAAAACATAGTTACGCAATGAAACTTGGTAGGGTGTTTAAGTAACCTACAACTAGTCATGTGTGTAAGCGGCTGCTACTTGTTCCCGGTTTAACATGGTGAAATGGAAAAAAAATGGAAAATCAGAAAAAATTTCAAAAGTCACCTTCAAAAACATAGTTACGCAATGAAACTTGGTAGGGTGTTTAAGTAACCTACAACTAGTCATGTGTGTAAGCGGCTGCTACTTGTTCCCGGTTTAACATGGTCAAATGGAAAAAAAAAATGGAAAAACAGAAAAAAATTCAATAGTCACGTTAAAAAATATATTTACGCAATTTAACTTGGTAGGGTGTTTAAGCCGAAAAGAGCAACCTTGGCTCTTATCTGCTTTAACTAGGTACATACTTTACAAGTAGTAAACTCTGTAAGCATCACCCCCATATTTATGTATTTAACATAAATAAATACACAAGAAATTAAGAACAAGAAAAATATAAAAAATCACATTTATAAATATATTTAGACATAAAGCTAATAACTACAAATTAACTTTTAAGATCGCCTTAGATAGTTATAGTCTGGGACCTTTTTTAGAATTTATTTCTAACTCAGCAAACATCGATAGTATGAATTATTGAGCAATTCTAAGGAAAATTAGTTATATGCTAGGGATGGTTTCCGGTTTAGACAGAAAACGCATCAGAAGATATAATAATAACTTTTTTGTGGCTTTAAAAATATAAAATAGTATAAAAATAGTACTAGTAAAAGGTATACTAAATTAAGATGATGAAATGAGTGCCCTTATTTTTTAGTTGTGAAAGTTTATTAAATGATGGGTTGTTTTATAACTAGCTTAAAATACCATCTGTCTACTATTTGAAATCCCCAAAGCCTTGCCAGACTTATCAGATGTTCGTCAATATGGCACATTCAATTATGTTAATGTTCCTAATACCGACATACAAATAAGAAGAAGATGGCTTATTTTAGCATAGTGGTCTCGTTTTTTTTTGTTTAGAGACCTTGCAGTTTATTTTAATGTTCGTCATTAGACATGGTAAGTAATAAATTTAAAATTCTAGAAAGAGATATTTTTCATCGAAAATGCACTTTTTCCCCTCGCCCTGAACCTCGTGTGTCATTGGCATGTAAATTCTAAACTACAAAATAAATTATTTGCAGTCATTAACGAGAAAAAAATTAGAAGAACTTAGAAGCGTATTTTTTGATAAAATTTGAGAAAACCTGAATATGTTAGATTTTGGGGGGTCTGGGGGGGTCTTTGAAGAGGTAGTTAGTTTAAGGAGGTGTTTGACCCCTAAGCTCGCTTACCGTTTTGTACGTCACTAAATTTATACAAAAAATATAAATAAATAAAAAACGTGCCGTTTAAAGCACTAAATTTTAAAAAAATATTATTTTTTAACTTACTTTAAGTTAAAAGTTACTCCCACTCCATTACAATATTTAAAAATACATTTAAAGAATGGATGTTGTAGCTGATAAAATTCTCTACAAGATATGTTCTTAGAACTTTTACCCTAGAAGAAAGTATTTCGGAGCTTATGCCGTCTAAAGTAGAAAAAATCTGAAAATTTGCCCAAGCACGTGATTTTAGTCATTTTTGGAAATTACCTAGGTCCGTTACTACTGCTCGCAGAACAACTATAGTACCACCCAATTGTAGATAATTATATCCTCTAAAAAATTTCATATAACTCTTTTTGCGATTTAGTGTACTGGAACGAAATTAAAGGCAAAAAACTAAAAAAGTGCCAATTTTTGATGGTTTTTTTAAGATGGCGGAGGGAGCACAGGGGTGGGGGTGACGAAAACAGATTTTTAAGTACCCTACTGAGCTTAACAATATATCCAAAATTCAGAACTACCGGACCTTTTGTAGGGTAACCCCCCTATTTTGACCTCTATTCATGGAACTATTATGCCGCTTTATATAAGATAACTTTATCGGCTTTTTGTAGGGTAAAACTCCTCTATTCATTGTACTATAAACCCTCTATTTTATTATAAGCGGGTTCTGTATAAGTACGACCCTTAAAATTACTATTTTGGAATTTCCTGTTATATAATTAATTTGCGAGGGACTACCGTTTGCTACCTGTGTCTTTGAAGTGCACTTTCTAGTTCTCGGACCCAGCTTTATTAGGGTTACCACCTTAAAGGATTAAGAAATAACAAAGAGCTGCAAAAAAAACCGATTAAAATATCCGGAAAAACTCATTACATTTTTAATACATTCATTGCTTCAACGAGAAAATGAGCTACCCCAAGACCTAAGTCAAAAAAGTACACCTAAATATCCATTGGTAATGAAATGAAAGCAAAATTTTCATCATGTAGGCGGAAGTGCTTTACTAAGTCACAATAGACACGCATCTCACAAGCATCCCAAAAAAAATTGATAAATCGTGCTTAGAACTAGATGTATTTATAGAAAAAAGCAAAAGCTACAAAAAATCATATCGTCAGTTATTTGCGTTTCCTGAAAAGTTGTATTTATTGTGTCGTTTTGTAACAAAATCTTATTGTGTGAGAAATGGGTTTTAGATTTTTCAGATGCCCTGTGCAAATTTAAAAGATTTCAAGAGAAATGTTTAAAAACCGTATGACTAAATCAAGTATAAATTCTCATGATTTTGGTATATGACATTTTATAAGATTTTTTGTTTTAAAAGAATTCTTCCCTAAGGAAGAGGCCAAGGAGCGCGAAAAATCTAAAATATTTGTTTTTTTTTTAAATGTTTTTATCAGTGTTAGCTTTTAAATTTGACAATAGAATTCGCCGCGATATGTTTTTTGAAAATAAAGTAGTTTTTATGGAAAATTTTAAAAAATGACGCGCAGGTAAATTTAATAATAATATTTAGCGGTAGCTGAAAAGTAGGAGTGTTCCCACGCCACCTCCTGTATTCTCAACGGGCTACAGAAATACACACCTCTATTTACATTAATTTTCCAACATACTGCCAGATCATTGTGACAATTGCCTGGTCTAAAAAGTAGATATCTCACGAACTGAGCAATTAAAAATGCTGAAAACAATAACAGTGGCGAAAATAATAAACACTACTATGTAATTTTTTCCACGATATACACAGAGACGTATTCATAAAAAGAACCGGATTGGTTTTGGGCGGACAGGTGGCAGCCCTAATCGGGATTATGTATCTGCATTTTGGAAACAGAGCTGTGTAACCACGGATCACCTCCGTGGTGTAACTTTGGTAATAGTCGGGGAGGCAGTAAATTTTTTTGAAACTTATTTTCTTAGTAGGTGTGAATTAGTAGGTATGTTGGTGATAATAATCAAAAATTTTTCAGTTTGGCGATGATTTTACTAAATATTAAAAAATGGCATGAGTCTTCTTATTTCTAAATCTTTCATACTAAGGGCCGCTTTATCAATAGAGGGTTAGCCCTGACCCGTGGGTTAAAAAAAGATGACTGACATTTACCACATGCCAAAAAAGAAAGCTATCAAAGGTAACTTACGGGTCAGGGCTAACCCTCTATTGATAAACCGACCCGAAGAATAAGAGATTACGAACATTATAAGAAAAGCAAACTGGCTCATATTAAGTGGTGGCAACTACGTCTAGCTGAAAATTTGTGGATTCGAATTGATGCTATAATACACGCACGATAAAATAAGTAAACTAAGTCTGGCTGATTTACAAAGTTGATAAATGCATCTGGCGGCGCGGCGTCTTGAAAATTGGAAAATTAGTGGATTTTTTAATTTAAATTCCTAGTTTTTAAATTTTTAACATGCTAGATTATAGCATATGTATATTGAGAAAATTAGCCTGGCTGTTATTGAAAATCACGAAAGCCTTGCCAGATTAAGACACTACGGTCCAAGCAGAATAGTTAATTTTTTTCTCGTTAACGACCGCAAATAATTTATTTTGTAGTTTAGAATTTACATGCCAATGACACACGAGGTTCAGGGCGAGGGGAAAAAGTGCATTTTCGATGAAAAATATCTCTTTCTAGAATTTTAAATTTATTACTTACCATGTCTAATGACGAACATTAAAATAAACTGCAAGGTCTCTAAACAAAAAAAAACGAGACCACTATGCTAAAATAAGCCATCTTCTTCTTATTTGTATGTCGGTATTAGGAACATTAACATAATTGAATGTGCCATATTGACGAACATCTGATAAGTCTGGCAAGGCTTTGGGGATTTCAAATAGTAGACAGATGGTATTTTAAGCTAGTTATAAAACAACCCATCATTTAATAAACTTTCACAACTAAAAAATAAGGGCACTCATTTCATCATCTTAATTTAGTATACCTTTTACTAGTACTATTTTTATACTATTTTATATTTTTAAAGCCACAAAAAAGTTATTATTATATCTTCTGATGCGTTTTCTGTCTAAACCGGAAACCATCCCTAGCATATAACTAATTTTCCTTAGAATTGCTCAATAATTCATACTATCGATGTTTGCTGAGTTAGAAATAAATTCTAAAAAAGGTCCCAGACTATAACTATCTAAGGCGATCTTAAAAGTTAATTTGTAGTTATAAGCTTTATGTCTAAATATATTTATAAATGTGATTTTTTATATTTTTCTTGTTCTTAATTTCTTGTGTATTTATTTATGTTAAATACATAAATAAGGGGGTGATGCTTACAGAGTTTACTACTTGTAAAGTATGTACCTAGTTAAAGCAGATAAGAGCCAAGGTTGCTCTTTTCGGCTTAAACACCCTACCAAGTTTAATTGCGTAAATATATTTTTTAACGTGACTATTGAATTTTTTTCTGTTTTTCCATTTTTTTTCCATTTGACCATGTTAAACCGGGAACAAGTAGCAGCCGCTTATACACATGACTAGCAGTAGGTCACTTAAACACTCTACCAAGTTTCATTGCGTAACTATGTTTTTGAAGGTGACTTTTGAATTTTTTTCTGTTTTTCCATTTTTTTTCCATTTCACCATGTTAAACCGGGAACAAGGAGCAGCCGCTTACACACATGACTAGTTGTAGGTTACTTAAACACTCTGCCAAGTTTCATTGCGTAACTATATTTCTGAAAGTGACTTTTGAATTTTTTTCTGTTTTTCCATTTTTTTTCCATTTCACCATGTTAAACCGGGAACAAGTAGCAGCCGCTTACACACATGACTAGTTGTAGGTTACTTAAACACCCTACAAAGTTTCATTGCGTAACTATATTTCTGAAAGTGACTTTTGAATTTTTTTCTGTTTTTCCATTTTTTTTCCATTTCACCATGTTAAACCGGGAACAAGTAGCAGCCGCTTACACACGTGACTAGTTGTAGGTTACTTAAACACCATACCAAGTTTCATTGCGTAACTATGTTTTTGAAGGTGACTTTTGAATTTTTTTCTGTTTTTCCATTTTTTTTCCATTTCACCATGTTAAACCGGGAACAAGTAGCAGCCGCTTACACACATGACTAGTTGTAGGTTACTTAAACACCCTACCAAGTTTCATTGCGTAACTATGTTTTTGAAGGTGACTTTTGAATTTTTTTTCTGTTTTTCCATTTTTTTTCCATTTCACCATGTTAAACCGGGAACAAGTAGCAGCCGCTTACACACATGACTAGTTGTAGGTTACTTAAACACCCTACAAACTTTCATTGCGTAACTATATTTCTGAAAGTGACTTTTGAATTTTTTTCTGTTTTTCCATTTTTTTTCCATTTCACCATGTTAAACCGGGAACAAGTAGCAGCCGCTTACACACGTGACTAGTTGTAGGTTACTTAAACACCATACCAAGTTTCATTGCGTAACTATGTTTTTAAAGGTGACTTTTGAATTTTTTTCTGTTTTTCCATTTTTTTTCCATTTCACCATGTTAAACCGGGAACAAGTAGCAGCCGCTTACACACATGACTAGTTGTAGGTTACTTAAACACCCTACCAAGTTTCATTGCGTAACTATGTTTTTGAAGGTGACTTTTGAATTTTTTTTCTGTTTTTCCATTTTTTTTCCATTTCACCATGTTAAACCGGGAACAAGGAGCAGCCGCTTTCACAGATGACTAGTTGTAGGCAACTTAAACACCCTACCAAGTTTCATTGCGTAACTATGTTTTTGAAGGTGACTTTTGAATTTTTTTCTGTTTTTCCATTTTTTTTCCATTTCACCATGTTAAACCGGGAACAAGGAGCAGCCGCTTCCACAGATGACTAGTTGTAGGCAACTTAAACACCCTACCAAGTTTCATTGCGTAACTATGTTTTTGAAGGTGACTTTTGAAATTTTTTCTGATTTTCCATTTTTTTTCCATTTCACCATGTTAAACCGGGAACAAGGAGCAGCCGCTTCCACAGATGACTAGTTGTAGGCAACTTAAACACCCTACCAAGTTTCATTGCGTAACTATGTTTTTGAAGGTGACTTTTGAATTTTTTTCTGTTTTTCCATTTTTTTTCCATTTCACCATGTTAAACCGGGAACAAGGAGCAGCCGCTTCCACAGATGACTAGTTGTAGGCAACTTAAACACCCTACCAAGTTTCATTGCGTAACTATGTTTTTGAAGGTGACTTTTGAATTTTTTTCTGTTTTTCCATTTTTTTTCCATTTCACCATGTTAAACCGGGAACAAGGAGCAGCCGCTTTCACAGATGACTAGCTGTAGGCAACTTAAACACCCTACCAAGTTTCATTGCGTAACTATGTTTTTGAAGGTGACTTTTGAATTTTTTTCTGTTTTTCCATTTTTTTTCCATTTCACCATGTTAAACCGGGAACAAGGAGCAGCCGCTTCCACAGATGACTAGTTGTAGGCAACTTAAACACCCTACCAAGTTTCATTGCGTAACTATGTTTTTGAAGGTGACTTTTGAATTTTTTTCTGTTTTTCCATTTTTTTTCCATTTCACCATGTTAAACCGGGAACAAGTAGCAGCCGCTTTCACAGATGACTAGTTGTAGGCAACTTAAACACCCTACCAAGTTTCATTGCGTAACTATGTTTTTGAAGGTGACTTTTGAATTTTTTTCTGTTTTTCCATTTTTTTTCCATATCACCATGTTAAACCGGGAACAAGTAGCAGCCGCTTACACACATGACTAGTTGTAGGTTACTTAAACACCACACCAAGTTTCATAGCGTAACTATGTTTTTGAAGGTGACTTTTGAATTTTTTTCTGTTTTTCCATTTTTTTTCCATTTCACCATGTTAAACCGGAAGCAAGGAGCAGCCGCTTACACATATGACTAGCTGTAGGTTACTTAAACACCATACCAAGTTTCATTGCGTAACTATGTTTTTGAAGGTGACTTTTGAATTTTTTTCTGTTTTTCCATTTTTTTTCCATTTCAGCATGTTAAACCGGGAACAAGTAGCAGCCGCTTACACACATGACTAGTTGTAGGTCACTTAAACACCATACCAAGTTTCATTGCGTAACTATGTTTTTGAAGGTGACTTTTGAATTTTTTTCTGTTTTTCCATTTTTTTTTCTATTTCACCATGGTAAACCGGGAACAAGTAGCAGCCGCTTACACACATGTCTAGTTGTAGGTTACTTAAACACCATACCAAGTTTCATTGCGTAACTATGTTTTTGAAGGTGACTTTTGAATTTTTTTCTGTTTTTCCATTTTTTTTCCATTTCACCATGTTAAACCAGGAACAAGTAGCAGCCGCTTACACACATGACTAGTTGTAGGTTACTTAAACACCATACCAAGTTTCATAGCGTAACTATGTTTTTGAAGGTGACTTTTGAATTTTTTTCTGTTTTTCCATTTTTTTCCATTTTACCATGTTAAACCGGGAACAAGGAGCAGCCGCTTCCACAGATGACTAGTTGTAGGCAACTTAAACACCCTACCAAGTTTCATTGCGTAACTATGTTTTTGAAGGTGACTTTTGAAATTTTTTCTGATTTTCCATTTTTTTTCCATTTCACCATGTTAAACCGGGAACAAGTAGCAGCCGCTTACACACATGACTAGTTGTAGGCAACTTAAACACCCTACCAAGTTTCATTGCGTAACTATGTTTTTGAAGGTGACTTTTGAATTTTTTTCTGTTTTTCCATTTTTTTTCCATTTCACCATGTTAAACCGGGAACAAGGAGCAGCCGCTTTCACAGATGACTAGTTGTAGGCAACTTAAACACCCTACCAAGTTTCATTGCGTAACTATGTTTTTGAAGGTGACTTTTGAAATTTTTTCTGATTTTCCATTTTTTTTCCATTTCACCATGTTAAACCGGGAACAAGTAGCAGCCGCTTACACACATGACTAGTTGTAGGCAACTTAAACACCCTACCAAGTTTCATTGCGTAACTATGTTTTTGAAGGTGACTTTTGAATTTTTTTCTGTTTTTCAATTTTTTTTCCATTTCACCATGTTAAACCGGGAACAAGGAGCAGCCGCTTTCACAGATGACTAGTTGTAGGCAACTTAAACACCCTACCAAGTTTCATTGCGTAACTATGTTTTTGAAGGTGACTTTTGAATTTTTTTCTGTTTTTCCATTTTTTTTCCATTTCACCATGTTAAACCGGGAACAAGTAGCAGCCGCTTACACACATGACTAGTTGTAGGTTACTTAAACACCATACCAAGTTTCATAGCGTAACTATGTTTTTGAAGGTGACTTTTGAATTTTTTTCTGTTTTTCCATTTTTTTTCCATTTCACCATGTTAAACCGGGAACAAGGAGCAGCCGCTTACACACATGACTAGCTGTAGGTTACTTAAACACCCTACCAAGTTTCATTGCGTAACTATGTTTTTGAAGGTGACTTTTGAAATTTTTTCTGATTTTCCATTTTTTTTCCATTTCACCATGTTAAACCGGGAACAAGTAGCAGCCGCTTACACACATGACTAGTTGTAGGTTACTTAAACACCCTACCAAGTTTCATTGCGTAACTATGTTTTTGAAGGTGACTTTTGAATTTTTTTCTGTTTTTCCATTTTTTTTTCCATTTGACCATGTTAAACCGGGAACAAGTAGCAGCCGCTTACACATATGACTAGCTGTAGGTTACTTAAACACCATACCAAGTTTCATTGCGTAACTATGTTTTTGAAGGTGACTTTTGAATTTTTTTTCTGTTTTTCCATTTTTTTTCCATTTCACCATGTTAAACCGGGAACAAGGAGCAGCCGCTTTCACAGATGACTAGTTGTAGGCAACTTAAACACCCTACCAAGTTTCATTGCGTAACTATGTTTTTGAAGGTGACTTTTGAATTTTTTTCTGTTTTTCCATTTTTTTTCCATTTCACCATGTTAAACCGGGAACAAGGAGCAGCCGCTTCCACAGATGACTAGTTGTAGGCAACTTAAACACCCTACCAAGTTTCATTGCGTAACTATGTTTTTGAAGGTGACTTTTGAATTTTTTTCTGTTTTTCCATTTTTTTTCCATTTCACCATGTTAAACCGGGAACAAAGAGCAGCCGCTTTCACAGATCAGTAGTTGTAGGCAACTTAAACACCCTACCAAGTTTCATTGCGTAACTATGTTTTTGAAGGTGACTTTTGAATTTTTTTCTGTTTTTCCATTTTTTTTCCATTTCACCATGTTAAACCGGGAACAAGTAGCAGCCGCTTTCACAGATGACTAGTTGTAGGCAACTTAAACACCCTACCAAGTTTCATTGCGTAACTATGTTTTTGAAGGTGACTTTTGAATTTTTTTCTGTTTTTCCATTTTTTTTCCATATCACCATGTTAAACCGGGAACAAGTAGCAGCCGCTTACACACATGACTAGTTGTAGGTTACTTAAACACCATACCAAGTTTCATAGCGTAACTATGTTTTTGAAGGTGACTTTTGAATTTTTTTCTGTTTTTCCATTTTTTTTCCATTTCACCATGTTAAACCGGAAACAAGGAGCAGCCGCTTACACATATGACTAGCTGTAGGTTACTTAAACACCATACCAAGTTTCATTGCGTAACTATGTTTTTGAAGGTGACTTTTGAATTTTTTTCTGTTTTTCCATTTTTTTTCCATTTCACCATGTTAAACCGGAAACAAGGAGCAGCCGCTTACACATATGACTAGCTGTAGGTTACTTAAACACCATACCAAGTTTCATTGCGTAACTATGTTTTTGAAGGTGACTTTTGAATTTTTTTTTGTTTTTCCATTTTTTTTTCATTTCACCATGTTAAACCGAGAACGAGGAGCAGCCGCTTCCACAGATGACTAGTTGTAGGCAACATAAACACCCTACCAAGTTTCATTGCGTAACTATGTTTTTGAAGGTGACTTTTGAATTTTTTTCTGTTTTTCCATTTTTTTTCCATTTCACCATGTTAAACCGGAAACAAGGAGCAGCCGCTTACACACATGACTAGCTGTAGGTTACTTAAACACCATACCAAGTTTCATTGCGTAACTATGTTTTTGAAGGTGACTTTTGAATTTTTTTCTGTTTTTCCATTTTTTTTCCATTTCAGCATGTTAAACCGGGAACAAGTAGCAGCCGCTTACACACATGACTAGTTGTAGGTTACTTAAACACCATACCAAGTTTCATTGCGTAACTATGTTTTTGAAGGTGACTTTTGAATTTTTTTCTGTTTTTCCATTTTTTTTCCATTTCACCATGTTAAACCGGGAACAAGTAGCAGCCGCTTACACACATGACTAGCTGTAGGTTACTTAAACACCATACCAAGTTTCATTGCGTAACTATGTTTTTGAAGGTGACTTTTGAATTTTTTTCTGTTTTTCCATTTTTTTTTCTATTTCACCATGTTAAACCGGGAACAAGTAGCAGCCGCTTACACACATGTCTAGTTGTAGGTTACTTAAACACCATACCAAGTTTCATTGCGTAACTATGTTTTTGAAGGTGACTTTTGAATTTTTTTCTGTTTTTCCATTTTTTTTCCATTTCACCATGTTAAACCGGCAACAAGTAGCAGCCGCTTACACACATGACTAGTTGTAGGTTACTTAAACACCATACCAAGTTTCATAGCGTAACTATGTTTTTGAAGGTGACTTTTGAATTTTTTTCTGTTTTTCCATTTTTTTTCCATTTCACCATGTTAAACCGGGAACAAGGAGCAGCCGCTTACACACATGACTAGTTGTAGGTTACTTAAACACCCTACCAAGTTTCATTGCGTAACTATGTTTTTGAAGGTGACTTTTGAAATTTTTTCTGATTTTCCATTTTTTTTCCATTTCACCATGTTAAACCGGGAACAAGTAGCAGCCGCTTACACACATGACTAGTTGTAGGTTACTTAAACACCCTACCAAGTTTCATTGCGTAACTATGTTTTTGAAGGTGACTTTTGAATTTTTTTCTGTTTTTCCATTTTTTTTCCATTTCACCATGTTAAACCGGAAACAAGGAGCAGCCGCTTACACACATGACTAGCTGTAGGTTACTTAAACACCATACCAAGTTTCATTGCGTAACTATGTTTTTGAAGGTGACTTTTGAATTTTTTTCTGTTTTTCCATTTTTTTTCCATTTCACCATGTTAAACCGGGAACAAGTAGCAGCCGCTTACACACATGACTAGTTGTAGGTTACTTAAACACCATACCAAGTTTCATAGCGTAACTATGTTTTTGAAGGTGACTTTTGAATTTTTTTCTGTTTTTCCATTTTTTTTCCATTTCACCATGTTAAGCCGGGAACAAGTAGCAGCCGCTTACACACATGACTAGTTGTAGGTTACTTAAACACCCTACCAAGTTTCATTGCGTAACTATGTTTTTGAAGGTAACTTTTGAATTTTTTTCTGTTTTTCCATTTTTTTTCCATTTGACCATGTTAAACCGGGAACAAGTAGCAGCCGCTTACACACATGACTAGCTGTAGGTTACTTAAACAACCTACCAAGTTTCATTGCGTAACTATGTTTTTGAAGGTGACTTTTGAATTTTTTTCTGTTTTTCCATTTTTTTTCCATTTCACCATGTTAAACCGGGAACAAGGAGCAGCCGCTTTCACAGATGACTAGCTGTGGGCAACTTAAACACTCTACCAAGTTTCATTGCGTAACTATGTTTTTGAAGGTGACTTTTGAATTTTTTTCTGTTTTTCCATTTTTTTTCCATTTCACCATGTTAAACCGGGAACAAGTAGCAGCCGCTTACACACATGACTAGTTGTAGGCAACTTAAACACCCTACCAAGTTTCATTGCGTAACTATGTTTTTGAAGGTGACTTTTGAATTTTTTTCTGTTTTTCCATTTTTTTTCCATTTCACCATGTTAAACCGGGAACAAGGAGCAGCCGCTTCCACAGATGACTAGTTGTAGGCAACTTAAACACCCTACCAAGTTTCATTGCGTAACTATGTTTTTGAAGGTGACTTTTGAATTTTTTTCTGTTTTTCCATTTTTTTTCCATTTCACCATGTTAAACCGGGAACAAGGAGCAGCCGCTTTCACAGATCAGTAGTTGTAGGCAACTTAAACACCCTACCAAGTTTCATTGCGTAACTATGTTTTTGAAGGTGACTTTTGAATTTTTTTCTGTTTTTCCATTTTTTTTCCATTTCACCATGTTAAACCGGGAACAAGTAGCAGCCGCTTACACACATGACTAGTTGTAGGCAACTTAAACACCCTACCAAGTTTCATTGCGTAACTATGTTTTTGAAGGTGACTTTTGAATTTTTTTCTGTTTTTCCATTTTTTTTCCATTTCACCATGTTAAACCGGGAACAAGGAGCAGCCGCTTCCACAGATGACTAGTTGTAGGCAACTTAAACACCCTACCAAGTTTCATTGCGTAACTATGTTTTTGAAGGTGACTTTTGAATTTTTTTCTGTTTTTCCATTTTTTTTCCATTTCACCATGTTAAACCGGGAACAAGGAGCAGCCGCTTTCACAGATCAGTAGTTGTAGGCAACTTAAACACCCTACCAAGTTTCATTGCGTAACTACGTTTTTGAAGGTGACTTTTGAATTTTTTTCTGTTTTTCCATTTTTTTTCCATTTCACCATGTTAAACCGGGAACAAGTAGCAGCCGCTTAGACACATGACTAGTTGTAGGTTACTTAAACACCCTACAAAGTTTCATTGCGTAACTATGTTTTTGAAGGTGACTTTTGAATTTTTTTCTGTTTTTCCATTTTTTTTCCATTTCACCATGTTAAAGCGGGAACAAGTAGCAGCCGCTTACACACATGACTAGTTGTAGGTTACTTAAACATCCTACAAAGTTTCATTGCGTAACTATGTTTTTGAAGGTGACTTTTGAATTTTTTTCTGTTTTTCCATTTTTTTTCCATTTCACCATGTTAAACCGGGAACAAGGAGCAGCCGCTTTCACAGATGACTAGTTGTGGGCAACTTAAACACCCTACCAAGTTTCATTGCGTAACTATGTTTTTGAAGGTGACTTTTGAATTTTTTTCTGTTTTTCCATTTTTTTCCCATTTCACCATGTTAAACCGGGAACAAGGAGCAGCCGCTTACACACATGACTAGCTGTAGGTTACTTAAACACCATACCAAGTTTCATTGCGTAACTATGTTTTTGAAGGTGACTTTTGAATTTTTTTCTGTTTTTCCATTTTTTTCCATTTCACCATGTTAAACCGGGAACAAGTAGCAGCCGCTTACACACATGACTAGTTGTAGGTTACTTAAACACCGTACCATTGCGTAACTATGGTTTTGAAAGTGACTTTTGAATTTTTTTCTGTTTTTCCATTTTTTTTCCATTTCACCATGTTAAACCGGGAACAAGGAGCAGCCGCTTCCACAGATGACTAGTTGTAGGCAACTTAAACAACCTACCAAGTTTCATTGCGTAACTATGTTTTTGAAGGTGACTTTTGAATTTTTTTCTGTTTTTCCATTTTTTTTCCATTTCACCATGTTAAACCGGGAACAAGGAGCAGCCGCTTCCACAGATGACTAGTTGTAGGCAACTTAAACAACCTACCAAGTTTCATTGCGTAACTATGTTTTTGAAGGTGACTTTTGAATTTTTTTCTGTTTTTCCATTTTTTTTCCATTTCACCATGTTAAACCGGGAACAAGTAGCAGCCGCTTACACACATGACTAGCTGTAGGTTACTTAAACACCCTACAAAGTTTCATTGCGTAACTATGTTTTTGAAGGTGACTTTTGAATTTTTTTCTGTTTTTCCATTTCTTTTCCATTTCACCATGTTAAACCGGGAACAAGTAGCAGCCGCTTACATACATGACTAGTTGTAGGTCACTTAAACACCATACCAAGTTTCATTGCGTAACTATGTTTTTGAAGGTGACTTTTGAATTTTTTTCTGTTTTTCCATTTTTTTTCCATTTCACCATGTTAAACCGGGAACAAGTAGCAGCCGCTTACACACATGACTAGTTGTAGGTCACTTAAACACCATACTAAGTTTCATTGCGTAACTATGTTTTTGAAGGTGACTTTTGAATTTTTTTCTGTTTTTCCATTTTTTTTCCATTTCACCATGTTAAACCGGGAACAAGGAGCAGCCGCTTCCACAGATGACTAGTTGTAGGCAACTTAAACACCCTACCAAGTTTCATTGCGTAACTATGTTTTTGAAGGTGATTTTTTATTTTTTTTTCTGTTTTTCCATTTTTTTTCCATTTCACCATGTTAAACCGGGAACAAGTAGCAGCCGCTTACACACATGACTAGTTGTAGGTTACTTAAACACCCTACCAAGTTTCATTGCGTAACTATGTTTTTAAAGGTGACTTTTGAAATTTTTTCTGATTTTCCATTTTTTTTCCATTTCACCATGTTAAACCGGGAACAAGTAGCAGCCGCTTACACACATGACTAGTTGTAGGTTACTTAAACACCCTACCAAGTTTCATTGCGTAACTATGTTTCTGAAGGTGACTTTTGAATTTTTTTCTGTTTTTCCATTTTTTTCCATTTGAACATGTTAAACCGGGAACAAGGAGCAGCCGCTTCCACAGATGACTAGTTGTAGGCAACTTAAACACTCTACCAAGTTTCATTGCGTAACTATATTTTTAAAGAGGACTTTTAAATTTTTTTGGATTTTTTATTTTTTTCCAAATTTCTCAAATTCTCCATTTCTTAATAAAAAAAGTTATTTACCAAGGTTTTTGCAGCTTCTCAATGAAATAATTTTTGAAAATATACTTTTTTGTTAGGCTGGCAAATGTGGCTGCTAACTTCACATTTTGGCTGCTGTAAGTGGCTGCTAACTTCACACTTTGGCTGCTGTAAGGTGGCTGCTAGTTTCACACCAATTAAATAAAATCGATGTAGATTTATTTAATGTAACTTTACAACAATTCAACAAGTTTGTGAAAAAATTTGCTCAATAATTATTACTACATAATACTGTTAGTTATAGTTCATACTATTGTAATTAAAATTTTTGTAAATGGCATGACCGTTGAAAATAAAAAAAAAATAAATAAATAAAAATAATAATTCATGATAGTAAAGTCATTTAAGTAAACATAGTATCAATTACTAGGATATTAATTACTGGAATTTCACAAATTTACCTTATCAATTAAATACTTGCAAAAAACAAATATTGAATATTTTTTTTATATTTGCATATTTTATTTATTACAATTTTGACAGTGCATATCTATTAGAAAATGTTGAAGAAAAATTGTGCAATATTAAAACTAACAACTTTATGATTTTTTTCCTCACTTTTTGGGCCTAATAAGGTATCAATAACTGGGTAATTTACCTTATTTTATACAACATGGCTGCCAACATGTAACAACAAAATGGGATATATGTAACAAACCATAAAGACCATATCACACCTCATAAACTACAAATTTTTTAATCAGTTTTTACCATTGTTTGATTTCTCCATTAAACAACGGGTTTACCAAGGGTTTTACTATAGGATCACTATACTGCCGTCCTTAGTAAGACTCACCTATCTATGTTTTCACTCATTTCGAGAAAAGTGAGTTTAAAGTTTAAATGCTTGCTAAGAGTACATAGGAATATTTTTTTTTGTTTTTCAAAATAAAATACTTTTGAACAAAAATTTGGGTATTTTTTTTTTAAACAGATGAAAGTAACCTATTTAAAGCCATTTTCGGTCCTAACTCATTTTTGGTTTTTTTGCAGATAGGACTTGCATTATTGGATTCCTATTTCCTTGTTTGTTAATTATAATAATAAATGGTGCTTTATTTAAGAGGTTCACAGCTGACCAAGAATGTGTAGGTACACCAATTACGAAATTCAACAATCTTTTTCATAAGGTTTAGTGAGTTATTGTATTTGATTAACAATGTGAGACACTACAGTTTTGCAATAATGGCATAAATAGGATTCCAAAAATTGAGAAGATGTTTGTTTCCAACCAAAACTTTTTTAAAATACCTACAAGTCACACCCCAATTTTTGCAATCATCTGGTAGGTTTGATTTCTACACGCTATGAGAACGAATTAAAACTTAAAAGTTGCTTTAATGCAAAGCTAATTTATGTAATAAAAATGTATGAAATCAATATTTATTTACCAAATTTGTCAGGCATCACAAAAATGCTTCAAGTTAAAACTAAAAGGCTCATTATAAAGACTAATGAAACATGAATGCAAATTGATTAAAAAAATAGATCTAAAAGAAAAACACCACCTATGCATGCATGCACCACCCCCCCGCTCCCAGGAATCACAGTAAAGCATGGGAAAATTTTTCCTAAAATTTCAGAGGATTACCATTGGAATCCTGGATCACCCAGTTTGTAGTGCTTGATGGCTGGCTCATCTCTGAGCCCTAGGCAAACTGATGCAGCGAAAAAAATGTATAAAAAGCCCGGAAAACCGGATAATTTTACGAAATCGTTAGCGAACTCGTTTGGTCAAAGACGACTCGAATCAAAATGGCGACGCAAGAACCGATGCATTTCCGCGACTTCCTGTGGAAAAACCTCTGGACCGAAAATTTAACAAAAAACGCGCCCTAATTAAACAAATTTCCCTTTTTCAATCACAACCAAAAATATAATTTTTCTTCGGAAAATGGGGAAACTAGAAGCTTTCAAATACGTGTTATTTGGTGCACGAATAGCTGGAAATCAGCTTGACGGCGGGCACAAAGGACGGTTTTTGATTGGTCGAAACCATTCACGTGGGCCACGCTCCGAGTAGTTCCGAAAAAGGCCGCTAGAATTTAAAGATCCGCCAAGGAGATCGGCAGTAAAAGGTGAATTATGTTGCAGGAAAACTAAAAGGTACGTCACGTACTTCTCTCCTACGTTGTACGAGAAGAGTGATCATCAATATACATTAATAAATGAGGGTAGGGGACAAATCGCCGCGGCCGATTTGCCTCAGGGACTAATGGAATTTATTTTTTTTTTAATCATAACTACCCTGTCCTCTTGTCGTGAGATCAAAATCTGTGTTAAACCTAACCGGGGTCAATTGAACGCAAAAATATCCTAACAGGTATCTAATGCCCGGTTTCCACCTATGCATGCCACCCTGATTCATAAAACGCATCAGGTGACGCCGCATTTAAAAGAGGTGCAAATACATGTCCCGTCATGCATGTGATGCGTTTTTTGAATCAGGGTGGGCACGCATAGGTGGAAACTAGGCTTTATAGCCACCAACATTTTGCAAAAAAAAACTCCACAAAAAAAAAATGCGTTTTCAATAGGTGGGTTTTCAAAAAACTAATTAATAAAAGAAACTAGAATTTTTTTTTTCCAAAGTTATTTTTGAAAATACATACATACCTTTTTTTTACATTTTATTTTTATTTTAATATTTTTTCAAAAATATGTTTATTAGACATGAAACATTAAAATGAAAATGGAAAATAATTCTTGTGAATTTCCAATAAGTGGGTAAGTTGAGATAGTTCACGGTCAATCATTTTCATCTTAAACATGTATCTTTTTAATATTTATTTTCAATAATTTTCAAATAATGCTCACTTGATCTCTTATACAAGCCAAATAATGAAGTTAAATCAATGGCTCTTTCTCTGGAACACTTTTAAAATTATAGCACGTTTACTTTTTGCATCCTGCTTCGTCTATGCTTATTAGCTGCCCGAACCAAGCCGTGCATTGTACGCAATGGTCTACTTTTAAAAATGAGCTCGCTCAAAACTAAATTGTCATACAAAAATAGCTTACTGACAGTCAAACTATTTTTTTTACGGGCTTCAAAAAATATTTGCTGTGAACCCTACAAAATTTAATAAAATTTTCTAATATTACTTATACAGGGTGTTAATAAAGTATGGAGCCAAACTTCAGGGGGCGATTCCTGGAGTCATTTTAGGAAGAAAAGTTCAAATAACCATAGGTCCGAAAATGCATATCCAGCAAGATACAGGGTGTTAAACTTTGAAAAAAAAATAGTTTTTTGTAAATATCTTCAACATCGTTCGCTTGATTTCATTGAAAATTGGCAGAGATATTTCTAGTATCAAGCGCCTACTTTGGCTCTAAAGAAGTTGCAATTAGCAAGTCCAGTGGCATACCAGGGATGACCTTAGCAAATACTTTGCTAAAAAAAAGTGTACGCCAATGACTTTTTTGACATTTTTGTATTTTTGGCATATTGTCCAACTAAAAATACATCTTTTATGTCTTTTGTCTTATTTTTATTACTTGCTCGGTTTTCCAGATAAAAAAATAAAAAGCATTTTATTTGGAAAAAACATTTTACGGTTAAAAAAAAATATTAAGTCTTTTCTGGGTAATTTTTGTTTACAAAATTTAGGGGAAATTGGGAACTAGTATTATGTTAAGGTGGAAAGGTCCAAATTAAAATAAATTTATTAAGTCCAGCGGCGTGTAGGTGCACACCTTAACCAATAATAATAAAAATTAATTGTACGACAGTAATTTTTTTGCCATTCTTATAAGTTTTCAGACAGCACAACTAAAAATACGACTTTCTAGAAAAAATGGAATGTCGTGGAATGAAAGAAAAAAAAAACTGTCAAAGTTTGATGTCCCATGGTAACAATCAACAATATCGAAAATTTGACAAAGTCCCATTACAACGATAAACAATATCGTATAAGTACGTTTCATTTTTTTACGTGCTAATTAAATGTGTTAATTAATTGATTAATTAGCTCTAAAAGTTACGTATGCTAGAGAATGGTGCAATTTACAAACGCAGAAATGGCAGAAATGCATTTTGTTTATGGGATGGCCCAAGGTAATGCAAGAGAGGCAAGACGTATTTATGCAGAGAGACATCATAACCGAATTCTACCACACAGACAAACATTTGTAAGAATACATGAACGGTTATGCGAGTCAGGTACGTTTGAGAGGAGGGATGCTGTAGAGAGGCCTGCAGTACTTAGAACGGTGGAGCAAGAAGAACAAAATTCTGGTACAAGTACGAGAAAAATTGCACGTCAATTAGACATAAATCACGTAACTGTATGGCAAATTTTACGAGATTACCAGCTGTACCCTTACCGTCTACAGCGTGTTCAAGCTCTGGTACCTACTGATTTCCCCCAGCGTTTAAACTATTGCACTTGGTTTCTCCAACAACAAGAGGCATCTCCCAGGTTTTTAAGTCAAATATTATTTACGGATGAAGCCTGTTTTTCAAGAAATGCGATTATGAACTTTCATAACAATCATGTCTGGTGTGACGAAAACCCTCATGCAGTAATTGAAGATAATTTTCCACAACAGTTCTCAGTAAATGTGTGGGTTGGTATTGTAAATGACAACCTTATCGGGCCCTATTTTTTGCCAATGCGATTAAATGGTGACCACTACCGTTTTTTTTTTGGAATTTGAGCTACCAGAGCTTTTAGAATATGTCCCTTTGGCGGCAGTAAGAGCAGGAATGTGGTTCATGCATGATGGTGCCCCGCCTCATTTTAGCATTGTCGCACGTCAGTTTTTGAATGAACATTACGAAGGACATTGGAATGGTCGAGCGGGTCCACAGTCGTGGCCACCAAGATCACCAGACCTAAATCCCTTAGATTTTTTCCTCTGGTGACATTTAAAATCTTTGGTTTACCAAACTCCACTCAACAATGAGGAAGAATTAAGACAAAGGATAGTTAATTCTTGTGATCAAATAAGGCAAACACCGGGAATATTTCAGCGTGTTCGACAATCAATGGTAAGAAGACTTCATTCTTGTATTGAAGTTAATGGAGGACACTTTCAGCAACTTCTGTAGTATAACCTGTTTGATTATGAATTGTAAATGCTTCCTCAAATTCTAAATAAAAAGAGTGTTATACCACCGTGAAATTTGTTTTGTAATAAAATGCTTTTTATTTTTTATCTCGAAAACAGAGCAAGTAGTGAAAAAAATACAAGAGACCTAAAAGATGTACTTTGAATTGGATAATACAAAAAGAAATACAAAAGTGTCAAAAAAGTCATTGGCGTACATTTTTTTTTAACAAAGTATTTGCTAAGGTCATCCCTGGTACGCCACTGGACTTGCTAATTGCAACTTCTTTAGAGCCAAAGTAGGCTCTTTATACTAGAAATATCACTGCCAATTTTCAATGAAATCAGGCGAACGATGTTGAAGATATTTACAAAAAACCATTTTTTTTTCAAAGTTTAACACCCTGTATCTTGCTGGATACGCATTTTCAAACCTATGCTTATTTAAACTTTTCTTCCTAAAATGACTCCAGGAATCGCCCCCTGAAGTTTGGCTACATACTTTATTAACACGCTGTATACTTTTTATGTTGAATGAATGATTTTTCAAAAATTATTATTAATATATTTGTTTAAATTTTCACGTGATGCGTTTTTTGAAATAGTGTACGCATAGTTTGAAACCAGGCTAATACCCTGTTTCCACCAACGCATGCCCACACCGATTCAAAAAACGCATCACGTGATCGCCCATGGTTTTGCAACGTTTCTTGTTTCTAAATGTAGCATCTCCTGATGCGTTTTTTGAATCGGGGTGGGCATGCATTGGTGGAAACAGGGTATTACTCACTATAAACCGGGCATTTCTTCAACGTGATTGGCAGATAAGCTATTGTTTTATTGTCAATTATGCCTGGGGAAAAATCAGTTGCACGGGAAAAACATGTAAGGAAAGTTCTAAAGAAGCAGTTATTCAAATATATTTTTCAATAAAGCACACCTTCCTTTCCTACCACCTTGGAGTACAAAACCAAAACGTACGAACTACACAGCTCGTCAACACCGCAATGTGCGGACCAACTAATTTCTGACAAATGAAAGATCCTTCACCATAACCTAAAAACAACAGTGGAGAGTGAAAACAAAAACACCCATTTTTCCATTTTTTCCACTGAAAATGGAAGCTGCCAAGGCTACATTAGTTCCAGATAATTGTTTAGATTCTATTTTCTCTTACTTAAGTTTACGCGATTTAAGGAACTGTTCGTTAGTGTGCAAACGATGGTATGACTTTTTAAATGATGAAAACAATGACGTGTGGAGACTGCACTGCATTCGAAAACTGGCAGAAGAAGCCCTTAAATCAGACCTTTTAAGCTCTGTACCAACTTACAAAGCCAAACTAAAAGCCTTCCATCACGCGTGGAATCCAAATGACTGCTCTAGAAACATTTATATTAAGCCTAATGGTTTCACACTGCATCGGAACCCTGTGGCACAAAGTACAGATGCCTGTAGGGGGAAATTGGGGTTTAGGCATGGGAGGCATGCATGGGAAGTAAGTGATTACCATGTTAAAAGTGTTAAATTCCTATCATTCAGAAATAAGGGTTTTTAAATTTAGTACTTAGCTAATTTCCTACATGGGAGAATTCAGAATCCATGTTCTTTTAATTATTAAAAGACAGATTACTTTTGACCCTGCTTTTGATGTTACTTGTACCGCTTAGCACCTATATGAGGAATAGCTGTATATTCACTAAATTTTGTGCCTTTTTAGGTAATATGGGAAGGACCTTTGGGTACAGTAGCAGTTATAGGAATAGCCACAAAAGATGCCCCGTTACAGTGTCATGGTTATGTAGCATTATTAGGTAAAATACTAAAATGTGAATTCATATAAAGTATATTTCATATACTTTTATATTTTGCTGTTATGCTTCAAGTACAAAATTAGTAAAAAGTATTTATGACTGAATTTTTTGTTTAATAATTTTTCTAGGTTCTGATGAACAAAGTTGGGGCTGGAACCTAGTAGACAACCACCTTTTACATAATGGGGATGCACAAGGCAACTATCCCATGTTAAATAATGCACCCAAATATCAAGTAGGAGAGAGGATACGAGTTATACTAGACTGTGATGACAATACTTTAAGTTTTGAGAAGAACTATGAGTTTTTGGGAGTGGCATTTAGGGGTAAGTCACTCAGTCAGTTGTTAAGAAGGAATCTTGGGATTTAATTCAAAATGTGTTAGTTTCAACTAGAATTTCTTAATATTCTTGTCATTTTACTTTATGTTACAGGTAATATTTAGTTAAATAAAGTGAAAATCCTAGATTTTTATGTTAAAAACATGATATTGATAATAATTTTAATCAAGCCATTAAAAATTTAAATATTTCAAATTTTATAATTTATTATCAAGATTGAATTGACAATTAATATTTTGTCAAAAGAGATTTCAGAGATCCAATTTTATGGTTAAGAAATTTTTTTCTTGTTTGTCACTGTGTGGTTAAATTTACACTTTTCTTTAACTTATTTTTGGGCCCCTATATCTAGTATCTATATATATTAAATTGAAAATTTCATAAAATTTTAATATTTGTGAAAATGTTAGTCTGATGAAAAGTTTTGATTTTTTTTTTAATTATAAAATTTTTTGAATATTTTTTAGAAAATTTGGAGAAGTTTTTTTATTTGTATTTAAATAATAGCATTGAAAATTAAAAAAAAATTTTATGACTATAAAATAATTTTGTCTGATACCTAGTATAATTTACACGAGGAGTGAACAGCTAACCCAAAATGTGTACACCGATTGTGAAAATCCACAATCTTTTGGTAAGATTGTGTAAAGATGGTGGTAAGATTGTGTAAAGATTCTGAGGGATTGTTGAGGACTGTGCAGTAGCGTAGCGTGCCTGAAGGGGAGGGGGGCCGACAGCCCATCAAAAATTCTTGTCAAAATCCACAATCTTTTGCTAAGATTGTGAGGGATTGTGTAAAGATTGTGAGGGATTGTGGTAAGATTCTGAGGGATTGTGAAGGATTGTGGTAAGATTGTGAAGGATTGTGAGAGATTGTGGGTGATTGAGAGGGATTGTGTAAAGATTGTGAAGGATTGTGAACAGATTGTGAGAAATGTGTACACCGATTGTGAGAGCTGTTCACCATTCGAATTTACACTGGCACATAAAATAAAAAATTTGATCAGATCTACTTATCTTGCATACATATGTTTTGAGCTACAGCCTCAAAATTTCAAAGAAATTAAGAAATGTGGCAATTCTTCACTTGAACACACAAAAAAAATATGAAAACTGTTGAATATTGTGTAAAATTTGAGTAATAAAAATGTAGAATATTTCTTAAATGATGGCAATGCTGCTTGATAAGGTACAGTCGAACCTCTATAACTCGAACCTGAAGGGACAACCAAAACAGTTTGAGTTATGGAGAGTTCGAGTTATAGAAACGCGAGTTACATAGGTTAAAATACATGTAAAAAGTGCAGGGACCGCTTAAAAGGTTCGAGTTATAGAGGGGTTCGAGTTATAGAGGTTCGAGTTAGAGAGGTTCGACTGTAGTTCTGCAAAATGTTTAAATAATATTCTATTTTATTTTATAGTAAGTTCTAATATAAATTGTTGGCTTTGAAAATGTACCAGTTTTGCAACTTCACCATGCAATATTGCAATACATCAAGTTTTTTCCAAATTACTTACTTATTTTTACTGTTACGTTTTTTCGGATGTTTGTGAAATTTAATTTTTTATACCTTCGGCAAAAATTAATGAACGTTTCAGTACATACAAAAACATTTTGGGGGACATTTAGAAAAAGTTTCAGGGGACGCCCAAAAAACGTTTCAGGGACGTTTTAAAAACGATTCAGGGACATTTTAAAAACGATTCAGGGACGTTTTAAAAACGATTCAGAGACGTTTGACAAACGTTCCAGGGACGTTTTAAAAACGATTCAGAGACGTTTGACAAACGTTCCAGGGACGTTTTAAAAACGTTCCAAAGCCTCTGCACAAAGTCGAGGCATCAGGCCCCTTGGTATGAGCCCTTACATATTGGGGCCTTTCATATTGAGCACTCTTAAAACTTGACTCTACTTCAATCTGAGTATGGTAGAAAAGTTTTAAATTTATGTTTTTCTTATCAGCCTATATACAGGGTGGGCCAAATTCGATATTTTTTGCGGGTTTTAGGTATTTCTAGCCGAGATACACAAAAACGAGTGGACATGTCCTGGGCTCGATTTTCGAGACGTCTTCAAATATCAAAACCGCTTCTTAATTAACCTTGTAGTTTTTTAGCTACAAGGGAGTTTTGAACAGTCTGCATTTATGGAGTTGGCCTATAACTTTTTTATTTATGAAAATTTCATTTTAGTGTAAGATGCTTTTTCACAGGTTTTTTTATGAAGAATCCAACTGTCAAACTAATTTTTATCTGTCACTTTTAGTTTTTGATATATTAAAAAAAGTTTAAATTTTCTTATGGAATGACTCATTTTTTGTTTTGAAATCTACATCAAATTTTCTATTTAACAATATGTCATAAATGACAGTTCGTTACGCAGTTTACAAGATATTTATGACATATCGATAAACAGTAAATTTGACGTAGATTTCGAAACAAAAACAAAGAATGAGTAATTCCGTAAGAAAATTTAAACTTTTTGTAATATCTCAAAGGGAAATGAGGCATCTGCAGAATTTTTCGGCCCCGAGCCAGCCCTGGGGATATCATACAATGCTGCTAAATCAACCATATTAAAATGGATGGGGAATAGCTTCCAACAATACTGGATAAATATACCATAACTGGCTCACTCTAAAGAGTTCATTAAAGGGCCTTGTAGAAACAGAGCCAGAAACATTATTGGACTTACCAGACAGGAGATACGTATAGTGATTGGTCTTTTTACGGGTCACTGTCGACTGAGAGTACCCATTCACAGAATGGAACTAACAGAAGGGACTGAATGTAGACTCTGTATGGAGAATGACGTCAGACATGTACTGTGCGAATGTCCGGCTATTGCATGTTTACATCAGAATACTTTCGGTAAACCTCAGATCGACTCAGAAGATCTGAACAGTGTCTCACCCAAACTGATAGTCGGCCTTTTTGGAGGATTAGGCATACAGTGGTGAGAAACCACTCAAAAGTTAGCCACAATAGACCCACTGGTGGTCGCAGTGGAAGGGCTGCAAGGCCCACTCACATATGAATCATCATCATCAATATCTCAAAAACTAACAGTGACACATAAAATTCAGTTCAGTCCATAAAAAAACCTGCAAAAAAGCATCTTACACCAAAATGAAATTTTCATAAATAAAAAAGTTATAGGCCACCTCCATAAATGCAGACTTTTAAAATCCCCTTGTAGCTAAAAAACTACGAGGTTTATCAAGAAGCGGTTTTGATATTTGAAGGCGTCTCGAAAATCGAGCCCAGGACATGTCCACTCGTTTTTGTGTATCTCGGCTAGAAATACCTAAAACCAGCAAAAAACATCGAATTTGGCCCACCCTGTAGATAATGAATATGATGCTGGTAAGAGAATTGTGAGGGACCTTAAAAGTACATTTTAAAAACGTCCTACCTAGCGCGTTTTGAAAAACGTGCGTTTCGGACTGTTTTCAAAACAAAAACGTACTTTTTAGGTATGCCAAAGTTAGAGCTTTAAGGGTAAAAACTTTTCGGGACGTCTTAATAACGTACTTTTCCGGACGTTTTTAAAACCTCTTTTTCGAAACGTTTCAAAAACGTACTTTTTGGTACGCCAAAATTAGAGCTCTAAGGGTCCATCTCACCGATTTTTTTTTCAGTGCCTTAGCTCAAAGCGTTTCTTAATATAATCATAATATGACGTAATAAGAAACACTTTAGGCTAAGTAACGAAAAAAAAAGTCAGTGCGAAGGGCTATAAGAGACCTATAAAGTACATTTTAAAAACGTACTTTTTAAGTACGAAAAAGCTAGGGTCCTGACTTAAAAAAATATATTTTACAAAAGTCCTGACCAGCACGTTTTTAAAATGTCCCTTTTGGAATATTTTAAAAACGTACTTTTTGGTACGCCAAAGTTAGAGCTCTATGGGTAAAAACTTTTCGGGACGTCTTAAAAACGTACCTTTCCGGACGTTTTTAAAACCTCTTTTTCGAAACGTTTCAAAAACGTACTTTTTGGTACGCCAAAATTAGAGCTCAAAGGGTCCATCTCACCGATTTTTTTTTCAGTGCCTTCGCTCAGAGGATTTCTTTAGGCTAAGTAAAGAAAAAAAAAGTCAGTGCGAGGGGCTATAAGAGACCTAAAAAGTACATTTTAAAAACGTACTTTTTAGGTACGGAGAGTATTGTGGACCTAAAGAAACATAAAAAATATGTTTTGAAAACGTCCAATGTGGACGTGTTTTATACTTTTCATTCTGAACGTTTTAAAAACGTACTTTTTAGGTGTGGGGACGTTGGGACCTAAAAAGTACGTCCCTGCGGTGTTACTAGGGTGGGCTATGAGGGGGTAATTACCAATGACCTCTGCGCTAGTTTTTTGACACACTTCTCTTGATTTTAGGGTTACCAGACAAAAAACTCTATCCATCAGTGTCTGCCGTCTATGGAAACACTGAAGTTTCTATGGTATACCTCGGAGCGCCGCTTGATGGCTAACATACTGAATAAGAACAAAATCCACTCTAGCCTAATTAGTTTTGGAGAGATACAAGAGAGAAAGAAACAAAAATCCAAAAGAATATTTTTGTTTTTTAACAAGTTTTCAAATAGCCTTGTTTTAAAGGCTTTTATATTAAAAATGAAGAGACCACACACGTATCTGACCACAAATTGTACTTAAATTCTTTGGCTATGATTTTATTATGTATCACCACATTTTCGTGAGACTGAGATGGGTTTAAATTATTTTTTGAGAGGTAAGCATGCGAAATTTTCATGAAAGTTCTTAGATCGATATCCAAGTTTTTCAGTAGGTTTTTTAATAACATTGTTGCAGTTTTGCCCTGATATATGCAAAAAAAATATCTTGAAAAATCTAGAACACTAGAAACATGATTTATGTAGAATAACAGCAGAAAACAAAATCGTCCAGGATCATAAATGAAAATGGTATAACAGTCCAATGGCAAAAACTGAATTCTCAATAACCGGAGAATATACAAAAACGTTATTCATCAAAACAAGAGAAGAGCAAAATCAAAGTTTATTATAAAGTCTTTTATTAAAACCGGACAAAATCTAAAAGGACATCATAATAAGGGGCCGGGCCTAGCATGCGCAACTGTGTCCTTTCTTTTCATGTATACTGTTTCCGTCTTTTCTCTCATACAAATCGGTCTCATGGCAGCAATTTTAAATCGGGAACAAATAATATTGTTGTTTTTGGACCAAAAATATATAAAAAAATAAAAATGTCTGTTTTATTTTTTTAATTAGCTCCCCTGTCCTTCTTTTGAGAGGTCAAAATTGGTGTTAACCGAACCGAACCGAATCTCTTGGTCAATTAATTGCAGATAAATCCTAACCTAGGGTCCAATACCTGAACTTGTTTAAGGATGGGCTTTGTTTAATGAAAATGTCCTATAGCAGTCCCTATGTAGATACGGCCTTTTCTTTAGGCATGGCAGTAAAGAAATTGCAGTGAAGGACGCTTCAATTACATAGCAATATCAGAACCGCGCTTCTTTAAGTAACCGTCACAAACTTGCCCTTTTTATTTGATTTGATAAAAGACGTTATACAGAACTTCGATTTTGCTCTTGTCTTGTTTTGAAGAATGACGTTTTTGATAATCTCCAGTTATTAATCATAAAGTTTTTTTTCCTCCAATTTTAGTAGGAGGTGTGACGTCACAAATCGGTGTGTGTGGCCTTTTTCATGTTTTTTCACAAACTTTGGCTTATAACTTTCGGTAAATTAGTTTCACAGGAAAACTGAGAATACGTTTTTTTGTTTGCAATAGAACGCCAAGTAAGATGGTAAAAAAGCTTCATATCTTAAATCTTAACAAAGATATAATTTATTTTTAAAATTACTGAAAAATAACAACTTTTTTTACCCAAAAAAGAAATTGAGGAACAAAGTTTTAGACTACCCCAAATCGATTGATTATGGATTATTCAATAAAAAGGTGCCTAGTGTTTGCCTTAAATTTGAGCAATGGCGCCTGTGCGATGTCATAAATCCAAAATTGCGATTTTTTCTGTGTTTTTTCACAAACTTTTGCCATATCAACTTTACAGAAAAATTGTATAGGTTGAGGTTTATTTGCAATACAACAGTAATTGAAGTATCGTTTTAGTAAGCTTAATATCTCAAGAACAATAAAACATATTGTTATTTTTTTTAATATTAAAAAAATTTAAAAAAAGTTTAAGACTACACTCGATCGATTGGTGATAGATCCCTTTACACACATTCACCAGGTGTTGTCTAAAATTTGAGTAGGAGGGCCTATATAACGTCATAAATCCAAAATGGTGGCATTTTCAATTTTTTTTACAAACTTTGGCTAATAACTTTTGCTAAATTAGTTTTTATAGAAAAACTGTATATAAGGTTTTTGTTATCCTAACCTAGGGTCCAATACGTGAACTTGTTTAAGGATGGGCTTTGTTTAATGAAAATGTCCTATAGCAGTCCCTATGTAGATACGGCCTTTTCTTTAGGCATGGCAGTAAAGAAATTGCAGTGAAGGACGCTTCAATTACATAGCAATATCAGAACCGCGCTTCTTTAAGTAACCGTCACAAACTTGCCCTTTTTTATGATTTTGTCCGGTTTTGATAAAAGACGTTATACAGAACTTCGATTTTGCTCTTGTCTTGTTTTGAAGAATGACGTTTTTGATAATCTCCAGTTATTAATCATAAAGTTTTTTTTTCCTTCAACTTTAGTAGGAGGTGTGACGTCACAAATCGGTGTGTGTGGCCTTTTTCATGTTTTTTATACGTTTTTTTGTTTGCAATAGAACGCCAAGTAAGATGGTAAAAAAATTAGCTTCATATCTTAAATATTAACAAAGATATAATTTATTTTTAAAATTACTGAAAAATAACAACTTTTTTTACCCAAAAAAGAAATTGAGGAACAAAGTTTTAGACTACCCCAAATCGATTGGTTATGGATTATTCAATAAAAAGGTGCCTGGTGTTTGCCTCAAATTTGAGCAATGGCGCCTGTGCGATGTCATAAATCCAAGATTGCGATTTTTTCCGTGTTTTTTCACAAACTTTTGCCATATCAACTTTACAGAAAAATTGTATAGGTTGAGGTTTGTTTGCAATACAACAGCAATTGAATTATCGTTTTAGTAAGCTTAATATCTCAAGAACAATAAAACATATTGTTATTTTTTTTAATATTAAAAAAATTTAAAAAAAGTTTAAGACTACACTCGATCGATTGGTGATAGATCCCTTTACACACATTCACCAGGTGTTGTCTAAAATTTGAGTAGGAGGGCCTATATAACGTCATAAATCCAAAATGGTGGCATTTTCAATTTTTTTTACAAACTTTGGCTAATAACTTTTGCTAAATTAGTTTTTATAGAAAAACTGTATATAAGGTTTTTGTTATCCTAACCTAGGGTCCAATACGTGAACTTGTTTAAGGATGGGCTTTGTTTAATGAAAATGTCCTATAGCAGTCCCTATGTAGATACGGCCTTTTCTTTAGGCATGGCAGTAAAGAAATTGCAGTGAAGGACGCTTCAATTACATAGCAATATCAGAACCGCGCTTCTTTAAGTAACCGTCACAAACTTGCCCTTTTTATGATTTTGTCCGGTTTTGATAAAAGACGTTATACAGAACTTCGATTTTGCTCTTGTCTTGTTTTGAAGAATGACGTTTTTGATAATCTCCAGTTATTAATCATAAAGTTTTTTCCCTCCAACTTTAGTAGGAGGTGTGACGTCACAAATCGGTGTGTGTGGCCTTTTTCATGTTTTTCACAAACTTTGGCTTATAACTTTCGGTAAATTAGTTTCACAGGAAAACTGAGAATACGTTTTTTTGTTTGCAATAGAACGCCAAGTAAGATGGTAAAAAAATTAGCTTCATATCTTAAATATTAACAAAGATATAATTTATTTTTAAAATTACTGAAAAATAACAACTTTTTTTACCCAAAAAAGAAATTGAGGAACAAAGTTTTAGACTACCCCAAATCGATTGGTTATGGATTATTCAATAAAAAGGTGCCTGGTGTTTGCCTCAAATTTGAGCAATGGCGCCTGTGCGATGTCATAAATCCAAGATTGCGATTTTTTCTGTGTTTTTTCACAAACTTTTGCCATATCAACTTTACAGAAAAATTGTATAGGTTGAGGTTTGTTTGCAATACAACAGCAATTGAATTATCGTTTTAGTAAGCTTAATATCTCAAGAACAATAAAACATATTGTTATTTTTTTTAATATTAAAAAAATTTAAAAAAAGTTTAAGACTACACTCGATCGATTGGTGATAGATCACTTTACACACATTCACCAGGTGTTGTCTAAAATTTGAGTAGGAGGGCCTATATAACGTCATAAATCCAATTTTCAATTTTTTTTACAAACTTTGGCTAATAACTTTTGCTAAATTAGTTTTTATAGAAAAACTGTAAATAAGGTTTTTGTTTGCTACTATATAAAAAATATTTGTGTAAGTAGGAATATAAAGAAACTTTTTTCTTAGTGAGCCAATCAAGAAAAAAAAGTATGTTAAATAAAAAAATTTTAAAAAAATTATCGAAAATTCAAAAATTTAGATATTAAATATACATCCTTTGATCGAAAAAGCCATAAATAATGTTTCTAGTCTAAGCAATTTTTAACCTTATTTATTTTTAGTAAGGTTCACGGCAAAACTGCAAATTAAAAAAATGAAATAAAAAACTATTTAAATCTTGGATTTTTCAGTTTTTTGATAGCTAGAACAACTGTGTATCATGAAAATCTCGCCACCATTTTTTTGGCTCATTTGATATAAAAAGAAGTGTGAATTGATCGGATTTGGTTTGCCCATTGTGATAAAAGTATTTTTTTCCATGACATTAGTTATTATTACAATTAAATTGGGATTTATTTTGTACACCCTTATGGTGTAATTCCAGAGACATGGAAGGGGAATAGATAACTTTACGACGAGTGCATCTTTCATGGGAACACCATGAAAATTTGTGAGTAGGCCATCACTATAGACTTAGGATGAGAGACAAAACGGTCTGATTAACTTCGCAAGGGTGTCACATTGACCAAGCAGTGTTCTGAGGAGTCCCATAAGGACGAAACAGTTAACTGTCAACACTTATTAAGTGTCAATTAGATCTTGGACCCCCGTGAAGTTAAGCTTTCAAGCTACCCACGGAAAAATATGAGAGAAACAAAATGTTCTTTTTACCCGATTAGCCACGAAAACTCGTTGGATTAGAAAAAAATAATTTACTTTTACTACAAGATTGCAAAGGGATAAATACTTGAATGTTTAGTTATTTAAAAGTACTAGAGGAATCATTTTAACACAATCGTTTTTTTGAAATTTAAGTATTTTATTGACACGAATCTCTTTATCTAACCACACCAACATGGTCTAGTCTAATAGAATCGATCGATGGTTACGTCTGGTAATATAGTAGGCAGCCAACACGCACGGCTTGAAAGAGTCCTTTTAGTTTTGAGGGGCGCATTGTTTTATATTTTTTGATAGTGACGTTTTTAATAGGTAGGTGCATTATTTTTCTAAAATTGTTTGAATTGAATGATTTGCCTATTTTTTTTCTCTTCACTTTTTAAAAAAAAGTTATTTGTTTTTTCCAGAAAATCGCAAAAAAAACGATTTTTAGAAACTTTGGGGCCCTATATCTAGCGAAGCTCAAGGGGGATTTGGGCAGAGAATATGTGGGGATGTCCCAGATGCTAAGGATTAATAAAATCATACAAAAATCGAGCTTGTACCTATTTGTTTCCAAGTTTTAGGGTTTTTTCGTAAAAATTGATGCCCAAGTAATCTCTCCTCCCATGTCACTGTGTAATTATTCTTATTATTCCATGGTTCCATATGAACTTCCATTATTTACAATATTTTAATCTAAGTTATAGTCAGGAATCACTGGGTGAAAAATACTATGGCCTGCTCCTTTGCAAAGATGCATTAATTTTTGGAAAATGTTATACCCTAAATTTGTGCCTAAAAGATGGGTTATGAGGCTTTATGTTTGTGTTTATTTATACCGCATGAACAAGCTCACATCTAGGGGTATAAATTTCCATAAGAGGATAAAAAATAGATAGAGTATAGCATTTATTAAAAAGAGACCGCGATACGTCCGCGTCCCGCATAAATCTTTGCAACGTTTTCAAAGGTCACCTTGAAAATTTACTACAGGCGCACGCGGTCGCACTCGTCAAGGGTCGAACAATCTGAAACATTTTTTTAAGGCGAAAATAATTACTTGACTTGTCACCATACAAGAAGTGGACTATTTAAAACGTGAAGATTTTATTTTGAAAATTTTATTAAATGTGAGTTATTTAGTTCCTAAAACACCTAGATCGGATAATAAAATAAAATGTCTGTCTCAATACACGATAACTCAAGAACACCTCAAACGATTTTAACCCAATATGACACACAAGTTTTATGTCGGCATTAGATTTTGGTTTAAAAAAAGGGTTAGTTAAAAGTATAATTTTCCTTTTGTATTTAAAAGATTTTTTTCTTTGGCGTATGTCGCCTGCGATCATTTAAAGTAACATTACTTCAATATTTTCTGAAAATTTTTATTTTTAGTTTAAAAGGTACTAAATGAGCTCCGCGGAACTACTTTTGAGGTTCAATACCACCTCTGCCCCCCCCCCCCCCCCAAAGTCTCGACCACCCTCCCGCGTCCTATAACCACGCTGCGTTCACTGTGGTTTACCAATACCTTTGTTAGGATTAGACAATCAATAACAAGAATAACACTTTAAAATTCTGTTTGTTTGTAACAGTAAGTGAATTATTTACATTTAGGAGCAAGCAGAATTTTAAAATATTATTCTGGTTGTTTATCACCTCGTTTGATAAATGCACTTACATAAAACAAAGTTGACCTTTCGGCTCGGTTCATTATACTGATATTTTCGCTAAACTGGCAACGTTGGTCCATAGAAAAATCCTACCCCTAGAAAGAAAGCTGGTCACGCGGTATATTATTTTGATTATTATTATATCTAATTATTTTTTTTCTAAAAATTTTGCATATTTTACAAAAGGGCATGCAATAAACAGATTCCGCCCTGTGTATTGTTTTCACAATTTGGTTGGACCTATTTTTTGTACCCATATTTAATACGACATCTCACAGTCATCTAGTCAAATTTGTTTTTATTTTTTATTTTTTTGCATAGCCACTATACAATAGATAGAATTCTAAAATAAAATGTACATATTTTTGTAAAAAAAAAAACATTAAGAAAATGGTAGCTATAATTTTAGGAAACGCAATGCAGAATCTCAAATGATTATTAGAAAGTTTAGGTTGTGCTACGTATTTTTACGTAAAACTGCACGTTAAGCGCTCTACGTTTTGTTCCAAATTTGAGTTTAAGTTGAATGTTTTTACGTTACCATAACAAGTCTACTAATAGCAGAGAATATGGAATGCGGCACTGTGTTTTTTTGATGTTACAATTTTGTTTTTTGTTCTTTCAACTACAGTAGGAATATATTTGCAAAGAATCGTTTGTACTGGAAGCGGAAATTATCGTCTAGGCCTTATTTTTCGATCGGTCAATCAACCAATTCTATTCTTTGGTAACGTTAAGGTGCCCGCAGACTGCCGTAAGCTAACGTAAATACGTAAGCTCCTAACGTGACCTTGACGACGGTGTGACGAAGTGCGCTTGCGTATCTGTCAAATCTCATGCTTACGTAAAAATACGTAGCACAACTTAAACTATCTATTATAGTATATATTTTTAATTTGCGTTAAACAAAATATTAAAATCGAAATCTCTGATTTGATAATACTTAGGATTTATTATTTTCCTTTCGTGGCAGTAGTTCCATCTTGCGTATATGATTTTAATTAAAAAATCAATAAATGGCAAGCTTGATTTATAATCCCAATAAAACGCATATCTCTTAGGGTTATTAAATCAATGATTTTTAAAGCATATTATGCAGTGGCATCTTAAGTTCTGTCGTCAAATTGTTAAAAATGGATGCCTCTAGTGGAAATGCCATTTTGGAACAAATCCATACGAACCTTTAGATATTATTACTTAGGCAAAATACTAACACTTTATATTTAAAATACTAATTTGTGGGTTTATCTACAATTTTTTTTACAGTTTTATAAGTATGTAACTGCAATGAGCTCCGATATTTTAAACAAGAAATCTGACTGAAATGTTTTAAATTTAAAAAAATTAAATATTTGTTTTTTTTAGTTACATTTGTGTACACACTTATTTGATTTAAAGCAGCGAAAGTATGTAAGTATTTCTAGTTTAAAATGTCTGCTAACATTACTTCCTAGCAGTATGGATTTGAAGTGTCGACCATTTTGAAATGAATTAATTATTATTATCAAGTTCCATGACATTTATATTTCTTTTGTGGGGCTAAGCGTTGTTTTATACTACTATGAAACAACGGGCTAATCTAGAACCTGAAAACGCATAGACACACGGTCTGCATAAACTTTGTTTACTTACTAGTTTAATCCCCATGCGGCGCCACTATCGCGAACTGTTTTGTAGTGCAATGTTGCCGGTATTTAATTTTTCAAATATTTAAAGAAATACTATCCGATGTGCATAATCTATGGGAATAACGCTTTTTCTTTGAACTGGAGGTTTCTCGATGATTTGTTTTTTTAAAAGATTGATTTTGTTTTTTGATTTTTTGATGTTGCCTCTTGGCATGGGTCTCGCAAACGAAATTTAAATGCCACCTGAAATAAAATGGTTAATATTAGTTTCTTTTTATTTCCGTAAGTATTTGAGTTATATAGTTGCAGCGGTTGTTTTTTTGCTTGTTGTGGCTTTACATTTTTACAGCGCCATCGTAGCAGTCCTTGGTCATTTCAGGAGGCAGGACGATGCAATTGACTGTATAAAAGACTGACATGAGCAATTTTAAACCTAATTTGATTTTTAGTCAGCATTATAATATAGATTTATTTAGTCTCTTAGTATTTTAAATTTTCCTTAAATTTTGTGATTTACACCCTGTGTTATTTTTTTTATCCTGGAGTTTATTAAATATGAATTGCCGAATGTCAGTCTTTGCCTGAAATTCCTGAAGTCAAATCACTTTGCTGGCCTGATTTTTGTCATTGTAATTTTAATGTATTTGTATATTAAATTAATTTTTTGAATTTTTTGAATTTTTAGAGAATTTTTGTTTGTAAGTTACTTTTTATCTGTGATATTGTTTAATACTTAATTTTAGATTTTTTATATTTTTTTATCTGATAACTTTTTCTTGCATTTAATTATGTCGATCATGTAACCAAGCGGTGTGGCTCGCATTTTGTTTGCACAAGTTGACAACGCAGCATCCCTAGTAGCACAAGGGCATCCCAAAGTTGTCTATTCAAAGACGTAACAGACAACTTAGCGACGTCTCGTATTTAAGAAAAAATATATAAAAGAAGGTCGTATATTACCAAACGTTTAAGATCTTGCAAAAGACCTAACTTAGCAAAAAGGTTATTTATTTTAATAAAATTTGTACCTACTACTAAAAAAAAACATATAAACAAAATACATTATTATGCAAAAAGAGGATTAAAGATTTAACAGTTTAACAACTTTTTAAGCTCCACATCTATTAGTTGACTTGTGGGCCACCTAGTAGCAACAACCAAACTTTATCTTTCAATATTTTAAAAAATACTATACCTGTTTAAAGACATCACAAATATTTTAAGATGCCTTTGCTATCGATATTATTGTATAAAGTTTCGCATAGTGGGGACAAAGTTTAAAATTTTTAAAAAGCCTCTTAGTCTAGAGAAAACCAATCTGAATGCAGGATGCCAAGTTTCTCAACTTGTGTGTGACAAATATGACATATCAGCGATGATTGTTTCACAGTGGTCAAACTGTTATTTTAATTCGACACCAGCCTCACTCATCGATTTCGTTAATACTATTAATTATTATGTTGCAATAAAATTAGTTTATTTTTGTATTGTTTTTTTTAAAATAGTTTTTAAAGGCAATAGGATATTTTAGGGTCCAAGTGCAGTTGCTCATAAGTGCATTTGTAAAAACTTTACAGGAGAAGCGAAAAACTGCAGTTAACTGCAATGAGAGCTGATTTTTTTAGAAACTTTTACTAAGAAAAGTATTTTCTTTAGTGTTAGAATTTTTACAACTTCAAGTGCTTCTCAATAGATGGCGCCACTTGTCACGATTATAATGATGCCGAAAAGCCAAAACCAAAAAAAAATCACTTTCGAGGTACTGCACTTGGACCCTCGACTGCTAAGAAATAATTTAAAATAAAAATATGAAATTTAAAATTATTTCTTGTAGTCCTCTTTTTTATCTTATTTTTTATAATTTTTGTTGTACTACTTACCTACCTAAAGCGTTTTTCAACCAACGCTAATACTAATTTTAAAATTATAACAAATTGTATAAAAGATGTACTTAATTTTTCTGTAATTAGTAGTTTTAAATAAATTAATTGGTTAAAATTGGTGTTTAATTTTATTTCTCGGTCTAATTACACGAAAATTTACTCTGCAGACTGGAGGGTATTTATTGCAAATGGAAACATTTTAGAAAGTAAATGTCATATCAGACAGCTTTGATCAGCCATCAGCTAGTCGCTAGTAGCAATATTTACACGACTTTTGGTTATATAATCAAAGCTGTTAAATATTCCTTTTTTATATTCATCTTGCTGTTCGTCTAGTGTATCAGCCACAATATACCAGTTATGTATAAATGTATGCCTCCTTATTTTTTACATAAAAAAAAAGTGAGACAAAAGTTTTAAGCTCCGCGCGGGTGAAACGATTTACTTAAAAACCTCGTTTTCTGTTCGACTATTGTTTCACCTAGAAGACCAGTATATATACATCCTTATCTTTTTTACTAGAAAATCAGTGAGATGCGAATTATTAAGCTGACCGCCGCGCCTGTGAAATTAATTCCCAAAAAAATCTAAAGCGCCTTCGCCAATCGATACCACTAGTTCTGTACCCGCAGTAGTCTAGTTTCCTACAATAGTAGTAGATTTCTTCTGTTATGGTCGATTTAGTCAACCCAAAATTAAAATTATTTCGTTTCGTAATTTGAGCGACATCTGTGGAGACCGCTATAACGAAAATAATCAATATAGGGACAGTTATAGGGAGGACTCGGGTGGCCTTAATATAGCTGCACATCTTTAAAGGTCTTGTAAACATTGCTAGTAGACAGATAGAATTTAATGTTTTTACCCGATTAGCCACGAAAAGTTGTTTGATTTTTAATTTACGGGTACCAAATTTTACGTTTTTTAGTATTTCGCTTTAAACATCGGTGACGGACTCGATGCTGACGTCTTAATGGCGGAATAAACGCAATCAGCGTTGATCTGACCTAAAAGACAATGTGTGTCGTAGGCCCATATATACGTTATATTCCGTATATGCGTAGGCCACGTGATGGATTCTCGTTCAATCGATATTTTCATTGATCGATGATATAGCAGTTTTACTCGCATGCTGTTTTAGTTTCCCTCGTACTTCGGTAGATGGCGCTCCTTGCAGAGTACATGATTTTGTTTTAAGAAACGTAATGTGAGAGACAAATCGGTATACTTAACTAAGGGTGTCACATTGACCAAGCAGTGTTCTGAACGCACCCGTGATTGATGACAGTGGCAGATCTGGGGTAAAATATTTCGTGTGCAAAGACGAAATTTGGCACCCCACTCTACGATTTCGGGCACATTTTGGCCTGTCGCCTGACGTCGTGGGCATGTGCCCACTCTGCCCACGCCTAGATCCACTACTGTTGATGATAATCCACGTGTATGCAAAATGGTGGAAGTAACATTTAAAAACTAATAATAATTTTCCAGCTGTTTGTGTTAATTTTAACAATTTTAGCGCGATAATTGACATAAAGTTGGTGGGCGGACCGAGATAGCGGCCAACGTATAGGCGTGAGAAAAACCAAGATTCCCAAGATTAGTCACGAAAAAGTTGAAAACTGCAAATTAACGAGTTTACTTTAGTTATGATTTATGTCTTTTTTATTGAGAAAAATTGCCAGGTTTTTATGTGATTGGTTTGTTGTTTTTATTATTATTCTTGTATGACAGGATATGGACTATTTTAAATTAAATTCGCCATTGGCTGATAATAAATTTTCGTTTACCTACTTCTCTTGTTCTAATATCTTTATGTATTTCTTCTCTCCATTGCGTTATGTAGTTCAGAACCGTAGCACGTGGTGACTTTGTGCCCAGGTGATGACGTACTGTCTTTTCGCCATTTAATCGGTTACAATTTTAACTTGTATCAACCTATCACCACGTAATCACGGACTCCAAAGAAGCGCGCAGTTCCGTCTAGACCTTAGTCAACGTTGGACAAATCGACAAACAGCTCATGAATCTGAATTAAAATGGCTGCGGGAAAGTGATATGACTACAATGAAACCTCCTATACCTACGAGGACACTCACGGTTTCGTCGATTTTGTCCGCTTATTGGAGGTGTCCGCTTATGAGAGAGAACTGCGAAATTTTAATATATATTTATTAACAATTTCCGCTGTTTGAGTTTTTCCGATATTAAATTTTTTAGCGATCTTTCGTGCTGATAGATATTCCTTCTCCGAAACATTATTAACTTCCATTTTTTCACGTAAATTAAGAGGTTTTTTACTAGGCACCATTTCAAAGAGATCTATTACTAACCATTTGAACAATAAAAATAAAACACCGCAGTCCCGCCGAATCAAATATTTTGTAAATATGAAGTTTTTAGTCTCCGCATTAAATCGGAATTAGTTAATTCCCCGACTGCAGAGTGTGTTGTTGCCAACGTACTACATAATATTTATTTCCAAGTCGTGCAGCGCTCCGTCCCGTTGTCAGAGGTTCGCGTCCGCTTAAGGGAGGTTTCAGAATTTTTTAATCAAAAAAAATTGTCCGCGTTCAGTTGTTAGAGTGTCCGGTTATAGGAGTGAATTTTACATATCAAGAAATAGGGAAAAGATTGGTTCCAACAAATTTGTCCGCCTAAAGGGAGTGTCCGCTCAATAGAGGTGTCCGCAAGGAGAGGTTTCACTGTAGATGTATTTCTTGAGTTTTTCTTAAACAAAGCAAGGCATTTGTTTTATGCAGTGTGGATTTTAGCACCTCTGTGTCAGGAAAAACAATAAATCTTAGACGGCCGTTTATTGCGTCCGAGAGTTGCTGTATAAATGACCCAAAGGATCAGTCTGTCCTTTCTCGAATCGGTTTTGGTTAGATGTTCTTTGAGACTTAGTGTACAGGGTGTTTCAAGTTCCAATGTTAAGAAAGCATATATCTAGAGTTATTTTGAAATTTTATCTAAAATAAAAATAGTTATTTGGAAAGAAATACAAAACACTGTATTTTTTTTGTTTTGGTTTTACACAAACTTTAGTCCCAAACCATTATATCGGATGATTTAATCGATTTTATAGTATTTTCATATAAAGAAAAAACCACTGAAAATGTTAAAACTAGCGAACCACGTCGCATCACGCACCTGAATGAACCTGGTGCTTGGCCTTCATTACGTAACTCACTAACACCCGGTTCCCACATACGACTTTTTCGTGGTTGCCCGCTCACGCGTCACATGATCCCAATATGAAATGTTCTAACAGTCATGTGACGCGTGCGCGGGCACGCACGAGAAAGTCGTAGGTGGGAACCAGGTTTAAGAGAGATAGCCTTATGTTACTTTCAATCAGTTGAAGATAAAGGGCAAGTGGTTTTTGCGTTACTTAATTTAAGAATGGGCTCCTGCGCGTATTCAAGGTAGGAGGGGTTGAAAGACATGCAATTCTAAAATGAGTTCACAACGAATCGTTGCCACGCGGTATTCGTTCTATGGGTCTTATATCGCATTTAATCGAATCTAACTCTTTCGCTGTCAGAGCGCAAGTGTTTGACAGAGATGCAAGCCGTCTCTGTCAAACACCGACAATGGTTCGTGATTAATGATTTGTTGATGGGTTAAAGGCTACACGTTGATAATGATGATTGATGTGTGAGTGGACCATGCAGCCCCTCCACTGCGACCACCAGTGGATCTATTGTGGCTCAGTTTTGGCTCAGTTTTGAGTGGTTTCCTCGGTATCCACCGTTGCCAATTTTTGTATAATTTTCGTTTCCATTTTTTGTTTTATTAATATGTTTTTTAATTTTAATAAACAAAAGTTAAAAATTTGATCGAGAATCTGATAGTTGTTATATCGTTATTTTTAATACGAATAAGGTTAATTCTAATGCAAATAAAGTGCAGAGAGATTTTGAGACACTGTATAAATATTCATGACCATCACGTAAGCAACCCGTATTAATTAGTCATTAGCAAATTTTAATTTAAAGTTGTTTGAAAAAAAAAAGTTTTATGTGAGAATCGAACTTATGGCCTTTGGATCCGCAGTCGAGCGTGCAACACCCTATACTATCCATACATAGACACAAATTTATTTAGAACTGCATCCCTACTTCAGTAATATTATGAAAAAAAAACAGTTTTTGAAAGAAAAAAAAAAGTTAAAAACTGGGTAGGTCCTTACCAGATCTTAATTGTGTAATTACAATTACTCAATATAGTTTAAATAAAATCATAATTTTCACCTTCAAGTCGATTTTCGCTCCTCCAGCTTTGCACCCCACAGACCGCCACTGCTTTTGCACCAAAACGACCTTTTTATGTCTCTAATTATTAAAATTTTATAATTTTTTCCATACAGAACACGACAGTACTTAACAGTACTCTACAGGACCCAACAGGACACGACAGTACTTGACAGGACCCAACAGAACACGACAGTACTTAACAGTAATCTACAGGACCCAACAGGACACGACAGTACTTGACAGGACCCAACAGTACTCGACAGGACCCAACAGTACTCGACAGTACACGACAGTACCCAACAGGACCCAACAGTATTCGACAGTACACGACAGGACCCAACAGTACACGACAGTACTCGACAGGACCCAACAGTACTCGACAGTACACGACAGGACCCAACAGTACACGACAGTACTCAACAGGACCCGACAGTACTCGACAGTACTCGACAGTACACGACGGGACCCAACAGTACACGACAGTACTCGACAGTACACGACAGGACCCAACAGTACACGACAGTACTCAACAGTACTCGACAGGACCCAACAGTACTCGACAGTACACGACAGGACCGAACAGTACACGACAGTACTCAACAGGACCCAACAGTACTCGACAGTACACGACAGGACCCAACAGTACACGACAGTACTCGACAGGACCCAACAGTACTCGACAGTACTCGACAGTACACGACAGTACTCAACAGTACTCGACAGGACCCAACAGTACTCGACAGTACACGACAGTACCCAACAGTACTCAAGTCCTGTTGGACGCTGTACAAAATTTTAGGGTGCCGATGACCCCTCGGTGGTTTCTCACCACTGTATGCCTAACCCTACAAAAAGGCCGGCTATCAGTTTGGGTGAGACACTGTTTAGATCTTCTGAATCAATCTGACGTTTACCGAAAGTGTTGTGACGTAAAAATGCAATAGCCGAACATTCGCACAGGACATGTCTAACTGTTTTGTCATTCTCCATACAGAGTCTACATTCGGTCTCGTCTGTTAGTTCCATTCGTTGACCAGTCACTATGCGTATCTCCTGTCTGGTAAGTCCAATGATTTTTCTGACTCTTTTTCTACAAGGTCCTTTAATGAACTCTTTAGAGTGAGCCAGGTCTGGTATATTTATCCAGTATTGTTGGAAGCTATTCTCCATCCATTTTATATCCTTAGGGCTGGTTCGCAACCGAAAATTTCGGCAGATGCCGCTTCCCTCGCTTGTTCTGCGGCCTCATTTCCCTCGTGCCCAGAATGCCCTTGTATCCATACTAATGACACATTGTTAGCGCTACCAAGCGCATTCAGCGAATCCCTGCAGCTCCTCACGGTTCTGGATGAGACCGTATAGGAATCAAGCGCTCTTAAGGCTGCTTGACTGTCGGAGAAGATTTTTATTGTTCTGTTGGTCCATTTGTGGTCAGTAGTCCATCGGACACATAGTTTAATGGCTATGAGTTCGGCCTGAAATATAGTAGCCAATTGGCCGAGACCATGTTTAATCTCGACTTTTTGTGAAATACTAACAACTCCAGATCCAACGCCTGATCGCCTTTTGGATCCGTCGGTATACCAGAAGCTATCGTTATAAGAAATATTGATACTGTTCTTTAACCAGTCCTCCCTCTCCGGAAGGCTAATGTTGTATAGCTTTCTGCTGTACACCGTGTTGGGCATGACGTCGAATATCATTCCTAGAGTTGCGTCCAACTCTTGTTCCCTAATTAGGGCTGCTGATATCACTTTGTTTGCCCTACCATCCTGGTGGTTGACCCTTATTCTGTATGTTGTTCTTCGTGACTCCGCCTCTAAGAAAATGTGAAGCGGAGGTAAAGCTACACGTTACATTACACGGAAATTAGGTCTTCTCTTAGCTTCCTCTCTCTTAAGCTACGTTTAAATTTGGAGAGTTTACTGGTGGAAAGTAGCCACTAAACTTTCCATGTGTAAACTACAAGAAAGTTCACTTCCTACTCTCCCGCAAGTACAGCTACGTTTACATTTGGAGAGTTTACTGGCGGAAAGTACTGGCAGCCACTAAACTTGCCATGTATAAACTACAACAAAGTGCACTTGCTACTCCCCGCAAGTACTTTCCAAAAGTTGACAAGCCGGCTAGTTTAGTGGCTGCGAGTACTTTCCGCCAGTATACTATCCAAATGTAAACACATGTCAGCAAGCGTTCTGTGAGAAATTGTCCACGTTTTTTACAATGAATAAGTGGGATGGAAATCAAATAATTTCCTCTTTAAACATATATCAAAAATATGAAATTTTGTGGAATATCAAGTTCATCATCAACCTAAGTGGGATGGAAATTAGATAATTTCCTTGTTAAACATGTATCAAAAATATGAAATTTTGTGGAATATCAAGTTCATCATCAACCTAAGTGGGATGCAAATCAGATAATTTCCTTTTTAAACCTATATCAAAAATGAAATTTTTTGGAATATCAAAAGTTCATCATCAACCTAAAAAACTGAAATAGTACAGTTCGGTAGTCTGTATAAATACTGCAAGGAGCAAAACTATCACCAGTGGCCAGATAGCGTAATGTGACTTCCAATTTATTTTGGGAGAAATAGGACTGCTCATACACGTTTCCGATTTGGTCAGTTTATGTTAACCTAGTCTTAACAGTTCTTTAAGTTTTTGGTATGATAATCTCATAAAATTCCTATGAAAATCGGGATCTTCAGTTGATATCTCCTTTAAGAGTCGTTCTGATGCAAGTACTTCTGCGTCTGATACAATCTCTAACCCAAAGTCGTTTTTTCCTAGTTTTCTTGCGTTCTAACTTATTTATTAAATTATTGGCAATTTCAAACACATAACAAATTTAACAGCAGCACGCACTACCGCCATTTTGTTTTTAACTGCTTGGCAAGTAAACGTGTAAACACAAAACTTTAGTGGCTGCCAGTACTTTCCGCCAGTAAATTCTCCAACAAAGCAAGTTTAATGGCTGAAAGTACTTTCTGCCAGTAAACTCTCCAAATGTAAACGTAGCTTTACTCTGTCTAGCATACAAGTCAATGTATACTACTAATTTTTTGAGCGAAACTTACGAGTAAGAAAGTTAAAATTTATATTAAATCGCTAATACACCTTGTATAATAGGTCCTCGACAAAGGTTTTCCTGCAAAACACAATATATTATCTAGATCCCGTCCAGGATTGTAACAGGAGCGACACCTGGCCAGGTTCCCATCGTCACGCGGCTAAACCTCAGCTCTAAGATTTCTAGATCGTTCGCCATTTTGCCCGAGCTTTCTTTGTTTATGGCTCGTGAAAAATAAAGTACCAACTCTTAAAAATAGACGGCTTCAACAGCGTTTCTTTGTTTTCTTTGAAATAAGATTTTGAACAAAAAATAGTAGATTAGTTTAATTTAGTAAATATATATCAGCCTCAATAACTATTACTTAGTTGTTTTTGACCAAGTAAAAGTTTGCAAATAATTAGAAAAATCCTGTAAAAGATCACTTTTGAGGGGGCGAGAGGGAGAATGCCCCCTCCCCTCAATTTAAATGAATTTGACTCGAAAAATTTAGTTTTAAGTTAATAATAATCAAAAATATTTTTTACTCACCTTGAGTATTATTTACTGAGTTACAAAAATGAATGTTCAAAATTTATGTTTGATTTGAGGATTTCTACATACACATTTATTTTTATTTCAAGGCGGCTACTTTAAAAGTTATGTCTAACTTATTAAATATTTAACTGTATACAATGGGTTTTTAAACAAAAATAGTTGTGTTAAGGATACAAAATGCCACAAGAAAAATAAAAAAAATATATTTTAAACATTTTCCCCTTTTTTGTAGGCCTATGAAACGTGCACCACTGCCTTTAAAGGGTACTATAAGGTATATGGTTAAAAAGGAAATTTTATCCACTTGCAAAACGATCTTTAGGATTACAAATTTTGCCCCCAACTTATAAGAATTTTAGAACTTAATTTGACAAAAGTTTACTTATATTAATATTTTTTTTCTTTAAAAATTTCGAACGATTCCTGAGCGTTGAAAATTAATAATGATCGAATTTTAGAATCAAGTAGACGGGATAGGATTTAATATTAAGGTACTGGTCCCAATCCTCGTCACTGACCCACATTCCCTCAGGTTTGATTTTGTTTTAACGTCGAAAACTCAATATTTTTTTGAGGACCACCTTTTGCAAGCTGGGGGTCTTTTTACCGCTCGAATGATTGGCCTACTAATCTTATTTAATAATAAATTGCTTCAATAGCGTCGTATAGCTGAAGCAAGCGATATTTGAAAATAAATGGGGTACCTCGTTTAAGGCACTCACCAAATTATGCCCGTCTGTCCCCTATCATTTTATTGTTTTCAATTCTAAATCCCCTTAAACAAATAAATTGTATTTTAAACAATTTGTCTTTATTCCATATGTCAAAGCAGTTAAGAGCTGGCGCCAACCTGCGAGGAAATCTCGTTTATAAACTTATTTATTTTAACAAGGTTGTCGTGACCCCGGCACTTAAATCTTGTCATTTGGGAAGCAGGATGCAACAGATTTAAAATTTTCTGTACCTATAAGGAGAAAAGCGCCATCCTTTAAAATAACGCATGACACTGACACCTATTCAAGTTCAGTGCCAACACTTGAAGGCGCTGACTGTGACGTAGCAGCTTGAAAAATGGGGGGCCATAGCGTCTTTCTTGGGCTTTTTGATGAAGATTTTACAACACCTGTTTTAATCGATTACTAATGATCCCACTAACACTGCCTGACTTGCTAACAGACCCAAAATTGTCTCATTCAAAAAGTAAGGTTAGAGTGCCAAAATATTTTTTCAATTTTAAGCGGTTTAAGCTAGAGTAGATTTTGAAATCTAGAACTCCACTGAGTGGTTTTTATTCTCAAATGAAGAAGGTATTTCAGAATTGCTTTTCACTTAAATATTTAAAAGATCGTAAACACAAAAAAAAATGGATAACTAATGGTTTGCGAGTCTCTTCTAGAAATATCCGTTCTTTGCATTACATTAGAAAATTTTGCTTTAACAACCAAGCTTTTCTAGATTACTTTGCAAAATACCGGTCAATTTACAGAAGAACAATTAAAGTTGCTAAAGAGAGATATTACTCTGAGAGGCTTAGCAAATCGACAAACAAAAAGAAAGCTGGTCCATTGTTAACGATCTGAGGCAATGTACGGGAAAAAACTCGTTGTCAACTGAAATTGATAGCGACACTTTAAATAACTATTACTGCACTATTGCAGACAGAATAACTGAAAGTCTGCCTACGGATCAAGATCCACTTGTATACATGAATCAAGTCAATATTGAAAATAGCTTTTTCTTTTTACCAACAGTTGCGGAGGAGGTGTTGACATGTATTAAAGAAATAAAAAATCAGAATTCATATGGAGAGCATGAGATCTCTGCAAAAATACTTCTTGCTCTTCCGCCACAAGCTCTTTACTGTTTAACAACAGCCATTAATTTCTCTTGGGAGTCAGGGATCTTTCCACCAGAAGTAAAAAGGGCGTAGGTCATTCCAATCCACAAAGGTGGAGAAACCAAGGAAGCAAACTACAGACCTATCTCACTACTATCCACACTATCAGAAATTATGGAAAAACTTGCAAAAAAAAGAATGATGGCTTTTTTAGTGGAAAATAACATTCTTAGCACTAACCAATTTGGCTTTCAGGAGGGGAAAGGCACTAATGATGCGATCTTTAGATTCCTGGAGTGTGCTTACACTTCGATCAATGATGGCGAGGCTGCGGCTGCAGTATTTTGTGACTTGTCTAAAGCCTTTGATTGTGTGAGTCACAACATTGTGCAGCTGAAGCTTCGGCATTATGGTTTCAGTGAAATAGCTTTGGATTGGATTATGTCTTTTCTACAAGGCAGATCTCAAAGAGTTTTTGCTAACAATCAATACTCCCAATCCAAAAATATAACTTGCGGTGTTCCACAGGGCTCAGCACTTGGTCCCCTGCTTTTCCTTTTGTATGTCAACGACTTGTGTCAAATGAATGTGGGAGCAGAGCTGGCTGTTTTTGCAGACGACGTAACTTGTCTTTGGCACTGTGAAAGTGTGGAAGAACTAAGGGGAGTAGTTTCTTCAGGATTGCTACAGATTAAGCGTTGGTTTGATGCCAATAAACTTGCGCTTAATATTGATAAGAGCAAAATTATGGGATTTAAATGTTCAATGGAAGGGCTAATATTAGCAAACAATCCTTTACAACAGGAAAACAACACAAAAATCCTAGGCGTTTTCATTGATGAAAAGCTAAATTTCGAAGCACATATAACACCATTGAAAAGGAAGATCGCATCAGGGTGTTTTGCTGTAAGAGTGGTTCGGAGGGAGCTTGGGGTGGAGTTGGCGAGAAATGTATATTTTGTAGTAACACACTGTTTGAGTCTGTTTTTCGTTATCAGAAGAGAGCTATCAGGGCTATGTTGCAATTAAAGCAAACTGATTTTTGTAGACCACATTTTCAAAATTGTAGAATACTTACCCTAATTTCCTTGTACATTCTCGAATCTGTTTGTTTAATCTTTAAAAATAAACACAGAGAAGATTATAACTACCATCATAATCACAAGAACAGTGTTTTTATACCTTGGAAGAGTTTTATATAAAAAAAGGAATCTTCCAAGAATTTTTTTATATATTTTTAAACTTTTTAAATGTTTTTATTGTTAGTTTTGTTTTTGTTTTTTTAATGCTTTTCTTTTTTTTAAATCTTTTTTGATGTCTTACGGTTTATATTTAATCGTTGTTTGATTCTCCATCAAACAACGATTTAATTAATATGTGTGAATGTGGATAGATAGATATATTTATTCACCAAAGTATTATACAAATACAGGCTTTGTCACAAAATGATGGTATCTGCAATTCTAAAAAATACATTGCATGATTCACATTATAAGTAATTAAGAATATGTTTAAAAATGTTTTAAACCCAGTTTCTAGCTTTTTATAGATTTTTCATAATCACCTAAGGTGTACGGTGCTAAATTAAGTAGCATTTTTTTAAATGATTTTTGTTCTGTAATGATGTCGAATTATCTGGAAGCTTTTTGTATTTCTTGTGCCATAGGTATGCAAATCTGTACATTTTTATTATTATTTTTATTATTATTTTTTTTGTCATTTTTTTTTTTAGTTTGTTACATTTTCATGGACATAATTTAAAAGTTTAAACAAATATATATCAGAAACAGTTAAAATTTGTTTTCTTTAAATATGTTTCTGCACTTTTTACTTTTACCTATTTATTTTGCTTTGATTGGTTTTTTTATAATTGCAAGTCCTACCCATTTCCTACTTATTTATTGCTAGAAATTACCTAGTATTTTGACAATGTAAACTTATTTTTATTAGGGTTACTTAATTATAATTTTAGACAAAATATTTTTTAGTTATAAGATTGATGCTTTGTCAATAAGATTTTTTTTTCTTTGACAATAAAGCTTTTTCTGACTTTGACTCTGACTCTTTTATCAAACCCAATAATGTTTTAAGAAAATCGTTCTTAAGGGTAACAAAGTCGAAAAGGTAACTTCAAAGGGGTAAAGTCAACGACGGACACCGGGGTTTCGGAAAAAGGCATTTCCATTCTCAGCATGGCCTGCCTCACTACAGTAAATCAAACTAACTACAAGATACAAGGTAAATTAAAAAGAATGAAAAAATACATAAAATTCAACGAGTGACACGACAGCCATCCAAGGAAACTAAAAAATTCGAGGCTGTTCTCGAAGCCCCCTATGTAGGGGCAAAAAATTTTGTAACCTAAACTTGATTTATACTTTGCCCTGTGTCAATTTTGTATACTTCATACTTTGCCAACGGCTCCTAGAGGCTGTAAGTGAGCAACATCTTATTTTGACTCCACTGCAAAATCAAAATACAAAAATTTTCATCTTTAGGGGCGGCTACATAGGGGATATAAGTTTTAAAGTTCAAGCAATTTTATCAAATGAAATTGTTGCAAATTTTAGAAAAGATAATTTTTGTGGCAATTTATATCGGACTTCAAAAATTTATCTTTATGGCCCCTAGGGGGTTTCAGGGCGTAAAATTTATTTTTATACTATCCCATTTATATTTCACGCTACTGCACCTGCACAACTAGATCTCAATAAATTAGAGTATTACATACTAGTACCCCCAGTTTATTTTATTTAAAACATTTTTGGCTGATAACAAGGCCCCTAGTTTAGGGGCCAAATGCTAAGTTACTCAACTAATTTTTTATATTTTTAACTCAGACGCGGCTCTAGGGGCTGGAAGGGGCCAACCTCTAGTTGTTATACGTTATTATCAGGAAACCATTGAATCTGGACCTCTATATACATACAAAATTTTGGCCCCTAGGGGGCCTTGTTATTAGCATAATTGTTTTTGTATAGTAAACTGGGGAGCAATAGTATGTAATACTCTTATTTATTGAAATCTAGTTGTGCAGATGTGTGTGTGTCAATTTGCAGCTTCGGTCAGGGTTGCCTCAGTTTTGAGGCTAATTTTGCCGTCGCGACGGAGACAGATATAATCTGCTCCCAGAAAACAGCCTGAGCCCTGGATTTTTTTAAATTTGAAGGATGTTCACGAGGTATAAAGTCTTAACAAAAAAGTTTCACGGGCAAGACCTCAGAGGTAAAGGTAGCTACGGGGACGCGTTTCTGCCTCATTAGACTTCATTCAGCCCGAGCATAACCATAAAATGGAAGGAGATGAAATGATGATGTGGGTAACTGCAAAAGAAATATGAAATATGGTTCTTACTGAGGAGAGACCAACTGTCAATTTGCAGCTTCGGTCAGGGTTGCCTCGGTTTTGAGGCTAATTTTGACGTCGCGACGGTCTTGCCCGTGAAACTTTTTTGTTAAGACTTTATACCTCGTGAACTTCCTTCAAATTCCAATCAAATTTCTTGAATAAGTGATTTTCTGATTTTACGGTGGGGTCAAAATAAGATGTTGGTCCCTTACAGCCCGTAGGAGCCAGCGGCAAAGTATGAAGTATACAAAATTAAGAAGTGGTCAACGGGAACCGTTTGGTGCAAATTAGCTGACATAGGGCAAAGTATAAATCAAGTTTAAGTTACAAAATTTTTGGCCCTACATTGGCTGTCGTTTCAATCGTTGAATTTTACGTATTTTTTCTTTCTTTTTAATTTACCTTGTATCTTGTAGTCAGTTTGATTTACTGTAGCACAAAGTATATAGCCTATCGCAGATTTTGTGACTGTAGTGAGGCAGGCTATGCTGAAAATGCCTTTTTCCGAAACCCCGGTGTCCGTGGTTGACTTTACCCCTTTGAAGTTGTCTTTTCTAGTTTGTTTGTCTTAAGAACGATTTTCTCAAAACATTATTGGGTTTAATAAAATCTAATCTAAAAGCACTTTTTCAGTCACTTGTTTCCTACAAACAAAAAAAAATCAATTACAAATCCGAAATGTAATCTGCCATATCAAAAACTAATTAACTAGTCAAAAGGCTTAAGACTTTCCATATGGCCGGATTTTTGGATTAGAAAAAGCGTTGAACAATAAATTTTTGGGTAATCCATGGAAAAAGGTGACGCGGCATGTTAAGTCTGGCAATAATAGTTACGAAAAGGAGCTAAATCTTCGCTCACACCACGGATCAATACCTACTTGATTTAAGAGATCCGAATGATTCTTTCAAGGATAATCTTTTAAAATAGTTTCTTACATGGGCGTAGTCAGGGTGGGGAACTTGCCCCACCCTGGCTTGTCACCTGCCCTAGACGTTTTATCAAGGTTTATTTGCAAAAGGTTTGATTGTACATTTTTTTTTGTTTTTTTTTCCTCACCCTGAGCGACACCCTGACTACGCCCATGGTTTCTTAAAAACAAATTTTTTAAAAAACAATATTTTGAAGATATTTCTAATTTATACTTCTTTTCAGCGCTCTTTGGCAGTGCTACAAAATAGCGCAGGTCAAATTAGCGCAGGCCATAATAGCGTATGGCTAAAATAGTGCACGCCATAATAGCGCATGGCCATAATCGCGCAGGTCAAAATAGCGAATGACCAAAATAGCGCAGGTAAAATTTGCAATTGATACACTGTTGTTGTTTTTGAAAAATTCACATTTTTGCCAAGCGCGGATTTGAAGAGGGGGTAACGTTGTAATTACCCCCTTCTAGAAAAAAAATTATATGGACTTTTAGTTATTAAACATCGGGCTAACCGCATGATTACTTGCCGCCACCCCCTAAAAAATAATACATGCTATGCTATCTGACCTGGAAGGGGCCTAGGGGGGGGCTGTCTAGCGTAACCACATTTTTTTACAGCGAAAAAAACATTTAGTACCAGGCGATAGGTCGAATATTTTTTGTTGAATAAGCGTGTACAAAACATTTGCTGGTATTTAGTTATAATTGTCTATATTGGCGCTATTAAACTAAGATTTATACAGTGTGTCCCAACGAAAACGAAACAGAGGCGTTTTTGGGTATTTAGAATATTTTTTCGAAAAATTCCTCGGACACGTCGATTTAGTTTTTGAGGGGGACACTTTTTGGCTATCTTAAAATTTTTGTAGCACGAACCCCCTTCGAGGGGTATACTTTACCCCTATATTTTTAATTGGGAAAGTGGGTCTAGTGATACCTTATTTTGAAGCTCTCTTGAATATCTTTACAACCGTGTAAAAATTTCGAAAATCCATCGATTAGTTTTTGAGATATTTGCCTTCAACTTTCAAATTTAACATGGACTGATAAAATAAAAATTTAATTAGAAATTTATTATTTTTCGGATTTAATTTTTATTTTATCATTCCATGTTAAATTTGAAAATTTGAAGGCAAATATCTCAAAAACTAATCGATGGATTTTCGAAATTTTTACACGGTTGTAAAGATGTTCAAGAGAGCTTCAAAATAAGGTATCACTAGACCCACTTTCCCTATTCGAAATATAGGGGTAAAGTATACCCCTCGAAGGGGGTTCGTGCTACAAAAATATCAAGATAGCCAAAAAGTGTCCCCCTCAAAAACTAAATCGACGTGTCCGAGGAATTTTTCGAAAAAATATTCTAAATACCCAAAAACGCCTCTGTTTCGTTTTCGTTGGGACACACCGTATAGGCTTGTAGAGATAACGTTTTTAGAGGGTAATTTTTAATAGTAAAATTTCGTTAGTATTGGCGCAAGGGTTTTTGGGTTTTAGTGGCTACAAAGTGAGCGACGGACAAACAACAGATAGTGTGTGTAAAGTAAAGTATACTCCAGTGACACACACACAAAATTGTCTTAAATCAAAGCAACTTACTTTGAAGTAAAATATTTTGTGCTTTTCTATTCACCAAGAGAATATTTTCTTGATATAGCACAAAAAAAGTATTGCCTTTTATTTTAATGTGAAACAGAAATTGTTTTATTTTAAATTCGAACTGAATTAAAGCACCGTTTTCTCTGGAAGCAAAATATTACCTATATAAAGACAATTTACTTTGTTACAAAATGGAGTATACTGAAACAAAACAATTAAAGAAGAAAAATAAAGTCTCATTTCAAGATTAAACGCTGCGTTGAAATAAAAAGAAATATTTTAATTCAAAACAAATTGTTTTAAGGTAAAACAATTTATTCAAGAAAAGAACGTGTTTTCATTGTAGACAAATTTTTTTACCGTGTACGATATTTTGTTGATCCATTTTTCAAGGGGGGGTCTGGAGAGCTCTGGGGGGTGTCTGCCTGCCCCCGCCCCCTGTAGTTACGCCAGTTGTCGACCATTACCCTCCTTAGCTTTTGGCCCAGATCCGTGCTTGATTTTTGCAGAAAATGTCTGCTAAAGGGTAGGTACCTATTATAGCACAAGTATGGGGCATAGAATTTTCTAAAATATTAAATAATAACAACTCATAATACGAAGGCATAATTAGGACGTAATTGTTATTGTGCCGGAGACAGGATATAGAACATAGGACCTACTATGCTGTAACTCTGAAAGAATGTGCATTCAGCATAAATGTTATAAAATTTTGATTAAAATATCCTTGGTATGACTCACCTGTTCTACCCCCACTTTTTTATTTTTGATTTTATTGAATTTTAAGTGGTGCCATCTAGAGCCAAAACCGAATGTAAGTACCAAATTTCATTAAAATCGGAATAGCACTTTTGGATTTATGAGGGTTGGTCAGACATACAGCACAACACTTATCATCACAAAACGCTACTTCTTCCAAAAAATAAACAAGTGATTTAACGAAATTTTATATTTTTCCTTTACACCATAGCAATATCATCACAAAACGCTACTTCTTCCAAAAAATAAACAAGTGATTTAACGAAATTTTACATCTTTCCTTTACACCATAGCAACCAAGGTTAGGCATTTCATAGGCAATAACAGAAACTTCAAATCTAAACTGGTTTTTTAAAATTTGACATCTCTGTGTGGAAAATTGTTTCCACTCTAGTGCGGCAAAGTAGACTTTTCTCCACTATAAATAGTGCGGAAATTAACATTTTCCAGACGCTTGTACAAACAGTATTTTTCCGGGTATTTTTAAACATCGTAGTAATAACACATATCTTAATATGTCTTTATTAGGGGTGTAGCACGTATCATAGGTCACAGTTGGCTAGTTTCAGATGCGCTGGGGACATCTGTCCCCGCTCTCTGGCAAATATTACATTAAGTTTTTTTGAGATTAAAATCACGTTTACTAGAAACATCATATTTTTTAAATTCCTTTAAAAAAAGATTAACTTTTAATATTTTATGTGGGACTTAAGTTAGTTCTTAATATCGGATCACCCAACAAGAGCGTAACCTGTCCCATACAGCACAGGTACGTACTATGTACGTACATAGTACGTAACTCTGCGACGTAGTGTACGTACATGTTTTTTGGCCTTACGTCCACATATGTACTTCGTAGGGACGTAACTTTAGCCATTATTTTCCTTTGATTGGTACGTACTATAGACGTACTGAAATACGTACTATGTACGTACATCCGACGAATTTTGGACGAATGTACGTACTATGTACGTAAAAAACTTATACTAGGTACGTACATGGTACGTCCAATTAAAGGTAAAATGTACGTACTCCAGACGTACATGGTACGTATATAGTACCTAAAATGTACGTACCCTAGACGTCCAAGGTACGTACATAGGACATCAAATTAAAATAAAAAATGTGTAGGATTAGGACTAGATACCGTTTAAAACAATTCCGGCTTCCTGAACATTCCTACTTTAGAGTGGATCGTCTAGTTTTACCTCGAGGCTCGAAGTCTCGATAGGTTTGAAGTATGTTTTGCTTGATTTAACATTTAAGCAATATATCTCTAACAATTCCCCGTTAAATGTTAACTAGTGCAGGTCATCTATTAGCACAATCCTTTGTTAAATGTTCGGAAGCGCATCTCTAAAATGAACGTAAAATGTGCGTACTATATACGTACCTAGTGTACGTACCATAGACGTACACGTATATAAAATATACGTAAAATGTACGTAGCTATTGGACGTACTATATACGTACAGAATTGTACGTGCATAGTACGTACCTTATTGGTCCTGAGACGTACTGACGTAAAATGGACATAAAATGTATGTCCCTGGGACGAAGTCTGCTGTCTGCGTTGCTTTTATATTTTTGTGTGGTTCTAGAGGGGTCTAACCGTGCCATGTTTCATATTTATTTTTAACTTCATAGTTCGCGCAGCAATGTACAGAAAAGGTATTAAAAAAAATTGAGATAACACTGGAAATGTGTTATTTGGGTCTATTTTGACCTATTTTAGCAATATCGTTATGACGTCTGTCTGTGTGTGTGTGTGTGTGTGTTCGTAAGACGATAGCTCCTAAACCGCTTAACCGATTTTCATGAAATTTTCAGGTAAAATAGTGTTCGATACTGTAACGAGCTGGTTAGATTTTGGTCAAAATCTATTAATGGTAATGACAGTTTCTGGACAGTTTAAATATTGAAAATATGCTAACTTTTTCATGAAGCATCGCATCATATACGGTTGTGTACAATAATTTCATGTTTGTTCGAGCTTTCGTTTCTGAGATATTTATAAAATTTATATATATATATATATATATATATATATATATATATACAGGTTGTCCCAAAAGTCCGAGTCCACCCAAATATTTTCTGAACTATTGAAGATAACTATACCATATTTGGCAGTGATCAATAACATTAAGATATCTATTTTATGGAGGGGCGGGTGTGTTGCTCCTACATTAGGGGGCGGCATAGGGGCGGTCAACTTAAAATTTTCAAATTGAAATCCCTATCGAGTGACGCCTCATTTTAAATGTCTTTGAAAAACTAACATTTTTACATAACTGTCGATTGTCTACGTCAAATCTGTCAAAAGCTATGGACTGCCAAACCTAATTTCTTTAGTTGCTTTCAAAATGAACAAGTTTGTTGTTTTTCAACAAAGATCCTATTCCTAAAGTCGTTTAGTTTCTCTACAATATCTTGTTCGCCGTTAAAAAAAATAATTGCAACCTTATTTGATTATGGCATTTTAAACAATTCAAACTAAAGTTTGTCAAAAATTTTTAAAAAAAATGTTTGACGTGTGTGACAGTTACGTCAATATGTAAGTTTTTGAAAGATCCGTCGAACAAGCTATGGATGGACAAAACTTGTGAAATTTGTCCAAAATTGTAAAATTATAAGTATGAAAGTCGATAGATTTTGACACGTTTGACATAGACAAGAGGCAGTTACGCCAAAATGTTGGTTTTTCAAGGATCTTTCAAACAAGATATCACTAAATAGGGTTTTTGTTTAAAAACAACAAACTTGTTCAGTTTGAAAGCAACTAAAAAAATTAGGTTTGGCAGTCCATAGCTTTTGACGGATTTGACGTAGACAATCGACAGTTATGTCAAAATGTTAGTTTTTCAAAGGCATTAAAAACGAGGTGTCACTCGATAGGAGTTTCAATTTGAAAATTTAAGTTGACCGCCCCTATGCCGCCCGCATATTTGTATACAACACTCAGGATCGCCAGTCGGCTTTCGCCCGAACATCTCTGGTAAATAGCAGACAATATGGTAAATCGCTTGGGTAACTAACACCCGTGATCGCAAAAATGTTCGTTAAAAATCAGTCTGGATTTCAGAACCACAATCTTTCTTAAGAAAGAATTCGTAAATTTCTAACATACATATATTTTTTTAAAACATACTCTCCTGACCACTTTCCCGGGATCCTAAAGAATGTGAAACCTAACCGTTGTCAATCGATCGCCAACGTAACCGAACCGTGTCAATGTAGAATAGGGCTTCATTGACACGGTTACGGCAGCGTTCGGGCTACAACCGAATCGCAATCATGGACGTCGTTTACAAATATGTATTCCGCCCCTTAATGTAGGGACAACACACCCGTCCTGCCAAATATTGTTCAGTTATCTTCAATATTTGGGTGGACTCGGACTTTTGGGACACCCTGTATATATATACATATATATATATATATATATATATATATATATATATATATATATATATATATATATATTGTTTGTCAAGCCTGATATAGCTCGGAGTTCACTTGGAGTGGGCTAATGGGCTAGAAAGGAACTAGATCCGTCATGGATCCATTTATTTTTAACAAGTTTCTAAATATTTAAATCATCAAAATAAAATTGAATGCGATTTTTTTAGTAAATACCGCCCTACTAATTAGTTAATGCTGTTGTTAATTAGGATGACTTAACGTATTTTATAGTAGTTGTATAAATTGTCTCTTTAAAAACAATGAATCACTATTGCTAGTAATTGGCTGGATGACATCATCATGCTTGGCAAGTGAAGTCCAGTGTTCGCGAACAAGACGTCGAAATAGCGAAAAGTTAAATAAATTTATTTTTTTTTAAATTTAAATTAAAAGCACCCACCGCAAATTACAGTAAGAGGTTGAAATGTGCAAGTTGAGCGGTCAAAGAAACAAAATTTCGGACTTCCATTGTCTTTATTTATTTTAAACACGACGTTTCGGTTAGTAAGTATCTCTAACTGTGCGTGCAAGTACTGAAAAATAATGGAATTTCCTTCGACAGGTCGCCGGTTTGGCTTTACAAGCACATTTAAAAATAATTGTCGGTATTGACGATTGTAAATGGAAAGTTACGATACATATGGAATTTTATATGAAAAGGCACCTACCTCGGACTCTCTTGCGGCTCCAGTCAACTTTTAAACGTCCAGTTTTTCACCTCATAATTCACTTTTTTGGGAACGTGATTTTTCTAGTGTCTTGTTGTGACGGTGGTTGTTTGCGCACTCATCGCGGCGCTGCTTCCTCGCACGTGTGCGGTGCCGTGAAAACCCATATGCATATTTAAGAGCGCGAAAATTTAAATTATTTTAAACGCGCAGAAAAGGAAAAGAAAATGAAAAATAGGAAATTCATTGCTTGCACCAACATTTTCCGGCCGCCAAAACACGTGTGTTTTTACTTAGTTAAGAAAAGGAAAGGAAAAAAAAATAAATAATATTCGCCTATTAGCAATTAAACGATACAATTAAACATTAACCCAAATATGCATTAAATTATGCATGTAAATTAAAATTAAAAGAAAAGAAAAAATACTTAGAAAAAATTAAGAAAGAAAAAGAAAATTTTGCCTTATGCGTCGGGCATAGGCAAAGGACATAGTTTCACTACTGGCCGACGATATGTTCCTGTAGCTGTTTTAACGGTCACAACACGAATATGACCGTCTGAGTCAGGGTGTACGTCGACAATTCGCCCAACAGCCCATTGCAATGGCGGTTTTTGTTCATTTTTTACCACGACTAAAGTATTTAGTTTAATATTGTTAGAAGCCTCTGTTTATTTAGAACGCTGGTGCAAGGTGTTTAGGTACTCCAAGTTCCAGCGTTTCCAAAAATCGGACTGGAGCCTTTGCACCAGCTGCCAGCGGGACAGGGTGTTCAACTTGGAATCAGAAAAATCGGGTTCTGGTACGGAATTCAACGGTTCCAGGGTACGAAAATGACCAGGGGTCAGTGGAAGAAAGTCATTCGGATCCATACTTTGGACATACAGAGGCTGGCTGTTTAGTATGGATTCGACCTGACACAAAAAAGTAAAAAACTCTTCATAGGTTAACCGTTGCTCACCTATTACACGTTTTAAATTTGCCTTGGTGGATTTAACTCCTGCCTCGGCGAGTCCGTTTAGGTGCGGACTACCAGGACTTGAAAAATGCCAGGTAATTTTTAGACTGTGACATGCTTCCTGGGAGTACTGTTTGAGTAAACGATCAGCTCCCAAGAACGCGCTACCACAATCTGAGTAAATGTCAGAGATTCTTCCTCTTCTTGCCACAAATCTCTTAAAAGCCGCAAGAAAGGTAGGGGTGGAAATATCGGAGGTAAGTTCTAGGTGAACTGCCTTTGTTGCGGAGCAGACTAAGACAAGAATATAACCTTTGGATACCTTTGCACCTCGGTACTTTCCCATTGTAATTGGAAAGGGACCACAATAATCTATGGCAACATGTGAAAATGCCTTTACTTGAGAGATGCGTTGAGCAGGCAAGTTGCCCATGATTTGTACGGAAGGTTTAGGATTTAATCGATAGCATAAAATGCAATGAGAAGTTATACTCTCGATTGCATAGCGAGGGGAAAGGATCCAAAATTGTTGTCTCAAGAGGTAATGCAACGTTTTTTGACCGAGATGACAGTACCTTTTGTGAGTGTACTCAATGACAAGTTGAGTAAGACGGTGAGAACGTGGTAAAAGTAAAGGGTGTTTTGCTGAATAAGAGAGTTCGGAGGAATGTGGTAATCGACTCCCCACTCTTAAGCAGCCTTGTGTATCTAGAAAAAGTAAAAGTTTACGAAATTGTTTAGGAAGTAGCTTTGCGTCATTCAAACGTGAAATGAGATCAGCAAAGATGGAACGTTGAACATGCCGAACGAGAACAATAGGAGAATGTTGAAGTTCTACTTCGGTAATATTTTCGTTAGGATATTTAGATTTATTTTCGGTAAGGCGAAAAATATAGGAAATTATGCGTTGAATTTTCTCTAGGGAAGAGTAACGAGAAAGAAAAGTATCAAGCATGTGTGGTTCAACTTTGCATGTTTGAAATACTGATTTGCGTTCTTCCAGAATAACCTCGTTTTCCGGAGGGTCTGGACAGCGAAAATCATCAGGCCAGCTCTCTTTTGGTAGCCTAAGAAAACAAGGACCTTCCCAATACAAGTCATGTTTGACAAGTTGATTAGGCATAAGACCGCGCGAAGCACAGTCGGCTGGATTTAGCGCTGATGGAATATATTTCCAGGCCGTAGGAGAAATGGTTTCTTGAATGTGACAGATACGGTTTGCCACAAACGTTTTAAACCTGTGAGGTGAAGCCGCCAACTAGCATAGAACCACTTGGGAATCACACCATGCACAGATTTGGTTGAAGTTAAGAATATCTGAATAAGTGTTTTGAATAAAGGAAATTATGTCGCAAAGTAAAGAGGCACCAAGAAGCTCCAGTCGCGGAAGACTGACTGTTTTCACTGGTGCGACCTTAGATTTGGCCATTACAAGAAAGGTATGGATTTCTCCGGAAACTGACTCCATTCTGAAATAGACCGTAGCCGCGTAACCTATCATAGAGGCGTCTGAAAAGCCGTGAAGTTCAATGCTACGTGGTTGATCAATGGAAAGGCGTCTAGGTAAATGAATATTTGAAAGATTTGGAAGTTCGGTTCGAAATTGATTCCAAACATTTACGATATGCGGAGGAGGCTGAGAATCCCAGTCCAGCTTCTCCTTCCACAGATCTTGCATGAGATACTTAGCAAGTAAAGAAACGGGAGAACAGAAACCTAAGGGATCAAAAATTTTCATGATTTGAGATAAGATACCTCGCTTGGTGCATGGTTTATCTTCTGGTACGACCAAGTAGGTAAACGAATCTGAGATAGGATTCCATTGGAGACTCAATATTTTTACAAAATTAGGTTCGGATTTGTCGAAACGAATGGACATTTGTGTTTCTGATTCTGAGAATGAGGAGAGAAGTTCCGGACTGTTGCTCGCCCATTTTTTAAGTTCAAACCCTCCTAGGCGCAACAGGGAGATTAACTCCGACTGAAGTTCTTTGGCAGAGGCCACAGAATCCTGCCCAGTGAGCACGTCGTCGACGTAAATGTCTTTAAGAAGCACCTTGGAAGCATTAGGATACCTTTCAGACTCAAGTTTAGCTAGTTTTTGTATAGTACGAATAGCTAAGTAAGGTGATGACTTAAGTCCATAAACAACTGTTCTTAAGGAGTAGGTTTGGACAGGATCATCCTCAGAAAATATCCATAGAATATTTTGATAACGCGTGTGCTCAGGAATAATTAATATCTGTCGGAACATTTTTACTATGTCAGTAACAAAGCCTACAGCATGAATTCGAAAATTAAGTAGAATTTCACGGACATCATTTTGCAGTTTAGGACCTGCGCACAACGTCTCGTTGAGTGAGACACCTCTGGGACTACGTTGAGACCCATCAAAGACCACTCTTATCTTCCCAGTGTTCCAGACACTGTGATGAGGGATAAAGTAGGAATTATCCTAGACATCTTTAGATATAGGCGTAGGAATAGGTATCATGTGACCAGTGTCTAAATAATCTTGCATAAAATCTTTGTAAGCTTGATAATTAGCTGAGTCTTTGAGAAGTCTAGCTTCCTGAAGCTTGAAACGTTTTAAAGCGATTGGATAGGTGTCACCCAACTGGGGTTCTAAGTTTATGAAAGGTAATGGAACGACGAATCTACCTGATTCGTTGCGTGAAACTGATTGTGAAAATAATTTTTCGCACATAATATCCTCAGGACTGTGATGAACCTTATGTGGAACCTGCTCTATCTCCCAGAAGCGCTCTAGGCAGATATCCAGAGATGGTTCGATGGAAGTGTAACAGCTTATGAGTGATTGTGGATTTTGTTGCTTTAAAGTTTCAACTTTACCAATCAGCACATAGCCAAAGATGCTATTAAAAGCACTAGGTTGTCCATGCTCTCCGTGGATAACTTCCTCTTGTAAGAGATGCTGAAAAAGTTCACAACCTACTAGGACATTAATGGAACTTGGTATATGGAAGTTTTGATCAGAAAGTTTGATATTGCGAATGTGATTCCACTTGCTCGAGTCGACAGCGCAAGAAGGAATCTCTGTACAAAGTTTTGGAAGTACTAAAGCCTCAAAATCAAAGGTAGGTCCCGCTTGACCTTGAGGTTTGATAAGACATTTTGTCTTACCTTTGGTATTGGAAGATGTCATTTGATTTAAGCCTTGAATAGAAGTAGAAAAGAAGCTTTTCGAAAGACCTAAGCGATTTAGACATTTTTCTGAAATAAAGTTTGCCTCTGAGGCAGAATCGAGTAAGATACAAACTGGTTGGTAATGTCCCCTTGAGTCTAACATGTCAGCTACAACGGTAGAAAGTAGAAAAGTGGAATTTTTGGAAATCATTGTCGCATGATTGGAATTGGAAAGTGGAATATTAGCGTTCTCTGGAGGATATGAATTAACACTCACAGAGGGCGCTACTGGTTGTGGAACATGGAGAAGACTATGATGTCTGGCTCCACACGTGATGCAGTTGTAGGAGGAGGGGCAATTCACGGTCTGGTGAGCAAAATGTAAGCAATTTTGACATAGATTCACCTGCCGAACATAACCCATCCTTTCCTGTGGACTTTTTTTTGAAATTCGATACATTTCGATAATGCGTGATTCGAAGAACATAGGTAACATTTTATTTTTGGATTAAAAGTTCTTTTCTGATTATTTTGTATTTGAGGGTTGCTGCGTTGATTGCTATTTTGTAAAGTATTTTGTTGATTTCTTGAATTTGAACTTTGATTTGAAATAGTTGTATTGAAAGCAGAAGGTGAATTAAAATTATTAAAACTGTTTCTCTGAAAACTGTTCTGTTGAGAATTACGCGTAGTTTGAGGTTGTCTAGGGGTTTGATTTTGCCTACTAAAACTGGGCATTTGCACTATAGATTCGAGCGCAACGCAATGATTTTCTATAAACGTGTAAAGATCAGTGTAGGACGGAATTTCTGAATTGTTTTTCTCTCTACTATAGTAAAGTTCGAAATCAGTCCTCATCTTGACTTCAAGGTTTGAGAGCATCATGTTAAAAGTAAGAAAGTCCCATTCTTTTGTAGGAAAACCAAGCTCATTTAAGATGGCTAGATTCTCAGAAAATGTATCCAACATGGAACGTAATTCTTTCCCAGAACTGGACTTAGTTGAAAGAAAGTTAATAGCATTCAAAGCGGTAGTAGCAATAATTCGTTTATTTTGATACCTCTTTACTAAGGTTTCATACGCAATGTGATAATTGCTATCTGCGAGGGGAATGGTTTTTACTAGAGAAAGGGCTTCATTCAGAACAGAACTCCGCAATTGTTGAAATTTCTCTATTTCACTTAAATCAGAATTTTGATGTACCATGACTTTAAATAAGTCAAACCAGTGTTGCCAGCTTTTATAATTACCATCGAAAATTGGCAACCTTGGTTGTGGAAATGATCTTGTATTTGACCTCTGAACAATATTTTGTTGGCTAGGGTTGCCTACGTAATTGACAGGGTTGGCCCTAAAAAGGTCGTAGTAAATACCCTTACATTCATAATAAAGGTTGTCAAAGTCTTTTCTAGTTTTATCCTGCTCGTCAAATGAAAGTTTAAACTCTTCGAGAGAGCCAATAATTTGGTTATGAAAATTATAGAATTGAGCATGACATTCTTCGACGTCTTCATATCTGGATTTAAACAAAAAGTGAAACGCTGTATCCGAGTTCGCTTTCAAAGCTACCTCGTGAGCTTCCGCCATTTGGTTGAAGCTCAAAAGCCTTTTGTCGCAAAGTTTTTTCTGTTTTTGCGTAGACATTTTTGTTTTTGAAAGTTAATTTGTTTTTAAAATTACCCAAGAAAATGCTTAAAATATAGCTTAAAATATAACCCGAATTTTAGCAAAAATTAAACAATTTTATTATTTTAATTTTATTAACTTTTTTCGAAAATTTTGAAATGAAATGTTTGTAAGTTTGTCTGTATGTTATTATTTGAACATATCCTTTAAAAAAAAACTTTTATGTCTCACCAAGGATTGAACCCCGTACCTCTCGATTCCAAATCGCACACTCTGTGCATACGACTAGCGGTCCTGTTTGAAAGTTTTTAAGAAAATCGGTATTCGAAGAAACAACGAGCTCGTAACGTGAGACCCACGTCACTATTCAAGCGGGATGACCCTGGTGACGGCGACACTTGCACCTGCGCGTTAACGCGACACCTGTAAAATCGATAATTAAAGGAAAGTAGATGGAAGAACCGCCTTAAAATTTCACGTTCGGCGTATTGACGCCACTTTTACTGAAAATGTAATGAACAAAGCGATCAACTTTGATGAACTAGTAAACTATACGAAATATGTGCATTGGCTATAGCTATTTTTGAACGGTTATAAACACTTCGATCAACTTTGAAGGAACATATCACCAACAGGTCGTAAATCAATATGGTCTGTTTGATTTATTACTGATTGTAGAAATAATTGAAATTGAAATTGGAAATAAATTTTGAAAATATATAGAAATTTGGAATTTTTGTAGGAAATTGCTGAACCACAGGAGTCTAGGTAGTTGGAAAAAATATTATCCGGCTCGAAGGACCATTAAATGTGCGTGCAAGTACTGAAAAATAATGGAATTTTCTTCGACAGGTCGCCGGTTTGGCTTTACAAGCACATTTAAAAATAATTGTCGGTATTGACGATTGTAAATGGAAAGTTACGGTACATATGGAATTTTATATGAAAAGGCACCTACCTCGGACTCTCTTGCGGCTCCAGTCAACTTTTAAACGTCCAGTTTTTCACCTCAAAATTCACTTTTTTGGGAACGTGATTTTTCTAGTGTCTTGTTGTGACGGTGGTTGTTTGCGCACTCATCGCGGCGCTGCTTCCTCGCACGTGTGCGGTGCCGTGAAAACCCATATGCATATTTAAGAGCGCAAAAATTTAAATTATTTTAAACGCGCAGAAAAGGAAAAGAAAATGAAAAATAGGAAATTCATTGCTTGCACCAACACTAACCGTTTCCAAGTGTAAACTAAACAATCCAGTCTATTGGCTACTACTTATACTACTAGGTGTGCAGTCAGGTGTGATGGCCCGCCCCCTTTTTAATCCTAAGACGCTTGTTTTCCTTAAGGATTGGTTGTAATATGTTTGGTATATCCGTGCTTGGTTGACTAAAAACTTCTTTATTCTGCATTATAAACGCAGCTTCAATCAATTTTCGTTTTCGCCAATGCGACTCCTTATGCAAAACTTTAGCTTCTGACCACTGAATCCTGTGATCGTTTGACCATGCGTGATCCGCCAAACCGTATTTTTCAATAACGCCTAATTGGGTAATTTTTAGAAGTTCATTTACTCTAACTTGAAGAGGGCGTTTCGTTTCACCTACATATGATTTACCACACTAATTTTCTTGTTTTGTATTAGTTACAAAACTCCTTATCGTATTTTCCAATGAACATACTGTTTTTATATTATAGTGTTTGGCTATTCGTCTTATGTTTTCTGAAATCCCTTGCACATATGGAATGTTAATAACACCCAACGGATTATTATTTTGAGAATTTGCTACATTTGGTTTGTTTTTAATTTTAGAGATCGTTAAACTTATTAATTTCTCGGAATAATTATTCTTTTGTAAGTCATTTTTAATGTTGTTAATTGCTGCGGTTAATTCTTCATTATTATTACAAACATTTACGGCTGTTAAATATTACTCCTTGCTTTATAGCAACAGAATGATCAGACTTAAAATTGAGGTACTGTCCCATGTGTGTAGGTTTTCTATATGTGGTTTGAATGTTTATGTCTAATCGTTTGACAAGAACATCCAAAAAAGTAAGGTCGAATCTTTAGATGGTGTAGAAAATTCTGTAGTTAGTCATCATTCTCCGGCCATATAATAAATGTGTCATCCATGCATCGTAGCCATAGTTTTGGCTCGACTCTTGTGGTGTTGATCGCATGGTCCACGAACCAGTCCATATAGATGTTCGCTACCACTGGCGATAGAGACGAACCCATTGGAAGTCCATCATTTTGCGCATAAAACTTATCTTTATCTTGAAAGAGCTCCAACAGATCCATCACCCCCTCCACCGATAGCGTTGTTCTCTCGTGAAGTGTATCATCAGTTTGTAATTTGTTGTTAATGATACTAAGTGATTCATTTATTGGCACGTTGGTGTAAAGACTTTCTAAATCAAAACTTACAAATCTATCGTCAGTCGGGATCTAATTCGATCCTTTCTAAAATCTCGACAAAATGTTCCGAGTTTTTGACAAAAGATTCGGACTTACTTTTAATGGTTGAATTATATCCAACAAGAACCTTGACAAAGTGCTGGCCGGTGAATCCCTGGAGCTGGTAAATGGTCGCAGTGGTCCAGGAATTCACCGACCAGCACTTTGTCAATGTTTTTGTTGAATATACCTAATTCAACACCATACAACTCAATGGATTTGAAAAACTAGGTTCTAAGGCTTGAAAAAGTAGAAATAAAACTGCGACACTTCGCCAAAGAAAAATTGTTTTTCTTCATATCCATCTTTACACCCAAGAAAATTTCAGGAAACTTAAATGACTTGGAACGATCTCAGTAATTAAAAATCAATCGTTTGGTCGAAAGTTGCTCTCCGACGTCAAATTGAATATATCCACCAGCGAATAGTTTTTTAGTCGATTTCTGTCAGAAAGTTGATAAAAACTGTCTGAGAGTTACTCTAGAAAATGTGTCCATTTGCAAGAAATACTCTCGGAAACAGTTCTTGAGATTTATTCTTTTAAATGGAGACACAGTTTTGTCCACGAGCTCTTTTAAAGCTCGGGTAAGGTCAAGCAGATCGTGCGAATCGTGTAAAAAGATTTGTTCTGCACATGGTCATACATTAGAGTGGACAGTTTTTGGAACGAGTAAGGAAACTTAAAAAAAAATTTATTGCCAGATTTTTAATAAGAAACTGTTTTGATTTGGCAAAAAAACACTAATAACACAACATTTTTTGAAGCTAAATTTGAATCCGGATTAGGATAAAGGTACAATTAAAATACAATTTGCAGTAGCTAATAATTACTAAAATAACAAATACTGCAATTACAAAGATTTAAGACAAAATCGGAATAAGCAAGCAAGTTTCAGAGGTAAAAAAATAAGATTGGGAAGAAATAAGCGGACAATACTTGAACCAAATAAGATATGCTGATGATTTCGCCTTAATTACAGCTAAAAATGAAGAACGTATTAAAATGCTGGAAGAAATGGATACTAAAAATATAGGCTTGAATATGTATAACAAACAAATGTATTATGTACTGGCACAGAAAATATAGGTTATTTGTGGGACTGGAGACCTTGGGAAAATAAAAGAAGTAGAAGAAGACCCCAAATGAGAAAACGATTTGAAGAAACATGCGGGAACTAGATGGATGAACACGGCGACAGACAGAGAAGAGTGGAAGATATTGGGGGAGGCCTATGTCCTAAAACGAATCGAAGAAGGCTAAATAAGTGACCTAATGATAGGCAGTGCTGATACACATTGCTGCATATGCCGTGCCGGCCGAACCGTGCTTTGCGTAAATTTAGCGATTTTCAGTATAGGGAAACCAATAAATATTTTACAAACTATACAGTTTATCAAAAAAAGCACTGAGTTGCAGTATTGTGGCGTCATACACATACGAAAAAACCACTGAGTGAGTTGAGATTCCAAAAAACGTCATTTAGCAATTTTTAGTATAGGGAAACCCATAAGCCAAAATGGCAAAACTTCGAAACTTCATATTTTACAAACTATACAGTTTATCAAAAAAAGTATAAGTTGCCTTTTACGACTCCAGAGAAGATAGTCGTGTTCTATGCGTATATTTTGTTTTGGTCTAAAAATACTTGACGTTTTTCAATGTAAATGTAAGCTCTGTTTAAATAATGGACAAAGCAACTAATTGGCACTTTAGATTGGCAGGCGCGACATAAATTTTATAATTCTAATCCTAAACACTTTATTTATTAACCCAAATTGCGAAACGGTCACACATTCATTGATGGATTTAATACATTGCCACAGATATAATTTAGTTTAAATATATGTCATTGAATTTTGTCAACTTGTTGGAAAAGAATTACTTCCTAGATATCTAGGATAGCCATAACCTTATTTCTTATGGATTTTTTTTTTATACAAAAAATATTAACTTTTGTTTGAAGTTAGTTATATATAAATATAGGTGTTATATTTCAATAAAAAACTAGTAATATCAGCAAAAATATAATATGTCCTGCGGTAATATACAGGGTGTCACCTTAAGGTTGACTGCCCAACTTATAACAGAAACTAATACCGCTATGACAATGATGAGATTTTTTTCTTATTAAGTCTGGCTTTGCGAATTCACCTAATCCTAAACGCTTTATTTATTAACCCAAATTGCGAAACGGTCACACATTCATTGATGGATTTAATACATTGCCACAGATAAATATAGTTTAAATATATGTCATTGAATTTTGTCAATTTGTTGGAAAAGAATTACTTCCTAGATATCTACGATAGCCATAACCTTATTTCTTATGGATTTTTTTTTATACAAAAAATATTAACTTTTGTTTGAAGTTAGTTATATATAAATATAGGTGTTATATTTCAATAAAAAACTAGTAATATCAGCGAAAATTTAATATGTCCTGCGGTAATATACAGGGTGTCACCTTAAGGTTGACTGCCCAACTTATAACAGAAACTAATACCGCTATGACAATGATGGGATTTTTTTCTTATTAAGTCTGGCTTTGCGAATTCACCTAATCCTAAACGCTTTATTTATTATCCCAAATTGCGAAACGGTCACACATTCATTGATGGATTTAATACATTGCCACAGATAAATATAGTTTAAATATATGTCATTGAATTTTGTCAATTTGTTGGAAAAGAATTACTTCCTAGATATCTACGATCGCCTTAGCTTATTTCTTATGGATTTTTTTTTATACAAAAAATATTAACTTTTGTTTGAAGTTAGTTATATATAAATATAGGTTTTATATTTCAATAAAAAACTAGTAATATCAGCGAAAATATAATATGTCCTGCGGTACTATATAGGGTGTCACCTTAGGGTTGACTGCCCAACTTATAACAGAAACTAATACCGCTATGACAATGATGGGATTTTTTTCTTATTAAGTCTGGCTTTGCGAATTCACCTAATCTTAAACGCTTTATTTATTAACCCAAATTGCGAAACGGACGACAATTCATTGATGGATTTAATACATTGCCACAGATAAAATTTAGTTTAAATATATGTCATTGAATTTTGTCAATTTGTTGAAAAAGAATTACTTCCTAGCCTATTTCTTATGGATTTTTTTTTATAAAAAAATATTAACTTTTGTTTGAAGTTAGTAATATATAAATATAGGTGTTATATTTCAATAAAAAACTAGTAATATCAGCGAAAATATAATATGTCCTGCGGTAATATACAGGGTGTCACCTTAAGGTTGACTGCCCAACTTATAACAGAAACTAATACCGCTATGACAATGATGGGATTTTTTTCTTATTAAGTCTGGCTTTGCGAATTCACCTAATCCTAAACGCTTTATTTAGTAACCCAAATTGCGAAACGGTCACACATTCATTGATGGATTTAATACATTGCCACAGATAAATATAGTTTAAATATATGTCATTGAATTTTGTCAATTTGTTGGAAAAGAATTACTTCCTAGCTTATTTCTTATAGATTTTTTTTAATACAAAAAATATTAACTTTTGTTTGAAGTTAGTTATATATAAATATAAGTGTTATATTTCAATAAAAAACTAGTAATATCGGCGAAAATATAATGTGTCTGCGGTAATATACAGGGTGTCACCTTAAGGTTGACTGCCCAACTTATAACAGAAACTAATACCGCTATGACAATGATGGGATTTTTTTCTTATTAAGTCTGGGTTTGCGAATTCACCTAATCCTAAACTTTTCACGTTTGCTAAACGCTTTATTTATTAACCCAAATTGCGAAACGGTCTCACATTCATTGATGGATTTAATACATTGCCACAGATAAATATAGTTTAAATATATGTCATTGAATTTTGTCAATTTGTTGGAAAAGAATTACTTCCTAGATATCTACGTTCGCCATAAGCTTATTTCTTATGGATTTTTTTTTATACAAAAAATATTAACTTTTGTTTGAAGTTAGTTATATATAAATATAGGTGTTATATTTTAATAAAAAATCAGTAATATCAGCGAAAATATAATATGTCCTGCGGTAATATACAGGGTGTCACCTTAAGGTTGACTGCCCAACTTATAACAGAAACTAATACCGCTATGACAATGATTCTTATTAAGTCTGGCTTCGCGAATTCACCTAAAATATATTTTTTCTTTAGCTCCCCGCTAGGGGGCAGTAATAGCATTTCCTGACAGGATTTTTTTTTTGAGAAAGCGGTGTTATTAACATACAAAAATTATATCATATTTATATCTATTAAAAAATCTGCATAATTCGGACCCCTCTGCACCTCCATGCACTTTCCCAGAGAAAGGTAACAAATACAATTTTTAAACAAATTTAAGTTTTAGGTTTGCTATTTTTTGAAAATTTGCTGTTTTGAAAAAATACAAATTTGGACAAAATATCAAAAACATTAGCATTTTAAAGGCTTTTTTAATAGGTTGATAAAATAACTTATATATATAGATATATAGAAAAAAAAAATAAGAATAACTTTTTTGTAACTAGAAAACGTTTTTTTTTTTCTAAAGTTCCTCTCCTGAAGCATGATTATATTTTAGAAAGGGAGGAAGGTCCTTTACTCCACACTTTTGAGAAATCTTCATATTTTTGAAAAAATTAAAAACTATCCAAAGATTGCTTAATGGTTTATTTCATAGAATGATTCCCCACCGGTTTCGGGCATTTGCTCATTTTCAAGGGTCCATCAACAAGTTATCTAAAAGCATGGGCGCACCCAGGGAGGGGGCCTCGGGGCCCGCCCCCCCCAAGCCTTAGCTTTTTTTAACATATTTTCCACATATTTCATGATAAAACACAAAAAATAGCTTAAAATTTGACATCATGAGGCTTCCCCCCCCCCCCCAAGAGGCCTCGGGTCCCCCCAAGACACATTCCTGGGTGCGCCACTGCTAGCAAAGGTTTATAAATTGTCAATAACGTAAAATAAAATATTTTAAAAAAACTAAGTAGGTATGAAGGTTAAAAAAATATTGCTAACTATAATTGTAAAAATGATTATATTCCTAAATAAATGAAAATATATCAATTGCATTTTTCAATGCCAACTAGAGTACTAGAGTATTATAAATAATTTTGTTATAAATTTGATTAAAAATGCCGCAAATAAAAATATCTATTATGTCCAGCTTTTCTGAAAATTCGACCAGTGTGCAGCGTGTGGATTGGAAATAGAGACATCAAGGCATCTAGCGGCAGCATGTAAGACATTTGCAAGAATGTACAGGGGTTCAGAGTAAACGGTAAAAAATTTTGTCTACAATAAAAACACGTTCTTCTCTTGAATAAGTTGTTTTAACTTAAAACAATTTGTTTTGAATTAAAATATTTCTTTTTAGTTCGACGCAGCGTTTAATCTTGAAATGTGACTACTTTTCTTCTTTGATTGTATTGTTTCAGTATACCACATTTTGCAACAAAGCAAATTGTCTTCATATAAGTTATATTTTGCTTCCAGAGATAACGGTGCCTTAGAATAATTCAGTTTCAATTTATATTAAAACAATTTCTGTTTCACATTAACATGAAGAAGCAAGACATTTTTTATGCAATATCAAGAAAATATTCTCTTGGTGAATAGGAAAGCACAAATTATTTTACTTTAAAGCAATTTGCTTTGATCTAAGACGATTTTTTTACCGTGTATCAATCCTGACCCAGGAAGAGCTGCATTTGCTCAATTAAGCTGGCATGAAACGGAAGTACAGAGGGTGTTTTAAGGGATAAACCTGGCCTGTTTTGGCCTACTTGCCGCACCTACGTGTCACCTTCTCACTTTTTGTTCTTGGTTACGACGCAGCAGATTTTAAAATACTCCTAAAATTTTTACTTTAAGATCTTATTTCACTCATCTCTAAAAATCCCTAAAAGAATCACAACCCTTATTAAGTTTCAATTTTAAAACGGTTATAACGATTTTTAAATCAAATGCCCACATACGGTTTTAACTTTTTTAATAAGCCATTATATAAAGTGACCGTAGTCGTTTTTTTAATTTTCAACTCCGTTCAAGTCATTAATTAATTAAACCCCATTAGAGAAACTTTGATATGTCAAATCTCTAATTTTCTTTAATTATTTACATCGTTTTTTATTAATATTTGTTTCTGGCCGTTTTTTAGACTTATATATATACGGGTATTATCTTTTTAGGAGATTTGATGAGTTAATCATAGCCTGCATGTCTGTAAAAACAATATGTTCAATTTTTAGCGCCAATTTGTTATTCGTTTACTAAAATTAAAACTTCTACTTTAAACAGTTGTTCTACTGTTGCCATTCTAGGACCTGCTTTCGTAATCTTTCGTCACTCATCCGTTGTACATGGCCGTACCATATCAGTTGCCTTTCAGTGATACCATCCGTTATGCTTCCCTCGATTCCCACTCTCTCCTTTATGATCTCATTTCTCATATGATCTGTTCTGGATATTCTCATTGACCTTCTTATTGCATCCATTTCGACACTTTCCATTTTTGCTTTGTATTGTTCTGTTACGCGACAAGTATCTATTCCATCCAACAGCGTGCTTTTCACCATTGTTTCACATATGTTAAATTTTACATTCTTTTTTATTTTTCTGCTCCATAAATAACTGTGACAACCAATAAATTTTTTTGCTTTTACTATTCTTTTTTCCAGTTTACAGTCTGTTCCTGTCTTATCAAATGTGACACCCAAGTATACACACATTGCATGGAGATATTGTTTGTCGATTTTCTAGTTCTAATTCACTTGATTCGTTTCCAATAAATAAGTACTGTGTCTTGTTCACGTTCACTGTTAACCCCCACTTTTGGTATTTTTCCGTTAACTTTCTCATCATATACTCCATGTCTTCTTTATCATTAGCTACAATTACTTGGTCGTCAGCAAACTGTAGTGTGTATATGGTAAATCGGTTGTTAAGTTGTATTCCCATGCCGTGTGCTTTGCGTTTCCAGTTTTTTAGAGCTACTGCGACATATTTTTTAAAAAGAGTTGGAGAGATACAATATCCCTGTCTTAAGCCTTTCGTTACTAGCAATTCTATTGAAAGTCGATTTCCAATTTTAGTTTTAGATTTTGACCCTTTGTATAGTTCTTTTATCGCTTTTATGTATGTATGATTGTGCTGCTCTAGCACTGTCCATAATTTTTCTACTGGAATGGTATCATATGCTTTCTGTAGGTCCACAAAGGTAACATGAGTCTCGATATTTCTGGCGCTCCTTTTCTCAATTACTTGTTTAAGACAAAAAACATTATCACTACAAGATCTGCCTGCACGAAACCCACTTTACTCTTCTTCTTGTTCATGAAAATCATTCTCTATTAGATCTCTAAGAATCCTACCGTACAATCTACTTAGAGCACTGGTTACTGAAATTCCTCTGTAATTGTAGCAATCCAGCTTGTTTCCTTTTTTATGTATTGAGGATATGAATGCAATTTTCCAATCATCAGGTACTGGATGCACGTTTATGCATTGATTGATAATATATGTGAGATTTTCGAGTAGTTTCTCTGATCCATATTTGAGCATTTCAGCATATATTCCCCCAGGCCCGCTGGCTTTTCCGGATTTAAGCATTTTAATACTGTTACGGGTTCTCCACAACAATTAAAACTCGCAATTGTTGAAAACGATACGTCAATTTATTTCGACAAATTATGTACAAAAACACGCACTTAAATTTACTAATAACTTGCTAATAATTCACTACTTTAATACGCCTATTAACTTCGCGTTAACATCTAGCGATCACTACCATTGGTTATCTCTGACTCTCGATGCACGACGTCCGGCCCTATATATAAGGGTGTGCCTACTATAAACTACTATTCGAGAATTTTCCATCCTTGTTCGATTCGGAATTATTCCACCCTTTTCTAGAACACGGACCGTTCGCATACCAGTTTGTCACAGATAACGCAACTAAAACCTAGATTAAGAATACAACCATAAAATACGTCCCTAATACTACACTAAACCTAAATAAATTCTAACTATAAAATTTAAATAACTTAATTTTGTAACAACTACACAACTATTCTTTATCATTTCTTTTTCGATGATTACTTCCTCTCCATGTACTTCAATGTCTCTCCTCGGAGAGGCTGCCAGATATTCGGGTCTCGTCTCCTGCAGCAGTCCCTTATAGTGTTCTGTCCATTGTTCTGGTTTGATGATCTAGATGTTTAGTTTTTCTTTTGTTGGGTTTTTTACTGTAGAAATGAATTTCCATACTTCAGAACACTGCCTACCTCCTACGGTGTATTTATATCGAGGCATTTGCGCTCGAACATTTCATTCTTTTCTGTGCGTATCAAATTTCTTAGCTGTCTTCTGGTATCCCTGTAGATTTCTAGGTCTCTTTGCTCTTTAGTACTGAGCCATTTCAAGTATGTGCGTTTTTTCTCCTTGACCGTTTTTCTCTGTTTACCACATCTTATTGTTATTTCTATTACCTTGGTATCCAACAGCTTTGCTTGCTTCCTTCAAGCTTTTTACTATGTTTGTATGTATCTCTTCAAATGAATGCTGTGTGTTTTTTCATTCAATCGTTTCTGATACAATCTTTGCGTACTTTCGATTGCTAGACTTCTAAAGTTATATTTTTGATTTTCTTCGATACACTCTAGGTTTGTTTCATTCCAGATTCAGGTCTGTCTTACAGATTTTGAAATTTTTTCGTAAGGGTTGTGTTATAATAATTGTTAGCATCTGGGTAGCCACTGGTCAAAGCATGTGATGGGAACTATTCAAGACCCAGAATATCCACCTTGAAAGTTTAGTTTTAGATATTGAATATCCATGCTGTCTGAATTTTTTTGTTAAATATAACTTGTTCCACTGAATCTATTTATTTTTTTAGCCCGTGAGGCCATTGAACCGGCACTGCCCCTAGAAGTACCCTTTCCCACTTAAAAGTGCCCAAAGTTTGTCCTAAAAATTGGAAACTTTGATGGCAGTATCCTCCACTTCAGTAACAGCAATGAATTAGTAACCGGCAAATGTTTTTTGTGGCTTAAAAAATGCGGTTGAAAGAAAATGCATGACATCATTGTACTACAAATCGTATTCTTGGTTTCGTTAGTCCCATGCTCGAATGATATCTGAGCCTTCAAGAATTTTTGCTGAGGAAAAAATTGTTCGTCTCGGCAAAATAAAATTTTATATTTACAAAAATTCAGCTTTTTGCTTTTCTCTTAAAAAACAGGTCGCTGTACTGGGGACTATTTAGTATCCAATGATCACTGTTAATTACTTACAGAAACGCCCTCTACCACATGTTTGAATAAAGTACACTTGTCAACCTTTTTAGCGGGTTAATCCGTACCCCGAAATACGCCAGCATAAAGCTCTTAAAAAGCTTTTGATAATAATCAACCCTTCCGTAATACAATTTATCTCATTTTGCCTAAAATTACATGGCACACTCTTGTTTCAGGATTCTGGTGTATACAAATCACGTGATTTTTAAAAAGCAGTACCTGAAGTATTAACTTTCTAACCACTTTTTACTAGTCTTTGCTTATTAAGTTCAAGCTAAGAAGTTGAAAAAGGGCATCGTTGGTCTGTCGGTTATAAAAAAAAACCCCAGTTCGTATAGTTAATTTTTGCTCAAAAATGGATTTGTCGGCTTTTGATACCCGGAGTATAAAAAAGGTAACAATTTTTAAAAAAGGTAAAATTTTCTTAGTAAATAATTTTCGGGAGCTTGTGGTTTTTATGTATGACATTAAATGTATTCTTCTGACCTTTTAGTATAAAACGACAGTATGAAAATTTTTTTATTTTATTTGAATAAAAAAAATCTTGGGTACGGCAGTACCATCTTTTCTTGAAACATTTCAGCCCATATTTCTATCTGAAAATCTACTTCGGAATGAGCTACGAAATTCAAACTTTGCACAGTCGTAGATCTTTAGAGTTAACAATTCTTCCAAGTTTCATGGACCAAAAACGTCAAAAATGCCACTCATCTACTCACTCATGTATAGATCATAAAAATTCTAGTCTATTTGCAGACATGCTACAAAGCTAAAATTTGACACTCTGATAGAAATTGTGACCAAACCCTTGGAAAAAAATCAAAAACCCTAAAATTCTAATTCACTTCCCTCCCCCAAACATGTAAAGTTATGTAAAAGTAACATTGTCAACTTCCAAAGGCGCTAGAGAGCTGAGCATTGGCAGACACATAGAAGGATAGATTAAAAACCGCAAAATTCTAATTTGCCTCTCTCCCCTATAAATATAAAGTTATGTAAAAGTAACATTGCCCACTTCCAGAAACGTTAGAGAGCTGAACTTTGGAAGGCCGATAGGAACTATAATAAAACTATAAAAGTAAATTAAAAATCCCCAAATTTTAATTAACTTCCCTCCCCTATAAATGTAAAGTTATGTAAAAGTAACATTTTCTACTTCCAGAAACGCTAGAGAGCTGAGCTTTGAATGACTGATAGGAACACCAAAATTTTATATACTTTCCTCCCCTATAAATGTAAAGCTATGTAATATTGACATTGCCATTTGTTACTTCTAGAACTTCAGTGGAGCTCTTGAAGGCTGATAGGAACTATGATAAAACCATAGGAAAATAAAAAAAACCTCAAAATTTTTAATAGGGCATTGCAAAAGTTTTGAACAATATTCAGCATATTTTACTACTTTAAAACTTAAATATTATCCAAATCCTTTAAAAAAGGAGTGAAATGATAACAAAAATATTTTATGTAAAAAAGCCAAGTACGCAAAAGTGGTATTCCATAAAAAGAATTAGATAATAAATTGTTAAAAAAAAATTTTTAAGACACAAGCTTTTATAAAATGCACTAAACATTAAAAAATAATTTTCTAACATTCTAATATTATCATAATAATAAAAGCGATGGCCGACTGATGGAAATCTTGACAATGTTAGCACGATAAGATATCCGTAATAATTATATATCACTATTTGCAAGAATCAATCTAGCAGAAAAATGCAGAGGTACCAAACCCACCCAACCCGACCTAAGATACTCCAGCATTTCTCTGACATAGATATGGCAATGGCATAACATTGCGGCACATCAAATATATCTTTGATGATCTGCTATGTTGAATATTCTTTAAGTGTTTAGATCACAACTTTAGATTAACTTATGCTTTGATTTTCGGCCATCGCTTTTATTATTATGATAATATTAGAATGTTAGAAAATTATTTTTTAATTTTTAGTACATTTTATAAAAGCATGTGTCTAAAAAAAAATTTTTTACCAATTTATTTTCTACTTTTTAGTCTCAGCTATCTACTCTATTAAATGAAAATATTTGTTCAATAACAGAACAGAAGAGTTTATTCTAGATTATAATGAAATCGCTGATCGTAAGTTGTTTGGAAATTCATTTTTCTATTGGGGGAAGGAGAGGGTGGGGGTAGAGGTAGAAATATATTTTTTGTGTGGGCTGTATTGCCATCGGACCTTTATGCATATACTAAGTTTTATAAAAGTCATTTGAAGTGAAGTGTGTCAAAAACGCATTTTTTATGGAAGGGGGGGGGGGTAGGGGTGGGAGGATATTTTTTCATTATTGTTGTATTGTCATCGGACCACTATACGTATACCAAATTTCATCCAAATCGGATAATGGGAAGTGTGTCAAAAACGCATTTTTCTATAGATGGGGGGGGGGGGTAGGAGTGGTAGGATTTTTTTTTTCAATGTTGTATTGTCATCGGACCACTATATGTATACCAAATTTCATCCAAATCGGATAATGGGAAGGGTGTCAAAAATGCATTTTCTATGGAAGGGGGTGGGGGTAGGGGTGGGGGTAGGGGTGGGAGGATATTTTTTCATTATTGTTGTATTGTCGTCGGACCACTATGTGAATACCAAATTTCATCCAAATCGGATAATGGGAAGTGTGTCAAAATCTCATTTTTCTATGATAGGGGGTAGGGATAGGGGTGGGAGGATATTTTTTTCTTAATATTGTATTGTCATCGGATCACTATATGTATACCAAATTTCATCCAAATCGAATAACGGGATGTGTGTCAAAAAAAAATTTTCTATGGAAGGGGGTGGGGGTAGGGGTGGGAGGATATTTTTTCTTATTGTTGTATTATCATCGGACCACTGTCTGTATGCCAAATTTTATCCAAATCGGATAACGGGAAGTGTGTCAAAAACACATTTTTCTATCGAAGGGGTGGGGGTAGGGGTGGTAGGATATTTTTTTCTTAATGTTGTATTGTCATGGGACCACTATGTATGTACCAAATTTCATCCAAATCGGACAATGGGAAGTGTGTCAAAAACGCTTCACAAGATTTTATAGTTAGTTAGATAGTTAGACAGAACATCTTAAGTTAAATAAAAGCTTGTAAAAATAAAGCCAAGTTCAATACAAATTTCAAAATGAAAGGTTCTTACTAGTTTGGAAATGCTTTTCTACTATTAAAATAAAAGTTAGTTCATAGAGAAAATAATTTAAGATTAATCCTAAATATTCGAAAAAAGATAAAAATAATACAACGAAAAATTTATGGTTTAGATTTTTGTGGTATTCTAAAAAAATGACCTTGAATGATTCCACGAAAACAAAAGAAAAAAAAACTAATTTAATTTAAAAAAATTTGGATTTTTACGAAGTGTTACATTTGGTTGTAAAATTATTTAGAAAGATTTTCTTTTGCCCTTCGTCGGCTTTGGGTATGTATTTTCTAACTGTGTTTTTTAACTTAAAATTTACGTGGGTTCGCTACACGCCGTGCCTTTGCAAACAACCCTTAAGGCTCCATAAAACATCAGCAGCAGGACTCTAAAATACAACCTCTATACTTACTTACATAAATACCGCATTTACCACGCCTACCAAAATAACCAACAAAGCCGATCATTCCCTCAATATAAATATTTTCAAAGTACAAAGACAAAACTTAGATGAAATATCTCCGGCATACTCAACCCCGTCTATTTTCTACCCCTTTGCTCATGTAAATGTGCCGCTTAGAAAGATAAAAAAATATAGAAAGCTCACCAGGCTATGTCAGTCCCAGTTTAGTACCAGGAACAAAGTCCCGCTTGGTTCTCAAGGTATGTCAAGTAAGCATGTGTAAGTGTTGTCTTTTATATTTTGTATATAGGAACACAGAGGGCGACACTGATCAAATATCCTTCTATCTTTCTATCTATTTAGCCTTCTTCAATCCATCTTTGGACATAGGCCTCCCCCAATATCTTCCACTCTTCTCTATCTGTCGCCGTGTTCATCCATCTAGTTTCCGCAAGTTTCTTCAAATCGTCCGCCAATCTCATTTGGGGTCTTCCCCTACTTCTTTATTTTCCCAGTGTCTCCAGTTTACAATACATTTATTCCATCGATCGTCTTTCTGTCTGATATTATGACCGGCAAATTTCCGTTTTAATTTTGCAACTTCTCCTCTGACATCCCTTACTTTTGTTTTATTTCTTATTCATTCATTCCTTTTTCTATCTGTCAGCTTTACATGTAATATTTGTCTTTTCATTGATCTTTAGGCTTTTGTTACTGTGTTTCCAGGTCTGGGATCCATAGGTAAGTACAGGAAGGATACATAAGGATTATATAACATTAGTTATACACTTTCGTTTTGAGGTACTGAGAATATTTTTTATTACTTAATATGTAGCTTAATTTACCAAATGCTGCCCAGGCCAATCTTACTAGTCTCTTGATTTCAGCTCTTTGGTTTTCTTTCTTCAGTTTAATAATTTGTCGCAGGTATATAATATATTCCTCTACTAGTTCTATTTTATTTTGGTTTGTTCTAACCGTAAAATCTTTATCTGTGTTTGTTATGATTTTAGTTTTAGTGTAGTTCATACTTAAGCCTATACTTTTAGCTGCTGTATCCAGTTCTTCCATTATTTTTATCAGTTTTTCTTCCTTGTCTCGTATTAAGGCGATATTATCAGCATATCTTAGGTGGTTCAAGAATTGTCCGTTTACTTTGATGCCTATTTCTTCCCAATCTAAGCTTTTAAAAACATCTTCGAGGGCCTGGTTAAATAATTTAGGGGATATTGTGTCACCCTGGCTGACACCTCTTCTTGTGCGAATTGGCTTGGTTCCTTCGTGGATTTTTATTGATGTTGCTGCTTCGCTATATAGATTGGCTATTAAGGTTGTATATCTGTGATCTATTCGGCTATTAATTAAAGATGCTTTTACTGCCCAGTGCTTAATGCTATCGAAAGTTTTTTCAAAGTATATAAACGCAATAAATAATGAAATGTTATATTCGTTGCCTCGTTGTATTAGGAGTTTCATGGTTAATAAGTGGTCAACTGTACTGAAACCTTTTCTAAAGCCTGCTTGTTCCATTGATTGATATCCGTCAAATTTTGTTGTTAGTCTATCTGTAAATATTTTCGTGAAAAGCTTATAAATTACATTGAGGAGTGTTATAGGTCGATAGTTTTTTAGATCTGCTCTATCGCCTTTCTTGTGTAGAATAATGGTTATGGATTATTTCCAGTTGTTTGGGATTATTTTTTCTTTTAGTATTTTATTCATGAGAATATGGAGGTTATTAACTACAGCTTTACCACCGCACTTGAGCATTTCTGCCGTTACTTCGTCTTTTCCAGGTAATTTGTTATTTTTCATTTTCTTTAATGCTCTCTTTATTTCAGCTTTGCTTATTTCAGGTTGTAGCTCTGAGTTTGTTCTTTATTTTCGTTTGTAGTTTCTTCATGGTCTCTCGTGATGGTTCCCTTTTTGTTTGATATAATTCGGTATAGAATAGTTGTCTGATATTTATGATATCCTCTTTAACGACGAAATACACTTTGACAATTCCATGCCTTCTGTTTAGTCTAAAAAGTGCCCTATGGCTAAACAGCTCTTTATACGGTTATATATATTTGAAACGGTAAGCCATCCTTTCGAGATCAAACGATTTTATGTAGATTTCAGAGTTAAGAAAATAAAAGTTTAAAACTGTGCTCTTATAATTTGAATTTAAAAGTGAGCTTGAACAGCAGGAGGAAAATTCATGCAAAGAAACCAAAATATTCTCTGGGCTATTTTGACAAAGTCTGTCCAATCTACTCATCACAGTTACTCATAGACATACAGTCCGAACGTACATAAATGAAAACTTCCTTTTCAAAATTTTACACCGTTATTTTACCAAAAATAATGATTGCTTAAAGTAGCCAGCCGTGGCTCGTGCCGCAGGTGAGGTGATGCGGTACATTATAAACACCAGTATATAATGTTGAAAAAAATTTTTAGACTTCCATTGTCGTTATTTATTTTAAACACGACGTTTCGGTTAGTAAGTATCTCTAACCGTTTTCAAGTGTAAACTTAACAATCTAGTTTATAAGCTACTACTTATACTACTTGGTGTGCAGTAAGGTGTGACGCCCCGCTCCCTTTTTAATCCTAAGACGAGTGGTTTCCATATGTTTGGTATGTCCGTGCTTGGTTGACGACTGAAAATATCTTGGGGGGCCTGGCCTCCCCCCTGGGTGCGCCCATGGTGCTTGGCTATTCGTCTTATGTTTTCTGAAATCCCTTGAACATATTGTCATGTATGTCATTTAGGCATGCTATCCGAAACTTGGTTAGTGGAACTGATGTTAGGATATTAGGACGTCAACCGAGGAAGTATGTGGTGCAAACGATTTATGTTTAAGATTAAGGCACGTTTGTAATCACATGCTTCTATAAAACCAATCAAGAACGGATAGTCGGGGTTCAGTTCAGTGAGTACGCCACGTACCTAAGTTCTCAATAGTTGGATATAGAAGAAGTAAACCGATTCTGGTTGCGAGCTGGGCCAGACAGTAGTGATTGATGTGTAAGTATCTTTGTACTTAGTATTAAATAAACCCTTAAACTATCTCACGATCCTCTTTATTTGTACACCCAACAAATTATTATTTTGAGAATTTGCAACATTTGGTTTGTTTTTAATTTTAGAGATCGTTGAGTTTATTAATTTCTCGAAAAAACCATTCGGTTGTAAGTTTGTGGTTAATTCTTCATTATTACTACAAATATTTACGTGAGAGGTAGCTCGATCACCGATGTTTGTACACTAAAAGGAAATACCGTATTTCACAGTATTTCCTTAAATTTCATTGGTTTCCCTAGTATTTTCCAAGCACTTTCCGGTATTTCCTAGTATATTTCCCGGTATTTCCTGGTATTTCCCCTAACCTGTACACCAAAAAGAAATACTGAGCCACCCCTCGTATTTACGCTTCTTATCCTTGTTTTCTAGCAATAGAATGATTAGACTTAAAATTAAGGTACTGTCCCGTGTGTGTAGGTTTTCTATATACAGTGGTTTGGATGTTTCAGTCTAATCGTTTGACAAGAACTTCCAAAAAAGGTAAGGCCGAATCTTTTTCAATTTCCATAGTGCATTTGATTGTTGGTCGAATAACGTTCAGATGGTGTGGAAAATTCTGTAGTTTGTCATCATTTTTCGGCCATAATTATAATAAATGTGTCAACCGTGTATCGTAGCCATAGTTTTGGTTTGACTCTTGCTGTGTTGATCGCATGGTCCTCGAAGCACTTTATGTAGATGTTTGCTAACACTGGCGAAAGAGACGAACCCGTTGTGAGTCCATCATTTTGCGCGTAAAACTTATCTTTTACTTGAAAGTAAGTTACGGAGACAGAGCTCCAACAAATCCATCACCCCTCCACCGATAGCGTTGTTCTCTCGTTAAGTATATCATCAGTTTGTAATCTGTTTTTAATGATGCTTAGTGACTAATTTATTGGCACGATGGTGTAAAGACTTCCTACATCAAAACTTACAAATCTATCGTCGGGATCTAATTCGATCTAAAATCTTGACAAAATAAGTTTTTTGACAAAAGATTCGGACTTACCCTGTAATGCTTGAATTATATCAAACAAAAACCTCGATAAAGTGCTGGTCGGTGAGTCCCTGGAGCTGGTAATTTGTCGCAGTGGTATATCCTTATGGATCTTTGGTAAACCATAGAAATGTGGTGCCTTACTGTGATGTGGAGCCAGGCGGGATCTAGCGACGTCCGGGATATTTTCAGCATACTTCTTCAATGTCGTGTAGATGACCCAACCAAAAACATATAAGGACGCATCGCTGGTGCCAATAAGGACGCCGATATTTAGTAATAATCGAGTACAGAAAACTAAATACATTAAATAGATTTCTATAAATAGGTAAAAATTACACCAACAGTTTTTTTTAAATAAATAATTTAAATATGTATATTCAACTATGATTACGGTAAAATAATAAAAAATAAAGTGGAAAGCGAATATAAAGACATGGAGGCAGAAGAACAAGCCGGTTTCAGGGCGGGTAGATCTACTTCTGGTCATCCTTTTGTATAACCCAAGTTATTGAAAAGAAAATGGCATACGGACAAGAATTGCATCTGCTTTACGTCGATTTGCAGAAGGCATATGATAGTATACCACTAAATCTACTTTGGAAAGCGTTGGAAAACACAAACATAAGCGTACAACTAATTAAGGCCATCAAAGAGTTATACCGCAATAGTAAGGCAAAAGTTAAAATAAAAGCAAAACTAACCAAAGGCTTTCAAGCAAATAAAGATCTTAAACAAGGTTGCTGTATCTTGCCTACGCTCTTCAAGATATACTTGGAACAAGTCCTTAAAGTATGGAAGAGAAAATGCCGAAACATGGGAATGTTGGACGAAATCACCTTGTATACTTTATGTTTCGCCGATGATCAGATAGTAGTGGCTCAGGATTATAACGACCTCGAATATATGACACGAAAACTAATAGAAGAGTACAATAAATGGGGACTAGAAGTTAATCTCAATAAGACAGAGTATATGTGTATCGGTGGAATGAAACAGGATCTAGTCTTAAATACCGGGCAGCAAATTTAGTCCTGTGATGAGTATAAATACTTAGGTCTAACAATTACAGCTGACGGAACACTAGACAAAGCTATAAAAGATCGAAACGTACAAGGAAGAAAAGCAATAACTTTATTAAATGGAATAATTTGGGACCAAAGTATATCAAAACATAACAAAAACTTATATATAACACCATTTTAAAAAGTATTATTACATATGCCTCAGAAGTATGGCCAATCAAGGATAGAACAGAAAAAATGCTTTCCGCTATGGAGATGGACTATTGAGCAGCAGGGAAATCAAAAAGAGAAAGAGTTACAAATCAAAGAATAAGAGAAATTATGACAGTGGGTGAACGTACTTTAGTGGATGATATAAGAACAAAACAACTGGTGTGGTACGGACATGTACAAAGAATGAATGATGAAAGACTACCTAAACAAATACTACAATGGAAATCAACTGGCCGAAGAAAACGAGGACGGCCAAGGAGAAGCTGAAAAGAAGGAATAGACAGTGAAATAAGAATAAGATGCCTAGATGATGAATTATGGGCAAACAGAAACGAGCGGAGATTGGGTATCGGAAGACGTAGAACCTTGTGAAATCGATAAATATATATATATATATATATATATATATATATATATATATATATATATATATATATAACTATGATTATCCTACTTACGAAATTTTAGAATTTATGTCTTATCATACAAGTATTAAAAATCAAGCGTAATAGGTTAATTAGTAATTATAAACCAATAATAACAACAAATTAAAAACATTTTTAGACAAGAGATTAGTTCGGTTCAGCTGGAAAATAATAAATAGATAATAATAATAGATATAATAAATAGATAAATCCGTTGAGTTGTATAAGGCCCTCAAGATCTGAGAGATGGGTGGTACGTTTTAAATGGAACACACTGTATGGGGACTCTTTAGTTCTATAAAGGCACCTTATTTACTCTGCAAGATCTAATCAAACCTAGCTATAAGCCTTTTTTGAAGTCGGTCGAAAAATCGAAGCCGTACAACTTTTGAACTTTAGCCAACTACTCTTTTTCAGTAAAGTTAATCTTGTAAGCGTCACCAGATTGGCAAAGCATCTGCGCCACATAGAAAAGAAAGTCTGTGGGGTCTCAGGTGTAGACTTTTCCTGCTTTTACCCAAAGTGCAATCTCTGTAGCTGTGAGAAACTATATATATAAGAAGGTTTTTTAGGTCAATCAAGTAGTAAATTTAATTTCACGGTAAATAAAATACTTAAAAGTAATTAGGACCAAAATAAAGCAATCAAAAGTAAAATAGATAAATATAATTTAAACGAAACGTAATTTCGTCGATCCGTAAAAATGTCGAAAATAATATAGTCGAAACGTAAAAGCATCGAAACGGAGTTCAGTCGAAACGCCGAATGGTCGAACCGTAAAAAAGTCAAATCTCAAAAAGGTCGAAACGGAAAAAAAACGAAAAATAAAAGGGAAGAACCCAATTATTCAAATAAAACTTTTTTTGGTCGATCTGTAAAATTCTCGAAATTAATTTAAACGAATTGTAATTTTGTCGATGCGTAAAAATGTCGAAAATAATATAGTCGAAAATTAAACGAGCGATACCCAATGGGACGAGACGTAAAATCATCGAAACGTAGTTTTGTCGACAGGCAAATAAATCGAACCATAGAAAAGTCGAAAAAAGGTGCGATATTGCCATGTTTAGCAAAATTTCTTGGCTAAATTCGTTATACTGGCGCTGACAGGTTAGATTCGGATAGGCTCTTAGGTTAGGCTAGTATGATGTAACAGTACACTTGGCAAAATTGGGAGCATTTTGCAGCTACGTTATAAAATCGACGGGGTTTCAATTCGACTTTTTTACGGTTCGAGCTTTTTACGTTTTGACATAATTACGTTTAGAGGATTTTACGTCTCAATTGAAATAAAAGGATCCATGTCGGGTACCCTCCTAGCTACCCCCCACATAGCACAAAAATCACATCAACCTTAAATTAACGTGAACAAAAATAAAGTTTTTTTTACTTGAAAACAACTTCATACCATGTAATATTTATTTTGTTAAATCTACATGCTTAAAGATAACTTAAAAACAAGGAGAAATCAAGCTATAAAAATGTACTTTTTGCTGTTTCTGGTGCTGTGTATATAACGTGTTTTTTACCCTCGTTATTTTCATGTACCAAATTCACACTTGAAAAGTCCTCCACAACATGTTCTAAAACGCCACTAGATTAAGACTTTTCAAACCTACTAACTTTCTGCGTCTTTTTTGGTCACCTTTTATTAATAATATTTTTTTAACTTAAAAGAGACGCGAAAGGAAGTTATACAAGTTAACTAGTTTAAAACTACAACACTTCAAGACAATTTTAAAGATGGCGCTCAAGGCAAGACAAAGTATCTATTTATCTATCTATATACATTATGTTTTTTTTTAAAGCTAAACAAGATTTTTTAACAGTAAACACTTTCACAGAATATATCTTTATCAGGTTAATAATAGATGCGTCGTGATCGTGAAGGATCAGGGATCAGTTCCTTATCTGGTTTTTGGAGTTTAGAGGCCAAAGCACTGCCTGATAGATTTCTTCAAAGTGAAAAATCCCGACAATAGGTGGCGCTGCTGCTAGTAAAATCTCAAAAATATTCGGCAGAAAAGCCATGCAAGTCGCGTTTTAAAATTCGTGTGGAAAAAGCGTGAGTCTAATGTCATTTTAACGTTGATAAAAATCACTTGAAAATAACGTCAAAACTTTGCTGTTTTAATTTGATAATGGCGTTATTACAACGCAGTTTTAAGCAACGTTATTTTTTATAACGTTAATGAATGACCTATTAAGCTTGTTTTTATATATGAAATAAACGTTTTTTTCTAGCAGCTTTTAAAATCAACGGTTTTTTTTTCTCACGCCTTTTTTACGTGTTAAACACGTGATTGTGCTATGTGGGCCCATTAGCACACTCCAAGTGAACTTCATGATATATCAGCCTTGAAAACGGTTTCTTGTAAATATCTCATAAACGAAAGCTCCTACAAAGTTTTTGGATATTATTGAGAAAAATGTGATCCCACATATGCCAAAAACCGCATATTGATTCGATGCTCCGTAAAAAAAAATTTTTAGATTTTTTAATTGTCAAAAAACATTTCATTACAGTGTCACATTATTTTTTATGAAAATCGGTTTAGCGGTTTAGGAGCTATCATGTTACGAACAGACACATACACACACAGACAGACGTCACAACAATATTCTAAGATAGGTCAAAATACACCCAAATAACACATGTTCCGCGTCATCTCAAATCTTGTCTTTTGTCGAAAACAATATCTTTTCTAATCATTGCTGTACGGACTAGGAAGGTAAAAATCAATGGGGGGTCAGGGTTAATTTTCGAACATGGGCCCGAAGCTACCTCACTACGCCAGTGTAAGTGGTTCAAAGAGTTCTTGAGGCGGGATGCTGATCACTTAATAAGAACAAACCGAACACACTAGCCATTTAGGTAGTTTTCATTTTTTAAAGGCCACTAGGTCACTTAACAACCACTGATAATTTAAATATAAATTGAAGTAATGATAGTAATGTAGTCAGTAATATTTTATTTTTAATTTTGATCAAAGAAGGGCCCATCTTACCAAATAATAACTTTCTATGACCAGAACAGGAAAAGACCTAACGTGTACCCATAGATGTGTAAATCCATACATCAAGGTCCAAAATAGCCCTGATTCCTAAGTTGCCCTACAGCCAGCGACCTCGGGGCCCTGACCGGGTTGCCGTTGCCCTGGCGGGAATGCCCGCCGTTCCGCCCGGGCTAGTCCAGCCCTGGGTAAAATCAACAGAACCAAACACTCCTTGTAAAAAAAACCCTTACAACCATTAACGTATAATACGTTAATGCTTACAACATTAAATTATATTGATGGTTTGATGCTTTCGTGGGAAACTTATAAAAACTATGTTGTTTTCACAGTGACTTAGTTCAGATTTTTTTATTGGCCTACATAATCAAGTCTCGAAAAGTTGATAACTCGATTTGCCTTGAACAGCAATCGACTGGATAAAGTTAGGTAGCCAGTAAAACTTGATTTCGTTAACAGAGTAGGCTATTGCAATTGGTGAAATTGGGTGCTGATTTAATTAGAATACTTAACTAATTTCGATTGATGATCATTGTTTAGTAATTCCAATGATTAAAAATGTGAGGTGCCACATTCAAATAAAGGGTAGGCAAAAATTCGCAAAATGGAAATAAGTTTTGAAAAATTACGTAAGGAAAAAGTAATTTTGCAATTAAAACGCGTAATAAGTGCATATTATTATAAAACATCAAAAAACTATAAGGTTGTCATGTGCTTCGCAATCACAAGAGATACATATTCATTTAAAATAGAAATATTAGTAAAAAATAAAATAATCTGAAGTGTAAATTTAAATGGATGTATTTGCATATTTGAACGTAATTTTTAATTTTGATCTTTTTTTGAAACCTTGTATACCACTGAAAAATTTTTATATTTGGTGACTGTATTCTAGGTTTTAGATAATGCAGAACTTTTAATGAAGAATAACTTTTTTTCCTAAAATTAATAATAAAAAAGTTTTCCATATGATTCCAACCTAGGGGGACATACTGTATAAATAAAGAAACATTATTTTAAAAAACTTTATTGCAAAAGATAAAGCTAGATTCAGTGGCGTGTCGTATAGGAGGCCAGTGCCGCCTCTGTGCCCTTGGCGCCCCTGGCGTCCTTTGAGAAAAAAATAGAATTATATTTGCGCCCCGTAAGGTCTTCGCCCCCCCCCTCCGCCCTTTTATCCACGACACGCTACTGGCTAGATTTTGGATCTTTTCATGTAGATAAAAAATATATACCAATGTAGGTTTTGTTAAAGTTAGCTTTTATTGTTTCATGTTGTTGTTTTTGTTAAATTTTATTTTATTTTGCTTAATTTCTGGATAATATAACAGCAGAACTGCTCTATATAAAAGAGATAGAAATCCCCTGGATGTAAATAAACAAATCTAATCTTATACTGCAACCGGTCTCCGTGATCTTTTTCACCTTTTTCCTAATTTTGGCCAAAAACAAATATATTTTCTTTTTCATAAATCTCCTTCTTGTGTAACCTAGAGTATGTTGACATATTTGGATATATTATACAGTAGAACCCCGATTATCCGTGCTATACGGGACCGTGTTACATATATATTATGTATATATACTCAAAATATGACAGAAAAAAAGATGCCATAAGTTCAAACTAAGTTTTTATGTATGTATTGCATAAAAAGATAACAGAAAAAAAATATAATTCTTCATAAGGTTTTGATCGAGTGATTTCCGGTAACGCTATTTCGATAGAACTTCAAAAACCCAATTTCGATGAACGTCAATCATAGCACGGATAATCTGCGCACGGATAATCGGAGTTCTACTGTTTACCCAAATCAGGGCTATCAAAATGGACGGGCCACGATCCTCCACTTTGTTGACGTCACATCCGGGGCTGATTTTTTTTTTGATGGTCACGTTACGACACAGCTGATTGTCTTTAAAATATTGAAGTTGGAATGACGGTTCATGGATATTTGATTGTTTCTTAAATAAAGCCGTTTTTGAGATTGTTTCTACTTTATTCTGGCAGAACAATTTTGTTTAAATGTATAGTAAGCCCTAATTTTTCATAGCCGCTTCATTAGCTCACACTAAAAGCAGACGCGAATGTGACAATCACATATGACAAAGTCAAATACATGTCAAATATAACAGTTGGCATGTGGTACATGACGGGTAATTTGAATTCAAAATAAGGAATGGTAAATCTTGAAGATTTTAACCTTTTAATCATGTTGCTTCCTTACAAACCTTTGGTGGAATATCGGGATGGTGTCTGAGAATATTTGACTGAAATTTTGCGGAAATCTGTAGTGCCATTTTGAAAATATCATAAAAAAACGTCTGACCTCCCATAAGCCCCAATGTAAAATTCAGCCCCGGGAGAACAGCTGATTTTTTCAGGGTCGTGGCATCTATTTTTGTGTTGGCCTTGCCCAAATATGTCAACATACAGGGACTCTAGTGTAACCCAGAACATGTGACTAAAGTTTGCCAAATACCCTGTATATGTAAGTACACGTTTTATTTGGTTTAATGTTATTGTCATTTTACATCAAATTTCAAAAACAAATCCTCGCACGAAAAGTCCTTTAATCAAAAAATTATATGCAAATTGGTAAATTAAGAAAGCCGCAAATAAAAATTCTATAAAGAATAACACCCTGTATTTCGGTTAATACTGAGTTTTGGACAAGTCGGGTAAGTCTAGCCGAACTACCATATTTTTACCCATGGAATAAATAGTTTTTTTGCTGTATTATAAGTTCTGGGACACCCTGTATACCGTTAGCACCCATTTAGATAATTTTCAGGTAAAATCTTTAAATTCTCACCTTTTTAATTAGGTACCAAAATAGTTTTCTTGATACTGCCATTACCTAACCAAAAGAATTTGGTAATCCTTTCCAATTAAGAAGATTTAATGAGGAGTTAAGTTATTTTCCAGAATGTTTATTCAAAAACCTATTTTGCGGCATTTGATCAGTTTAAAGATATATTATTTTGCATTCACTGCTTTTCCAAGTACCTAATTATATTATAATCTTCTTTTCGATTTTACGTCGATTATAAAATCGCTTACAGACTTTTGTTGTTTGTTTATACTGAACCAATTTTATTATATAGTCTGGTTTTAGGTTTTGAATGATTGCAGTGCGATTATTGGTTTAAATAGTTTTTTATCCATTGCCATAAAAACAATGGAAGTTATTGACGCGTTCCACGAGCTACCAAGATCAACTAGACCAACATCAGTTAAAAAGCTCAAATCTCGGATAGGACGTACCTCAACGTTTATTTTGAATCGTCCAAGACATTCAGTTTATTACGAAGGGGTTTATACATTCTTTAGCGAAGGGTTGCAGGAACCACCTAAGTTCAACCTTATCAAGGGATACCGAGTACAACCAGATTTCTTGGAAGAGAGTATTATTTCTGGTAAGTTTATTCATCAATACTTATAATTATGTATATTAGCTCACACTACTACTATACTATAGTAGTGTGAGCTATAGTGATCCTAATTTTTTCGAGAAAAAAAAAGTTGCTCCGATTTCAAAAATTTTTATATATCTTTGCGTTTCAGATGATTTTGAAACTTTTTTGTTTCGCCGTCTGTTTGTCTGTCTGTCTGTCTGTCTGTCTGTAACGACCAACGCGCATAACTCAAAAACCGCTTGCCCGATTTTAATGAAATTTGGTACCTACGCTGGGTTTTGGGTTGAGATGGTCCCATTTAAAAATGAACAAAATCCACCAAACACAAGCCAAATAAAAGGGTGGGGGTATATTTCAAAAATTAGTTTATGTAAAAATATGGCGTGCGTGATATCAAACGAAAGGTAATTGCGTCTGGAGTTAAATAAAATACATTTTACTTTTAAAAAAAGGGTGGGGGTAAATTAAAAAAATTAGTGTTTATGTGGAAATATGGCGTGTGTGACATCAAACGAAAGGTAATTAAGTCTGGAGTTAAACCAAATACATTTTAGTTTAAAAAAAAGGTGGGGGTAGATTTGAAAAATTAAAGTTTAAGTCAAAACATGGCTTGTGTGGTATCAAACGAACGGTATTGAGTCTGAAGTTCAATAAAATATATTTCAGTTTTTAGTTATATTAGCTCACACGTACACTAACTATAGTACCTAGTGTGAGCTTAGGTGCCCATAGATTGGCAGAGTATTTTTTTAATATACCTATATTACAGGAATCTAATATTCAAAAAAGTAATATAGATATGCAGAATAAAAAGTAATATTATATAAATATTGGATTCCTGCAAGATATATTAATAAAGATACACTCTCCTGCAATAATTTCAAACCAATGATTTATTTAAATTTATTTATTTATTAAGTAATAATTGATTTAGGTAGAATAAAAAAATATAGAAAGGAGGAAGCACTAAATACATTGTTTACCGGGATAAGTCAGATGAGCAGAATTTGAGATATGTTGAAGGCCAAACCTTCCTAATATTTTTACCAAAAAAAATTGGGGGTGGGGTCATAGGATTCGTTTTCGAGCTATACTTATTTAAATGCGCGCCGCTGAAATATGAAAATAAATAAAAATAAAAACTGATATTAGCCTTATTTGACGGACAATATAGTCCTTTTAGGAATTTTATCAATTTTAGACATATAGTTGCGTCACATACCTACAGCGTGGCTCAAAATAATTTAAAAAAATACAGGAAAAATACCTGAGATTTATTAAATATAAAGAAAGGAAACTAAAAATGCATAGTCAAAATTAACTTCACTTGCTTTCATGTGAGTCGTTTTAACTACTCCAGAGTGATGTTTGCATAATAGGTTATGTGATAAGCTTACAGGGTATTTAAAAAATAAAAAATAATTAAACGCATGACATGTTTACCGGGCCAAATATTTTTTTGGATATTTTCCACATATTTCATGAATACAAACATAAATAGCATAAAATACAGCCTCATGAGGTCTCGGGCCTCCCGCAAAACTGTCTCGGGCCCACCCCGAAACTTTTTTCTATATACGCCACTGGTCTACGGAATAGTGTGTTTATCAGAATGCTTTAAATGAGGTGAATTTATAATATGTTAGGGCCCAAGCCGTCCGACTACTTGTCTCCAAGAAATTTGGGATCATCGGTTTCGTTTTCGAGCTATAATTATTTAAATCCGCGCCACTGGAATATAGAAAAATGTGACTTTTGCTATAACTTCTCGTCAAATAGAAATAAAAAACCAATATTAATTTTATTTAATTTAAAAAAAAATGTTGCTAAGTATATTCAATTCAATTTTTTATATAGTTCTTGTCACATATCTACAGAGTGGCTCAAAATATGAATAATAGAAATACAGGAATAATAACTCGGATTTGTTAAATATACCTAAAGGGATGAAATAAATTCATTTCCTTCAATGTGAGTCGTAGTAACCATTATAAAGTAATTTTCTTTGGTAACACCAACACACATAATGGTTTATGTAGTAAACTTACAGGGTAAATGAAAAATTTTTTGAATTACACAAATGATAGGTATAGTAACTGTCCAGCGGAATAGTGTGTTTACCGGGATGTGTCAGATGAGGTGAATTTGAGATATGTTAGAGTTCGAGCCATCCTGAAAATTGCTTAAAAAAATTAGGGGGGGGGTTATCGGTTTCGTTTTTGAGCTATACTCTTATGGATGGATTTTTACTACAACTTCTATCGCCTTATAGGGATAAAAAGTTGATTCTTGATGCAAAACATTTTTGGTAAAACCCCCGGAAAGGGGTGAGCATACCTCTTTTCGTCCCCACGTCCCCAATTTCCTATATTCCAGCATTTAAATAAGTATAACTCGAAAACAAAACAGATCACCACCCACTTTTTCTTGAAATAAATAATAGGACGGTTTAGGCTCTAACATATCTCAAATTCACCTCATCTGAGGCATCCCAATAAAGACACTATCCCATAGGCAATTTAGAGAGAAAGTTTAGAAAAATATTTCCAAACTAGTAAGAACCTTTCATTTTGAAATTTGTATTGGAGAACTTGGCTTTACTTTTATCTCAATTCTTTTTACGGAATGCCATTTTCGCGTACTTGGCCTTTTTTCACATGAAATGTTTTTGTTATAATATTGTTTTTTATTTCTATTTGACAAGAAGTTAAGAAGCAAAAAAACTAAAAAAACTCACATTTTTAATAATAGATAGTTTAAGTTGTGCTACGTATTTTTACGTAAGCATGAGATTTGACAGTTACGCAAGCGCACTTCGTCAAACCGTCGTCAAGGTCACGTTAGGAGCTTACGTATTTACGTTAGCTTATGGCAGTCTGCGGGCACCTTAACGTTACCAAAGAATAGAAAGAACGAGATTGATTGACCGATCGAAAAATAAGGCCTAGACGATAATTTCCGCTTCCACTACAAACGCTTCTTTGCAAATATATTCCTACTGTAGTTGAAAAGACAAAAAACAAAATTGTAACATCAAAAAAACACAGTGCCGAATTCCATATTCTCTGCTATTAGTAGACTTGTTATGGTAACGTAAAAACATTCAACTTAAACTCAAATTTGGAACAAAACGTAGAGCGCTTAACATGTAGTTTTACGTAAAAATACGTATCACAACTTAAACTGTCTAATTACGGCTCGAAAACGAAATCGATGATCCCCCAATTTTTCTCAGACAAGTATCCGGACGCTGTAGACTCTAACATATCTTAAATTCACCTCATTTGACGCATCCCGGTAAACACACTATTCCTTAGACAATCAGTAAACATGTCATTCGTTGAATTAAAAAAATGTTTGAAATACCCTGTAAGCTTATCACATAACCTATTGCGCAGACATCACTCTAGAATAGTTAAAACGACTCAGATGAAAGCAAGTAAAGTTAATTTTCACTATGCATTTTCAGTTTCCTTTTTTTATATTTAATAAATCTCAGGTATTTTTCCTGTATTTTTTTATTATTATTTTGAGCCACTCTGTGACGCAAACTATATGTCAAAAATTGGTAAAATTCCTAAAATGACTCTTTTGTCAATAAAATAAGACTAATATCAGTTTTTCATTGTTATTTGGCCAAAAGTTATTACAAAAAAACTACAAAAGGTCATATTTTTCCATATTTCAGTGGCGTGCATTTAAACAAGTATAGCTCGAAAACGAATCCTATGACCCCCCCAATTTTTTTTCGTAAAAATATCAGGAAGGTTTGGCCTTCAATATATCTCCAATTCAGCTAATCTGACGCATTCCGGTAAACAATGTATTTAGTGCCTCCTCCTTTATTTTGATATTTAGTTTCTAATAATATTTTTTTTGTTTGCAGGAAATCTTCAATTTTCAAATGACGTTTACTACCGACAACCTAATTCAACTGAAGAAGAAGATGCGCAATCCTCTTCTAATGGCATCAGAAAGAAAGTTATACATTGGTTTAAAAAGATGGGAAGAAAGTTTTCCAGAAGTAATAGAAGTAGTACTACTGAAAGAAATAATAGTATTAGGAGGTATTATTAAAAAAATATAATAGAGATAGTTGTATAGTAATAATACATCCTTTTAAGTTATAACAAAAGGATATTTGTACTTAGATCTTAGATCATATATAGTTTTAAATTCATATGATATTTAATACTTAGTTAAGTTGATATTTAAGGTGTTTTAAAATCAGTCAGATTCTATTTACAAGTATATTTCTCCACTTTTGCTCATGTTTAAAATACTCTGCCAATATATGGGCCCCTAAGCTCACACTAGGTACTCTAGTTATAGTGTACGTGTGAGCTAATATAACTAAAAACTAAAATATATTTTATTCAACTCCGGACTAAATTACCTTTTGTTTGATACCACACAAGCCATGTTTTGACTTAAACTCAAATTTTTGAAATCTACCCCCACCCTTAAAAAAAACAAAAACTAAAATGTATTTTGTTAAACTCCGGACTCAATTGCCTTTCGTTTGATATCACACACGCCATATTTTCACTTAAACTCTAATTTTTGAAATATGCCCCACCCTTTTTTTTTAAATAAATTAAAATGCATTTTGTTGAACTCCAGACTCAATTACCTTTCGTTTGATGTCACACACGCCATATTTTCCCATAAACTCTAATTTTTGAAATCTACCCCCACCCTTTTATTTGATTTGTGCTCGGTGGATTTTGTTCATTTTTAAATGGGACCATCTCGGCCCAAAACCCAGCCTAGGTACCAAATTTCATTAAAATCGGCCAAGCGGTTTTTGAGTTATGCGCGTTGGTCGTTACAGACATACAGACAGACAGACAGACAGACAGACAGACAGACAGACAGACATACAGACAGACAGACAGACAGACAGACAGACGGCGCAACAAAAAAGTTTCAAAATCATCTGAAACGCAAAGATATATAAAAATTTTTGAAATCGGAGCAACTTTTTTTTTCTCGAAAAAATTAGGATCACCATAGCTCACACTACTATAGTATAGTATATGTGTGAGCTAAAATCAATGATAGTTTTTTAAAATGCCACCTAGCACTTTAGTATCCTTTTTGGAGAAAAAAATAGAGCGATTCTCTACAAAAAAAGGAGAAAATGTTTTAACACTCCTTAGATCGGTAACAAACCACTTGATTTTTTATAAGAACTTGTACATTTTTAATAAGTCGAAGAATCACCATTCTTTGTTTCACAGAATTTCTTGGAACACTCTGTATAAGTAAACAGTAAATAGTATCTGAAGTGAATAACTTGTAAAATACAGTACATGTTTATGTATCCCAGTGATTGTAAGTAGATTATTTTTTAAAATATAAATGTATTTTTTAGTAGCATTAAAAAGTTGTTGTTTTTAGTAATATAATTTTTGAAAATTTTACAGTAAACATACTATGTGTCCCAACGAAAACGAAACAGAGGCGTTTTTGGGTATTTAGAATATTTTTTCGAAAAATTCCTCGGACAATGATAAAATAAAAATTAAACCGAAAAATAATAAATTTCTAATTAAATTTTTATTTTATCAGTCCATGTTAAATTTGAAAGTTTGAAGGCAAATATCTCAAAAACTAATCGATGGATTTTCGAAATTTTTACACGGTTGGAAAGATATTCAAGAGAGCTTCAAAATAAGGTATCACTAGACCCACTTTCCCTATTCAAAATATAGGGGTAAAGTATACCCCTCGAAGGGGGTTCGTGCTACAAAAATTTCAAGATAGCCAAAAAGTGTCCCCCTCAAAAACTAAATCGACGTGTCCGAGGAATTTTCGAAAAAATATTCTAAATACCCAAAAACGCCTCTGTTTTGTTTTCGTTGGGACACACTGTATAATGACAAGCATTGAAAATAACTTCCTAATTAGTGTGGAAAATCGATTTTTTAATGTCAAGCAGTTGGCGCAAAAAAAATAGTTTCGAGTTAGAAATAATTGTTTTAACGTAAGGAAAATAAACAAATATTTTTTAAAACTGTTTGGTTTTCAGTGGATTGGCATGGATCACTTGTTCCTGATTATCAGGACGTGTTCCAGGCGGGGATCACTCGTATCCCTGTGATCGACTTTGGAGATAGTGAAAACCAAACAGTTTTAACAAGTTCCCAACGAAAGCATCAAGCAATCAGTATAATTCAATGCCGGTAGGGGTATTTTCCCTCGGAGTAGTTGTTTCTGTTGGTTTCACAAAATATTTTTTAATTCAATAATTTTATTTCAAAGCTTACACTTATACAGTATCGGTCAAATATAAAGACTCCTTAAAATTTAATAGCACCTTCAGAACGAAATTGACTCATCCCGAAATTTTAAGATTTTCAATTTTTAAAAAGGGTTCATGCAGTTTGTCACTTACTATCAATACGTAGACGAAATAAGTCAAAATTCAAATTACAAATAAGAAAGAAGATATTTAAAGTTTCAAATTACCACAGCTTTCTAACAATTATTTTTTTAGATGCTATATCAGTTTATTCTGTGTCATAGTCTAGATATAAAACTTTTAAATTGCAATAAATAAAAATTATCAACATTTTTGCCAATATTGATGATATTAAGAGTTTAATAAGGGATTTAAACCATAAAATAAGTTACTGTTATAATTTGACCAAGAAAAATAAAATGATCCATATCTAGAATAATTTTTTGTTCAATTGTTTTCAATTTTGCAGGTCATATCTAATTTTTACGTTTTCTTCGAACGTTATTTGCCATTTATGCCTTCTATTACAAATCTTTGTTTTTTTTTAACACGATAAAAAAAACCTGTAGTTTTCCTAAACACATCAATTGAGAACTGTATTGAATGTTTGCAATGTTGCATTTGTTTTTTAATAGTTGGTAGGTAGGGAGTTTCCATACTTTTATACTATATGTATTAATATTATTTTAAAAAATTTTAGTCGTGAAAGATATTCGCCGTACATTTTTGATGGTTTGGTAAATAAATGTTTTTTTCGAGCGCTTGTAGTTTAGGAGCTACGAGGGAATATCCAAAAATTCAAAATTCTAAAATCGGTCATATTTTTGTTATTAGTGCACATACTTCAATTTTGTTAAATCTTTTCCACAAAAAGTTGATCCTGTCAATAAGATGACTTCGAGTAGGAATCGAGATTTCAGAAAAAAATTACTAAGTTAGATACGGACCTAGATTTTTTTTTGCATCACATTGGGACCCCATTTAACCCATAGCTATAAAAAAAAGTAAGAAAAAAATCCAGGTCCGTATTTTTTTCTTCATTTTTTCTAAAATCTCGAATTCGACATGGATCACCAAAAATTTGACAACGACATTTTATTGAAAAAGTCATGTTTCTGTAGAGAAGTATTGAAATATCTGCCCTAATAATTAGATTTCTGTGATTCCGAATTTTTAAATTTTTCCTCGTGGCTACAAAAGCTAGAAAAAAAAATTTGACATATTTTTGTCTTTTTTTAAAATTTGGGGACAGTAATGTGAAATCCCCAGTCCTCTATCTTTTAGAATAACTGAGTTTCCCATTCATTACCTTCAAAAATGGGACACCCTGTACAACGCAAAAAAGATTTTCGCATTGTATAAAAAAATTTGTTTTTGTACAATAAAAATTATCGTGTGCCTCGCTATCAAACTATTTTGTTCCGGAGATCTTTTAGTTATTGTGCGGTGAAGTGTTTTAACGAAATTCCCTCCAATATATCAATTAAAAAATTCTTTCTAACTGATCAATTTAAAAAGGAAATTAAAAGTTTCAATAATAATGTGTTACTTTTTTGTGTGCGTTTCGTTTTAAGCTATAATTAATAACAGCAGTGGCGCACCCAGGAATGAGACTTGGGGGGGGGGGGCGAAGGCTCTTGGGGGGGGGGCCCGAAGCCCCTGGGTGCGCCCATGATAACAGTTATTTTCCAATTTATGGATTTTAATTTTTATTAAAAGGTATATTAATTGTTTCTTGCTATTGGTTGTTGTATTAAAAAGCGTATGATCGCCACCTCTAATAATTATTATTTGTTCCTAAAATGTTTAAAATGCGATTTTCCGCAATATAATAGGGTTGTAGAAAAAATGCAATTTAAAGTCTTAAATTACTAGGTACCAAGTTTTGTTAAAGATGCTTTATCCCTTATTTACCTAGCTCTTTATATTTAATCCTTTAATTATGTTTTGGAAATTATGTTAATGATTTTAAATCTTTTGATTAGGTAAGTACCTTTTATATTATTTATCTTATTTGACAAAATTAATTTAATGATAGTTGAACAGTTCAACAGGCGCTTTGTATTCGATAAAAATTATTATAGTGCATTTTGTGAATAAAGTTTGTCTTAACAATTTTATCAAAATTCAATCCAATATGGAAGATATTTCTGTGAAATTATCAAGTCAGTTCGAGTCTATTGAATTAGTGAGTCCATCCATGAAATCATCACCAAATAAAAGACTTAAGAGTCACAAAAGACGTACATCCACTCCCATTATAGATAGGCGTACAATGATTATGCCAGATTACAACGATGGGTTCATCAAGTGGTGCCAGCAATTGGATGAACCTGCTGAGTGCAATGTCATCAAAGGAATCAGGCTTCCTACTTATGAGGAAAACAGTATATTATCTGGTAAGTCTGATATATATTCGTCTTCCTATTCTGAAGCATAGAGTAATATAGCCTTTATCCGTCCATCCGTGTGTGTGTATGCCTGTCCGGACCACGATAGCTTCTAAATATTTTCATGAAATTTTTCAATAAAATAGTGGACACTACTGGTCTACTTTTCGCCGATACATGTAAATTCTTGATACTAGTAATTTATAGTTACAAAAAATATTTAAAGTAATAATAATATTATTTGCTTTTTACAGCCAATCTTCGACTACAAAACGACGCTCTGTACAGAATAAAACCATCGACAGAACCCATAGAGGACTTTGAAGAAATTGATCTAAATGAAAGAGTGTCGATATACAAGGATCTCAACAGAGATTCAAGGAACTCCCGGGGATCCTTCAGAAATATCAAAAACAAAATCATGGACATGTTTGAAAAGATGAACATTTCAGGTGCTGTCAAAACATATGTGTCTCGAAAGTGTTGTAGACGGAATAGGAACAGAAATAATGAAAATCAAATTGAACTTGACGAACAACTAAGGGCCCATTCTTAAATTACGTAACGCAAAAACCAATATCACTCTTAAAACTCAGTGAAAGTAACACAATACCCGGTTTCCACCGATGCGTGCCCACCCTGATTCAAAAAACGCATCAGGTGACGCTACATTTAAAACCGGTCCAAATCCATGTTCAGTCACATGATGCGTTTTTTGAATCAGGGTGGGCATGCATAGGTGGAAACTAGGCTTAAGGCTCTCTCTTTTAGTGCGTCACAAGAACAAGCCCTAACGAGTTGAAGAAATATTAGATTGGTTATTTTTCTTTCCTTAGGTTTTTTCAAAAGTTAAAATTGCAAGTTTAGCGCAATTGGAGACCAAATATTTTTATTTTTATAACGTGTAATAAGTATACACCCATTGGAAAATAAAATAGCACAAAATACAATATCATGAGGCCTCGCCTCCCCCGAGACAAATTTCTGGGTGCACCACTGATCTCTCTTTTGGTTGTTAAAAATTTAACTAAATTAATTCACTATTAGTAAAATATAAATTTTAAATTATGTTGATTTACCGTGTTGTTGAGATACTAGTTTTTTTTTGTTGGGGGTAATACCAGTAACGCACCCAGGAATATTTCTTAGGGGGGGGGGCGAGAACCGAGGGGTGGCTCGGTATTTCCATTAGGTGTACAGGTTTGAGGAAATACCAGCAAGTACTGGGAAATATACCAGGAAATACCGAGAAGTGCTTGGGAAATACTATAGATAATATCATTGAAATTCGAGGAAATACTGGAAAATACCGTAGGTCCCTCCTGGGTGCGCCCATGGTAATACCATAGCCAATAATTTTCAAAAAGGCTTATTGTTATAAAATTGACGAAACATTAATAAAATTAATAAAATTAGTAAAAAAAGAAAACTAACAATACATGAAAATTATTACGGTAAATTTTATCCAATCAAGACCTAAAAATGTTACTAATCCCTAGGTTTTTGTTACCTACCTCAGTGGCGCACCCAGGAATATATATGGAGGGGTGAGGCCTACTCAGGATTTCGTATTTAATGCTATTTATTTATTTGTTTATTCATGAGATATGTGAAAAATATCTAAAAAAATCTTAGGCTTGAGGGGGCTTAAGCCCCGAGAACCTCCCACCCTGGGTGCGCCCATGCCTAACTTAAGTTTATTAAATAAAACGGTTATTATTAAAATTTTGTTTATATCTATTATTATGATAATTTATCATTGTAGAATTTTATAAATACCAAATATAATAGTTTTTTATAATTTATAGTTGTTTAATTATTATTTATTTGAAATTACTTACCTACTTAGGCTAATATTACACTATCAAAAATATTTGACAAACAAAATTTATAAAATATATTTTATGGACAATTTGACATCGTAGTAGCCCATCTTTTGTAAAATATTTTTTTAAATAAATAACACTATTAAATAATTTATTAAACTTCTTTGTTAGTTATCAGTCTTTATTAAATATTTTATTAAACAAAATAACAAAACACAGATTTAAAACATAGTAATATAAAAATTAATAAAATAATGACATCCAAAGCAAAAATTACTATTTTAAATGCATAAAACATAAAAAAATAAATGCATAAAAAATAAGTAATACATAAAAAAAACCAGTTCAATACAGCAAGATTAACAAACAATATAAATTTAAAGTAACAAAAAAGGAAAGGACTAAAATTCATCGTCAAAGTACTCATTTTTAAGGTCAATGAACCTTACTCATTTTGGCTGTAATATGCCTTTCTCACCAATAATTCTTTAACGGCAGTTCTATTTTTTTTATTGATCAATTCAATCAATTAGTATAGTGTAAAGCCTCTTACAAACCTGAACAATTTGAAAAACATTAGGCCGTGTAACGAGCCGAACAGCGAACAAAACCGCGCATGGTTTATTTTGACGAGCAGAAGACTGAATGGAGCATTTGTGCTGTTCAAACTCTCAGACATTTTTCCGTCAAGGTTTAAATGTCTGATTTATTTTGCCTGATTTATTTATTTATTTTAGAAACACCTATAATATATACATTACAAGGTAGCGTATTATAAACTAAGTAATAATTAAATCTAGGGATAAAGGACACCTAGATATGAGCATACCTGTATGTGTCCTTTCGCCCTCTTGTGAAATTTCTAGGTATACAAGGAAATAATTTTCTATAATTTTCTATTAAGACAAAAAATTTAACATTAGACAAAATTGAACTGAAGGTATTAGATATAATTGGTTTATTTCCGGATTATTTTACTTATAATATTATCAAAAAGCGATTGTAATTACTGATCAAGAATGCCTTGCAAGATTTGGAGAAATTTTTTATTGTTTTTATATTTTTAATTGTTTTTGGCAACATATTGTATAGCTTTGGTGCAATAAAAGTGACAAATCTTTGGCCTGCAGTGGTGCTTACCTCTGGTGTATTTAAGTTATGTTTGTGTCTGGTATTATAGTTGTGCTTAAGTACTACTTCTAGTTTCGGATTTTTATAGAAAAACATAAATATGGTATGAAAATAGAGTAGTCTGACATTTAAAATGTTGTTTTCAGCATATAATAAGTTAGTTGGATAAAGTATTTCTTTTTTTAGAATGATTTTTAGGATATAGTTTTGAATGACATTAAGAGGATGTAGAGCATTATCATGTAGGGCACCCCATACTAGAATACCATATCTTATTATTGATTCCACAAATGTTTGATATACTATAATTAAATGCTTTTTATTTAAAAATTTTCGCAGTTCGTAGAATTTATGTATAAAGCGTCTTAATCGTTTGGTAATTGTTTGCGCCTGATTATGCCATTTAAGATTTTTGTCGATCTGGATTCCCAGATATTTTGTACTTTCAACTTCTTTAATTTGAAGATTGCTAGAACTTTTAATTGTTAGTGTGTTAAATTCTGGTCTATTATGATTTGTTAATGAAAAAGCGATATATGTTGTTTTCTCAACATTTAGAGATAGTCTGTTTATATCCAACCATAATTTTATTTTTTCTACACCCTTTTCTGCCTTTTCTTTAGCAGCAACCCAAGTTTCAGCTTTAAATATACACACCGTGTCATCTGCATATGAGATAATTACTCCCTCTATACCATTCATTTTCAACAAAGAATTTATGTAGAGCACAAACAGTAGCGGGCCTAAAACCGTACCTTGTGGAATACCCATTTCAATTGTAAGTGTGTCGCTCTGTGTATCGTTTATTTTAAGCATTTGTTGCCGTTTTGAAAAATGTATGTTCGCCATTTTATTTTGTCCCATCCAAACAAAATGAACCCATTCGCGCATTATCTGAAAAAAAATCAAGAAGCGATGGAAATTAGACAAACCGTTCGCCGTTGGTTTTTACACGATAATTTAAAGATAATGGGCATGGGCTATGTAGTAGGTTTGGACGGGACAAACAAAAAACGGCGAACAGATATTTGAGTCTTGGAGGAAAAAAAAACTAAGAGCATTTTTGGGAACAGCACAAACGCTCTGTGCAAAATTCTGCTTGTCGGAATAAAAAACCCATTCGCGGTTTTTTTCGCCGCAAAATTCAATGTTCAGGTCTGTACGAAGCTTAAAGCCGCGTCCACACCTGAATATTTCGACCAACATTGAACCGCGCAACGAGCAGAAGGACGAGCCAAACAGCAAATGGGCTTTTTTTTATTTCGACGAGCAGAACAACGACGGAGCGCTTTTCCTGTTTCCACAAATGCTCTCAGTTTTTTTCCTTCAAGCAGATTCAAATGTTCGCCGTTTTATTTTGTGCCGTCTAAACCAATGAACCCATTCGCGCGCATTATCTTTGATATCTGGGAAAAAACCGACAAGCGTTGGGAATGGCTAGGATTCGCCGACTCGTTCGCGAACACGCTCAAGACCCCGTCCAAACCAGTGTTGTGTTCGTCGCTCGGCTCGTTGGAAGGCTCAATGTTCGTCGAAATGTTCAGGTGTGGACGCGGCATTACATTCAATGATGTTAGCAATAACAGTAGTGTGTGAATTAATATTACCCACCCACCCACCCTTCATCTAAACTTGACGGTAGGTAATAAAATACTAAATTATCTACCACCATAATCAAGACAGAAAAAAACCTACAGTATTTTTTGAAACGAGTAAAAAATCTAAAAGAAATATGGTGTTTTATGCGGGACTGAATTAAGTATTAGCACAAAATAGATACTTTGTTGTATTAAGCTTTATTGTTTTTATTAAAGAGTGCGGGGCAGAGCCGCACGAAAACTCGGGGAACTGGGGCATCTGTTCGGAGCTGCTATTTTTAAATTAATTTGTCATACCTATTTTCGCATAACTTATTTGGATAGATCAAAAAGTAAACAAAAAATTATTGGTACGGTTAACACGGTTAAAATTAGAAATAAAATTTCGGACTTCCATTGTCTTTATTTATTTTAAAACACGACGTTTCGGTTAGTAAGTATCTCTAACCGTTATCAAGTGTAAACTAAACAATCTAGTCTCTAGGCTACTACTTATACTACTTGGTGTGCAGTCAGGTGTGACGGTCCGCCCCCTTTTTTAATCCTAAGACGCCTGTTTTCCTTAAGGAGTGGTTTCCATATGTTTGGTATGTCCGTGCTTGGTTGACTGAAAACTTCTTTAGTCTGCATTATATACGCAGCTTCAATAAACTTTCGTTTTCGCCAATGCGACTCCTTATGTAAAACTTTAGCTTCTGACCACTGAATCCTGTGATCATTTGACCATGCATGATCTGCTAAACCGGATTTTTCAATATCCCCTAATTGGGTACTTTTTAGATGTTCATTTACTCTAACCTGAAGAGGGCGTTTCGTTTCACCTACATATGATTTACCACACTCACACGGGATTTGGTAAATACATTCCTTATTATTTGAGGGATTGTCTGGTTTTGTTTTAGTTACAAAACTTCTTATCGTATTTCCCAAAGAAAATACTGTTTTTATATTGTAGTGTTTAGCTATTCGTCTTATGTTTTCTGAAATCCCTTGAACATATGGAATGTTAATAACACCTAACGGATTATTATTTTGAGAATTTGGTACATTAAGTTTGTTTTTAATTTTAAATATCGTTGAGTTTATTAATTTCTCGGAATAACCATTCTGTTGTAAGTCCTTTTTAATGTTGTTAATTTCTGTGGTTAATTCTTCATTATTACTACAAATATTTACGGCTCTTAAATACAAACTTCTTATAACTCCTTGTTTTGTTGCAACAGAATGATTAGACTTAAAATTTAGGTACTGTCCCGTGTGTGTAGGTTTCCTATATACAGTGGTTTGAATGTTTCTGTCTAATCGTTTGACAAGAACATCCAAAAAAGGTAAGGCCGAATCTTTTTCAATTTCCATGGTGCACTTGATTGTTGGTCGAATACCGTTTAAATGGTGTAGAAAATTTTGTAGTTCGTCATCATTTTCCGGAAAATGATGACGAACTACCAGAGCCAGAGTTGGTTTGAATAGGTATTAGAAAATCAAAACACATTCTCATTTTCAATATTTCGCAAAAATTGTTGATTGTAAGTTTTAATGGGACACCCTGTATAAAACAGTTTTACGGCCTGATAAATTTTTTCCATTAAAATATGAAACATTTAGATTAAGTTTGAAGGTCGTCCAATTTTCAACTTTTCCCGAGGCGACCATATGTTTAGGGTTGGCCCTGCTGTGATAGTTAAAGTGGGCACTAAAAAGATTAGTTAATTAATCGAAATTGATAGAGGCAGATAAAAAAAAGGTCATTTATTTTATGGCACTTTTATTCTTTTTTGTTGGTCATTCTTATTTGAAGAGTTGCTTCTTTTAACCTCCTACGCGAAGGCATAAAATCACTCGGTGGCAGTAAATTGTATTTTTCCTACCACCACGTATAAAAATGATGGATTTGCATCCTCAGAAAACGTCAAATTTGACCCTTGTGCAGACATTTTTCTTCACATGTGTGGAAAAGTACTTTTCCACACGTTTATAAAAAAGTGTACGATGACACACATGTGCGGAAAAGCAGTTTCATTTGATTTCTGCAAAATTAAAGACCAATTTTTACAAAAATTAGTATAGTTCAACAGTGTTCGTAGGAAAAATAGCGTATACAACTTGATAGAAAGTAACTTTCTAACACTTCCATGTTATTTCACTCGGCTAGCGCCTCGTTCACAACATTCAGGCTGGTGTCAAATCTGTCACTTTCTTATTTTGTTACGTAATATACCATTATCAGCTGAGCATGACAGTTTGTCAACACTGCTTTATAAAAGTAGTGTAAAATGGAGGCCACCTTTTGATAATAGGTTGAGCAGTAATTAAGGCGTCTATTTTCCTTTCATTTGTGGAATACAACGAAATTTCAGAAAAAAGTGGGCCACTACGATTTTTTTCTACTCCAAGCGCAACTTATTAACCTATTATACCGCGTTGCCAGCCTTATATCTAGGGGTCGGATTTTTGTATGGGCCATGAGGATTGCATGGGAGAACAGACCAACGTTGCCAGTTTAGCGAAAATATCAGTATAATCCGCTACTTGGTTCGCGAAAGGTCAACTTTTCAGTTTTATGTAAGTGCATTCATCAAATGGGGTGATAAACAACCAGAATAATACCTTAAAATTCTGCTTGTTCCTAAATGTAAATAATTCACTCACTTTTACAAACAAACATAATTTTAAAGTGTTATTCTATTATTATATGATTTTCGTTTCACATTCACTAAAGTCCATGTTTTTAAACCTCAGTTTTCCAATCTTTTGGTAAGCTAACTACTATTTAATTTTAGGTTCTCTAACCCTAACAAAGATAATGGTAGAACACAGTGAACGCAGCGTGGTTACAGGACGCGGGAGGGTGGTCGAGACCTTAGGGGGGCGGCACAGGTGGTATTGAGCCTCAAAAATAGTTCTGCGGAGCTTATTTAGTACCTTTTTAAGACAAATATCATAATTATGAGTATTAATGCCTTTTAAACTAAAAACGAAAATTTTTAGAAAATATTGAAGTAATGTTACTTTCATGGGCGCACCCAGGGGGGGGGGGTAGGGCCCGGCCCCCCCCCAAGCCTTAGATTTTTTTACATATATTCTACATAGTTCATGATAAAACACAAACAATAGCTTAAAATGTGACATCATGAGGCTTCGGCCCCCACCCCAAGCGGCGGCGTAGTTTGTCGCGTCCCCGGTAAAGACATGATCACATCATTTTTTTTTTCGTCGCAAGATTTTTGAGGGGCGCCCTTGTGAGCTGTCGGGCTCCCCACACATGATAACCTTTTTTTTTTTTTTGTGGTTGCACGATTTTTGAGAGGCGCCCGTTTTAGCTGTCGGCCCCCAAGAGACCTCGGGCCCCCCCAAGACACATTCCTGGGTGCGCCACTGGTTACTTTGAACTACTAGCGGACGACATGCGCCACAGGCAAAAATGTTTTAAATACAAAATGTACATTTTTAAACAAAAATCGATACAACAAGGAAAGTTGATGGTAAAGTTAATAGTTTTAAGGTAAAATTGGTTAAATAAAACTTTTAACTAACCCTTTTTTTTAACCAAAATCTAATGCCGACATAAAACTTGTGTATCATATTGGGTAAAAATCGTTTGATGTGTTCTTGAGTTATCGTGTATTGAGACAGACAATTTATTTTATTATCCGATCTAGATGTTTTAGGAACTAAATATTAATAATAATTCTTGCCCTAAAAAAATGTTTCAGATTGTCCGGACCGTGATGAGTGCGACCGCGTGCGCTTGTAGTAATTTATCAAGGTTACCTTTGACCAGTGGCGTATATACTGGGGGGCCTGGGGGGACATATTTCATGAATACAAACATAAAAGAACATAAAATACAGCCTCACGAGGTCTCGGGCCCCCTCCAAAACTGTCTCGGGCTAACTCCGAAAGTTTTTTCTATATACGCCACTGTCTTTGACCAACGATTATATACTAGACAGGATTGCTTAGTTGCCGAATCTGTCTGCAATCGATGTTCAAGGTCAAACTCGCTGTTACGTCACCACTTGTGCTGGACAGAAAGCGCGCCTATCGTTATATTGCATTTTATGTGCTTTTAGAGCTATTTTCTTTATGAAAATTAAATTTTATGCAAAATTGAGGCATTGTACATTTAAAAATATTGTCTTTACAGGGATGATAAATGATTTTATATTTGAAATATCTGTTAAATAAATTAAATTTAAATACTGTGTGAATAAAAAAGCTACACATAATGTCGTAGTACCTATACAGGGTGTCCCATAACTTAGGGGCCATAGGCCAACAGGTGATAGACGAGGTCATGTCTGATAAAAAAGTTCCTATAATGCATGGGTCAAAACTCTTTCTTTGTAGAGATACAGAGCATCAAAGTTGGCAATTTTTTAAACTTTTTTGATAATAACTTTTTTAAAAAACGCAGTAAAAACAAGAGCAATAAATTGAAATAAAACTTATTTTGAAAAAAAATTAGTCGGTCAATTTTTTTTTAGAAAAAACTATTTTTTTGGTATAAACTTTTATAAATGCCATATTAAACGCAATATTTTTTTTTATATTTTTTGTTAATAAAAACAAGCCTTTAGCGACACATAATAATAAATAAAATATTACTGATATTTTTTAAAAGAATAAGTAAGCAAAAATTAATTTAAAAATAAATGATTATTTTTTATACATATTTGGAGGTAATTTTGAAAGCCTGTATCTTCTTAACGTGTAATTTTATTAAAAAAAGGGAGTATCACATTTTTGAATCACAATTAGCTGAGTATTCAGATGTCGGGTATAGATTTTCTTTTTTTTTGCAAAACCCTTTTTCCCCCACTCCTCTAACATTAAAAATCCTATATCTTAAAAACAGATGTGTGTTGACCCCATGTTATATAAACTTTTTTTCGGAAATAACCTCCTCTATCACCTGCTGCACTATGGCCCCCAAGTTATGGGACACCCATAATTTGTCCAATTGTTTTAAATGTAGGTATGTAAAGAAATTATTTTGCGATAATAATTAAAAACGGAAATATAGGTAGACGAAAAATTTATTGATTTATTTAAAAAAGGAAAAAGCACAAATATTGTTCTTAACAAATAGACAAAAAACAAAGAGGAAAAAATGCACATAGTTTAATTATTACAACGGCTTTTTAAAGCATTTTAAGAAATTATTAATTAGATAATTAAAAAACGGGAATATAGAACATAAAAAGGTATTTATTATTACATTTTTACAAAAAAACAAAAGTACAGATACATACAATAAATTAAAAATATTAATATAAATAATAATATTAAATTTAGAAAAATATTCCTTTTCAATTCACAATCTTTTGTAATTTTCTTGACAGATATTATTAAACAAGAAGTCCATTTGCTGAGAAAATCGTGGCCATTTTTTTACCCTGTAAACAACGTTCTTCTCTGTCCTGAATCGCATTTTTACACACTGTTAACAAACCAAACGTGAAAATGTTTATTTATATGTCTTTTCTTAGTAGCACTGCACTGAAACAATCCAAAAAACACAAACTATTCAGCGAAATATCAACAAAACTCTCTTGAAAATACGAATAACATCATATACAACGAACGTAAACATAGGATTTAGCACAAGTGGTGACGTCACGCCGCTCTCCTCACCCCGCACAATTTGTTAACATTGGTTAAATGGAACTAAGCAGTCCTTTATGTGTATAGTCCTTCACCTTTGACAACGCTGCAAAGCTTTCTGCGAGACTCGGGCGAATCGCGGTCTCTTTTTAATAAATGCTATACTCTATCTGTTTCTTATTCTCTTATGGAAATTTATACCCCTAGATGTGAACTTGTTCACGCGGTATACATATGCAGTACAGTAGTTCACACACTCGCTAAATCGGACACTCCAGTAATCCGGATTGCTCTATAAACCAGACATTTTCAAAATTTTACCTCTCTACACCGGAGGTTAAAACGTTTAGCCAGTCGTGAAAGAACCTAGCCTATATTGCGTGTAAAACTAGCAACTAGCCTAAGAAACAACAAGACGGTTCATACGAAAGAAACATAACAATAATTTTCCTGTCTTAACAAGTTTCACGCGACGTAATAATTGTAGGCATTTCTGCATTCAGTTTATTCTATTCAGTCGTAAGTATGTACGAGACACGCAGCGATGGCTCCATACAAATGGCGCCACAAAACATTAACACTCACCAAAAAATGTGAAATATTGGACAGTCTAGATAAATCCGGAAGTATCCGTCAAACGGCAAATTTCCACGATTTTTGATATGAAGAAGAATAAAGACAAAATAAGGAACTTTGTGTCAAAATCATATCAAGGGACAGGTATGCGTCTGGGATGTATTTTTGTTTTTTTACGTTCGCCGATTTTTGCCGGTGTTCTCCAAGTTTATCGCATTTTTTTTATACACAGAATTCGAAAAGTGGCAGCAGCAGATAATCCTAAAGTTGAGGCTGCTTTATACAATTGGTTTTTACAACAACGGCTTGCCCACATACCTGTTTCTTCATATCTTTTAAGAACAAAAGCGAAGCATTTTTATGAACGCAGAACTCAAAAAGATGATTTTTTGGCGAGCTCTGGTTGGCTTGACAAGTTCAAGAAACGACACTTTTTAAACTTATGCAGTTTAAGTTATACATAGGTATGTATGTACCTACATAGGAACATACATTTTTTTGTAGTTTTATATTTTTATAACATTGGATTGATTTTTTAAGTTTTTTTATATAAGAACTTTTACGAAATAAAGGGATTTTAGTATGAAATTTTGCGATTTTTATAAAAAAATAAATAGTCCCAGTAGTCCGGATACCTCGATAATCCGGCATTCACCAGAACGATATGTGTCCGGATTACTGAAGTTGTACTGTACTTGGAAAAAACATTTTACCACGCGAGAAGCAAATAAATTTATCCACGCGACAACAAAAGGAAAATACAGTGTTGTACCTGTAATGACTGTGTTAATTTAAAAAGTGACTTTCTCGACGCAGGGTGCATTTTATTGCAACGTTTGCTAGGTGCTGAAATCCCCCGAGAATCGCATGCAATATATTTTTGCATGCACGAAGGCTTAAACCGATAATATGAAGTAATATGATAATTAGCCATTCAGACTCTTAAGGCCAACAAGGAAATATACGATTACTTTACCATGTAGTGAGGTAACGGCGGTTTTGGAGGTAAAGTCTGGGGGGGGGGGGTAATAGTGACCGTAAATAAGCGAAAATGAAATATTTGCACACGAAATATTTAGGTCTTTTTTTAAATGTAAAAATTAAAAAATTAACAGATTAGCTTACTTCATCATCAGCATCATCTCAAAATTGCCCACAAAAAGAAGGGAGTATATATATTAAAAATTTTATAATATTTTGAAATTTGTAAACATGTGAGTTTTGAAAATATGAATTTTCAAAGTTTGGCCATTTTGGTCTTATTATACAGTTTATCAATAAAAGCACCGAGTTGGAGTAAGGTAGGGCCATAGAGATGGGAAAAAACCACACCCTGAGTTAAGATTCGAAAAAACGTCATTTAGCGAATTTTCGCATAGGGAATACCATAAGACCAAAATTTGAAAATTCATATTTGAAAAACTATACAGTTTATCAACAAAAGCACCGAGTTGGAGTATGGTAGTGCTATAAAGATGCGAAAAAACCACACTCTGAGTTAAGATTCGGAAAAAAGTCATTTAGCGAATATTAGGGTAGAGAATCCTATATGAACCAAAATGGCCAAATTTTAAAAATTCATATTTGCAAAACTAGACAGTTTATCAACAAAAGCACCGAGTTGCAGTATGGTAGGGCCATAAAGATGCGAAAAAAGCACACCTTGAGTTAAGATTCGGAAAAACGTCATTTAGGGAATTTTAGGGTAGGAAATCGCATAAGATCAAAATGGCCAAATTTTGAAAATTAATATTTGCAAAACTACACAGTTTATCAACAAAAGCACCGAATTGCAGTATGGTAGGGCGAGAAAGATGCGAAAAAACCACATCCTGAGTTAAGATTCGGAAAAACGTCATTTAGCGAAATTTAGGGTAGGGAATCCCATAAGACCAAAATGGCCAAATTTTGAAAATTCATATTTTAAAAAGTATATAGTTTATCAACAAAAACACCGAGTTGCAGTATGGTGGGGCCATAGAGATGCGAAAAAACCACACCTTGAGTTATGATTCGAAAGAACGTTATTTAGCGAATTTTAGGTTAGGGAATCCAATAAGACCAAAATGGCCAAATTTAAAAAAATCATATTTTAATCAACGAAAACGCCGAGTTGCAGTATAGTGGGGACAAAAAGATGCGAAAAAACTACACCCTGATTTAAGATTTGGAAAAACGTCATTTAGCGAATTTTAGGGTAGGGAATCCCATAAGACCAAAATGGCCAAATTTTGAAAATTCATATTTTAAAAACTATACAGTTTATCAACAAAAGCACCGAGTTGCAGTATGGTAGGGCGATAAAGATGCGAAAAAACCACACCCTGAGTTAAGATTCGAAAAACGTCATTTAGCGAATTTTAGGGTAGGGAATCCCATAAGACCAAAATGGCCAAATTTTGAAAATTCATATTTGTAAAACTACACAGTTTATCCACAAAAGCATCGAGTTGCAGTATGGTAGGGCTATAAAGTTGCGAAAAAACCACACCCTGAGTTAAGATTCGGAAAAACGTCATTTAGCGAATTTTAGGGTAGGGAATCCCATAAGACCAAAATGGCCAAATTTTGAAAATTCATATTTGCAAAACTTCACAGTTTATCAACAAAAGCACCGAGTTGCAGTATGGTAGGGCCAGAAAGATGCGAAAAAACCACACCCTGAGTAAAGATTCGGAAAAACGTCATTTAGCGAATTTTAGGGTAGGGAATCCCATACCACCAAAATGGCCAAATTTTGAAAATTCATATTTGCAAAACTACACAGTTTATCAACAAAAGCACCGAATTGCAGTATGGTGAGCCATAAAGATGCGAAAAAACCACACCCTGTGTAAAGATTCGGAAAAACGTCATTTAGCGAATTTTAGGGTTGGGAATCCCATAAGACCAAAATGGCCAAATTTTGAAAACTCATATTTGGAAAACTACACAGTTTATCAACAAAAGCACCGAGTTGCGGTATAGTAGGGCAATAGAGATGCGAAAAACCCACGCCCTGAGTTAAGAGTCGGAAAAACGTCATTTAGCGAATTGTAGGGTAGGGAATCCCATAAGACCTAAATGGGCATACTTTGAAAATTCATATTTTAATAACTATACAGTTAATCAGCAAAAGTACCAAGTTGCAGTATCGTGAGAGCACAGAGATGCGAAAAAATTACAACCTGAGGTAAGATTCGGAAAAACGTTAATTAGCGAATTTTTGTGTAAAAGCACCGAGTTGCAGTAAGGTGAGACCATAGAGGTGCAAAAAAACCCCACCCTGAGTTAAAATTCGGAAAAACCTCATTCAGCGAATTTTAATGTCGGGACTCCTACTGTGGCGCCAATTTCTTTAAAAAAGACTTTATTTTTCTTAAATATTTTCCAAAACTCGACTTTTTTAGAAATGTATTTGAATCTTACAACATTTTTGCCTGCTGCGCAATTGTTTTAATTTTTCAAGGCTTATTTATATTGCAAATATTTTCATCTGTGGCACCAGTTTTGCCGAAAATTTATTAGATATATATTTTCTTTGTTATATAAAATTTTCACAATGCGATTTCATCCAATTAACAGTACACTTAGTCTTCAGCAATAGTTTCGAAGGCTGACAGTTAGTTTGAAAACAAACAATTATAGGTTGACAGGAAAATAAAAGAAATGTCTGCCTTCGATTATTTTAAAAAAGAATCCGGCTTGTTAATTTTGGGACTTATTGCAATAAAGCCAGGCACTAATTGTGCCGGACACTACTCTGACAGTTTCGCATTATCAGAACAGCTGTCTTTCTTCAAAATTAGGCCTTTGTGTATTATAAGAGCCGGAATTATCAATGCCGTCACTATTAATGGGAAATAAACGACTGGATTTATAAAATCGACTTTGGTATGTCAATTTTGAAAGGTTAACTAGCAGTTTTCAATGGAAAACTGTCAAAATAGTGCCCGGAACTGATACTGCCTGGCTTTATTGCAATAAGTCCTCAATTTTAGGGAGCTGTGGAATAATTAAATAGGTTCTTTTTTTTATTACAAGCTTTTATTTAGCTTCAGATGTTCTGTCTATAACTATCTATCAAATCTTGTGAAGCGTTTTTGACACACTTCCCATTATCCGATTTGGATAAAATTTGGTACACACATAGTGGTCCCATGACAATACAACATTAAGAAAAAATATGCTCCCACCCCTACCCCCACCCCTTCTATAGAAAAACGTGTTTTTGACACACTTCCCGTTATCCGATTTGCATTAAATTTGGTATACACATAGTGGTCCGATGATAATACAACAATAAGTGTTTTTGACACATTTTCCATTGTCCGATTTGGATGAAATTTGGTATTTACATAGTGGTCCGATGATAATACAACATTTAAAAAAAATATCCTCCCACCCCCACCCCCACCCCCTTCCAAAGAAAATGCGTTTTTGACACCCTTCCCATTATCCGATTTGGATGAAATTTCGTATAGATATAGTGGTCCGATGACAATACAACAATAATGAAAAAATGTCCTTCCACCCTACCCCCCACCCCCTTCCATAAAAAATGCGTTTTTGACACACTTCACTTCAAATGACTTTTATAAAATTTGGTATATGCATAAAGGTCCGATGGCAATACAGCCCAAACAAAAAATATATTTCCAGCTCTACCCCCACCCTCTCCTTCCCCCAATAGAAAAATGAGTTTCCAAACAACTCACGATCAGCGATTTCATTATAATCTAGAATAAACTCTTCTGTTCTGTTATTAAACAAATATTTTCACTTAATAGAGTAGATAGCTTAGACTAAAAAGTAGAAAATAAATTGGCAAATTTTTTTTTAAAGTCACAAGCTTTTATAAAATGCACTAAAATTTTTCTAACATTCTAATATTATCATAATAATAAAAGCGATGGCCGCAAATCAAAGCATAAGTTAATCTAAATTTGTGATCTAAACACTTAAAGAATATTCAACATAGCAGGTCATTAAAGATATGTTTGATGTGCCGCAATGTTATGCCATTGCCATACCTACGACAGAGAAATGCTGGGGTATCTTGGGTCGGGTTGGGTGGGTTTGGTACCTCTGCATTTTTCTGTTAGATTGATTCTTGCAAACAGTGATATTTAATTGATACGGATATCTTATGGCGCTAACATCGTCAAAATTTCCATCAGTCGGCCATCGCTTTTATTATTGTGATAATATTAGAATGTTAGAAAATAATTTTTTAATTTTTAGTGCATTTTATAAAAAAAAATTTTACCAATTTATTTTAAACGTCAACTTGGTCTCTCTGAGATATGATTGGTTGTGCATAGGTTTCTATACCTTCCTGTTCAAATTTTAATCCAAACCCTATTTCTTTCAATCTTCTCGTTTTACGTGCAATCCCAATAGCACAAAAGCAATCTCCATCTATCCAATCCAAAAACGAACACGGGAAATAGAAAACCGGTTACACAGCAAAACCAATCTTTGAGGTTATCGTAGAGTGTAAAACCAACAAAGAAAACAGTGCATCTTTGTATAAGTTCTTACAGGGCTATCAAAACGGACGGGCCACGATCCTCCACTTTGTTGACGTCACATCCGGGGCTGATTTTTTTTTGATGGTCATGTTACGACACAGCTGATTGTCTTTCGGTTTCGGTTTCTAGGTATTGGCTTTGTCCGTCTGGGACAGTTAGCCAGATTCAATACCGTGGGCTTCAAGAGAGTCTGGTTCTGTAACCACTTGAGGCCCCTATTTTAGTTTGTGTATCTTGTGAAATCAGTCTTTCTTTCTCTCTCTTAAGAATTCTCACACTGTATTTATTTACATCTTTCCAATAAAGAACTATCTATGTAGATGTTTTTCTTTGTTTTATTTTTCTTTCTAAATTACATCCATAGGATGTGGTTAATCTTTGTAGATGTGTATTTTATTTTATTTATTTTTTCTACTTGTTTTCTTCCTTTTGCTTATTATTTTTTTTTCTATATGTATATTTTTCTTTTTTTTCTTTTCCTTCTTTTTCAAACAATATCTGCTCTATATTTCTTTGTTAAATATTTCTTTTCTTTTTCCTCTATGTAGATGTTTTTCTATCTTTATCTTCTTTATTCATTTTTCTATCCGCTATCTTCACTCTTCTGTCTTCTCTCCCTTCTATCTTCCCTCCACCTGGCTCTTCTTTTGCTTTCTTATTTCTCTCAGTTTTTTCTTTTGCCCTTCCTTCAATACTTTTTTTTTCTTTTTATTATTCATTCATTCCATTCTTTCATTCATTCTCGGACGTCACAACAAAGGTTAAAACAGGTAAAGGATCCTAACAGACTACCTATATGTATCTAGATTAATCTTGTAAAAAAAAAAACCAAAACAGAGAAAAAAAAAAGGAAACAAAATTTCCAAACTTAAAATCAAGAGTTTTCTCTCTTGTCATTTCTACAGTTTTATTCTGTTTTTTTCTAAAACTGATTGTCTTTAAAATATTGAAGTTGGAATGACGGTTCATGAATATTTGATTTTTTTTTTAAATAAAGCCGTTTTTGAGATTGTTCTTACTTTATTTTGGCAGAACAATTTTTTTTAATGTATAGTAATCCTTAATATTTCAGAGCCGCTTCATTAGCTCACACAAAAATTAAGTTTAAAGCAGAAGCGAATGTGACACTCACAGATGACAAAGTCAAATACATGTCAAATATAACAGTTGGCAGTGGTACATGGCGGGTAATTTGAATTCAAAATAAGGAATGCTAAATCTTGAAGATTTTAACCTTTTAATCATGTTGCTTTCTTACAAAACTTTGGTGGAACATCGGGATGGTGTCTGAGAATATTTCATTGAAATTTTGCGAAAATCTGTAGTGCCATTTTGATAATATCATAAAAAAAACGTCTGACCTCACATAAGACCCAATGTAAAATTCAGCCCCGGGAGAACAGCTGATTTTTTCTTGTTAAACTTTTGTGACTTTGACATGAAATAAACATATTTCCTAACCAAAAATATATTAAAATGTAAATATGTCATGTTAGTATAAACTTAAAGGTAAAACTGTCATTATCTCTGGATAAAAAGATGCTGAGTGAACAAAATAAACGCACAGGTTAAAACAACTCAAAGACATGCCATTTTTAAGATTTCTTTTTGTTGTTCTCAGCATGCATATGATAAATAAAGAGGTTGGAAATGTGTAACTGCCTATGGCAAGGACGCAAGGACATATAGTTTAAATTATACCCATTTGTAATGACGTCACTTTTGTTTATCTTTGTTTAGTATATTATAAACAGCGGTGACAATAAACTTTAAAAAAAAAGTAATGTGCATAATTTAAATAGGTAGGTAATTGGTTATGTGAAGTATCCGTCACTGTCAATCAAAAAACATTGCTTGGCAAAAATATCTACGCCATACGTTTTTTTCTCACCTGGTGACGTCATTACATATGCGTATAATTTAATCATATGTCTTGTCGTAAGAAAGTTAAAACCACTGTCATGGGAGTGTTCATACAATGCTTTTGCTTTTGTTTTTGATTAGTCTTTGTCTTAAGAGTTGCCAACTTTCAATCCTTAGGACAACAACTAAGACGAGTGACAGACATCAGCTGACTTTGTTGTTTTTTTTACAAGGCGTCCAAAAAGCGCAAGCGCGCGGTCGAAATTTTGAATTTACCGCCATGAACCAGGTTTTTGACCGAAAATCTCAACATTACCTCAAAATTTTATTTGTTTTTTTTTCTTTTTCCGTTTTGTTTATTTTTTTCTTTCGTGTCTGTATTTCATGTAAAAAATGACTTTTGAAGAGGGCCTTTTTATTGAAATTGAAATATTTTTTCTCAGTGGGTTATGACTAAGACTAATCAAAAACAAAAGACGAGTATAAATAGCCGGTTTTGTTTAAGATAGCTAAGACTAATCAAAGGACAAAGACTAATCAGAAACAAAAGACTAAAACGAATATCAACAATACTTTACTATCTAGATACGTCATCAAGAAAACGGTCGCAAACAGACAGACAGGCAGGAAGGAGATTTAAAAATCGTTTTGCTTATTAAATTCCCCAAATTTTATCCAAATTTTATTGTGTGATTTCTTTATTATAGCTGATCTTTTTAACTATGTCAATGATACCGGCAATATTCCGAATGACTAGTTAGTTTCATCATTTATCCCTATCAATAAAAAAGCAACATCTAAAATGTATGACGTTTAAGAAATTTCGCAGCTGATGAATGAAGCTATTTACAAAAATTCAGCCTGTTACTCATCATTTGGGACAGAGGGACGATCGATGGAACAAATGTTTTGTAAATTGAAGAACTTGGAAAAATAAAAGAAGTAGGGAAGATGGATCGAAGAAGACTTAATAGATACTTACAATAGATATTCATCATTTTAAAAATAGAATAGTGAACTGTGGACTGAATGCGTTTATCTTTTTCTTATTACATTCAACGGTCTTACTCCTTGCCAAATATATCCAGATAATGGTATGGAAATTCAAAGATGAAAGTGCGGAACGAATCGCACAGAGTGGAAATCTCCCCGAAGGCAAAGATCGACCGACCTTCCAACCGCAACGTCGAATATAAAAGGAAACATTATCAAAACAATCAAGGTGGAATCAAAGAGGAAGTGCAAGAATTGCCAAGCCAATAGAAGTAGATAGATTTTTTGTAAATTCAAAATCGATATAGCAAAAAAAATATACAGTATTTTATAAAGATACTTCACAACAAACACATAGATGCAAGTATTCTGATGAGAATCTTTTGGATAAAACAGTTAAAACTTGATTGATTGATTTACATTGGTTACTGAAAACAGCAAAGAGTTCGAGCAACTCATGGAAAAATGTGTAACAGGTGACGCTTGGCAAATCTTCAACGTTTAAATTGGGCAACAAATTGGATGAATTATAAAAGTAGTAAAATGTTATCAAATTTATTATTTATTACGATATCGAAAGGGAATTTGGCGGTTCTTAAAGGAAGTACTACTATAAGTGTTTTTCTCAATTATGCAAAGAATGTAGGAAATTCATTCCACTCAGTTGGTATTGTCTAAGTAAGATCTGCTTCTATAAGCTTTTATAAGAAATAAAGTGGAGAGCGAATATAAAGACATGGAGGCAGAAGAACAAGCCGGTTTCAGGGCGGGTAGATCGACTTCAGATCATCTCTTTTGTATAACCCAAGTTATTGAAAAGAAAATGGCATATGGACAAGAGCTGCATCTGCTTTACGTCGATTTGCAGAAGGCATATGAAAGTATGCCACTAAATCTACTTTGGAAAACACAAACATAAGCTTACAACTAATTAAGGCCATCAAAGTGTTATACCGCAATAGTAAGGCAAAAGTTAAAATAAAAGCAAAACTAACCAAAGGCTTTTAAGTAAATAAAGGTCTTAAACAAGGTTGCTGTATCTCGCCTACGCTCTTCAAGATATACTTGGAACAAGTCCTTATGTATATATAGTATGGAAGAGAAAATGTCAAAACATGGCAATTCCGTTGGACGAAACCACCTTGTATACTTTATGTTTCGCCGATGATCAGATAGTAGTAGCTCAGGATTATGACGACCTCGAATATATGACACGAAAAATAATAGAAGAGTACAATAAGTGGGGACTAGAGGTTAATCTCAATAAGACAGAGTATATGTGTATCGGTGGAACGAAACAGGATCGAATCTTAAATAACGGGCAGCGAATTCAGTCCTGTGATGAGTGTAAATACTTCTAGGTCTAAAAATTACAGCTGACGGAACACTAGAAAAAGCTATAAAAGATCGAAACGTACAAGGAGAATGCAATAACTTTATTGAATGGAATAATTTGGGACCAAAGTATATTAAAACATAACAAGAGCTTATATATAACACCATTGTAAAAAGTATTATTACATACGGCTCAGAAGTATGGCCAATCAAGAATAAAACAGAAAAAATGCTTTCCGCTACGGAGATGGACTATTGGAAAAGAGCAGCAGGGAAATCAAAAAGAGAAAGAGTTACAAATCAAAGAATAAGAGAAGTTATGACAGTGGGTGAACGTACTTTAGTGGATGATATAAGAACAAAACAACTGGTTTGGTACGGACATGTACAAAGAATGGATGATGAAAGACTACCTAAACAAATACTACAATGGAAACCAACTGGCCGAAGAAAATGAGGACGGCCAAGGAGAAGCTGGAGAGAAGGAATAGACAGCGAAATAAGAATAAGAGGCCTAGATGATGATTTATGGGCAAACAGAGACGAGTGGGTATCGGAAGATGTAGAACGTTGTGAAACCGATAAATATAAATATATGTAGAAAATTCATATATACCTGTTTGATTTTGTTGTTAATAAACTATTTTGCTATTTTGCAAGTATTCAAAATCTTTAAATTTTTATGTCTTAGGAACTTTTTGTATATTTATTGTAAATATAATATATTATGTAACAACATTTTAAACGTTGATTGAATACAATTATTCAATCAACTGTTTAATTCCCTTATTACTACTCTTTAGATTTGGGATATTATATTGATTAAAAATGCTTATGTTAGGAAAGGTTTGTATTCGATGTTAAAAAAACAGAAAAAGATAGAAGAAATATTTAATACACTGGAAACCGAAATAATAAAAAAGTTTAAAATTAAAATAAACTCTAAAAGCAAAGATCAAAACAGTTACGAATAACCAAGACAATAATTAACAAAATTTTACAATTACCCAGTTGAAAAAAAGACCCCCTTAAATCAAGCGAAGTGAAGCCTACGAAAACCAACTAAAGAATGATTTGTAAAAATTTTCTTGTCTCAGTGAAAACCACCCTGCTTTGTAGGCAGGTTACACTATTTTTTATTCTAAAATCATTTATGGTCCTTTATTATGCATAAAAGAATATTAAGCACAATCATTTCACCTCTTTACCTTATATAACCTCAACTTGGGCAATATTCCAAAAGCTACCTAATCTCACCATTTTCGCTTTTGTTATGGCCAATAGACTGTCAAATTATCGTCGATTTGCCGCCTTCTCGGCACTTTTGTTATTTGCATTACGAAATTGAGATGAAACTACCGTCTCAGAGTTTGAAAAAAGGATGCTTTCGGTTAGGTTTTTTGCCAGTTTGTTACTCTTATATCTATACTGCGAAGGCGCAATAGCGCTCAATCATGTTATTACCAATACCTTTATTAAAGGTAACGAGAGGCACTAATTAGCACAGATTAACGGCCAGTGGCGGATCCAGAAGGGCACCCCCCCCTACCAGACAAAGATTATTTTTTAGTTATGTAAAGTTAACAAAATCTACTTAGGTTTTTAAAGTTTTTCGTCTGCGGCGCATTTCAACCGCCTTTTACCGCTAAACTTTACGGCTTAGATCTATGAAAAACCACAAAAATAAATAGTTTGTTGTTTGCCGCCACTTTCGCCCCTCCGCCCATGATATCCTGGATCCGCTATACTGTTAACGGCCAGTGGCGGATCCAGGATTTCCGAGGGAGGGGCCAAAGAGGCAGCAAACATAAAAAAAAATTAAAGTGGTTTTTGATAGAATTTGAGGTGTGAAATTTAGTAGCTAAAGGAGATTAATAGCACCGCAGGCGAAATTTTTATAAAAATTAATGGCTAAACTAAAAAATAAGTTATATGTTTGGGAGGGGGGCCCTCTGCCCCCCCCCTTGATCCGCCACTGTTAACGGCAACAGTTAGGTAAGGTAGACTGAGGCATATCGGTTATAAAATTTGAAGAGTTCAATCTGAATCTTAATCTTAGCTTTATTTTATTTTAATTTGAAACAGTCGATACCACATTGAATTTACCGTGTCTGAAGCTATCCAGTAATGAGAAAGTGAGAAAGTTTTTCTACAAAGTCTACATTAAGTTAAAGAAAATGTAGAAAACTTTTGATCTTGGCGACAACGCAAATCATCCGATGGTGCTGAACAAACTACAAGCACGGATCATTGGGTGATCCGTGCTAAAAGCAAAGCGAAGAAGACAAAATAGTGACGTACAACGCTACTAGGAAGTAAGCTTTGATAGGACGGGTGATTTATGGGTACTGTTACATTTAAAAATCCAAAGGGCACAAAGGAAAATAAAAAATCCATGACGGAGCTGATATCTTCTTAGCCCATTAGTTATATCAGCGTTGAAAACATTTTTTTAAATATCTCAGAAACGAAAGTTTTTGGTTATAACACAAATTATTGAGCAAAATGCCTTATTTTTAAATTGTCAAAAAGCTGTCTGTCTGTTAACAGTAATGGATTTTTTACCAAAATATATAATCAGCTCGTTAGAGTATCGAACAGTTAGGAGCTATTATCTTAGGGACAAACACACAAACTGGTCAAAAATGTTTTTTTCGTCGAAAATAATATCTTCTTTAGCCATTGCTGCGTGGGCTAAGAAGGTAAAAGCTTGAATCTTTGGAAAAGAATGGTGAAAAATGTACCCTATTATATACAATAGAGACTTTTGCAAAGAACTACAGAAGATAACCTTGTTGCATTCATTTTAATATTTTTAATTTTTGTTATTATTAGATCAGATTCTGAATGAAATAATACACTAATAGAAATAGCAATAATTGATAGAGCCAAAACGGTTCGTGAATATTTTGAGCATAACTCAGATCCTAAATAAAGCCGCACACTTTTTACTTTCACTTCATACAACAATGCGAAACATATAAAGGAGTGAGAAGAGGAGTATTTATAGTAAAACGTTTGACGAAGGAGAGGATCAAACTCAAGGATAGAGGGCATGTCTATGGGTAGGCAAAAATGGCCCGCGTCGAGGCCTACTTGCCAGGCTTAAGACCTCTCTCTTCACTAATTCTATAAGTTTTGCTGAATAATTCGGTCCATAATAGCTAAGTATAACGCGGTGTTACTTCTATTGCTCCTGAACTAAGCTCCTAAGCAATAGGTTAGGTTTATTGTAGCTCATCCCAACTTAAATATCACCAATATCCATCTCCTTTATGAAGCAGATCAGTTTGTTTGGTGATATTTCCTCAAGATCTTGAGGCTCTATCTGTCCAGGTCCGAATATTTTCGGCCTAATTCTTTGTCTTGCTACGCAGTGGCAGATTAGAACCTACACGCTGGTGTGTTGCTTACTCCCAGTCTGTTCATGTGTTTGTTGAGTCGGCATTGGCCTGTGTATAGCCCTGTGATTATTCTTAGGCTATTCCTGTTTAATTCCAGGAGTTGGTTCGTTCTGTGTTTGTTTGGCTTGCTTAGAAAGGTTTTGGAGTGTTGTTGTCTCAGGGTTGCCCGCCAGTTTTGAGTCCCCTTTCTAACAACCCACTCTCCTATTTCTTTTGTGACTGTGGCCTTAGGTAAGCCGAAGTAAGGCTCCGGTCCAACCAGCGCGGATTCTGCTCCCGCCCTGGCTAGTGCGTCTTCTTTTTCATTTCCCTCAACTCCCGTGTGGCTTGGCACCCAGACAAGACTGATCTTGTTGGTTCTGCTGGCCTGTCTTAGGGTTTCAAGGCAATTCTAGACTAGTCTGGATTGAATTTTGTGTGAGCTTAATGCTTTTAGAGCTGATAAGCTATCTGAGATGATTTTGATGCTTTTGTTTGAGAGGTCCCTGCGGGTAATCTCTCCACAGCATACTTCTATTGCATGTAGTTCCTAAGCAATAGAAAAAATATAGACTAGTTATATTTGTAATATTTTTACCCTTTTTTTCAACTTTGAAGCTGTTACTATTTGTCGATCCGTCTGTCTGTCTCTCTGTGAGACGTAGCTTTTAATTTAAAAGCGTGTGAAAATGTGCACTTCTAGAATAACTGGCATGCAATTGCACAGCTGATTTAATGTACTTAATTTTTGCCGGCAAACCATACGAGTAATGAACGGATCATATTTTATGCAGTTTTTATTTCTGCACACAAATACGCAGCATCCGTTCTAACTTTAATTGATAAAACTCATTCATTAATTAAGAAAGATACTTTTAACGTATTCAGTGTTATTTTTTCATTTGTGCTTTAGCAAAAAAGATTTTGCACTTTAAGAATAACTTTTTAATCTCTTGAAAATTTTGTCATTTCTTTATTTCTTTATCTATTAGGCCATAAATACAAGATGGCGGTTTTTTCATGCTTTTTCACAAACTTTTAAGGTTTATATCTTAAAAACTAACAAAGATAAAAAAATTAAATTACAAGAAAATTCTACCTTTTTTTACCGAAAAAAATGTGCATCTTTGTTAGTTTTTCAGATATAAAGCTTTTATTATATTAATTAGTGTTCTTTTGCAAACAAAAAACGTATTAACAATTTTTCTGTAAAACTAGCTTCTCGAAAGTTATAAGCCAAAGTCTCTAAGAAAAACATGAAAAAAGCCGCCATCTTGGATTTATGACGTCACACAGACCTTCCTACTAAAATTCGAGGCAAACAAACACCCTGCGATTTAAAATTAAGTGATCCATCAGGGCTGGGGGACTAAGATTTTTTTAGTTATTTTCCACATATTTCATGAATACAAACATAAAATAGCAAAAAATACGGCCTCATGAGGTCTCGCCCCCCCCCCCCCCCCCCGAAACTGTCTCGGCCCCCCCGAAACTTTTTTCTATATACGCCACTGTGATCCATAGTCAATCGATTTGGGGTAGTCTAAAATTTCTTTCTTCATTTTTAGCTCACACATATACTATACTATAGTAGTGTGAGCTATGGTGATCCTAATTTTTTCGAGAAAAAAAAAGTTGCTCCGATTTCAAAAAATTTTATATATCTTTGCGTTTCAGATGAATTTGAAACTTTTTTGTTGCGCCGTCTGTCTATCTGTCTGTCTGTCTGTATGTCTGTCTGTCTGTCTGTATATCTGTAACGACCAAGGCGCATAACTCAAAAACCGCTTACTCGATTTCAATGAAATTTGGTACTAGGCTGGGTCTTGGGTCGAGATGGTCCCATTTAAAAATGAACAAAATCCACCGAACACAAGCCAAATAAAAGGGTGGGGGTAGATTTTAAAAATTAGAGTTTATGTGAAAATTTGGCGTGTGTGATATCAAACGAAAGGTAATTGAGTTTGGAGTTAAACAAAATATATTTTAGTTTTTTTTAAGGGTGGGGGTAGATTTCAAAAATTACAGTTTACGTAAAAATATGGCGTGTGTGATATCAAACGAAAGGTAATTGAGTCCGGAGTTAAACAAAATATATTTTAGTTTTTGTTTTTTTAAGGGTGGGGGTAGATTTCAAAAATTTGAGTTTAAGTCAAAACATGGCTTGTGTGGTATCAAACGAAAGGTAATTTTGTCTGGGGTTGAATAAAATTTATTTTAGTTTTCAGTTATATCAGCTCACACGTACGCTATAACTATAGTAGATACCTAGTGTGAGCTTAGGGGCCCATATATTTTTTTAATACTACTTCATATTTTTTTATTTTTAAAAAAATCAATAGTTTTGTTAGTTCTTGAGGTATGAGGGTGGTTTCTCCACTATATTTATAACTGTTCTCTTGCAAACAAAAAACGTATTAATAGATAAAACTAGTTTAGCGAAAGTTATAAGCCAAAGTTTATGAAAAAACATGAAAAAAGCCGCCATCTTGGATTTATGACGTCATACAGGCCCTCCCACTCAAATTAGAGGCAAACACCCGGTAACCTAAAATTGTGTGGTCTATTACCAATCGATCTAGGGCAGTTTAAAAAAAACTTTTACTTACAACTATCTCACGGGATACGATTTTTGACTAACTAACACTCAAAAATGGCTTAAAAAATAGGGTGTTTAAAATTTTCTGGCCGTGGAGGCGTAATCTTTATCGGTAGAGGGCCTTCTTACTTTAACTAACTGCCTGAATTCCTATCTACTTTGAAGCACTGGGCCCGTTTTACACCATAATTTATCAGCCCGGTCTTTCGCGTAGGATCTGCATATACGTAATATTTACGTATATGAGGATCTGCTGTCTAACAGCCACCTTGTGAAGGAAATCTGCCCCGAATATTTACTTTTTTTCTTTGACACACAATAAAAATATAACCTCTCTCTAAAAGTGAAAAACAGCTAATTCCTATTTTTTTTTGTTGGCCACTATAGTCCTCTTACGATAAGGCAAGGTCAACACAAAAATAGAGGCCACGACCCTGAAAAAAACCGCTAATATGATATTTTCAAAATGGCACTACAGATTTCCGCGAAATTTCAGTCAAGTATTCCCAGACACCATCCCGATATTCCACCAAAGTTTTGTAAGGAAGCAACATGATTAAAAGGTTAAAATCTTTAAGATTTAGCATTCCTTATTTTAAATTCAAATTACCCGCCATTTGACTTTGTCATCTGTGATTGTCACATTCGCTTCTGCTTTAAACTTAATTTTTGTGTAAGCTAATGAAGCGGCTCTGAAAAATTAAGGATTACTATAGATTTAAAAAAAAATGTTCTAAAAGAATATAGTAAAAACAATCTCAAAACCGGCTTTATAAAAAAAAAATCAAATATTCATGAACTGTCATTCCAACTTCAATATTTTAATGAGAATCAGCTGTGTCATAATGTGGCCATCAAAAGAAAATCAGCCCCGGATGTGACGTCAACAAAGTGGAGGATCGTGGCCCGTCCGTTTTGATAGCCCTGGATAAAGACGTGGGATATTGTCGGCAATACTGAATGCATGCGCAGTGGAAGAACTGAGATCGAAGTTTGGTTTTTACCTTTTTATCGCCGGGTGGCAGAAAAACTCAACTTGGCGTGCTAACCGCAATTCGTAACCCCTTAGATGATTTGAGTGAATTTTTTTGTATCTTTTCTTTAAGGTTCATGTCAATTTTTCTTTGTATAAAACATTTGTATCACGACCGTTTCTCTTGTCGTAGGCTGGAAACCGAACCGAACCATGCTACTATTATAGTCTAGATGACGGGCTGGCCGTGCCCTCCAGCGATAGAGGTAATTTTGTAATTCGTTTTCCAAACCATCAAATTGTCGCGGCTGGATCACTTGCCTTGTTTAGAAAGCTTGAGTTCCCTTACTGGAAAAACTTCTTACACGATAAAATCCACTCAATCAAATTCTCAATCAGCTTTTATTAGCCTCGAATAACCGCACACGGAATCATGCGGAATATCCAGCCGACGGAAAGTTCAATTTATCCCAGTATGCGGCGAAAATTTAATCAAACAAAACACTAATCCGGAGAGTCCTTCATTTGTTCTGACTGGAATGATCATATAAAGGTTTGATCAATTAGTATACGGATATTCTAAAAACCGGACACTCTGACCAGCCACTTTTTGTGATTTTCGGGCTAAATATAAGAATGTTTTGCTTTTTTGTCAATGCATAAGATAAACATACCAATTCATTCAAAGCGCATTAAATTCATTTAAAATAGCAAACATCAACATCTTAATTTTTGTTCTAACTTACTTTACTCCAAGGGGTAATCAGCTGGTCCAAATTTGTACTACACCATCCTATAGGACTTTAAAATAAAACATAGGTCCTGTAGTTTATTTTAGGGTCCTGTATATTGTCCTGTGGAGTCCTGTAGACAAAATTTGTACACCTACTGTGGGCAGCTGATCACCCCTCGCAAAAAAGTTTGTTTTTAGCATTACAAGGACCTAAAGAGATATCTAAAAATAAATATATATTTATTTTTTACTACTGTCAAACACCCTATTGTATCTCTAACCGTTTCCGTAATCCTTATCTTGTTACTTTTATCTGGGCACCCAAAAGCTGACCTAAACTTGACAGGCGAATGGACCTTTAGGACAAAGAAAGTCAAAAGTCAAAATAAAAAATGGATCATAAAATAAAGACAATATGAGCAGACGTCAGAATGAGGCAGCAGTATATTTCTGCGTATATGGCGAAGTTGGGAGCTGGTCAGAGCCTGCTACTATATACACTCGAAACTCCAAAGCTTCAACGGAGTAATGACGCGTGAACGGACAATTGCTCTCTTTGCGGATGTGCGGACGACTGTCACTTGTTTTTGTTTTTGGAGAAACAATATACGAGGGAGTGAAAATTTTCTGCAGACATTCAGTGGAGCCCCCGAGACGAGAGATTCTCGCCTCTACTACTACTAAGATATAATGCTTGTGCATGATAAGTATGTACCTCTTTCATTTCTAGTCTGTACTTTTCCATGTGGATTTACCTGAGCTTTAAAACCTCAATTTGGCGCCCTTGTGGCGCAACTTTGTTAGACATCTAGGGGCCTTTTGTAGGTCCCTGGCCTGTCTCCGGGCCGGTACAGGAACGCATCCTGTACCACTCATGAAACGATCCTTCTGCTCCTGGATCATTTCTGGGATATCCTCAATGTTGAGCTCCCTCTTGATTTGTACGTTACGCACAAACCAAGGGGCTCCCGCTATTTGTCTTACGACTCTATTTTGAAAGCTTTGTAGCCTTCTCATTTGTATTTTGCATACCTTGTTTCAGCATGGGGCTGCATACGTTCGTATGGGGCGAACGACTTGCCTCCATATTTGTAATTTTACTCTCCGGTGTAGAGTGCTCCTGGCATTTAACAAGGGGTATAGCCTACTGTGGGCTCCCTTTGCTTTTTTAAGTGCGTTCGATACCTGGTCGTTCCAGGTTAGTTTCTTGTCAAAAACTAACACCAGGTATTTCACGTTCCTTCTTTGCCAGGGTATCCTTCAACCACCCAGAGCCCCTTTTCCGTGTCTAGACAATCGCTTGAGTCTTGTCTGGGTTGATCTTAATTTTCCACCTTTTAGCCCAGGTTTCAATTTCTACGAGGTGCCTCTGAAGCCCTGTGACGACGTATTGGATGTTATTACGCTTTGACGTTGTCAAAGTGTCATCCGCGTACACGTAGAGCTTCATTTTCCGATCTTTGGGGATGTCACAGGTATACCATGCATATAAGTGTGGCGAGAGCGGGGAGCCTTGCGTTACTCCCGCTTTTATTTGCCTTAATTGGGATCGTATACAGTCTACCTTTACCATAAAAGTTCTCCCTCCCAGGAACGACTGTAATAACTTGAGGATATATACTGGTACACCGTTATTCCGCAGTTTTAAAAGAAAGCCGTTATGCTAGACCTTGTCAAACGCTTTTGACCTGTCCAGGGCTACCGCTCCTATGTACTTCCTTTTATTGAACCCTCTGACTATTTCCTCTGTCAAGCGGGTTGCTTGAAGTGTTGTACAATGCCTCGGTCTGAACCCGAACTGCTCATTGGGAACAAGTTGTCCTAATTGAGGCAGTGCCTGTAGTGGCCTTAAGATTATCTTATCGGCGACTCTTCCTAGACCGGGCAGTAAACTTATGGGGCGGTAGCTATCTGGCAATGTTCTGCTTTTGCCTACTTTTGTCAACAGAACAACGTCGGCTTTCTTCCATGCCTCAGGGTAGTACTTCAGCTTAAACATACTCGCCTTTCGTCCGCCCTCTCTCGACGAGATGAGAGAGATATTTTTTCTCAAATGAAAGCTCGAGACGAGACGAGACCCCCTCTCGTCGAGAGATTCTCGTTTCTCTCTCTCTCTCTCTCTATCGAGCAAAAAAGGTTGGTTTTATAAATTTTTATGATTTATCATCTGTTCGTATTGACCTATTACAGAGTTAAGCTGATATTTATGTATTGTTTTTTTTTTAATAAAAGGTATACAAACTTGAAATCAGATGGAGAAAATAAAAAAGTGTAAATCAATTTTACTGTTACTGTTGATAACTTACTAAACATTTTTTTTTCGTAAATTTTTTATAAGCGGGAAATTTGAAATTTTCTTTCTAGCTTATGGCGTGAAGTTTTATTATTTAGAAATCTTTTTCTTTAAAAAAATGTTTTTGGACGTATCTTTAAAGAGCTAAATTTTTGAAAATCAAGTACGTTTCTTGCGGAAATTAGTTTGTTTTTTATTTTAAAAAATATGGTAAATTCAGATAAAAAATGTGCTAGTTAAAAAAAGTCGATCGATATATGTAGCAGTTTATACTCGCCTTCTCTTGCTCAAGTTTCTTTCGTATCTCGGTAGATGGCGTTTCTTGCGAGGGTTTTCTCACTATAGACATAGGATTAGAGACAAATCTAATTAACTTCGCAAGGAGGAAACAGTTAACTGTCAACACTTATTAGGTGTCCATTAGATCTTGAACCCCCATGAGGTTAAGCTTTTAAACTACCCACGGAAAAATATGAGAGAAACAAAAACTTTTTTTTACCTGATTAGCCACTAAAAGTTGTTTGATTTTTAAATCCACGGGTACTAAAATTCACGTTTGTCAAAAGTAACAACAACTGAAAATCTTCGCCATTTTGAATTGTGATTCCAATTGGACGAGTAAGTAAAATCAATTAATTATTGTAGCTAAATTTTCTACCAATAAGCGACAAATATGGATTCAATAAACACGAACATTAATATTATGAAAATATCTTTAAAATTTATTATACTAATGCCTGTACACATTGAATCAATGAACTTTTGGTCATTGGATGAAAATTACCGTACATTTTTTTTGTAGCTTTTCCGTATTTAATGTCAATTCTTATAGAAACTCTGCCGAGACACAACAACACAACAACAAAATCACTTATCAATTGGCCCTTGTAACAAATGCTCCAAAACAAGGCAAAACCATTCTGATTATTATCACAGTTTTTATATCCCTGTTGGATGGAGTAGCGCGGCGGGCTGCAACGACAATACGCTCGGTGACTTTTCACTGCTGCAGACCCGTCTCACCAGGATAATTAGAAACGTTATTTATTAAGCAGGAAGAAAATTGAGAGAAATTAAGGGCTGTTTGTCTTAGTTTAGTTTGATTAACAAAAAGTTTTCTAGTAGCTAGTATATTTTAAGTATATACAGGGTGTCCCATAACTTACGGGCTAAGTGCAGCAGGTGATACAGGAGGTTATTTCCGAGAAAAAAGTTTATACAACATGGGGGTCAACACACACCTGTTTTTAAGATATAGGATTTTTAAAGGAGTGGAGGAAAAAGGTTTTACAAAAAAATTCAAATCTGTCACAGCCAGCTGAATACTCAGCAAATTGTGATTCAAAAATGTAGTATTTCTTTTTTTGATAAAATTAAAAATTGATGAGATACAGGCATAATATTTTATTATTATGTCTCGCTAGAGAATTGTTTTTATTAACAAAAAATATTAAAAAAACATTGCGTTTAATATAGCATTTACAAAAGTTAATCGCAAAAAAATAGTTTTTTCTAAAAAAATTTGACTTTCACACAAAAATTTTTTTAAAAATATTTTTATTTCAGTTTATTGCTCTTGTTCTAGTACACGACTTTACAGAATTTCATATTATTACTGTGTTTTTAAAAAAAGTTATTATCAAAAAAGTTTAAAAAATTGCCAATTTTGATGCTCTGTATCTCGACAAAGAAAGAGTTTTGACCCATGCATTAAGGGAACTTTTTTTCAGACATGACCTCCTCTACCACCTGTTGGCCTATGGCCCCTAAGTTATGGAATACCCTGTATATATTACGTTTACATTAAAAAGGAAGTAAAAATATCTGTAATTATTTTCATTATACGGGGTGTTCCAAGTTAAGTATCCACCATTGCCAACTTTGTTATTATTAATGACAGAAAAAAGTTTATATTGGCAAATTAGTACAATTTTTGATGCTCTTGAAGATATTTAAATAAAAAAAATCGCTTTTTAAAGTCTTCGGGTTTAAAAAAAAATTAAAAGAAATAAATTGATGACCCTGTTTTCTATAATTATATCGATTTTCAAATGTTTTGGTAAATGTGTTACTAAAAAAGGATTCTAATATATCTTGCGCCTTTCACAATTTTTAAATATTAATACGAAAAATGTTGTATATAATTTTTTTCATTGATCATGAAAATTTCTATAGTTTTTAGAACTTGAAGCCACCCCTGATAGAGAGTATTACAATTTGAGACAATTTTTAATGGGAATCTTATGAAAACACGGACTAAATTTCCAAAAAATGACATCTTATTCTTATTCCGTAAAAAGAATTGAGATTGAGAAAGTAAAGCCAAGTTCTCCAATACAAATTTCAAAACGAAAGTTTCTTAATAGTTTGGAAATGTTTTTTTTCTACGACCGTGCATATATACTCACTTTCCCGCACGCATTTTAGTTTTGAAAGCATCACTTTCCCGCCCTAGTGCGGGAAAATCACTTTCAAGCACTAGTGCGGGAAAGTAAAACTATGCCAATTTTGGAGTTATTCTATAGGTTTATATCTCAAAAGTCGTAACTATCGACTTGGTACAGTGTAGGGAATTTAGCAGATAGGCAATCTGATGAATTATAACTCATTTCAAATTTTTTATTCAATTTAAAAAAAAACAGAATAATGGATTTTTTAAAATATTTCTGCATACCCCCCATATAGTCATGTCATACAACAACTATCAAGCCCAGCTGTGACAGGTGCTTGGTCCAGTTTGCTATGGCAACCAAGTTATGTTATTGTTACTCAAACGTCAAAGCTAGTCAAAGAGCGTCTCTGGATTTTTCAATGGACTGTTCCGAAGATGAACTTTCGGAGTGCATTTTGCAGGCTGCTGAAGATGTGAATGGTGAGCTGCTACCTGCCAAATCGAGACAAAGGTACGAAAAACAGTACAATCATTTCGTGACATGGTGTAAGGAGAAAGGGGTGAGAATCTACAAAGAAGAAGTCTTCTTGGCATACTTCCTAGACCTTAGCAAGGTCTTGAAATCGAATACCTTATGGTCACGCTATTCCATGGTGAAAAGCTTGGTTAAAATTAAGCAAAATCTGGACATAAGCAGATTCCACAAGCTAACATCGTTTCTTAAACAAAAAAATGTTGGTTTTCGAGCACAGAAGGCGCAAGTTTTCACCAAATATGATATATCGCGGTTTATGTTAGCTCCTGATGAGATTTATTTGATGATTAAAGTGAGTACCATTTTTGCTTTGGCTGGTGCTCTCCGCAGGGCGGAGCTTTTAAATATCACTCTGGATGACATACAGGATAAAGGAAGTCTGATCGTTGTTAAGATCTCCGACACTAAAAATCATTCCTCAAGATCCTTCGTTTTATCCGAAGAAATAAATAATGGATCTTTTTTGATGCTGTATAGAAAGTACGCAAATTTGAGACCTCCTACTACTCCGCACCGCCGGTTATTCATTTATTATAAAAAAGGAAAATGTTCCAATCAGTGTGTAGGAGTGAACACTTTTGGAAAGATGCCATCAGAGATCGCTGCATATTTGCGCCTACCTAACCCAGAACGTTATACCGGCCATAGCTTCAGACGTTCTTCAGCAACATTCCTAGCAGATTCAGGTGAAGGCATAACAAACATAAAACGCCTTGGTGGGTGGAAGTCCACTGCTGTCGCTGAGGGGTATTTGGAAGATTCCGAGAAACAGAAAGAGAACATCTCGAGTAAGATTCTTTCATCTACCTATGACCTGCAATCGTTGCCAGCACCGTCATCGTCAACTGTAAGTGACCTGCAACTGCTGCCGTCAACGTCCACTGGAAGAGTCCTGCAGACCCAGACGCCATCTTTGCGCACTTTCGATTCTACAAGCGGCCACCACATGCGAGAATTACCACCATCGAACTCCACTACACCGGCAATTCTAAATAATCTTCAAACTGCAACAAATTGTGTTTTCAATATCACTATTACCAATAATAATAATTAGTATTTTATTTATGTTCAAATAAAATATTTTTTCAAAAGTAAATTTGTGGTATTGTAACATCGGTCGAAGAAAAAATAATGTTCCTAACTCATGCGGAAAGTGTCTTTCCCACCCTCGACTGCTTGCCCGAACTCCGCTCCGCGTCGTTCGGGTCAACTGCAGTCGCGTGCGGGAAAGTATCACTTTCCACACTTGTTAGGAAAATAACTATTTTAAGCTTTGGTATTCTAGCCAAACTTCTTAATGTTTAATTTAGCACTGTGCCTAAGAGTCATTTGCAGCCGTAATAGCCAAGTTTAGAAAAACATTTCAAAACTAGTAAGAACCTTTCATTTTGTAATTTTTATTGGACTTGCTTTATTTTGTCTCAATTCTTTTTACGGAATACCACTTTCGCGTACTTGGCTTTTTTTACATTAAATGTTTTTGTTATGATTTTACTCCTTTTTTAAATGATTTGGATAATTTGAGTTTTAAAGTAGTAAAATATGTGGAATATTGTTCAAGATTTCTGCCATACCTTTTCCTATGGTTTTATCATTGTTCCTATCAGCCTTCTAAAGCTCAGCTCAGTAGTTTCAGTTTTATCTCTATCCTGCTGAGGAAGGCGGAGACGGCTTTGCACGATTAACAGATGAATTTTGTAGGCATACTAAGAATTTATAAAAAAAATTGTGAATATGTTGATTTTGTGAATTGTTGAGGTTAAAAACGACACGTTTTTTTTATTAAAGCTTCTCGGATTACTTAATTGGGCACTATGGCTTAAAGGCCATCAATTAACAGTATCGAATTTAAATTGATTTATAGGCGCTTATTCCTGCTTTAATTACGTGACACTTCTTATTTGGCCCTTTTTCCACCACTGAGTGGCCAGTCATCAATTTTACTTGAAACGCAGTTAGCTTTATGGTGATCGTTATCAGTGAGGGTGGCTAATAAAAATGTAATATTTTTGGTCATAACAACTGGTTAGGAATGAGACTTATTGCAGGAAAAACATTAAATTTAACTGTGCGGGAATTAATTAACATGAGAATTTTATTCGTTTGTTAAAAACCTTATTAAGACACAGATGGCGTACAGCGAAGGACATCTTACGTATGTACAAAACAGCGGGTATTAAAATAGCGGTATCGAAAAGCGGCGGTTCGGTTCGAGTCGATTCGGTTCAGATTCACACCCTCTAAATCCCGGAAAAAAAGTCAAGGATTTTTTTTTGTAATATGCTGAGTCGCTATTTTGTTACATAGCTATTTTGATAGTAGCTATTTTGTTACATTGCTATTTTGTTACATCGCAATTTTGTTACAATCGATATTTTGTTACATCTCTATTTTGATAGTCGCTCTTTCATTGACGATGATGATGATGATGATGGTTCATATGTGAGTGAACTTTGCAGCCCTTCCACTGCGGCCATCAGTGGGTCTATTGTGGCTCACTTTTGAGTGGTTTCTCACCACTGTATGCCTAATCCCCCAAAAAGGCCGGCTAACAGTTTGGGTGAGACACTCTTCAAATCTTCTGAGTCAATCTGAGGTTTATCGAAAGTGTTCTGACATTAACGTGCAATAGCCGGACATTCGCACAGTACATTTCTGACTGTCTCATTATCCTCCATACAGAGTCTACATTCGGCCTCTTCTGTTAGTCCCATTCTGTGCATACGTATCGTGCTGTCTAGTAAGTCCAATGATGTTCTTGGCTCTATTCTCTGTTTCTACAAGGTCCTTTATTAAAATCTTTAGAGTGAGCCAGTTCTGGTATATTTATCCAGTATTGTTGGAAGCTATTCTTCATTCATTTTTATATGGTTGATTTAGCAGCATTGTACGATATTCCCAGGGCTGGTTCGGGGCCAAAAAATTTGGAAAATGCAGCTTCTCTCGCTGCTTGGTCTGTGGCCTCATTTCCCTCGTGACACATTGTTAGCACTACCAAGCCCATTCAGCGAATCTCTGCAGCTCCTCGCGGTTCTCGAAAAGACCGTAGAGGAATCAAGCGCTCTTAAGACTGCGTGACTATTGGAGAAGACTTTTATTGTCCTGTTGGTCCACTCGTGGTCAGTAATCCACAGTTCAATGGCTACGAGTTCGGCCCGAAATATAGTAGCCAATTGACGGAGACTATATTTAATCTCGAGTTTTTCTTAGATACTAACAATTCCAGATCCAACGCCTGATGGCATTTTGGATCCTTCGGTTTAACAGAAGCTATCATTATTTTAAAAATTGGTCCTGTTCTTTAACTAGTCTCTGGGAGGAGACTGTTGTATAACTTTCTGATGTCGTGTTGGGCATGACGTCGCTCTTTCATTACATCGCTATTTTGATAGTGGCTATTTCATTACTCGCCATTTTGTACATCGCTATTTCGTTGTGGAGCCGTATAAAAGATATCTAGAGTTTTTTTACCTAATTCATCTATATACGGTGTGAGTTTTTATAACCTGACCACCCTTATATTTTTTTTAAATTAAATATTATGTTTATTATACCTTAAAATAAAAATTTGTCGACAGAGGAAATTTCTTACGTTGTTTTTAACCACTAATATCAAACCTGATATTTGCAGTGTTCAAGCTATGTCAGTTTAATATTTTTTTACTCCATTTTTATTTTTTTATTAAATTGTCCCTTAAAATCTGTAAATTAAAATAACTATTAAGTTTTGGTTTAGTTTAAATAGATTTTGAGTTATTTTGATGTAAATATATTAAATTATAACATTTTTTGGTGCACTAAGATCAAACTTAAGGGCAAGAGGGGAAGAGGGGATGATTTTATGAATTACGTTGTGCAGGTCTAAGTGAAATTATGCGGTTAGTTCAGATTACTTATTTAATAAATTCTAATTCTAATAACTCGAAAACTAGTCGTTCAATATGAAAAATAAAATTAGTTCTGAATAAAAAATTGCGAGACCTTTCCAAAGGGGTATCATCCGACCCACTTTCCCTATTCACAATTAAGGGGTAAGACGCACCCCCGCTAGGGGTCACCCTTGCAAACAAAATCGACGTGTCTCGGTATTTTTAAAAATGTTCAGCAGTTCTCGAGAAATCCCGGGTGGAAAGTTTTAAATCGGACACCCTGTATATATTTAATCTATATATGTAAATAAATTTAATCTGCTGTCTTCTACCTAAAATTTATACACGCAAAAAAACGTTATTTTCCGTCAAAACAACGGACAAGCGTAGCCTCACGGGAGCCGTTATCACTGCCGATTTCCACAATCTCCGTATTAGTCAGATTAGCTGATGGCCATTATCGAAATTGAAAAATTAAAATGCACTTTTTCCAAATGAAAATGCACAATATTATCGTGGGGTGAAAACAGAATTAGAGCTATGTGAGAAAACTAAATCAATTGTATGTTATAATAAATGTAATATTAATGTGTGTAAATGGTTCATTCAGGAGTGCCAGAAATATAGAGACTCATGTTACCTTTGTGGACCTACAGAAAGCATATGATACCGTTCCAGTGGAAAAGTTATGGACAGTGTTAAAGTTTAGAGCAAACTAATATCAATCATAAAAATATAAAAGAGATACAAGAACTATGCAAAGGGCCAAAATCTAAAATTAAAATTGGAAATCGATTTTCAGGAAAATTCCTCGTGACGAAAGGCTGTTACATCTCTCCAAATCTTTTTAAAATATATATCGCAGTAGCTCTAAAAAACTGGAAACGTAAAGTACACGGTATGCATGGGAATACAACTGAACGATCGATTTACCATATACATACTACAGTTTGCTGACGACCAAGTAATTGTAGCTAATGATAAGTATATGATGAGAAAGTTAACACAAGAATACCAAAAATGGGGGTTAACAGCACGGTGATCCGTGGTTAACAGTGAATGTGAACAAGGCACAGTGAACAAGACACAGTACTTATTTATTGGAAACGAATCAAGTGAGTTAGTTCTAGAAAATGGACAAACAATATCTCCATGCAATGAGTATGTATACTTAGGTGTGACATTTGATAAGACAGAAGCTTACTGTAAAGATTTTTATAGAGCCGAGAGATAAAAAAGAATGTAAAATTTAACATATATAAAACAATGGTCAAAAGCACGCTGTTGTATAGAATAGAGACTTGTCGCGTAATACAAAAATACAAAACAAAAATGGGAACTGTCAAAATGGATGCAACAAGAAGATCAACGAGAATATCTCGAACAGATCATATAAGAAATGAGAATATAAAAGAAAGAATTTGAATCTAGGAAAGCATAACGGATGACATTACTAAAAAAAACTGATATGGTTCGGCCCTGTACAATGGATGAACGACGAAAAATTACCAAAGCAGGTCCTAGAATGGCAACCAATAAGGCGTAGAAAAAGAGGGCGTCCCAAACTGAAATTCTGGCAAAGAAAATTATTTTTTATGATATAAAAATTAAAACGAAAAACGCCGTAAATATATTTTGAAAAGAACTGCGGTTTATGAATTTACTATTTTTTACTGAAATTAAAAATTAAGTTTTATGTGGAGGATGGGGAGGGGTTTCTGGCAACCTCAATAATCCAATTTTACTATTAAAGTCTTTGTTGCTTTGCTTGATAACCTATTGATATCCTTTGCTATACGTAATTTGCCATAAGAAACCTATAACCACCTTTGTGCTGTAATTTTTAGCTCACACTACTACTATACTATAGTAGTGTGAGCTATGGTGATCCTAATTTTTTCGAAAAAAAAAAGTTGTTCCGATTTCAAAAATTTTTATATATCTTTGCGTTTCAGATGATTTTGAAACTTTTTTGTTGCGCTGTCTGTCTGTCTGTCTGTCTGTCTGTCTGTCTGTCTGTCTGTCTGTCTGTCTGTCTGTCTGTCTGTCTGTCTGTCTGTCTGTCTGTCTGTCTGTCTGTCTGTCTGTCTGTCTGTCTGTCTGTCTGTCTGTCTGTCTGTCTGTCTGTCTGTCTGTCTGTCTGTCTGTCTGTCTGTCTGTCTGTCTGTCTGTCTGTCTGTCTGTCTGTCTGTCTGTCTGTCTGTCTGTCTGTCTGTCTGTCTGTCTGTCTGTCTGTCTGTCTGTCTGTCTGTCTGTCTGTCTGTCTGTCTGTCTGTCTGTCTGTCTGTCTGTCTGTCTGTCTGTCTGTCTGTCTGTCTGTCTGTCTGTCTGTCTGTCTGTCTGTCTGTCTGTCTGTCTGTCTGTCTGTCTGTCTGTCTGTCTGTCTGTCTGTCTGTCTGTCTGTCTGTCTGTCTGTCTGTCTGTCTGTCTGTCTGTCTGTCTGTCTGTCTGTCTGTCTGTCTGTCTGTCTGTCTGTCTGTCTGTCTGTCTGTCTGTCTGTCTGTCTGTCTGTCTGTCTGTCTGTCTGTCTGTCTGTCTGTCTGTCTGTCTGTCTGTCTGTCTGTCTGTCTGTCTGTCTGTCTGTCTGTCTGTCTGTCTGTCTGTCTGTCTGTCTGTCTGTCTGTCTGTCTGTCTGTCTGTCTGTCTGTCTGTCTGTCTGTCTGTCTGTCTGTCTGTCTGTCTGTCTGTCTGTCTGTCTGTCTGTCTGTCTGTCTGTCTGTCTGTCTGTCTGTCTGTCTGTCTGTCTGTCTGTCTGTCTGTCTGTCTGTCTGTCTGTCTGTCTGTCTGTCTGTCTGTCTGTCTGTCTGTCTGTCTGTCTGTCTGTCTGTCTGTCTGTCTGTCTGTCTGTCTGTCTGTCTGTCTGTCTGTCTGTCTGTCTGTCTGTCTGTCTGTCTGTCTGTCTGTCTGTCTGTCTGTCTGTCTGTCTGTCTGTCTGTCTGTCTGTCTGTCTGTCTGTCTGTCTGTCTGTCTGTCTGTCTGTCTGTCTGTCTGTCTGTCTGTCTGTCTGTCTGTCTGTCTGTCTGTCTGTCTGTCTGTCTGTCTGTCTGTCTGTCTGTCTGTCTGTCTGTCTGTCTGTCTGTCTGTCTGTCTGTCTGTCTGTCTGTCTGTCTGTCTGTCTGTCTGTCTGTCTGTCTGTCTGTCTGTCTGTCTGTCTGTCTGTCTGTCTGTCTGTCTGTCTGTCTGTCTGTCTGTCTGTCTGTCTGTCTGTCTGTCTGTCTGTCTGTCTGTCTGTCTGTCTGTCTGTCTGTCTGTCTGTCTGTCTGTCTGTCTGTCTGTCTGTCTGTCTGTCTGTCTGTCTGTCTGTCTGTCTGTCTGTCTGTCTGTCTGTAACGACCAACGCGCATAACTCAAAAACCGCTTGCCCGATTTAACTAAAATTTGGTACTTAGGCTGGGTCTTGTGGCGAGATGGTCCCATTTGAAAATGAACAAAATCCACCAAACGCAAGCCGAATAAAAGGGTGGGGGAAGATTTAAAAAATTAAAGTTTATGTGAAAATATGGCGTGTGTGGTATCAAACGAAAGGTAATTTAGTCTGGAGATAAACAAAGTACATTTTAGTTATTTAATAAAAAGGGGTGGGGATAAATTTCAAAAATTAGAGTTTAGGTGAAAATATGGCGGCGTGTGTGATATCAAACGAAAGGTAATTGAGTCTGAAGTTAAACAAAATACATTTTAGTTAAAAAATGGGTGGGGGTAGATTTCAAAAACTAGAGTTTAAGTCAAAACATGGCTTGTGTGGTATCAAACGAAAGGTAATTGAGTCTGGAGTTGAATAAAATATATTTCAGTTTTTAGTTATATTAGCTCACACGTACACTATAACTATAGTACCTAGTGTGAGCTTAGGTGCCCATAGATTGGCAGAGTATTTTTTTTTAGTTGCGGCTTTCAAAATACACCATTCACTTTGGTCAAAATCAGGCGGCTGGTGACGTTATAAATTGGGGGGGCAGAAATTTATATTGCATGGAAAATGAGATAAAAACCGACACAATTTTATTTTAGTATTTTACAAACCAGCGGCTACTCGGTGTAGTTTTTAGTTTATTTGTTTATATATAAAGTCTATTCGCCCTTTTTTTACATGCGCAAAGTGCTTGGATTAGCACCAGTTTCAGACTCATGATGGCCCCGTAGAGCAACCTCAAAAATCCCATAGAATTTTAAACAGTCTATTAACCTACTAAGTATATGTCTATTTTTTGCCACATTTTCATTATGTTCGGTAATGCTTTGCTTGTAGGCACTATTAAATTGGCACCTAATATCAGTCTTGCCTAGCATAGAAAATTCTATGTAGTTATTTAAATAAGTAGCACTTACTTTGTGTCTTTTTTAAGTGCTTGATATCACACATTCCTTTCGCCACCCACGCAGGATCACTTCGTGGATTGTTCATAATGAACAAATAAAGCAAAAAAAAGTATTTCGTTTTTCACAACCGCACAACCAGTTTTCAGCATCGTATAATTTTTTATTAATTCCACTAAAATTTTGGGTAATTTTTAGGTATTTCAGATCCGGTCTATGTGGACCTAAAGATTTTATTTGTAATCGAAGTTCATATCAACGTATTTAAATTTGCACAGTTAATTATGTAATCGACGGTATTTATTTCCATTTTATAAACAAACGATGACAAAAACAATGACACGCGACCAGCAATGCTTTTTACTACAGATACCCCAAATCAAAACAAACTCATACGTCTTCACTAAGGATAGAACTGGCAACGTGTAGAAGGGCAACGGACGTTTCCGCACGATGATGATGGCCGACTTGAACAAAAACAAACATTCCTTCCGCCTCCCGCTCGCTTGTTGTTAACCACAGATAATAAAAAGAACTAGACAATCATGTTGTAAGGGAATGTTTTGGGAGGGGACTACCCCGTTGCCCTCAAAAAATCACATTTTCCACACGCTTGTAAAAAAAATATTATTTCTGACCTTCTTATAATTCTATGACCATAGCGTGCATAGCCGCTAAAAGATGGTCAAACGATAAAAAAAAATATGAGTAAATATTAGGATAGGTCTGATTAGGAGGGTTCAAAGGTATATTCTGGTTGTGTGGACCGTAATATAACATTTTGTTTGCACATTTTTATATCACGTAAGGGAATTAATTTTTAAACAGTTTCGCTTCGATTTTTTTTTCGGTGCAGAGTAATTTTTACACAAACCCTTTAGCTGCAGTTGCGATTACGTCATAAAAAAATCTTTTTTATTAAATTTTGACAGACTTTACTTTACAGACTGTGTCGATTTGCCGAGGAGCTTCAGTAGTCTTTGAACATTAAATCAGTGGCGGCAGCTATAGGGAGGGCAATGGGGCAGTGCCCTCCCAAAACTAGACAACAAACAGTATTTTTAATTGATTTCTAGTTCTTTTTATTATCTGTGGTTAACAACAAGCGATTAATTGGGTAAACTTTTTTGGCGTAAATAATTACAAGCTGGCAGCGCTGCGCGGGGCAAAGTTTCAATTTCACCCGTTTTTCAGCGGAGTATGGGTGGATGTTCTCGAGCGGGGACGGGATTAATGTTTCTTTAAGTTGAAGTCGGCCGTCATCCGTTGCCCTTCTACACAGTGCCGGTTCTGAAGACGTATGAGTTTGTTTTAATTTGGGGTATGTCAGTAGTAAAAAGCATTGCCGGTCGCGTGTCATTGTTTATTTTTGTTATCGTTTGTTTATAAAATGGAAATAAATACAGTCGATTACAAAATTAACTGCGCAAATTTAAATACGTTGGTATATGAACTTCAATTACAAATAAAATATTTAGGACCACATAGAACGGACCTAAAAATCCTAAAAATTTACCAAGATTTTAGTGCAAGAAATAAAAAATTATACGATGCTGAAAACTGGTTGTGCGATTGTGAAAATCGAAATGCATTTTTTTGCTTTATTTATCTTCTTATGAAAAATCTACGAAGTGATCCTGCGTGGGTGGCAAAAAGAATGTGTGATATCAAGCACTTTAGTGAAAAGTTAAAGACACAAAGTAAGTGCTACTTATTTAAATAACCGCATAGAATTTTCTATGCTAGGCAGACTGATATTAGGTGCCAATTAAATACTGCCTATAGGCAAAACATTACCGAACATAATAAAAATGTGGCAAAAAATAGACATATACTTAGTAGGTTAATAGACTATTTAAAATTCTAATAAAATAAAATAAAATTGTTTAGGTAAGTTTTTTTATCTCCTTTTCCATGCAATATAAATTCCCCCCCCCCAATTTATAACGTCACCAACCGCCACTGCATTAAATGCATGCAATATTTTGATAAAATTAAGTCATAGCACTCTTATTAAAGAAACAAAAAATAGTTATAGCAGTAAGATTATTCGAACTATTTATTAATGGAAAGATTCAAAGTTTACCAATTCCGGTTATAAACTGACAGCTAAAGAAGGCAACATGTTCCCAGATCGCCACACACACGGCAACATGCTTGGCTTCTGTCACCGCTTTTCAGTCTTCCTTGTTAACCAGCAACTTGGGAACAAGCGCGAATTTGAGGAGGGGGGGGGGGGGTAACGGGGTAATTACCCCCACGCCCCCCCCCCTAGAAAAAAAATATGCACTTTTTCCTAATAAAACAAGGGAAAACAGGAGAATTACCCCCCCCCCCCTAGAAAAAAAAATATATTACAAAAAAGAAGTTCGTCGACTATTACCCCCCCCCCCCCCCCTAGATTTTGACCCAGATCCGCGCTTGCTTGGGAACATATTGGCGAGCCCATAGATAAAAGACCGCGGTTCAGTCCGGGGCGAGCCTGCCACAAAAAAGAGAGCTTGTTGCTGAGAGTCATGCTGCCAAGCCTGCTTAAAAACAAAATTTTGGCGACACAGAGTCAGCATCGACAACATCTTGACCATTTTATCGGCAAATACATTTTGTTTTCAGCGTTACGGAAGCCCGGTTGAGCATTGCCACTTCTCAGTTCTTATTTGATATTTTTCTACGCCAGTGTCGTGCTGTTGACGTCACAAATAGTGTTGCCGCCGAGACGAGAGATTCTCGCCTCTGGTCTCGTGGTGCTCTCTCTCGACGAGATGAGATAAATATTTTCTTTCGAATGAAAGCTCGAGATGAGACCCTCTCTCGTCGAGAGATTCTCATTTCTCTAGTTCTCTCGAGCAAAAAAGGTTGGTTTTATAAATTCTTATGATTTACCATCTGTTTGTATTGACCTATTATAGAGTTAAGCTAATATTTATGTACTATTTTTTTAGATAAAAGGTATGCAAAAATTGTCATGTATTCCTTGACAACATGTACAGTGGCTTACCTTTCGTTTACTTGAAATCAGATGCAGAAAACCCAAAAATGTAATAAAATTATACTGTTACTGTTTATGCTTATTAACGTACTTTTTTTCGGAAATTATTCATAAGCGGGAAATTTTAATTTTCTTTTCTAACCTTTGTCATATATTTCTGTTATTTAAAAATCTGTTGATTAAAAAAAAACGTTTTGTTTTTGGACGATTCTTTAGAGAGCTAAAATTTTGAAAATCAAATAGTTTTTTTGCGGAAATTAGTTTGTTTTTTATTTTGAAAAATATGATTCAGATAAAAAATCTGCTGATTAAAAAAAGTTTAAACGTCTCTGTTTTGTGCGGTTATTTAAATAAAACATATACATTTTTTGCAATGTTTTTTCCTGAAACATTACGAAAAATAAAGATTAAAAGAAAGTTATTTAAAAAAACGTTTTGGTTAGTTTTGAAAAAAACACATTTCCGCAAGGAAAATCTTTGGTTTCCAAAATCTGGAAATTCATAGCACATTTTAAGTAAACGAAATTTTACCCGGTACTTATATTGTAAACTCTAAATATTTGCGTTAGTAACATCATATTTTAGGTACAGTTTTAAATGTTTTATATTGAAGATGTTGTTTTACACAGTATGAAGGTACCTAAACTATATATATTTATGTAATTAGAATTAAGAAGTTATACTGTAAACTATCTAGAAACTGTATCATTATTAAATAGATCTTCTTTAGACTGTGTTAAAACCACATTATAAAATAACAACGACCCGCAATGCCAATGCGAAACCGAGGAAAACATGTCAAAAATTATAACCAAAAAATAAAAAATTAGAGTTAGGCTTCGCTACCTGTAAAGCTTGCTTGACGATGAGTGACCTTACTGAGAATGCCAGACGGAGCTTCCGTTTACTTGTTGCCCATGTTGGCCATAACATATTGACCCGTTAAGGGCCTGTCCTTAAATTACGTAACGCTCTAGGGTGGGAAGGGGGGTTTGGCCTTGCGTTTCACTCAATGTTTTTTAATGTATTTTTTCTTGAAAATGCGTTACGAGGAGGGGGGGGTCAAAAATCCTGAATTTTTGCGTTGCGTAATTTAAGGACATTCCCTAGGCGGACCGAACCGAACTCTTCTGTGATGTTGGCTACTATATCTATCGATATCAGAGAAGATTCACCAACCTTTTCGGTCGATATGTTGTTCAGTCGGCGGCATATTATTTCATATTTTAATTTTTTGGATCAAAATTATTGAAATAGTTCGTCTGGAAATCCAGTAGACCAAATTATTTTAAACCCCAACAGAATTATAAAAAGATAAAAAGATTTACAAAACCCAATAATTCTGTCAATTCGTCACAATTGGTTGTAAATAAGTAGCTCTTTTTAATCATACCTCAATAAATCTATAAAGATTCTACATCAAAACTTTTTTAAGATAAGTAAATTTTAAAAAAGATTAAGGTTTTCAAAAGTAAATTATTGTGACTTATACAGCTTAGATTTTTTACATAAATAACGTAAATCTTATTGTCATATGGTTAATATTTTTCACTCTACGTCACTAATCTTGGATAAACCAGTGGCAACAACATCAGCATCGAATTATTAGGGAGTTTTTAAAACGCAAAAAATTTTAACAAATTTTACAGCCTTTAAGTGAGTGTGTAACAATGGATAGCACTACCCTGGGACGCTCTTTTTAGAGTTTTTGTAACATGTTTTTCTCTGATGTTTCTGTCTATTTCTTCCCTTCAACTCAGCCTGAGTCTTTCTTTCTTCTTTCCTGTGGTGTTTAATTTAGTATTTTCTTTGGGATTCTGTCCTTCGCCATTCTTTGTACGTGTCGATACCATCTGAGTTGTTAATTTGTATGTCTTTCGTTATTTTGTGTTTAACATCCATAATTTCTCGAATTCTCTCATGTCTCACTCTTTCTAGTTTTGATTTTCCGGCAGCATGTCTCCGATAATCTATTTCAGTGGCTTCAAGAGACTTTTTCTTTTTGGGGTCATACTTTACTAGCATAAGTGATGACATTTTTCAATATGCTGTTGTAAATTCTGTTTGTTTTGTTTTGATACAACCTTATCCCAGAGAATACTATTGAGTTGTCTAATTGCTTGTTTTCCTTGGTTATTTCTGTGTCTGATGTCTTCATCTAAACTACAGTCATTAGTGATGTACATTCCCAGATATTTGTACATTTTGCTCTGTTTTATCTGATGTTGTTGTTCCAAGATAAGGTCCTGTTGCTCCCCACCAATGCACACATATTCCGCTTTCTGAAGATTTACCTCCAGTCCCCACTTATCGTATTCTTCAATTAATTTACGGGTCATATATTCTAAATCGTCATAATCTTGAGCCAGGACTATTTGATTATCAGTGAAGCAAAGAGTATATCGTACATAATCGTACAGTGATATTCCCATCTTCTCGCATTTTTTTTCCATGTTTTCAGAGCTTGTTGTAAATATATCTAAAACAATGTTGATGGTAAGCAACAACCTTGCTTAAGACCCCTGTTGATGTTAAACTCCTTTGATAATCTCTGCCCTTTCTTTATTTTGCTTGTGTTGCCTCTATAGGGTTCTTGAACAGCTTTTATTAACGGCTGATGTTGGGTTTTTTCGAGAGCCTCCCAGTGTTTTAGCTGGGGTACACTGTCGTACGCTTTTATGCGATCTACGTTGAGAAGGTGTATTTCTTGATTACGTGCCCTTTTTTTCTCAATTATCTGTGTTATCGTGAATACGTGATATATAGTGGATCTACCAGCTCTAAATCCAACTTGTTCTTCGGCGTCAGTTATTATAGATTCTTGAACTAAGCATAGCGATTCCTCTATAATTATCACATACGTCTCTACTTCACTTCCTACGTATCGTTTTTATGTACGACGTTCTCTATTCTTCCGACAATCTTTCTCCATTAATGCATTTTCGGAACAGGCTAGTTAACTGTATAGCTTTTCTGTGCCGTGTTTAAGTAATTCTGGAGGGATGTTACCAAAGCCTGGATATTTTATGTTTTTCAGTGACTTCACAAATTAGTTTTACTTCTTTGATATTGATTCTAAGTTGGGATGCTGCTATTATTATTTGAGTGTCAGATTGTGGCTGTTATCGTTGTTGATATTCTGTCCCTTGCTCAGTCAGCAGTTTCGACAAGTATTTATCCCACTCTGCCAAAGTTATTGGTGAGATGATATCTTTTGTCTTTTCTTGACAAAGAGATCTTAACATTTTTCAGCTTTCGGTACTACTACTACCTTCTAGCTATGTAATGAGTCTTCTCCAGTGGTTTTTGAAAAATTCAATTACCTATCAATGCCATATTGTAAAAAGATTAATAGAAATTTAATAGTTTGTAGTCTGAGTGACTACTGCCAATCGAATGTCGTAAAGGTAAGCAGTTAATTTTATCTGGGTTAACCTGTAAATATATAAAGATATTACTGTGTTAATCGGATTATGTGATGCGCGCTTTCATAACAACGGGCACGACCGAACGAATTCGCTTCCTTGTACTTTGCAAATGCAGAAAACCCAACCTCCCAAAAAAAAATTATAGGCTAAATGATGCTTTTCTAATAGTACTTTTGGAGTAAAAAATGTACTTACCAAAAGCAATACATTTTCTAGCCATTGCTGTGCAAAGCAAAAGGAAGCGAATTCGTTTGGTCGTGTTCGCTGTAATGAAAACTTGGCAGATAGTTTACTGTTATTATTATTATGGTGGTATTAAAAACTTAAACAGTTCCGCCACTGCGAGAAACCAGTTTAAATTATTGCTAAAATGACGATTGTTTGACAGAATTATGGAACATCAAAAAGATTAACACATCATCAACTCACGTATAGGTAATTATTATTCCAGTATTTCCAGCGTTGTCAGAGAAATTATTTTAACATTTCTAATCTCTTTGTATGCTTTTACTACATTTGACTATGATTTATTGATTGAAAAATAAAATGTCTCTGGCATTATAAGCTATGTATTCATACAACGAATTAGTTTGAATAGTGTGTGCATGTGACCAAATGCAAGGAAACGAATTCGTTGGCCTTCGCAACCGTTCACTCAGCAGTATCATAGGTACTCGGTAGAGGTGTTGAAAAAGTAACTATTCGTTACTCGAGTACTCGTTACTCGACAAATTACGGAGTAACGAATACCGATCCGAAAATTAAATGATTACTTTCGTTACTTTGATTATTTGTATTTGTCTTTATTTTTATTTATTTTTAGATTATAAGTATGTATTTCTTTGTATGTAAGGCATTAGATTTTTAAAACAAAGTTGTACACAGGACAGTTCCTACGTAATTCCTACCTTTATTTTTTTAATTTTAGCCCGCAATTGAATATTTCCATAATATCGACAACAAAAATATATCTACAAGTAAATGATCTTCGAATTAACGACAGTCCGGGAATTTTGCACTTATTGTCTGATTGAATTGAATACAGTTACAGTAATAAAAGTAACGATAGTAACGAATATATAAAATGATTACTTAGTAGTCGAGTAACGATTAGTAACGAGTATTCAAAAGTAACGAAAATCAACACCTCTAGTGCTCGGTTTAACTATACCTTTATATTTTTAAAATCTAGAAAGAAAAAGTAAGTACCAAATGTGAAATATTTTATATAGGATATTGCAAATAACTTTAGGAAGTTTTAACCAAAATAAAAAAATAACAGCTTTCATGTCTGACATGACAAAAATCAACTAGAAACCTGAAGAAAATTTTGTATTTATAAGTAATAACAATAGTTATATGTGCCAAGCGATAAAACAATTATACAAAGGGTCAAAATCTAAAATTAAAATTGGAATCGAGTATTCCTGCTAACGAAAGCTTTAGGACAGGGATGTATCATTCCAAATCGTTTTAAAATACATATCGTAGTCAGTGGCAGATCCAGGGGGGGGGGCCAGAGGGGCCCGGGCACCCTTCCCTCCCAGACATAAAGCTTGTTTTAGTTGAACGGATGAAAATGTCATCACTTTTTTATTTTTTTTCTAAAAAACACTGAGTATTTCAAAAACTTTCGCCTGCGCCGCATTCTTGGCCCCTTCCCCCTGGAAATCCTGGATCCACCACTGATCGTAGTAGCTCTAAAAAACTGGAAACGTCAAGTACACGACGGCGGAGTGGGCAAACAACTTAAGGATCGACTTACCATATACACAATACAGTTTGCTAACGACCAAGTAATGATAGCTTATGATAAAGAAGACATGGAGTATATTATGAGAAAGTTACTGGAAGTATACCAAAAGTGGAGGTTAACAGTGAACATGGACAAGACACAGTATCAAGTGAGTTAGAACTAGACGATGGACAAACAATATCTTCATTTAATGAGTATGTATACCGCCCTGTATATTGTTGCGGGAAGGAATAATTTGCAGGGACTTTTATTTCTAAGTTTTTCGAAAAACATTTAAGACCTTTAAAACAAGGAATCTCTCGAACTACTATCACTATTAAAAGTTTAGGGGTAGAATTTCTTCCTCGAAGGCACCCTCTTCGCTGCAAAAATTCCATAAAGTGTCCTTTTCGCAAACAACATCCCCGTGTGTGAGTATTCTTCCAAAGACTTGCTACAAATACACTCTGTTACTTAAAAAAAGACCCTCTATAAACTAAACATTGATAAAAAATTCACGCGGTGTCAAATATCTCAGAAACTAAAGCTCCTACGAAGTAACTACACAAATTATTGAGCCAAATGTAATCTACTACATTCCGAAAACCGCATATTGATGCGATGCTCTGGTTAAAAGTTATTTTCCTATTAAAAAAGTATCTGATGATTGTTTTTACAGAAATTAAAAATTATTCATCACCAAAAAAGTTACGGAGGTGGGTCGAAAATGCGCCAAATTAAAATCACCCTATTTCTTCTAAGTAGTTCAAGATATCGATGTAGGTTAGTTTTGTTCTAGCTCCTCTAGAAATATATGTTTGCTAACAAAAGTGGACCACCCTATACACATATTTTTATTGAAACTTTTAAATCCCATCCCCCCGACTCCGAAAATTTTTCCTTAGTATGACCTTGTGTTACAAGCACTGAGAGAAAAACTTCGAATATTGTTCCACTTTACGTTTAGAAGTTTCGGGCGCGTTCAAGGTTTCCCGGCGCGTAGCCTATCCCTTTATATTATGCCTGGAAAGGGGAGAAATCTCAGCGTTTCACTACGCACAATAGCAGGACACATCACTGCCTGCTTGGCGCGATTACAATCTAGTAGGCGGTGCACAGATTGGAGCTCGACTTTGGGCCAATAACTGAGCAATAGCGGTCCCCGTTATGAATTGTGGTTGGACGTCGAATGTTTTAATTTTAAATCTAGATAATTATTACTTTACTAGACAATGGAGTTTTTCCAACCAAAATACAGGGAGTATAAGTACGGTATAACTCACAATAATTTAATCGGTGTCTTAGAAGATACCAAAATAAGAAATAAAAGTTCATAGGGTATAGTCCACAGTAGGTACCTACACCGCACAGTGTTACAGAAGCACAATCTTGGTAGAAAATATTCATGTAAACATTTTTTTTTCATTTATATTCATATACAGGGTGTTTCCTAAACATTGTAAATCAAAAAGAATTAAAAAATAGGTGAAACCTATTTTTAATTCTACGAGTGAACGACAGCGAACCAAGGAAACATAGTCCACGGCTGGACGAAATCGTCCACCGGTCTATAAGGAAGAAAGACTTTTCGTCACAGTTCAACCAGACCATGCTGTCACCGTCTCCACGGTATCGGTTTGTAACCGAAAACAATGAGTTAATCAAGTATTAAAGGCAACTTCATAGGGGTATAGTCAACCACGGACACCGGTGTTTCGGAAAAAGGCATTTCCTTCCTCAGCGTGGCTTGCCTGACACAAAGTAGAACAAACTGACTACAAGATACAAGGTAAATCAAAAAGAATGAAAAAATAGGTGAAACCTATTTTTCATTCGACGAGTGAACGACAGCGAACCAAGGAAACTTAGTCCATGGCGGGACGAAAACGTTCACTGGTCTTTAAGGAAGAAAGACTTTTCGTCACAGTTCAACCAGACCATGCTGTCACCGTCTCCACGGTATCGGTTTGTAACCGAAAACAATGAGTTAATCAAGTATAAAAGGCAACTTCATAGGGGTATAGTCAACCACGGACACCGGTGTTTCGGAAAAAGGCATTTCCATCCTCAGCGTGGCTTGCCTGACACAAAGTAGAACAAACTGACTACAAGATACAAGGTAAATCAAAAAGAATGAAAAAATAGGTGAAACCTATTTTTTATTCTACGAGTGAACGACAGCGAACCAAGGAAACTTAGTCCATGGCGGGACGAAAACGTCCACCGGTCTATAAGGAAGAAAGACTTTTCGTCACAGTTCAACCAGACCATGCTGTCACCGTCCCACGGTATCGGTTTGTAACCGAAAACAATGAGTTAATCAAGTATAAAAGGCAACTTCATAGGGGTATAGTCAACCACGGACACCGGTGTTTCGGAAAAAGGCATTTCCAGCCTCAGCGTGGCTTGCCTGACACAAAGTAGATCAAACTGAATACAAGACAAAAGGTAAATCAAAAAGAATGAAAAAATAGGTGAAACCTATTAATAACATGAAATTAATCAAAATATTAATAAGAAAAATCCAGGTCCGTATTTAATTTTTTTCAGGTAAATACCATATCTCAAAAACTAAACAATATTTAAAAAAGCTGACAACGTCATTATTTTGCCCTAAAAAAGTTGCCATGTAAAGGTTTTTACTGAATAAAAATAATTTGGAAAATAAGCGAAATACAAGGAATTATTAAAAATGCAATTTTTTCAAAAACTCCCTGTATTAGCGAAACCACGGGGTATAGCAAAAATCTGATTACACCATTTTTACCACGTTCAAACAAAGAGCACGGTAAGGTGCAATCAGAAAATCGATATCTTTAATAATAACCGAGTTTCCCATTTAAACCCATCGAAAATGGGACACGCTGTACAAGTTTCAAACAAAAATTAATTATCATTGTAAAACACGTATAGTTTAGATAATCACTGCCTTATTATTAATAATTAGAAGTCTGTGATTATTCCTATTATTGCATAATTTATTTTTGTTATATTTTGCAAAATCATTGTAAAACAGGCATAGTTTAAGTAATCACTGACTTATTATTAATGGTTAGAAGTCTGTGATTATTCCTATTATTGCATAATTTATTTTTGTTATATTTAGCAAATCCCATTTTATATTGCCAGAAACTCGCAGAAAATTACCCTCCACTTAAGACTCTTCCGCTTATAAGCAGTTATAAGCATACGAGAGATGCGGTATAAAAACAAAACCGCAAGCGCGCTCGCGCCCCTAATGATGACATTTATGACATTTTACGATGCGAAGAATACATTAGGGAGCATTGTGTCATGACACTTCGAGACCGCCGTTCAAGACAATAACCGCGGATTAAGGATCCCACAATTATTATCCTTCAAAATAAGCTCACTAATAAATTTTATTAGTATTGTCGCGAGACGAGACGAGATGAGAGAGGGCCTTCTTTTGTTTCGTCTCATACGAGAAAAAATGTATCTCTCGTCTCGACAATAGGACTCTTCTATCGCTCGAGAGAGCCTTTCTCGTCTGGTCTCGTCTCTCGTGTCTCGAGATTTATATAGGCTATAAAAAGTTTTTGAGACACCCTGTGTAAAAGTTTTTTTTCAAGGTGAATTTTATTATTTATGGTATTTACTTTTTTCCATTCTGGGATATACCCTGTATATGCATACACACAATAAATAAAAAAGTAAATACAATACATGTACTAAAATACCTCGTTGATGCCGATGAAATTAAAGCTGTGGAAAAGTTTTGCATTGCTTTATTTATTTAAAACTGTACCTAAAATCCCAAGTGTTCGTTAATAAAAGATTATTTTATGTTTTGCCAATGATATAAATCCTTAAAAATAAAACAATACTATTATGTAAAATACTTGGGTCTTGAAGATCTCTACGGAATATCTGGAAAACAAAGATTTTCCTTGCGGAAATGTGTTTGTCTCAAAACTAACCAAAACATTTTTTTTTAAATAACTTTCTTTTAATCTTAATTTTTCGTTATTTTTCAGGGAAAACATGTTTTTGCAAGAAATTTCTATGTTTTTTTAAACTAAACCCACAATACAGAGAGACCTTAAAGTTTTTTTAACAAGCAGACTTTTCATCTGAATTTTCTATATTTTTTAAAATAAAAAACAAACTAATTTCCACAAGAAACATATTTAATTTTCAAAATCTTAGCTATCGAAAGAAAAAACCAACCAAAAACATTTTTTTAAACCAAAAAACAAAAGCTAGAAAAGAAAATGAAAATTTCCTGCATATGAATAATTTCTGAAAAAAAAGATGCTTAGTACGTTAATAAGCATCAACAGTATAGTAACAGTACAATTTAATTACACTTTTGGATTTTCTCCATCTCATCTAGTAAACGAAAGGTAAGTCGTCATGTTGTCAAGGAAGTAATATATGACAATATTTGCATACCTTTTATTTAAAAAAAAACATTACATAAGTAGAAGATTAACTGTATAATAGGTAAATACGAATAAATGGTGAATCATAAAAATTTATACAACGAACCTTTTTTGCTCGAGAGAGCGACGGAAACGAGAATCTTTCGACGAGAGATAGTTTCTCTAAAAAAATTAAATCTTGGTTTACCGGGTGGGCCAAAAAAACCCGGACAATTTTTTTTTCAGTTTAACTTTTGAACTATACAATTGATTTTAATGGGAAAACTGCACTTGATAGAGAATTAATCAGAGTTTTGACTAAATATATTTTTTTGTCTGCTATCTTATAATCCAAGATGGCAGACGAAAGTAATATGTATCCTTCAAAGATGCTCGTTTATTCTTATGTTGCAAACTTTCTTGTCACGCACAACAAGGTATGAACAAGCAAAATCAGTTCAGTCGTTCTACAAAAAAATATTTTTGTTTCAACCATTGTTTTGCATATTATACGATTGCCTTGCCAATCATTTTATGCATTTATTTCCTTATAAATTCATTACTACTAAACCGATTTTGATGAAATAAAAAACATTCTGGTGAGAATTGATTATGTTTTAAAGATCATGATCAAAACATAATCATACTTAATTCTTCAAATGGCGTGTTTAGGTATTCTTATTTTCCGAAAATGTTTTAGTTTTTTTTAATCTATAGAAAAACACTACTTTTCTCCCGCTAAACAAGGTACATAAATATTGATAATGTTCTTTAAAAAGCAATCAAACAAACCAGGATGTTATTTATTTCATCAAAATCGGTTCAGTAGTAAAGAATTTATAAGGAAATAAGTGCATACATGATTTATAATTTTGCTGTTTGCTGTGTTCCCAATACATATGCGTTTTAAAAGTTTTTTATGATTTTCTTATAATATGATAGTGACCTTAACCATAATAACAATGATTAGGAATTAGACACATCGCTAAGGACAAAGAGAAGCGCTCCCAAAGGATTACATGCTGATTCACGACGATAACAGGACCCCGCCTTGCCTCCAGGATTACATACATCTTTGATATAGGTACATATTTATGTAACATCAGGATTAGGTAAAATTTAATGTTCTATGCTTTTTAAAGGCTACAACCATACAATTTACTTACGACACCGTCTCTTCTATTCTTTATTTTCGCACCCAGACTATATTGAATTTGTTCCAGTTAAAGTCCCTGGTCTGTATCATTGGCGGTCCTACGGCCGGGGCGGGGGAAGGGTGTAATTATCCCCCCAGAGCTAAAAAAAAAGAAAGGTATAAAAGCAGGTAGCGATAGATAAGATAAAGATTGAAAAAATATATATTTTTATTTATTTGCTTAATTAGAATCTCTAAAATAAGGGCACTGGAAAAAAGCGCACAGAAAAAGTACACAGGAAAAAAGCATACATTGAAAAAATAAGTTGTGAAAAAACTTAGCTTGAACAATAAGAATACTGGCACATAAAATAAAAAACTGGTCTGTACAGTTGGCCAGACCAGAATGGGTTTCGATGCGCCGAATCCAAAGACGACCAATTTTAAGTAAACAATTTTTCTAAAACTTGATCAAAGTATTGCAATGCATGGTAAAGTAGGAAAAATGGTACAGCGTGTCCCATTTTCGATGGGATTAAATGGGAAACTCGGTTATTATTAAAGATATCGATTTTCTGATTGCACCTTACCGTGCTCTTTTTTGGAGCCCTTAAAAATGGTGTAATCAAATTTTTGCTATACCCCGTGGTTTCGCTAATACAGGGAGTTTTTGAAAAAATTGCATTTTAATTAATTCCTTGTATCTCGCTTATTTTGCAAGATATTTTTATTCTATAAAAACCTTTCTATGGCAACCTTTTTAGAGCAAAATAATGACGTCGTCAATTTTTTAAAATATTGTTTAGTTTTTGAGATATGGTATTTATCATAAAAAATTAAATACGGACCTGGATTTTTTTATTACTACTTTGATTGGTTCTATGCTATTATTACCTCAAAATGATAAAACTTTAATATTTTTTTGATTTAAGGTTAAAAAAAACTATTTAATATTTGAAAAAAAAATAGTCCGAACCTGGAAATTTCCAACGTAATTATAAATTAAAAATTGCAAGACACACTAGTTGAACGATTTTTAGTTTATCTGTTTTGAAATGATAATTAAAAGATTTATAAATAAACTAAAAAACGTTAAAAAGTTACAAAAATAATATCATACTAATTATTTGATGGTAGCACAGCAGGTCGTGAAATTTACAAAACAAAAGCGTGGAATTGACATTGTCATTTTAGTTGTCATGTTTGTGAATGGCTTACAATTATTTTAAACTGGCTAGAAATCGACCATATCAAGATTTTGAAAAATGTGATAAGTTTGACTGCTTCATTCAAGCAACAAAATCCCAATATTTAAATGGCAGAAATATTTTTATGCAAAATACGTTAAGAAAAATTACTCAAAAATGCCAACAATGTCTTACACATAACGGTAATCAGAAAAATTAGTTATTTTTTATAATTTGTTTTTTTTTGTATTTTTCGTAGACTTTGTTTCAAATAAATCTGTAAATTAACGTAAAACCATTTTAATATGCTAAGTATCAAAACAGTTAAACTAAAAATTGTTTAACTAGCAATTTTTAATTTATATTTATGTTGGAAATATCCAGGTACGGACTAATTTTTTTTTAAACAATAAATATTTTTACCTTAAAACAAAATTTTTTTAAATTTTTATTATTTTATGATAATACTAGCATGAAAGCAATCAAAATAGTAATAAAAAAAATCCAGGTCCGTATTTAATTTTTTTATGATAAATACCATATCTCAAAAACTAAACAATATTTTTAAAAGTTGACAACGTCATTATTTTCTTCTAAACCAGTTGCCATGAAAAGGTTTTTACAGAATAAAAATATCTTGCAAAATAAGCGAGATACATTATACATACATACATACATTTTTTCAAAAACTCCCTGTATTAGCGAAACTACGGGGTATAGCAAAAATCTGATTACGCCATTTTTAAGGGCTCAAAAAAAGAGCACGGTAAGGTGCAATCAGAAAATCAATATCTTTAATAATAACCGAGTTTCCCATTTAATCCCATCGAAAATGGGACACGCTGTACATTCTCAAAGCCACAATTTACATTAGCCACAAGTTTGGATAGTATTTAACCATTTCGCAGAACTGCTTTATAAAACATTCTTTTTGTGTGTGCTCGCGAAAAGTTGCAACGTGTTATAATTTATTTAAAATTTTGAGGGTGTGCGGTCAAAATGTACCCTGGATAAGTAGGTATGATTAAGTATACAGATTACTTTTTTATTTTATGTGCCAGTGTATATTTTACCTACAACCAACCAATAATACTAGTTTAATGGCCCATTTATGCTCCTAGTATAATAATAAAACAAAATATATTGAACAAAATTAATTTTCAGTTACTTCTCCAAGTTATCCCTTATCAATAGTTCTGTGTATATAATGGTGTGGCTAATCGGGTAAAAATAAGGGTTTCTCTCGTATTTTTCCGTGGGTAGCTCGAAAGCTTAACATCATGGGGGTCCAAGATCTAATAGACACCTGTGTTGACAGTTAACTGTTTTGTCCTTATGGGACTCCTCAAAAAACTGCTTGGTCAATGTGACACCCTTGCTAAATGAAGTATACGGTTTTGTCTCTCATCTTACATTTCTAGTGAGAAAACAAAATCATACATCCCAAAAGAAGCGTCATCTACCGACGTACTGCTGTTGTTTAGTTTCTCTTGTACTTCGGATTTTGGCACAAATCTCAATCTGCAGTTGAACCAAATCAAATATCAGGGGGGGACCAGCCCCCCCCCTTTCTTGACATAAAACTTATAATTTTTAGTTCCAGAAATGACCAAATATGAAGCTTTTCAAAAATGTTCGCTAAAATATCATTTTTTCAAATGTTGACGCAAAATTTAACTGATTTTGCTTAAATTTTCACTTGCGGCACATTTTGTTTGCATGTACTAGCAAACTTTAAAGATAATTTATATTAAATCCCACCAAAAAAATTGTTTTGTTTTTTTTTTCCTTCTTGGCCCCTCCCTCCCGGACATCCTGGATCCGCCACTGGTCATCTATACTTAATACAATTGGAGATACTAATTTTAAGCTAAGCATAGCAGTATAGATGGTAAAAGATATCTTGACACACAGTACATTCCTTAACCATTACCTTATTCATATGGTGGTATAAAGTAAAAATCACAGCTCAAAAATTAATATCGTTATACCTACACTTAAAAAAAACCCTCAGCTACAGACAATACACTCATCAAAACCTCTTTTAATCCATAAACTATTTACTATTTCCATTCATCGATTCGGATGTCAATCGGGGAGGGATTTTATTCACGCGTCCCTCCTCTAGCAGCTTTATACACTGGAAATATAAAGCCGAGAATGGAATAATAGGGGAACTTAAGCCCCTCCCACACTCGAAAGATTACAACGCTTATCATCTGAACGCGAACGCTATCCGCGCTATCAAACAGTTGTCTCTGAACGCGATCTTAGGCTAGCCGGCTATCCTGAAATCCAACGCACTCTGGATACAAGTCCTGCTGACAGTCGCGAAGAACAAAAGCACGTCGAGTCTACTGTGTTTAAAAAAAAGACATGCGAAAGTTTTAAAACAAAGTGACTAACATTTTGATCATGTTTTGGTTTTGGTGGAAGCATGTTCAATGGAAAATCTACTCAAGTAAATAATAATTGAACTATGTTTAAAAATTATATGTGATAATATTCTTTTAAACAATTTAAATAACTTAATTTTAATTAGAATTAATCATCATAATTTACCAAACAAACTGAGGACACTACTCGCAGTGAAATAGAGATTATAGAAACAAATTTAGTGGCAAATAACCAATTACGATTAACAAATGAGCACTTGAATTCAACTGCAAAAGACAATCTGGTTATGGCTTTAGAGATGTCCACCTGCCACGCTACATCCATGCCTCTAGATTTTAGTAGTAATGGTTCGAATAGAGAATCAAGTAGGAGTCCTGAAGTGAATGTGAGTGACAGCATGCCACCCAGTCCTGTTGAGAATGGTAGCAGCGCGTTTACTGTTGTTATGCCTAAAGGAAGAGAAAAAAGTAAGTTTTAGACTGTCTAAAATGTACTCTATAGTGTTCTACAAAATACCAATATTTTGAACAGGACAGTAAATATTAAGTTTTCAAAAGAGGTAAACCAAGAAACTCTTCTAAATCTGTTCTTAACCATCTTACTTTTTAGAGGAATACTAGGAAAACGCATGGTTGACCGGCCTTTGAAATCTTGCCGACCCATGTGTATAAAATGTTTTTAAGCTGCATAAGAGAATACACCTTTTTAAAACAAAATATTTTCCTTGCATCCCATGCAGTAAGAGATATTCAGGTTTTAAAAAAATTGCTGACCGAGCTTTGTAGCTAGAAATCTTGCTGACATACTACATACTCAATGTGCCTTGCTGCAACACAATCTATGTAAAAATTTTATCTTCTACTCCCCATCCCGTTTGATATATATATATATATATATATATATATATATATATATATATATATATATATATATATATATATATATATATATTTATATATATTTTTAGAAAAAGCATGATGATCAGGTAATTCTAGCTAGAAATCTTACAGACCGATAAAATATACACACATACGCTGCAAACACTACATCTTGAACAAAATTTCCCCCCTGCCTCACAAGCCGAAAGAGATATTCATGTTTTAAAAAAGTTTGCTGACCGTTCAATTGTAGTTCTAAATCTTGCTGACTCATACCTACATACACAATATCCCTTGGATGCAACAGAATCTGTCTAAAAATGTTTATAGAGAAAAAGCTTGGTGACAGGGCATTTCTAGCTTGAAATCTTGTTTACCGATTACTCTGGTTCCTAAGCTGGTTTACATACTTTTGGAAGAACATTTTTTCCCTCCTTCACAAGCCAGGAGAGATATTTATGTTTAAAAAATTTGCTGACCGGGCATTTGTAACCCGAAACCTTGCTGACTCATACCTGCATAAGCCGTAACAGAACCCCTGCAAAAATTTTCTCTTCTGCTCCCTACCCGTTATATATATTCATGTTTTTAGAGAAACAGCTTGATGACCGGGCATTTCTAACTCGAAATCTTGCTGACCCATACCTAAATACATAATGTTCCTTAGCTGCAACAGATCTCGTCTAAAAATGTTGCTTGCTTGGTCATAAACTGCAAAAAATTTTCCCCGTGCTTCACACAAGCCGAGAGAGATGTTAATGTTTAAAAAAAAATTGCTGTTCAAATATTTGTAGCTTAAAATCTTGCTGACCCACCCCTACATACACAGTGTTACTTAGCTGCAACAGAACTCGTCTAAAAAATAATGCTTCTGCGTCCCACCCCGTTAGATAAATTCATGTTTTTAGAGAAAAAGCTTGATGACCGGGCATTCCTAGCTCAAAATCTTGCTGACCAATCATATACACAATATCCCTAAGCTAAAAGAATACCCCTTAAACAAAATTTCCCCCTTGCCCAACAAGTCGATAGATATTCATGTTTACAAAAAAGTTTGCTGACCTGGTATTTGTAGCTCGAAATATTGTTGACCCATACCTACATAGGTACATCATATTCCTTAGCTGCAACAGAATCCGTGTATAAATTTTCTCTTCTGCTCCCTACCCCATTAGATATATTCATGTTTTTAGACGAAGAGCTTGGTGACCGAGCATTCCTAGATCAAAATCTCGCTGACCGATAAAATATACACAACGTTCCTAAGCTGCAAACCATACCTTTTGAACAAAATTTCCCACCTGCCTCACAAGCCGAGAGAGACATTCATGTTTAAAAAAAAGTTTCCTGACCGGGCATTTGTAACTCGAGATCTTGTCGACCCATACGTACATAGGTATGTAATATTCCTTAGCTGCAACCGAAGAAGACGGGAAGATATTGGGGGAGGCCTATGTCCAAAGATGGATCGAAAAAGGCTAAATAGAAAAAGCTGCAACAGAACCCGTGCAAAAATGTTCTCTTCTGATCCCCACCCCGTTAGATATACAGTGAAACCTCCTATAAGCGGACACTCACGGTTCCGTCGATTTTGTCCGCTTATTGGAGGTGTCCGCTTATAAGAGGGAACTGCGAAATTTTAATATATATTTATTAACAATTTCCGCTGCTTGAGTTTTTCTGATATTAAATTTTTCAGCGATCTTTCGTGCTGATAGATATTCCTTCTCCGAAACGTTAACAACTTCCATTTTTTCACGTAAACTAAGAAGTTTTTTACTAGGCTCCGCTTCACAGAGATCCATTACTACCCAACTGAACAATAAAAATCAAACACATAGTCCCGTCGAATAAAATATGTTTTAAACACGAGAGAAGTATTTAGTTTCCGCATTAAAACGGAAAGAGGCAATTCCTTGGCTGCAGAGTGCGTTGTTGCCAACATACTACATAATGTTTATGCCCATGAGGTGCAGCGCTCCGTCCCGATGTCAGAGGTTCGCGTCCGGTTAAGGGAAGTTTCAGAATTTTTTAAGCAAAAAAAATTTTCTGCGTCCGGTGATTAGAGTGTCCGGTTATAGGAGTGAATTTTACAGGTAATGAAATAGGGAAAAGCTTGGTTCCAACAAATTTGTCCGCTTAACGGAAGTGTCCGCTTATTAGAGGTGTCCGCAAGGAGAGGTTTCACTGTATTCATATTTTAGAGACTAGGCTTGGTGACTGGGCATTTTCTAGCTTTGATGTAAAAGAATACCTCTTAAACAAAATTTTCCGTGCACCCCATACTGTAAGAGATATTCAACTTTAAAAAGAAGTTTGCTGAGCGGTCAATTATAGCTCGGAGTCTTGCTGACCCATGTATTATATATACTCCATATCATTATTTTTGAAACAACTTCTTACTACTTTTTTTCGTTGGCCCATGCTATTTGTTATGGTAAACAGCTGACTGTCAAAAAGTTATCTCAAAAATTATGATATGGAGATTTTGTATTGGAAAAAGCTATACCGGCTATGGGAAAACCTCTTTAGAAAGAGAAAAACTAATATAGGAGCTCGTTTCTTCTCCTGTCAACTCTGGTGTACAATTCCTCCTGTGATGTTCCCTCTTTCAAAACTTTGACCTGAAATGTTTCTATTCTCATCTAAACACCTGCTAAATTACAAATTGTGAAAGGCTTTCACAGCCATCGTCCAATGGTGGGTGTGCTTTCGGGCTGTTCGGCCGTCGTCGTTGAAAATTTGTTCTCGACGTTTCGCCATCTCGAGTGGATGGCATCTTCAGGAGATGTTTACTGTTCGTCGGCTTCTCGAAGACTGGTGTCTCTGGCTCTGGAGTCTTCGAGAAGCCGAAAAACAGTCAACATCTCCTGAAGATGCCATCCACTCGAGATGGCGAAACGTCGAGAAAGAATTTTCAACGACCACGGCCGAACAGCCCGAATGCACACCCACCACCTGCTAAATTAATTTTCATTTTCCTAAGCCTTTCCTATGGCCAGTAAAGCTTTTTCTATATTTATTTTTACAAAAATTATATAATTGCATAAAAATTGGTGTAAGGTTACCCAGTGGGTGTCTTGAAACAGCCGGGCGGCTTAAAACAAAACTTAATAAACTTGTAAACTGTAACGGAGCAACCTTAGGTTGGGTTATGTACAGCGGCGTAGCGTGGGGGGGGGGGGCGCGGGGGGTTCGTCGCCCCCCCCCCCCCCCCCCGCCCCGAGGGTAGTGGCGCCCCATAGGTGGCCGAAGCGCCCTCAGCTTTATTAAGTTGGGCCGGTAATGGCCAATTGAGTGGGTGCCAAAGGAAACTAACGACATGAAGACCTTTTTTTTTGGTCGCAAGATTCGTGAGAGGCGCCCTTGTGACTTATCGGCCGCCCCCTCACACATGATGACCTTTTTTTTTTTTTTTTTCGCCATGATGACTTTTTTTTTTTTTTTTGGTCGCAACATTTGTGAGAGGCGCCTTTTTGACCTTTTTGTTTTTTTTTTGCCACAAGATTTTTCATCAGTTTTCAGAGGCGCCCTTTTTAGCTGTCGCCCCCCCCGCCCTTTCGGGCACGCTACGCCGCTGGTTATGTATAAGGCAGGGGCGGATCTAGGAACTTTAGTAGGGGGGGGAATATCATAATAAATATTGCATAAACCTTTTTTGCATAGTGACCAGAAGGTGTATTCTGTGTCTCAAAACTAAATATAGTCTGAGATTTGGAGGGGGGGTTCCCCTTTTTCCCCTACCGTAGATCCGCGCCTGGTATAAGGAGACCACGACTAATAGCGTTGGTGGTCTACCACGTTACCCAACCCAACCTAAGTTTGTCTGGTCACTTTTTAGATTTTATAAAGTTTTGTTTTAAGTCGCTTGGGCGTTTCAAATCACCCGATTTGACGGTGCATATCTGGATTAAATTATTATGTTTGCAAGCAATTTTTTTGAGTTATTTGCGTTACGCAACAGGGACTTTAGTGAAATTATTTGTCGCAGGAATTGTGTAAGGTGATCCCGACTCACATATTCAACCACATGTGAGTCTATAGTTACTTGTAATTTTTTGTTTCGGTTTATGATCGTCATAAGTACATCTGCAGTACATTTTCAGATTTGTTTTTTTGAATTTATTGTTTCTGTGTGTGAACCAAAAATCAGAACGGAAGAGCAGAGATATAAGATTACAGCCAATATGTGTAATTAGAGATAAACTTAGTACTTGAGAAAATATTATTTTATTACTAATGTGTGGAAAAGGCTATTATCGACAAGCGTATGGAAAATGTGATTTTCCGCACTATTTTTACTGTAGTAAAATTCTACTTTGTCGCACTAGTGTTGAAAATATTTTGCGCGCAGAAAAGTTTCTATTGATACTATTGCCTATGCAATGGCTTGGTTGCTATGGTGTATGGACGTCAAAGACAAAAAAGTCTGATTTTCCAGCCGGAAAAAACCGATCATTTAAAAAAACGGGCATAAAATTTTTTTATAAAAAAAAAGTCTCATGGGCGGAAAAGCCTAATAGCTAACAAAAAACCTCCTTGAAAAAACTTTGATCACCACAGGAGCACCACTAGCCGTGACATTTTGGGGGGGTCTCAGCCACAGGCTTACTTGATAATGAATAAAAAATGATAAAAAAGGAGGTGGGGAGAGTAAGATGGTTTAACACCAAGATGAATAAAAAATTGCAATTTAAGCAAACTTCTTGAAAATCGAAAAAAAATAAGCGCTTTTCGTAAAAAGTGTACCTAGACAGTTTCTGCAATATTAAAAAAATACAAAAAAATTGGTGAAATATGCACCAAAAGCAAAAATTTTATAGTTTTTAATAAAAATCAGCCAAAAAACAATCCCTAGGAAAAACGAAAAAAGAAATGCAATCTAATAAAACTACTATTAAAAAAAATGCGGCGTAGGCAATTTTTTTTTAAATTAATTAGTTCTCGGAAAAAATTGCTCTACAGAAAAATATGTGTAGAAAATAATTAAAAAGAAGCAAAAATTTCGAAAAAATTAAGCAGAAATCAATTGTTGCAAATCAAAAAGAAATCTAAAAAATTGACAAAAATCGCGCCGCAGACGTAAATTTTTTAAATGTTTGTAAAATGAAAGATTAGACTTTCTTCAGCTTTAAAAATAAGTTTTAAAACCAGACATGTAGGACAATAAAATTCAAGAAAATTAAAAAAATAATGTTTTTTCCACACCCCTCATTTATTTAAATGCGTATAAAAGATGCGCCACTGATGTAATGGGGGCGTGTTATACATCGTTAGAGAGGACTTTTTATCAGCCTTAATAATTTATTGTTACTTAGTTGTTTTTTGCCAAGTTAAAAGTTTGCAAATAATTGGGAAAATACTGGAAGAGAGCACTTTTGAAGGGGTGAGAGGGGGTTTACTTCCCACTACCACTTTAAAGAAGGTCAACTAGAAAAAGTCAGTTTTAAGTTATTACTAACCAAAAATTATTTTTTACTCGCTCTTATTATTATTTACTGAGTCACAATAATAAATGTTCAACATTTTTGTTTGATTTGAAAAAAAATAGTGTTAATGATAAAAAATACCAGAAACAAAAATATAAAAAAATATTAAAAAAATTTTTCCCTTTATTCGTACGCTAATGGAACGTGCACCACTGCCGTCAGAGGGTACTAAGGTACTTCGTTAAAAAGGAAATTGTATCCGCTTGAGAAATGATCTCCAAAAGATTTTTGGAAAGGTTGGCTGTTTTCGAGTTATTCGCAAAAAACTATCAAAAAGCACGTTTAAGGGGGAGGAATCACCTCCCTGCCAGGGTTGGGAGGTTGTTCCCTTTTATAAAATGTTCGGGCGAGTCTTATGTCTATCCATACCAAGTGTGTTGCTTTATTCATTAAACGCAGCATATCGCTTGAATCTCGGATGTAGGGCTTGAACTATATACTGTATTTGAAGAAAGTTGATGTCCTTAGAATTTACAGTGAGGAAGGGTTAGCGGGAGATAAGGACAACGTTAGAGATTTAAACTTCTTTATTTTCTGGCGACGTTTCGACGGTTGTTTTCCATCTTCTTCAAGCTATAAAACAAACACAATAAAAATGTAGAATGACGTTAGAAGACAATATAGCAGTATTATTATACATTCATAAATATTATAATTATACACTTGCGTGCATAGAAATCGGCCCACCGTAAATTGCACCCCAGATCGTGCAGGAACGACCTCCATAAGCACTCCGCTTTTCAAAGCAGCAATCTGCAAATCGCTCTCTTGGTCTTCGGTACACTTTCCTTCTTCGGTCGCTAACATGGAGGCATATTCTGAACTCATCTTAGAACAGAACAGATCCCCATTGTTCCAACGTCCAATTCAGATGACCCCGTGCAAAACGCAGGCGTGCTTGCCGATGAGCTGGAGTAAGTTTTGGACCAATCGCAGGTGTTTTAGGGGTCAGATTATTTTCCTGCAGTCTTCGTCTTACTGTCCACTGCACTTGAACGGCATTAAGGTGACGATTTCCTAATGCTGTTGACACAATAAAGCGGTCATCACGAGCGTTCCAGGTCGCCTATGAAAGTCTCCGGTCTCCTTATAATGCTGGTACACTCTTCGAACCGCTGCGCGGGTCATATTCAATTGTCAGGCAACAGCTCGCTGACTAAGTTCATTTTCGATTAAAGCAATAACTTGGGCGGTTTTTTGTGGTGTAGTATGCATTAAACTTACATACTTGAACACTATTGACGTTTTAAAAAACGAATAATATGCAAATTTCAGTTGCAAAGGCAATTTGACAAATTTGTTATTTTCGTTACAATCACCACATAAACACGTTTCATGTGTTTACCGGTTGCTACGCATATAAACGATAAGCCTTCTTAAAAAATTTATACTCACATTAAAGCATATTAAATTGTCATTCAAACAGCATATTTCTTTTTTTAATCTGATAAATAATTCTTTAAAAAATATAGTTAAAGTCCAAAGATTTACAGTGGGCCGATTTCTATGCACTCAAGTTTATAAAGCCAATAGTTTTTTTTTAATTCAATTAATAAATAACATTAATACATAAGATCTATTCTTCTGTTGTTTTTAAGTTTTTTTATCTATTTTAATTGTTATTACCATTTTTTTTATTTTTTTTTATTTTATTTTATAACTATTTTTATAGATTTTATCTATTTAAATTCTTATTATAATTTTTTGTTATTTTAATAGCACCATGATATTAAAATCAATTCGATTGAATAGTTTGTTAGGTAATATTGACATTAATTAGGTTTTATTTTTTATTTATGGATCTACTTGTATGGATTTTAATTTTAATAACTTACCCTTAAAATTAATGGGTTAACACGTAGATCTTAATAAATAGGCACAAATTTTTCGGACAATTACAAGATGTCAGGTACATGGTCAACACTAAACACAAAGACAAGAATCGCAGCATAACTATGAAACCAACAACTTTTTGTGAAAATTAATTAATATTATTATATATATTTTCCAATTTTTGTTTAAATTACTATTTTTATTTATATCTTTTTATTAATTTTAATTTATATTATTTAGTTACTTTTCTCAGTCGTCTCTTGTTGGCTCCTGTTTGAACGGTGTAACTATGTTGCCAAACTTGTCATAAATAAATAAGTTTTAGATTAAAATTACACATAACAATACGGAACAGACATTCAAAAATAACTCAAATTGTTTATAAAAAAATTTTAAAACCATATCTTGGCAACACCGGCAACACCGGCACTAACAAACTATTCAATCGAATTGATTTTAATGTCATGGTGCTATTAAAATAAAAAAAAATATAATAAGAATTTAAATAGATAAAATCTATAAAAATAGTTATATAAAAAAAATATAAAAAAAAATGGTAATAACAAATAAAATAGATAAAAAAACTTAAAAACAACAGAAGAATATATATTATGTATTAATGTTATTTATTAATTGAATTAAAAAAAAACTATTAGCTTTATATAATTATAATATTTATGAATGTATAATAATACTGCTATATTGTCTTCTAACGTCATTCAACATTTTTATTGTGTTTGTTTTATAGCTTGAAAAAGACGGAAAACAACCGTCGAAACGTCGCCAGAAAATAAAGAGGCTTAAATCTCTAACGTTATCCTTATCTCCCGCTAACCCTTCCTCACTATATACTGTATTTTCTAAATTTTACAGATTTAATTTATTATGTTCTGTAAAACGCAATATCTCAAAAACTAGTCAATAAATTTGAAAAATTGACTTATGATCATAAACAATATAAAAAAAAAATACCATTTGGTCCAGCCATATTGAATATATAAATTTTTGAGGGTCGGTTCGACATAATAGAGCAATTCTCGTTAGGGTAAAGGTCCAAATCATAACAAACATAGATGAAGATATCACGATCAGAATAAACCAAGAAATAATAGAGCAAGTAGAGGAATATATAGCTGGGACAAATTATTAAACTAAAAAAGAAAACCAAACTGAAATGAAGAGACGATTAAGATTGGCCTGGGCAGCATTCGATAAATTAAGCAACATATTAAAAAATAAAAATATCCTCAGTACCTCAAAACAAAAGTGTATAACCAATGTATCGTTCCTCGACTCACCTAAGGATCTCAGACCTGGACACTTTCAAAATCAAACATGGATAATATAACAAAAACCCAAAGATCAATGAAAAGGCAAATGTTATTCGCTAACAGATAGAAAAAGGAATGAATGAATAAGAATTTAAACAAAAGTAAGGGATGTCAGAGGAGAAGTAGCAAAATTAAAATGGAAATTTGCCGGTCATAATGTCAGACAGAAAGAAGATCAATGGAACAAATGTATTGTAAACTGGAGACCTTGAGAAAATAAACGAAATAGGGGAAGACCCCAAATGATATCGGGGGACGATTTAAAGAAACATGCGGGAAATAGATGAATGAAAACGCCGACAAACTTAGAAGACTAGATAAATCGAAGAAGGCTAAATAGATAAATAGAACGGTCCGTAATATGGTCTGTCTCAGAAATGGCAGGTAATATCTTAATTACCAAAAGCTAGGTGAACGCATTCTCATTTGTTAACCCAAATAAAACACGTTGGTTATAATAAGCTACCAATCCAGTATCCAGAGACCTTAATAGATTATCAAAATATTCAGGCAATATTTTGTTATACCTATATGGCTGGACTGGCTATATGCATTAAATTAATAATCATGAATATTCCAGGAAAATGAATAGGTACTTTACAATAAAAAGTGTATAGAAAGAAGTGTTCATTTTAAAACTCCCATCCAAGGTATAAAACCGAATTGTTAAAAAAAAACGGAAATACAGGTTAGGTAATTTATTAAGGGTGACTCCTTTTGATATACTTACTTACTTACTTAACCGAACCGAACAAAGTACGACCAACAAATAAATTTTATTGTGGGTCGTGGGCCGGTTGCACCTCTTTTTAAAAGTTTTTCAATTCTTAAACTTTTTTTAAATAAAATTGATTTAGTTGTTTACATGTTATTGGCTAAAAGCCCTTTTAGAAGAACAATAACATATAAAGTAAACAAACAATTCATCAACCTTTTTAAACGGAATAAACAAGATCTGGTTCCATTTCGATCAAATATTTTGTACTTTGGGTTGTGTGTTCATCTCATATACATAAAATTCCAGTACCCACGGTAACTGCCTATTCATGATGCAAACATGGGGTCTTTAAGCAAAACAGACCTGATTGGTTGCTTTCACAGACATATGCATATTGTTTCCAAATAGTACGTATTATTGCAATACCTACCGTACCTTACGATGCAGAATGCAAACATATTTGAAATAGCAATATCAATAGACACTAAGTCTATCCTTTTTGCGATCATTAAGTTAAAATGTCCTGATTGTTTATACTTTACACATGCATATTATTTTATTCGTGTATTCGACATGTCAAATCATCGGCTCACAGTTGACAAAAACTATATCTAAGTAAATTATGTTTCTGTGCATTTTTCGTAACTTTATTTCTGAATGTTTGCATCAAACGCCAACCATTGTGTAGGAGTATTGGAATATTACGTATATGGTTCATCTTTATAAGGATTATCAATTACCTAAACGTTTAAAAAAAAAATAAATGCTACGTTTTAAAATCTAGAATGTTTATAAATGTATAGGATTTAACGCATATTAATTGGCAAGAATGATAAATGCGTTTCAAAGTTTCAACACATTTTCGGCGTTATATCAACTTTTTACCTTCCTAGCCCGCGCAGATATGGCTAGAGAAGGTATTATTTTCGAGGAAATTGTTTTTTTGAGACAACGCATAAAATGTGTTTTTGGGTGTATTTTGACCTATCGTCGTGATGTCTGTCTATGTGTATGTCTGTCCGTAACACAATAGCTCCTAAACCGCTGAGCCTATTTTCATAAAATGTTTACGTAAAATAGTGTTCGACACTCTAACGGGCTGATTAGATTTTAATGCTAAATCCATTAATGAATAATCCAAAAATTAAACTTTTAAACTGCTAACTTTTTAACGGAGCATTGTATCAATATGCGACCCAAAACTTCGTAGGTGCTTTAGTTTCTGAGATATTTACAAAAAAACCTGTTTTCCAGGCTGGTGTATCATAGTGTCAGGATAGAAAATAATGTCCTATTACGTAAATGACACAAGTTACGTTTATAAGCAAGTGCACATTAACCCTAAACAATCTAAGGAAATGAACTTCTGTATATTGTTCAAATTGTATTAAAAGTAATAAATTGTATACAGAACTATTATAAACAAGAAACGATTAATGGGTTTTCGATGATGTTTATACAGGAAACAAAACACATCTCGATATCCTATCAATGGCAAACGGTTTGTAATAAAAGCATCTCCAAAAGAGTTTAGCAGTTAGTTGTAAGCTGAGAACCTAACGCCCAGGCTTAGTTAATAGTAAACAACTAGTACGATAGTCAAAGTATAATAAGTTGAGCGCATCAAGAAGATTTGTAGACAAGATGTATTTAAGTACAATGTAAGTAGTAATTATAAGTATTATAATAAAACCATTACACCTAACTTAAATTGTGTTACGTCACGATAAAACCCCCTCGTGACAATAGCTTCACTTGAAGTGTGCTAATAGGCTGGCTAGGAAGGTATCAGATCCGTCATGGATCCATAAATTTTTTTCGAAAACAGTATTTGCCTTCTCTAGCCATTGCTGCGCGTGCTGGGATGTAAAAAAAAGTGTATAATTCGCAACAACTGCATTTATCTCCATTTTTACCCAACTGCAGCACGGCGAAATAAAGGGTAATGTTTTTCGATTGTTGTATGTATGTTAATATGTATGTTTGTGTAAGGTGTCGTTGAATTGCCGAAGGTACTATAGGCTTTTTTTTGAAACAGGAATCAACATGGCGGTCTTCAGACGCCATTTTGTCACATGATGTAGGCTTTAAGGCATACAAATTATCTAACTTTCAGGCGATTTTATTGAAATTCCTTTGATTACCCATTGCAAATGTCCTCTAATTTGCTGTAGTTACTTTCTAATTTTTCCTGCTCCCACCCATATTCCCTCCTGTCATTCCCCCCACCCTATTCAAAAACCATATTGGCATAATTTTATCAAATATAGAGCGATTTCAAAAATAGTTTTTGCATACGCTTTCAGATTTTTTTCCAACATCATTTTACTAGTTCCCCCCCGCCTCTCTCTCACTCCTCCCGCCATCCTTATTAGTAATAGTTATAGCTATAACTTTCGCAAATATAAAGCGATTTCAAAAGTTCTTTTTGCACACGCTTGAAGACTTTTTTCCAACATCATTTTACTAGTTTCCCCCTCCCTATCTTCTTCCCTCCCTCCTTATCAGTAATAGTTGCCTATACCTTTCACAAATTTAGAGCGATTTCAAAAATTCTTTCGGCAGACGCTTTAAGATTTTTTTTGGCATTATTTTACTAGTTCCCTCCTCCTCCTCTCCTCCCCCACCTTCACTTAATAGAAGGTAACACAGGTACAGGGTTTGGGTAAAGCTAAATGAATTGTAAATGCATAGTGCTTTTTATAAGGAAGGCTGAATAAGAATTAAACCTACAAGTTGGAAATAAATAAAAAATAAATAAAAAAACACCCAACTGCTAAATTTACTTGTAACTACTAGTCGCAGTTGGGTACAAAATGACCCAATAACCTGATTTATGAAAATACAAAACTGTATAATTTCGTAAGTGCGCTTTGGGCATCAAAACTAAAAGTTGAAGCATGTCGTACATTATAGGTATACCTATCAATTTTGTACTCAACTGCGACTAGAACTTTCAAGTAAATTTAACAGTTCGGGGTTTTTCTTATGAATTTTTTTTTATATAGTTTGTTACCACTAACACCCATAGTAAGAGTTTTATAATTTAATTTTTTTGTATACGTGGTTCCGTGGCTAAAGCTATAAAATATTGCAAAATTCAATGAATAGAAACGGTAACCATGCTGCTGGATTTTATTCATTATAAACTGGATTTCATAAATTTTAACTGTGCCCTGAGGTGCACTAAATTCCGAACTGTACATCGGTGCTACATATTATGTGATTTTTATGTTAAATATTCAATTTTGAATTTAAATGAGGATGCGTGTGTGTGTTTTATTTGGCTTGTTTTAGTTAAAATTTTGAAATAAACAGGCCTTTTGTAAATTAAATGCAAAATATTCAAGAAACCTCGAAATACTACACAGACTGGGTCTTGAACGATGTGACGAACTTTGACCAATAGCAAACTCTGAGCGATCGCGTCTTGTGCGAAATGACTTGTCTCGACCAATGGCATAGTCGCCTGCTCTTCAGGGTTAGCGAATTTTACGCGTTGGAAGTGAAATCTGTACTCCTGCCGCGTACCGACTGAACGTTTCTCGGTCGGATCGTAGGAGAAGCTTGCGCAATAGAGGTCTTGCTATTGGCCAAAGCATGTGATGTGAACTATCACATCGTTCAAATACGAGAATAGCTAGCCTGGAGAAGCCTAATATTGTTGGTTATTCTTTTGAAAACCATAGAGAATCGTTGCTCGAATATCAGGGATTTTTTTTTTGTTTTTAGTATTTTTGTAGTACTTGATCTCCATAACTTTAAAATGTATTTTTAATATTTTTAAGTTGATTCGGTATTTTTATACAGGGAATCAAAAATTTGGATTTTAGCTTTTTTCCTCAAAAGCATTAATTTTACTAATTTTTACCTTTATGGTGAGGTAGTTGCTAATACCAAACTGATAATTTTATAAAATTTGTTTAAAAATGGTGGAGCTAATTTAATTTTTCGAAAAATACTACTTTTAGTTTTTGGTCGATATTTTAAAAACCCATGTAGATACTTTTAATTTCAATACAGCATTGGATCGGGTTTGGCATAGCATAATAGTTAATTTTATCTGCGATACCCTGTATACCCTCATATATAATATTCACAACAACTTAAACAGGGTGTTTGGAAAAAGCAATCAAAACACTATCAAATATTAACAAATCTTAAGCTATTTTTCTTTCCTTTATTAGATATATCTCGTTCAAAGCTCTTTAACAGATCAAAATATACTCAATAAGCCCCTGGATCTTATTTTCCAAAAAGCGCTCTCTAAGCCTCTTAGGGTTTTAACAATCATATACGTGGAATCTCTAACTCGTCTTGATATGAGATGGATTTCCCGATATTCCAAACATATCCTATTAGGATTTTTCTATTTTATTATTTATAAAAGAAATTGATCTTTTCCGTCATATAACAACAACATTTCTTTTGTTAATCTGCAATAGAAGCTCACAAACCAAATCTACGATTTAAATTTTTTTTGAATATTGTAGGATTTAGAAATACAAGCAAACAATAAAAATAATGACGAAGTAAAAAAAATTGATATCTAAATTTCTAATCACGAAATACCAGTTTAAGAAAGATTTGTGGATTATTATAAAGATTTCTTGAGTCACTTTTATTTGGCAAACAAACTAGGTGCCAAACCTTCTCTTAAATAAAATCCAGTATTAGAAATGACTCAAACTGAAATTTTAAAAATTTGTTTTATCTTTGCTTCGTATACTTATGCATGATAATAAATTAATTCGAAATAAGTATATTAAAAAGCGCTTGCAGCAAGGGCCTATTTCGGCATACTTGCAGAACTTACAGGTCACACCCTACTACTGCTACTATCTATATATCTATTTAGCCTTCTTCGATCCATCTTTGGACATAGGCCTCTTAATATCTTCAACTCTTCTGTCTGTCGCTGTGTTCAATCATCTAGCTCCCTCATGTTTCCTTAAATCGTCTGCCCATCTCATTTGGGGTCTTCCCCTACTTCTTTTATTTTCCCAATGTCTCCAGTTTACAATACATTTGTTCCATTTTAATTTTGCTACTTCTCTTCTAACATCCCTTACTTTTATTTTATTTCTTATTTATTCATTCCTTTTTCTATCTGTTAGCTTTATATGTAACATTTGTCTTTCCATTGATCTTTTGGCTTTTGTTACCTTATCTATGTTTGGTTTTGTGTCCAGGTCTGGGATCCATACGTGAGTGCATTGGTTATATACTTTCGTTTTGAGGTACTGAGGATATTTTTTATATTTTAATATGTAGCTTAATTTACCGAACGCTGCCAGGCCAATCTTATTCGTCTCTTGATTTCAGCCGTTTGGTTTTCCTTTTTTAGTTTAATAATTTGTCCCAGGTATATGTTATATTCCTCTACTTCTTCTATTTTCTCTTGGTTGCTGTATTTAGTTCTTCCAGCATTTTTATAAGTTCTTCTTTCTTACCTGTTATTAAGGCGATATCATCGGCTTATCTTAGGTAATTCCAGTATTTTGCGTTTTCTTTGATGCCTATTTCTTCCCAATCTAGGTTTTTAAAAATATATTCTAGGGCCTGGTTAAATAGCTTAGGGGATATTGTGTTACCCTGTCTGAAACCTTTTGTTATACGGATTGGCTTAGTTCCTTCATGGATTTTAATTGATGCTTTTGCTTCGCTTTATATATTGGCTATTAAATCTGTGTATCTGTGATCTATTCGGCTATTAATTAAAGATGTTTTTACTGCCTAGTGCTCAATGCTATCAAAAGCTTTTTCAGTCTATAAACGCAATATATAGTGGAATGTTGTATTCGTTAGCTCGCTCTATTATGATTTCCATGGTTAGTAGGTGGTCAATTATACTGAAACATTTTCTAAAGCCTGCTTGTTCTTTTGATTAATATCCGTCAAATTTTTGTTTTAGTCTATCTGTTAGTATTTTCATGAAAAGCTTATAAATTACATTGAGGAGTGTTATAGGTCGATAGTTTTTTAGATCTGCTCTATTGCTTTTCTTGTGTAGAATTATTTTTATGGATTCTTTTCAGTTGTTTGGGATTATTTTTTTCTTTTAATATTTTACTCAGGAGAATATGGAGGGTATTATCTACAGCCTTACCACCGTATTTGTGCATTTCTGCCGTTACTCCGTCTTTTCCAGGTGATTTGTTATTTTTTATTTTCTTGAATGCTCTCTTTATTTCCGCTTTCCTTATTTTAGGTTGTAGCTCTGAGTTTATGTTCATTATTTTTGTTTGGAGTGTCTTCATGGTTTCTCGCGATGGTTCTCTTTTTGTTTTTGTATAATTCTGTATAGAATTCTACTACTATTTAAAAAAGCTGAAATTTGATACCTTTTTAACCAAGCAGGATGTTAAAAAATAGTTTAGGAGGGATAGACGTTTGATAAAATTATTGTCAAAAAGTGTTGTACCAAAAATTAGGTCGGAGTTTTAGTAGCTTACATTTTCGTTTAAACGCGAAATTTGCTTGACTGTTGTAAAAGTTTTAAAACCACGATTTTTTAGATTTGAAACTGTTAAATAAAAAGAAACTTTTGAACCAGGAAAGAAATCGAATTTTCAAAACGTTGACAGGGATTCAGTTTTTGAGATAATTTGAAAAAAAATCCAAAAATTTTATTAAAAAATCATCAGGCTTGATTTCTAGGTAAATTCCATTTTTCCTCTTATCCGTTGATCGTATGCTCTATTTTTAAAAACAGATGTATAATCAGAAATAAAGAAAAATCGAATTACTCAGATTTCAACATTAAATATGGCTGCTCCTATTAAACTAAACTAATATAAAACAATTTGTTGATACAAGTGCTTTGATCCACGGTAACAAACCAAACAAGATTTTTGATATCAAAATTTATTAGAAATCCACCAATAGCAAAGCCAAATAGTTTCGCCTTCTATTGAAAGTTGGCCGCCCTAACCAAATATTGATACAAATAATAATTGATAAGAAACATAACCGTTGTGTATGGTTGCCGATGTAACCCCGAATAATAATTTAAAAAATATGCTTTATAATAACTCCTTGACAGACATAAGTTTCGTTCCATCATCGCGTGCAACAGTCATAAAACGGTACGAAAAATCCTATTTGCGTTCCAGGTTGACGTTTTACTGTTATCGGACAGGATCCATCAAGCAACCTAAACTGGTTTCGGACTCTTCTGAAATACAAGGATTGAAGACAGGCGCATTGGAAATTATTGCTCTCTCTCTTTCCTTTGTCTGTGTTTATCATATGTTTTACTGAAAAAATTGTATGTAAAACACACACATTTCTAGTTTACATCACCTGAGATAAAAATATAACATAAAATTACATTAAATTTACATTTGTCTGAGAAAATTCAAAAAACAGTAAATTAAAATTTTTGTCAAAATAAATTAAGTTTCACAACCAATTTTAACACATGACAAAATGCGGGGTAAGCCACATAAATAAGCAAATAATTGTGCAACAACTGCAGCATCTCTTGATTTTTAGCTCACAATACTACTATAATAGTAGTGTGAGCTATGGTGATTTCGAGAAAAAAAAAGTTGCTCCGATTTCAAAAATTTTTATATATCTTTGCGTTTTAGATGATTTTGAAACTTTTTTGTTGCGCTGTCTGTCTGTCTGTCTGTCTGTCTGTCTGTCTGTCTGTCTGTCTGTCTGTCTGTCTGTCTGTCTGTCTGTCTGTCTGTCTGTCTGTCTGTCTGTCTGTCTGTCTGTCTGTCTGTCTGTCTGTCTGTCTGTCTGTCTGTCTGTCTGTCTGTCTGTCTGTCTGTCTGTCTGTCTGTCTGTCTGTCTGTCTGTCTGTCTGTCTGTCTGTCTGTCTGTCTGTCTGTCTGTCTGTCTGTCTGTCTGTCTGTCTGTCTGTCTGTCTGTCTGTCTGTCTGTCTGTCTGTCTGTCTGTCTGTCTGTCTGTCTGTCTGTCTGTCTGTCTGTCTGTCTGTCTGTCTGTCTGTCTGTCTGTCTGTCTGTCTGTCTGTCTGTCTGTCTGTCTGTCTGTCTGTCTGTCTGTCTGTCTGTCTGTCTGTCTGTCTGTCTGTCTGTCTGTCTGTCTGTCTGTCTGTCTGTCTGTCTGTCTGTCTGTCTGTCTGTCTGTCTGTCTGTCTGTCTGTCTGTCTGTCTGTCTGTCTGTCTGTCTGTCTGTCTGTCTGTCTGTCTGTCTGTCTGTCTGTCTGTCTGTCTGTCTGTCTGTCTGTCTGTCTGTCTGTCTGTCTGTCTGTCTGTCTGTCTGTCTGTCTGTCTGTCTGTCTGTCTGTCTGTCTGTCTGTCTGTCTGTCTGTCTGTCTGTCTGTCTGTCTGTCTGTCTGTCTGTCTGTCTGTCTGTCTGTCTGTCTGTCTGTCTGTCTGTCTGTCTGTCTGTCTGTCTGTCTGTCTGTCTGTCTGTCTGTCTGTCTGTCTGTCTGTCTGTCTGTCTGTCTGTCTGTCTGTCTGTCTGTCTGTCTGTCTGTCTGTCTGTCTGTCTGTCTGTCTGTCTGTCTGTCTGTCTGTCTGTCTGTCTGTCTGTCTGTCTGTCTGTCTGTCTGTCTGTCTGTCTGTCTGTCTGTCTGTCTGTCTGTCTGTCTGTCTGTCTGTCTGTCTGTCTGTCTGTCTGTCTGTCTGTCTGTCTGTCTGTCTGTCTGTCTGTCTGTCTGTCTGTCTGTCTGTCTGTCTGTCTGTCTGTCTGTCTGTCTGTCTGTCTGTCTGTCTGTCTGTCTGTCTGTCTGTCTGTCTGTCTGTCTGTCTGTCTGTCTGTCTGTCTGTCTGTCTGTCTGTCTGTCTGTCTGTCTGTCTGTCTGTCTGTCTGTCTGTCTGTCTGTCTGTCTGTCTGTCTGTCTGTATGTCTGTATGTCTGTATGTCTGTATGTCTGTATGTCTGTATGTCTGTATGTCTGTATGTCTGTATGTCTGTATGTCTGTATGTCTGTATGTCTGTATGTCTGTATGTCTGTATGTCTGTATGTCTGTATGTCTGTATGTCTGTATGTCTGTATGTCTGTATGTCTGTATGTCTGTATGTCTGTATGTCTGTATGTCTGTATGTCTGTATGTCTGTATGTCTGTATGTCTGTATGTCTGTATGTCTGTATCTCTGTATGTCTGTATGTCTGTATGTCTGTATGTCTGTATGTCTGTATGTCTGTATGTCTGTATGTCTGTATGTCTGTATGTCTGTATGTCTGTATGTCTGTATGTCTGTATGTCTGTATGTCTGTATGTCTGTATGTCTGTATGTCTGTATGTCTGTATGTCTGTATGTCTGTATGTCTGTATGTCTGTATGTCTGTATGTTTGTATGTCTGTATGTCTGTATGTCTGTATGTCTGTATGTCTGTATGTCTGTATGTCTGTATGTCTGTATGTCTGTATGTCTGTATGTCTGTATGTCTGTATGTCTGTATGTCTGTATGTCTGTATGTCTGTATGTCTGTATGTCTGTATGTCTGTATGTCTGTCTGTATGTATGTCTGTCTGTAACGACCAACGCGCATAACTCAAAAACGGCTTACCCGATTTTAATCAAATTTGGTACCCAGGCTGGGTTTGGGTCGAGATGGTCCCATTTAAAAATAAACAAAATCCACCGAACACAAGCCAAATAAAAGGGTGGGGGTAGATTTCAAAAATTAGAGTTTATGTAAAAATATGGCGTGTGTGATATCAAACGAAGGGTAATTGAGTCTGGAGTTAAACAAAATACATTTTAGTTTTTAAAAAAAGGGTGGGGGTAGATTGGAAAAATTAGAGTTTAAGTCAAAACATGGCTTGTGTGGTATCAAACGAAAGGTAATTGAGTCTGGAGTTCAATAAAATATACCTCAGTTTTTAGTCATATTAGCTTTCACGTAGATACACTATATAGTACCCAGTGTGAGCTTTGGTGCCCATAGATTGGCAGAGTATTTTGCAAGAGCTTCTTAATTTTTATTACTACGGGACTGCGGATCGTGTAGGTTTACCACATGGAAAAAAGCTATACTGACCATAGTGTAGCCTGCTTAGAAAAAGGAAAACTAGTTTAGCAGGTAATTGGATAGGAATAGAAACATAAGGGTTTACCCTGATCGCAGCAATCCCGGTGACCTGTGAACTAAAAGTTAAAAGAAGAGGGATAACACCGGATGTAAAATTTTACTTTAAGGCATCGATATTAAGGTTATTAATTATATATACCTACCAAAGTACAAGCTACAAAATGTGATTTTCCTAACTTCTTAGAAGTATCACGATTTCTATTTCCAAAAAATGAATAAAATTACAAAAACTTTGTGAATAGTAAGGTTTTCTATAATATGTAGGTAATTTCACAAATATTTTGTAAAAATCAAATTAAAAAATACAAATACAGGGTGTCTCTAAAAGGTATATACCCTCTATATAACTTTTACATAAAACTTGTGATATTAGAAAAAATAAATAGTTATTTGGTCGTTCCATCTAACCAAAACCGTTTTAAAACAGTCCTCGTCCAGCATTGGATTTCACAATCATTCAAAATAAAAAGAGTTTGACATTACCATTTAAATAGTTACTTAAATTCAATTAGTTTTTCGTCAATTTCAATTAGAATTCTAACCAAACAATCATGAAAAGTTCAAAGTGAAAATTGAAAATTCAATAAATAAAAATCAAATTATGTCGACAACTCTCGGACCGGACCAATCCCTGAGTTAATCTCTTCATTTATCATTTTTGTAATCCCTTGCCTCTGTGCCAGAGACATGAGACATAGACATCTGAGAGGAATAGATTAATCTTCTCCCTACAATAACGTGGAGATTTCTTCGGCGTCCATTTTTACATTTAAAGACGTCACTTCTGGCAGCCTATAGTCCATTCATTTATAACTGAGCAACGGTACTGAAATATTATTTCTCTTAATTTTTCTTAAAGGATTGATAGGTAAAGTTTTAGTGGATAACCATTTCAGGAAAATAATGCACCTACCTAGTAGAAACTGAACCACCAAAGCGTATAAACAATGTGCCCGACAAAAATAAAACAACTCTTTCAAGCCATTCATGGTGGCTGCCTAAACTATCACCAGACGTAACTATCTATTGGTTGTAGTAGAGTAGGTCATGTGGCATAAGCAAAGCGGAAATAAAGAGAGCATTAAAGAAAATGAAAAATAACAAATCACCTCGAAAAGACGGAGAGAAGAGAAGAAAAAGGAATGAATGGATAAGAAATAAAAACAAAAGTAAAGGATCTCAGAGGAGAAGTAGTAAAATTAACATGGATATTTGCTGGTCATAATATCAGACAGAAAGACGAACGATGGAACAAATGTATTGTAGACTGGAGACCTTGGGAAAATAAAAGAAGTAGGGGAAGACCCCAAATGAGATGAGCAGATGATTTGAAGAAAGATGAGGAAACTACATGGATCAACACAGACAGGGAAGAGTGGAAAATATTGAGGGTGGCCTATATCCAAAGATGGATCAAAGAAGGCTAAATAGATAGATAGATAGGTCATGTGGTGTGGTTACATAAACAGAAGTGGTTCATGTCAATGGAATACTTCTGTATTTTATATAAAATAAAAATTATTGTGTTAAGTTTATTCTTCTTAAACTTTTTATAACGAAAAATTTAAGTATCTTTACAATCTTGTAGTAGGTAAAAAAGTTTTAAAAAATCAGAAGATAGCCACAAAATGGCCAACTGACAGATCCAGTGGCGGATCCAGGATTTCCAGGGGGGAGGGGCCAAACTGGCAGCAAACATCAAAAATGTTTGTGGTTTTTGATAGAAATTGAGGTGTGAAATTTATTAGCTAAAGAAGATAAATAGCGGCGCAGGCGAATTTTTTTTAAAAATAAGTAGAATTTGTGACAAATTTAAAATAAATGATGCTGCTAAACTAAAAAATATGTTAATATGTTTGGGAGGGGGGGGCCTCTGACTTCCCCCTGGATCCGCCATTGGACAGATCCCCATGGCGTCCCCATCAAATTCGGCTGCGCACTCATCTAAAAGCTATCTATGTCCTTCCAATATCTCTGCTCTGTGCCCGGATGCACAACACGCTTTTGATACAAATCGTATTTTAGAAGGCCAATTTTAAATTTATTAAATCTGAAATTTGGACTGACAAGTTTAGGTTCTGTTTACTTTTTAAAAGTTACTTACTTTCGATAATAAAAAAGTATTTGAACATAGGGTGACCAGATTTTTTAAGCCTCAATACAAGAGACTCTCAGACGAAAAGAATAGGAAGTATTAAATAAAATAAATGAAAACCCTGAAAACACTTCAAGTGAATATGCCATAATTTATCAGCCATAAAAACATATTCCAAAAACCGCATATTGATACGATGCTCCGTTAAAAAGCTAGCATTTCCCTGAGGGAGAAAGTGCTACACTTGCTTAAATTGGTAGACATACTGGAATTTTAAATATAACATTGGAGAGCTACCACTAAAGCCCTGTGCCTTAAAATCCACATCAAACAATTATTTAAAAATATTTTTGAACCTTGAATTTTTGGATAATGATGAGTTTTGGTGTAGTTATTCTCCGCCTAATAAAAAGTAAAAATACAAATTTTAAAATTTTTTGGTAGCATTTTTTTTGAGTTATGCGTTTTCGAAAATAAAAATATTGACCCATTTTTAGCCTGTATCGGTTTTTTCAAATATCATTTTTAAACCGTTTAAGATAATTAGCTAAAACTTGCTGTGTATAGAGAACGATTCACACGCCAAGCTTTAATGAGTTGATAGCCCCATTTCCTAAAAACAAAAGACAAAGGGTCTATGCAAAAATTATATTTTTGATGAAATATCAAAAACATATTTTTTGTTTTTCTTAATTTTTATAATATTTCTTCTTTGACTATTCGTTTACATGTATGCTTAATTTTGGGATTTTATTTGGGATTACAGTTTAAAAAAATTCTTTATACATTGATATATTGTTCGATATTTGTATTACTATAAAAATTAGTATCTAAGGTGCGCTGATCGTTAAATAAGGTATCTTATTTATGTAGCATGTATATTATAAAAACGTGGACACCATGAGCATCGGGTTTCGTTACGTTGACATTTAAATTAAGAAACAATTAATCAAAATACTTACTTGCATAATAAAGCGCTTATAAGAATAATTGAGAACCTGTACATAAATGCCCCCTTTTTGCCCTGTCTTGCTGGAATGTTTAACATTGATGAAAATTGTTACATTATTTAAAATAATGACAAAATCGGCCGTAAAGTAATTAAATATCAGAGGTGGCGTATTATTTTGACTCATGACTGTTTGTAAAATACAAAAGTTGCGTAAACATGGCGGTCGTTTCGTGGCGTGTTTTCTCATTCTGTTTAGCATTGCGTCGTATCCGTTCTGGAAATTAATTTGATTTTACTTAGTTACCGAAATCGAAATGGTAGATTGTAAATCGAAAAAATAAAATTGGTCGGTATATTCCACTAAATATTGATAACCAAAATCATCCCACGGCAGTGAGAAATTCCAGAAATGTGACAGAGTGGATGTTTAATCTTAACTTAAAAGGCGTCTAAATAAGTAAGTGAAAATGATTAAAAATTTTTAAATTATTATAATTCTAGTCACGCCTAATTTATAGTTAACATATTAAAGTAAGGGAACTGTCAAATAGTTATATTTAAGGTAAAATAAAAGAATTTTAAACAACATCAATTTACAAAAATAAATCTTTAAATAGGAACCCACTGTCGTCCCATGATAAAACTTGGCCTACATGTAAATAAATAGTCTAGAAAATAAATTTTACAAAATAAAAAATTTGTTTTTAAACTGCATAAAAAATTAATTTTGGGCTTAGACCCCTGCATTTTTTTTACAAGAAGGATGCCACTAGGCATACCGTAATTAAGAAGACCTAAAAGATTACACAGCAACTTTTACCTCGATATGCCCAAGACTTTATGAATAAAAAGGGATTAAAAAATTAAGTCAGTGCTAAAAAAGACGACATTAGGCATTCAAAAAAAATTAATAACTCAAAGACTAGACTGCTAAAAAATCTAAAAATTTGCATTTTTACTTCTTTCTGCTTAGTAAAGATTTTTTCTAAAAATTATAAAAATCAAAGGTGACAAGGTCCAAACCATTAGTTGATTTGATATGGACTTACCCTTTGGTATTAATAGTGACGTTAAACTTTTTTAGACTGTTACTACTGCATAGTATAAAAAGGCTAACATTAATTAAACTTAATAAAAGCATCTTAACTCTTTAAAACCATGCGTGTTAAAAGAGAGATGACTCGGCATTGAAACAATCAAGACTGAACCCTAATATATCCTTAATTGTCCAAAATACACACTAATATTCTTGATGAAAAGTTTAAATCATGAATTCAGAGTTCTTTTGTCGGCAGGATTTCGAAATTACTGCTTTATTTTTCTTGTGTGGTTAGTTCTTCCTTTTTTCGCCGTCTTTGTACAAGCTATTTGTTTCAATTTAAGAATTAAACCCTGTAATTTGTTATGTTTACATAGCTGATTGAGGATATTTAATGAACTAGTTTGATCATACATATCAGAACAAGTCTTTTGAGCATTAACTTGTGAAGATAGGATACGCAGGGCTGAGTATAAGTATATTTCACTTTTTATTCATTTACATGTGATTCTTAATTTCTACTTTATAGAGAAAATTAATAAAGTTTCTTTTAAAATAAAAAGAGCAGTTTTTTGAAAAGTCATTGTTGAAGAATAAGCGACTATAAAGTTATGTTTAACCTAACTAAAGATACAGCCACAGTGAGCCACAACAGACCCATCCGTAGCAGCGGTGGAAGTGTTGAATCTGAATGATCAACTTGGGATAAAAAGTTTTTTTTAATTCCTGCGAAAAGTTTTGAAAACTTCATGTGCGTGTTGCAACATCTGTACATAAAAAGAAACACCATTTCATTCGTTTAACATTTACAGGCTACTTCCTGATTTTGCTTAATTAATCCTTCACATTAGAGCTTGGTAACAAACAATTAGTGATATGCTTACCAAAAAAAAAAAATAGAATGTGAGTGTGTGAGTGTTATAAGCACTGAAATAAACAAAGTACCCTGGATAGTCAAATTTACATCTCGGTAATTTAGGTAACACTAATGCAAAATTTTGTCCAAAACCTTACCTAACTTATTTTTATATAAATTTCCCCAAAAATTTAATATTAAAATTAAAATGTAAACCATTAGTTTCCAAAAAAAATATTTTTTTGCTATCCAAATCCTTCTAAAATATTTAAAGAATACCTTAGCGAATTCTAGGCATGTTGGTAAGCCCAATCATATACATAATATTCCAATACCCACGGTAACTGCCCATTCATGATGCAAACATGAGGGCCTTAGGGTCTTTAAGCAAAAAAGACCTGATTGGTTGCTTTCAAAGACATATGCATATTATTTTCATATAGTACGTATTATTGCAATACCTACGGTACCTTACGATGCAGAATGCAAACATATTTGAAATAGCAATATCAATGGGTATAAGTCTATCCTCTTTGCGGTCCTTAAGACAAAGTGTCCTGATTATACTTTTACGCATGAATAATATTTTATTCTTGTATTCGTTACGTCAAATCATCGGCGTACAGTTGACAAGAACTCTATGTAAATTTGGTAACTGTGCATTTTTCGTACCTGAATGTTTGCATCAAACGCCAACCATTGTGTAAATAGGTAACAAGGAGTTTATTACGTATATGGGCCGAATATGTAGACCAAGTTTTACAAAGCGCGAAATCCTTGTAAAGCACAGATTTCTCAAACTGAGCTAAATATTTTATAGAATAAACGCTGTGCCTGGCTAGCCTTTTTTGCAATAAAATCTCTCACAACACTGAACCAAAATACTATAAAAACAGTTTGAAAGATTGAAACAAAACTGTTTGGATTGGCAGCTTGGAAAACGATTACATAAAAAAGTTCTTTAAAAATTTAAAAAAAAAAAATATTGCAACTATAATAGGTACTAAGTACTGATACGCAAAATTGTTGTTGTATCTTGTAAATGACAAAAATGATATTTGGATATCGTAGATATTAAGACTTTTTTTCCTAATGTGTTTCCTGCTGTCTACTTTTTAAATTTACTGTATCAAGTTACCCACTGTGTAAAAGAAAAATAAATATATTAGTCATTAGCGCTCTAACGCTTGGGTCTTCCAACAAAAATTTTATTAGCTCAATCACCAGCCTCGAAATCATTAAAAAAAACTATTCTAATCTAATTTAATGCATTCGCCACCATTTTCGCAGTTGATGAAACCTGACAGATTAATTATTATAAATTATAATTTGTCAAAATAACGGAAAAAGTAGACCCTATCGAAATTAAACACAAGATTTGAATTTTATTCATTTTAGTCACTTTATTTCAGAGTAAAGACTTATTGCAATAAAGCCAGTATTTTGACAGTTTCAAATTGCAGACTGACAGTAAATCTATCTAAATTGACATATCAAAGTCAAATTTAAAAATAACTGGTTTATTTACTAGGGACTTATTGGAATGACAGCTGATCTTCCAATATAAGAATTTTACTTAGTATAAGAACTGGAATATATACAACCGTTTTTAATTAAAGATAATTAAATGACTTCATTTTAAATTCGACTTCGTTAAGTCAATTTTGAAAGTACGACTGTCAGCGTACAATCTAAATCTGTCAAAATAGTGACTCAAACAAAAGTACCTAATATTTAAAGACTAGCTGTAATCCTATAATGTAAAACTGTCCAACCAGGTACTGCCTGGCACTATTACTTCCCAAATTTATTGCAATTACGATGAGAAAAAAATCTATTTGGAAATAATAAAAAAACTATTTAAACCAAGTGCAATATCTGTATGAAATAGAAGACAGAAAAAGTATACATCGTCGTTGATACTCAAAAAGGCCCTATGTCAGCGTATAAAAATTTCACTAGGCAGGAAAAAAGATTGGAAGTATTGTGCGGAAATTAAAAACTGACACTAATGGGTTGATAAGTAACTTTTGAATCTGAAATTTTGTTTATAGAATTATGTTATACTGTAGTATCACATTACCAAGTTTTTTTTGATTTTGTATTATTATTTTAGGTTTTTGTGTGACATATACAACCCATTGGAATTATTTTCTGGTAACAATTTTATTAAAAACAATTAGACAAAATATTAGAAAAATATTTATATATAGTTTTTTTTTTAAATTATTTTAGTAGGTCATGTATTAATAGCAAATAGATTATTTATTAAATAGTGGATGAACTTTTTCTTTTAGTTATGTATTAGTAGTTTAGGGTGCCTTCTAGAGCTTCTCTAGCGAGTACTGTAAATAACTCTCCACAATGTGTCTATGCAGCAGCCTCTCTCAATAGAGCATTTATCTCGAGTAGACACCACGCCTGCTCCCTTGGAAACAAACTGGTCCCGTATCAATTATTAAACTAATGAACAGATATCGCTCCCCAGCTAAAAAATAGTCACAACTCAAAAAACATTGTTTTGAGAAAATCGCTGTTAAAAAATTTAGTTCATTAGAGAGATTCATTTTTCACTTGCAATTTCACTTGAACCTATTAACTCAATGTAATTGGTGCAGTACGTTTCTCAGAAAAAATGATTTTTGTCGTTTTTAGTAAAAAAAGACAAATACCAAATATTGTGACACTTTTTTAGAACGAGGCATCATGACTTTGTAAATCAGGATGTCACGCAGGATGGTAAATAATATAAAAAAAGAAAACAAATAAATAAGAAACTTTGTATTTATTTTTACAACGAGTTATAAAATGCTGAATAACAACTGGGAATGTGATTATTCTCTAATAAATTCAAAAATTTTTTTCTTATTCAACTTAATTCTAAGTACACTGAACAATTTGAAAAATTAGTCATAACACAAAAAAGAACAGTAATTTACTTGTTATATGGGTCAGATTTAACCAATAGTTCACACGAAAACTTTCACAACTCGAAATGTGACTCTTTTCAAGATGAAACTCCACGTTCACGCTGTTATAAAGTCAGAAGTTACACTGTAAAGGAACGCATCCTAAGCTAAACTGGACAAAATTAAAGAGTCACATCGCCATCTCGCGGTGAATGGTGGAAACATAAATGTGACGCTTTTATGGAAGAAAGTACAAGTTATTTCGATGATGGCGGCAGGTTTATCTCAATAACGGCGATTTTTGAGTTGTGACTTTTTTTCAGCGGGTGTGCGATATGTCCTACACTTTAATTTTATTAAATCATAATATACCATGCGAAACTTTTTTTGAGAGTGGGAAAGAAGAATAATTATATAAATCAGTTGATTGGCTTGGTCGAGTTTATACCCTGAGAATTTCTTGTTCTTGTATTTAGACACCACACACATGCATATGTAAAAGTTTTCCGAAAATTTATGTATGATCTTTGGTGGCTTAGTGAAAGAGCGTTTGCGTACAGAGCAGGAGATCGAGGTTCGTTTCCCGACCGAAGAGAAACTTTTTTATAATTTTTCTTTCTTTTGGTATTTGAATGTTAGAACATTTGTTTCAGGAGATTTTATAATATTATTCAATTTAGGAGCAAAACCAATACATGTTTTATTAAAAACTATAATATATATCTTCAATTAAAATTGAATAAAGCTTTTATTTAAAGTAGGTGACCAAATAATTTGTTAAATTTTAATGGAAAAATGTAGTCTAGATGGATGAAAAAACAAATGATGCAATTATTAAAAACAGTTAAATTTCATATTATTCCACAAAACTCAGGTGAATAATCTGTTTGACCGATTTTTCTCAGTGTAGTTTCTTGAAACTTGAAAAATACATAAAAAAATTGTAATAGTCCAAGGAAAAATGCAATCCAAAATCGGAGATTTATTATTATCTTTTTTATATAAAATTAATTTTTCTTGCAGATTTTTCAGACCGTGATACAAGGTCCCCACCACTATCGTTTCAAGGAAACTTAGGCTTTCAGAACTATTGTAGAACATTATGGGGAAGTACTTTGGTTCCAGGTGGTCCGAGGTACCTCTCTTCACTAGCACAAGCGGCGTTGGCAGAAAGAGCGTCCAAAGAGAAGTCACCAGGTAATAACGCTTACCCAATAAATAAAATACTTAAAGCTTAAAAATAGAAACTAAAACAAGAAGAATAAAATGCTTCGTAAATTTTGATGGTATATTTTGAAAGTCGGAAGTTCTCCGAATTATGAGGAATTGAACTATTTTCAATTCACTTGATTTTTACCTTCCTATCCCGCGTAGCAATGGCTAGAGAAGGTATTATTCTCGACGAATTTTATTTTCTTTTGAGAGGACGTCGAAAATGTTTTATTTAGGTGTAATTTGGCCTATCTTAGCAATCTCGTCGTGATGTCGGTCTGTCTGTGTGTATAATATTCCTGTCCGTAACAGGATAGCTCCTAAACCGCTTAACCGATTTTCGAAAAATTTTCTGGTAAAATAGTGTTCGACACTATAACAAGCTGATTAGATTTTAGTCATAATCTATTTATGATAATGAAGTTTTTTGACAATTGAAAAATTACAAACATGCTAACTTTTCAATGGAGCACGATATCAATATGCGGTTTTCGGAATATGGTAGACTAAATTTTGTTTGAGCTTTAGTTTCTGAGATATTTACAGAAAATATTTCAAGGCTGATATATCATGGCTTATCTTGAAGTGTGCTAATAGGCTAAGAAGGCATTAAATCAGTCATGGGTGCACCCAGGGGGGGGGGGACTCGGGGCCCGCCCCCCCCCCCAGCCTAAGATTTATTTAGATATTGTCCACATATTTCATGAATAAAAAGATAATATAGCATAAAATACGACATTATGAGGCCTCGGCCCCCCACAAAAGCCTCGGCCCTCCCCAAGACATTATTCTGGGTGCGCCACTGGTTATATATCGTTTAAAAGAAAATTTTAAAGAGCTTGGCTTTTAAAAAAATTGAATAAAACGTGTCAAAAATATTTTTTTTTATTATTTTTTTTAAATCACCCCCATTTATGGACGTCGCTGGAGAGGTTGTTATAAGTCAAACCCCACCAAGTTTTACTTGATGTATTTTTTCATATTACGCTTAGTTTCTGAGAAAATTAGATAAAACCTGCATGGGCGCACCCAGGAGGGGGGGCTTCGGAGTCTGCCCCCCCCAAGCTTTAGATTTTTTTACATATTTTCCACATATTTCATGAAAAAACACAAAAAATAGCTTAAAATTCGACATCATGACTTCGGCCCCCCCCCCCCCCCCAAGAGGCCTCGCCCCCCCCAAGACAAATTCCTGGGTGCGCCACTGAATCAGTCATGGATCCATTTATTTTTTAATTGTAAAAAAAGTTTTTTTTTTATAATTGCCTATTTTCAAAAAGTTTTTTTAGTTAAATATACAGGGTTTAATTTAAATAAAGAACCAAACTTTAAGGGTCAAAATTAGCATTTTTTTTTGTTATAACAACCTTAAAAATTCCAATAGACAGCGAAATTTTGTAAAATTATGCATTATAATGTATATAAGTAAGGTCATAATTAGGTGTTAAAATTATTTGTATATTTTTCCACAAATAATTTTTTTTAAAAATTAAATGTTAGTGGCAGTACTGCTAGTTTTTGTAATAATTCTAAAGTACCGTTTAGATACGACCAATAGATGGCTCAAAATAATTCTTTAAAAAATTGATAAATTGTTATCTGCAAAGCATTAGATCATTTTTTAATTATAATGTATCACAAAATTATTAACATTGTCTTTGTCATTTTTAAATTTATAAATTTTTCAATACTTGATCAATGCTATAACTTGAAACAATAATCTTTTTACCAAAAGTTAAACAATTTTATTTTAAATTTTTAGATTAGTTGTCTGCCCCATCAATTAGGTTACACCCTGTATGTGGGGCTCACGTAAATAGACTTCCCTTTGAACGAAGGAAAATACCAATTTATTTTTTAATTTCCAATAAAAAAGTATAAGATTAAAGCATGAGTAAGATTTGTTTATAAATATTATTATATAAAAATGGATTTCAAATAAACTTCCTCGATAAAAATCGCACTTTTGATCACATGACTAAATTATATATTTTTATCATTAAAATTTAAAAGATCAAAATATTTGTTTAGGATTTTACTATTACAAAATTTTTATGAAAAATAAGTACCTACAAATATTTATAAAAATAAATAATATAAATAAAATATTTTTTAAGTATTAGGGGTAATCCGTGTAAAGCAAAAATATATCCCAGAGAAAACAAACTCTAATCTATGCGAAAATGGTTATGTAGAGTATTAATAAGTTGGTATTTAGTGATTTGTGTTTGTTGAACGAGGCAGGCAAAACTCGAGGATAAATTATTTTTGACTCAAAAATGTTAGCCCCCCCTCCGTAGATTTGCCTTACCCCAATTCTGACTTGGACTATTCAATTTAAGTTGGCGGAAGATTACACGGTAAAAAAAAATTGTCTTAGATTAAAGCAAATTGCTTTGAAGTAAAATAATTTGTGCTTTCCTATTCACCAAGAGAATATTTTCTTGATATAGCACACAAAATGTCTTGCCTCTGTATTTTAATGTGCAACAGAAATTGTTTTATTATAAATTGAAACTGAATTAATCTAAAGCACCGTTTTCTCTGGAAGCAAAATATTACTTATATAAAGATAATTAATTAAAAAGTTTCGAAAAAAACTAGGGAAAAACTGCCAGTAAAAATATAGGATTAGGTCTGTCTTTACTGTGTACTTTTTATTTTTTTTACGTACTCCACAGAACATTGATGACTTTTGGTTAGTTGGTAAACACTGTTGCCAAACAACACATACATACCAGTTTTTGTAAAAAATAATTTTCAATTACTGGCATATATGCGGAATACCCCGCTGTGGTCTGTGGTAAGTCTTGAAATAATTGTCTGGTATCAAAAATATTTTAAAGGATCAGGCACACCTCTTTGTAATCCGTCAAACTTTATGAAATTTTGGTATGTTGTAGACTGAACCTTTCTGATCAAAAGTTCTCATGGGCCCAAATTAAATTAATGACCAGTTTTTTAAATACAGGATGTTGAAAGTGATAATGTCCAAGATGCATAATGGCTCTTTAGACGGGTTTTTCAAACATATACGCAATGGTTAGTATTACATATATTTACGATTTATTTATTATATTTAATCTGTACCTTTAAAACATTATCTACAGGGTGTTTAAGTAAATTATTTGAAAGTGTTCATGAGAAACAAGCGCTAGTGTGTTTTAGATTGAACCTTTCGTATCAAAAGTTCTTATGGGCGCAACTTAAATCAATGACCAGTTTATAAAATACAGGGTGTTTAAAGGGATAATGTCCAGCAAGCATAAGGGCTCTTTAGACGGGTTTTCCAAACATATACGCTAAGTTAGTATTACATATATTTACGATTTATTTATTATTTTCAATTTGTACCTTTAACACATTATGTAAAGAGTGTGTAAATAAATATTAGACAAAAGTTTTACTAAGAAAAAAACATTATAGCTTTTTACAGGACACTGCACAGATTTATTTAGAAAAGGCTTTTAAAATTTTTTTGATATTTTGATTGATTTTGATATTTTAAATGATATTTGCCGAAACACCCTATATTAAATACTTAATAACTCAAGAATCATTTAAAAACTAATAACTACTCTATATGTAATAGAAATATTTCGTATATGTTTGGAAAACCCGTCTAAAGAGCTATTATGCTTCTTCAAAATCACTTTTAATACTCTGTAATTCAAAAACTGGAAATTAATTGAAGTTGGGCCCATGAGAACTTCTAAAGAGCAAGATTTAATCTACATGTTAAAGCATGTTTCTCATTCAAACGTTCGACTTATATTTACTTAAACACCCTGTAGATAATGTTTCAAAGGTACAGATTAAAAATAATAAATAAATCGTAAATATATGTATTAGTAACATTGCGATTATGTTTATAAAACCCGTCTAAAGAGCCATTTTGCTTCTTGGACATTATTACTTTCAACACCCTGTATTTCAAAAACTGGTCATTAATTTAAGTTGGGCAAATGAGAACTTTTGATGAGCAAGGATTAATTTACAACATACTAAAGCTTGTTTCGCATTAAAACTTTGGACTAATATTTACTTAAACACCCTATAGATAATTTTTTTAAGGAACACATTAAAAATAATACATAAATCGCAAATTATGTTATAGTAAGATTGCGTATGTGTTTGGAAAACCCGTCTAAAAAGCTATTATGATTCTTGGACATTATCACTTTCAACCCCCTATATTTCAAAAACTGGTCATTAATTAAAGTTGGGTCCATAAGAACTTTTGATAAAAAAAGTTCAGTCTACAACATACCAAAATTTGGTGAAGTTTGACGGATTACATAAATCCCATAAGAGGTGTGCCTGATCCTTTATATTACATTTTGACATAACGTTACTTATATGCTCGGCAACACTGTCTCTAAATAAATGAACTAGTAGCCTGCGTAATTGGAACACAAGTAGGGTCACACACTTTACTAAAGTAAAGCATGTCTCAAATAGAAGATACGAGAAAAATAGGACATGCAAAAGGCCCCGAATAACTATATATAGCTATAGTCTTTCTAATACGACTTAATTATAAAAAAAAATTACAGCTGACAAAACACTAGAGACGGGGAGACAGATAAAAGATGGAAACGTACAAGGAAGAAAAGCAATAACTTTATTAAATGGAATAATTTGGGACCAAAGTATATCAAAACATAACAAAAAGCTTATATATATAACACCATTGTAAAAAGTATTATTACATACGGCTCAGAAGTATGGCCAATCAAGGATAGAAAAGAAAAAATGCTTTCCGCTACGAAGATGGACTATTGGAGAAGAGCAGCAGGGAAATCAAAAAGAGAAAGAGTTACAAATCAAAGAATAAGAGAAATTATGACGGTGGGTGAACGTACTTGAGTGGATGATATAAGAACAAAACAACTGGTGTGGTACGGACATGTACAAAGAATGAATGATGAAAGACTACCTAAACAAATACTACAATGGAAACCAACTGGCCGAAGAAAACGAGGACGGCCAAGGAGAAGCTGGAGAGAAGGAATAGACAGTGAAATAAGAATAAGAGGCCTAGATGATGAATTATGGGCAAACAGAAACGAGTGGAGATTGGGTATCGGAAGACGTAGAACGTTGTGAAATCGATAAATATATATGTTCTTATATTTTAAAACAGGTTCCTTTTAACGATTTCTTCACTTTTGGAAACAGATAGAAGTCGCAAGATGCCAAGTCTGGTGAATATGGTGGGTGGTTAACGATGGGGATTTTCTTATTAGCTAAAAACTGCTTAATGGATAGGGCATTGTAAGCCGGTGCATTGTCCTGGTAGAACAACCACGCGTTTTTTCTTCCACAAATCTGGAAGTTTTTTCCTTGGACGTTCCCTATAAATGTTGGTTAACTGTTTGACAAACACGCGCCCATTCAATAAGAATAACACCCCTAATATAGAAAAGAAAAACAATGAGCATCGCTGTTTTGGATGTGTTGGAGCGCCCTTCTCATTCATCATCTTGAATGAACTTCTTCACAACCCTCAAAAAAACTTTGATGCCACATAAAAATTATTGAACGAGAAATACACTGCTCCCCGTAGACATCATTTAGCATTCGAAAGCATTCAGTAGTCGTTTTTTTGAGTTTTACTTTAAATTAAAACGTTGCTCAATTTTTTCGGTGGTTGTAATTCCGCCAAATGAGCTATGCAAGATCCGTTTGAAACCACTGAGTAAGCCAAACTAGCAAAAGAAAGACGACAAGATTGCGCGCAGTAGTAGAACACACATCAAGGTGAATAACTCCAACCGCCCGAGGCGTAGAGATTTAAAACCTGTGAGTACGGGGGCCAGTCTTAAAATTTAATTGTCACACCTCGTATATCTAAAATATCATTTAAAAAGAGCTTGAATCTAAAATATAAGTTTTCAGCAATGTGACAGCTGTTGAATCGAATAGATATTTTCCTGGGCTACGTCGTATACGGAGGGATTAGGAACTCGGCAGACATTTCGTAGATAGCGGTCCGCGATGAAAGGGCCGATAAAGCATGGATTTCGGGTTATCGATAACGTTAGGGCCTGACGCGATATATGATGGATGGCTCCACGGATTGTAAATCACATTTAATCTAACACAAATTATTGTATGATTGTGTTGGCATTTTCGAAAATCAAACATACAGATAGGTACACGCCTTAACCCTGAATTTATGAACTAGAGGCAAATACTCTTTGTTTGAAACTTGTAGATAATGATTGTGTAGAAATAAAATTTCGGACTTCCATTGTCTTTATTTATTTTAAAACACGACGTTTCGGTTAGTAAGTATCTCTAACCGTTATCAAGTGTAAACTAAACAACCTAGTGGAGTGGTTCGAGGACCATGCGATCAACACAGCAAGAGTCAAACCAAAACTATGGCTACGATACATGGATGACACATTTATTATATGGCCGGAAAATGATGACGAACTACAAAATTTTCTACACCATTTAAACGACATTCGACCAACAATCAAGTGCATCATGGAAATTGAAAAAGATTCGGCCTTACCTTTTTTGGATGTTCTTGTCAAACGATTAGACAGAAACATTCAAACCACTGTATATAGGAAACCTACACACACGGGACAGTACCTAAATTTTAAGTCTAATCATTCTGTTGCAACAAAACAAGGAGTTATAAGAAGTTTGTATTTAAGAACCGTAAATATTTGTAGTAATAATGAAGAATTAACCACAGAAATTAACAATATTAAAAAGGACTTACAACAGAATGGTTATTTCGAGAAATTAATAAACTCAACGATATTTAAAATTAAAAACAAACTAAATGTACCAAATTCTCAAAATAATAATCCGTTAGGTGTTATTAACATTCCATATGTTCAAGGGATTTCAGAAAACATAAGACGAATAGCTAAACACTATAATATAAAAACAGTTTTTCTTCGGGAAATACGATAAGAAGTTTTGTAACTAAAACAAAACCAGACAATCCCTCAAATAATAAGGAATGTATTTACCAAATCCCGTGTGAGTGTGGTAAATCATATGTAGGTGAAACGAATCGCCCTCTTCAGGTTAGAGTATATGAACATCTAAAAAGTACCCAATTAGGGGATATTGAAAAATCCGGTTTCGCAGATCATGCATGGTCAAATGATCACAGGATTCAGTGGTCAGAAGCTAAAGTTTTACATAAGGAGTCGCATTTGGAAAACGAAAGTTTATTGAAGCTGCGTTTATAATGCAGAATAAAGAAGTTTTCAGTCTACCAAGCACGGACATACCAAACATATGGAAACCACTCCTTAAGAAAACAGGCGTCTTAGGATTAAAACGGGGGCGGGCCGTCACACCTGACTGCACACCAAGTAGTATAAGTAGTAGCCTAGAGACTGGATTGTTTAGTTTACACTTGATAACGGTTAGAGATACTTACTAACCGAAACGTCGTGTTTTAAAATAAATAAAGACAATGGAAGTCCGAAATTTAATTTCTAGACGCAAATACCTTAGAGCATAAATACATCACCACCTTTTATTCTTAGTAGGGCCGGTTTATCAATGGAGGGATACTCTCGAGTTAGAGATAGCCCGGGGTTAAAGTTGTCAAAAATGTTCATCCATCCAAGGTTAACTGCAAACTCCAGGGTTAACCCTAGGATAACTTGACCCGTGCTCAGACGGCAGGATAACGTATTTAGCTCTCGGTTAACCACAAAATTTCGAATTATTTTAAAGTTTTTTTTTATATTGGTTAATTTTTCTCAAAAGCATAACATTTAAATTGTGTACTTTAATTTTATAAGTGTTAAATAGGATGCTGCGCAATTTTAAGAACAGCAGCGGCGATACTTTTTATGGTGTCAGGCTGAGATGATGGGATTCCCATAGACATGGAGATTTTTGCAATGGGAGCAGTCTACCAAGCAAGCCTAAAATAAATTCTCTTTCTTTCATGAGCAAGATAATGTTTAATAGAAAAGCACACCATGAATAACCCAGTAAATATCCCACCCGCCAACAGAGCTATACCTATTATTTGTACCCAGCCACAATATAGACCTTCTGGTGGTTGCAGCGAGAGGGCTACAAGCCCATTCCCATATGCTAATTTATGTATACAGTTTTAAAGCTTTTAATATTTATTTAAAAATGTAAAATAAAAAGTGAATTTATTTTACACTGAGTTTTTTAAATTTTTATTTGGCGGCCCCTGAAAAATGACTAACGAGTTCTTTTGTTATACAACAGTGTTTTGGGAATTAGAAATAATCAACAATTAACTTATAGAGTAACATAAAAATAAAATACTGAAACTGAAATCATTCAAACATGCTAGAGAACTTTTATCATAAAAAAAAAGTATGCGGCCGAATAAATAATACACAAGATGAAGGTTTTGAAACAACTTCTGGTCAGCCAGGAAACCACTTGCTCTGCACAGGGTGTTTGTAAATCAGTCATTCCGAGATAACTAGTACCATTGTTTTGTTGTTGATGTACCTTGTTAATATTTCTTCATTGGAATGCCCAAGTTTAGAGAAGTTTGTTTCCTTGCAAAGACATAATCTGTAACAAAAATAAAATAGGTGTAGTAGTTTAAAAATAAACTTAACAAATGCAGTATCATGATCCAATATGGACATTGATCCATTTGCTTTTACCTCAATTTATCTCTTAAATTATGTAATGTATAAATCGAGCTTTAATAGGTAGATAGGTACCTATAGATGCATTTTTATTTTACAACAGTAACATTTTACAAATTGGGAGCTCCATGCTAATTTTATGTAGCGAAACTACATATTTTCATCACACTGAAGAAGGTGACTAAAGCGGCCCTCACACAATCAATAATATGGTCAATATTTTTATGTGCGTCTTTGTTTATACAATTTGAAAGACAATGACAAGAACAAAAATATTGACAATAATACTGATCGTGTGAGGGCCGCTTAAGTTTTTTCCAAATCAATATTTTAAGAACACACCCAAAACCAAAAATACAGAAACAAAAAACATGATTATAAGCATAAAATATCAAAAATACCACAGACTATTAAATAGAAAGGGAAACTTAGATGGTCGATTGTTATCAGGATTGGCAACCTGCGAGTTTTGAAGCTCTGGGTTAAAATGGCTTGGATTTACACTTTTCTCTTTAACTCGAAGGTTACCCCATTGTTAAAGTTGACTCAGGACTAGCTAACATGACGAGTTACCCCTCAATAGAGTGTTTGACAGTAGTAAAAAATAAATATATATTTAGTTTTAAGTATCTCTTTAGGTCTTGGGAATGCTAAAAACAAACTTTTTGGTTTAATTTTTTCTCAAATTCATAGTTCTTTTAATTAAATAAATTCCTTGAATTAAAACAATTAGCCACGTGATTCAAAACAGACAGTCTACCAATCAGCTGCGAGTGACGTCACAAAACAGTAAACGCCTCGAACGAACCTATTTTCTGTGTTATTTTCTTATGGATGGTAATGTTTGCTTTGGTTTCAAGTGCGAATTATCGTCCTAAATTAGATTTTATTTTGTGTTTTGCTTATAAAAAACATTTTTAATGGAAAAGAGATTCTCCAAAGCCGATGGCTCCAACTTGCCAATGCTGAATTCCTTTATGGTGGCAGGCTTCTTTGCCAACAACAGTGATTTTTGTTCTGCGGAATTTAGAAACTTTAAAAATACAATACTTAAAGTACTGCATAGGTTACACTGCATAATCCAGCGTAGTTACTGCGTCCTGCCTATGCACTGCCTAGTCTTGCATATGCACTGCTCAGTCCTACCTTTAGCCTGCATGTGCACTGCCTAATCCTGCATTTAGAGGTACTCCCTAGTCCTGCCTAATAACTGCCTAGCACCGCCTAAAAATTTTTACACCTTTCTGCCTATTATAGGTGTTAAACATAACCTTAAAAATTTCATCGTCATTTACGAAATAGTTATATATATTATAGACAACGTGAGAAAAATTAATAGAAACAATTTAGTTATACTCACATCAGTGATCTTCACAAACGTAAAGTGAAGATGTATTAGATAAGGCCCTTGGGTCTCTTCGAGCAAGTTCTACCCACTTTTTCCGTTCTTTTACTGCTGTAGGCACATGAATAAATAGTTTTTCAGGTGTTTTTATGCTAGTATTCGAACACTGAGGCACTACACACCACTTATAGGACATTTTTTTCATAAAAAGCAGTAAAAACACAGACCAAAAACAAATAAACACTTGAATGCCTTGTATCTGTCCGCGAGTTTACTGCGCTGTGACGTCATTGCAACGCCATGCTAGAAATGAGCGTCTTATCGGCAAATTCAAATCGGAAATTAGAAAACTTGATTTTAAATGTAGTCATGATAAAATATACTATTTTAATAATTTTGCGTAGCAAATTAGGGATCTATGTATCATTCTAAACTCTTTTCTAAAATATGTCAAATACCCTATTGATAAACCGGCCTCCCTGATGATTCCTGCCATAATAAAAAAAAATTTGATTACTCATATGATTTCTTAAGAATGTTTTCGTCCTATACTTCACATTTATATTGAATAAAAAATCTTGTTTAATTCGTAGAGCCTTGTCGGTTGAGATGTCAATTTGTTTAACGTATCGGCTAAGTTTTGCTTTATAGATTTACCCGCTTCCTTTCGATGCTTTGCATTTACATTTGCTCAAACAATGTTTACAAACGTTTGGGCAAACATTCAGGTAAACACGTTGCATTTTGCTTTCCTCTCTATTCTTTTGATCGCGACGTGGTGATATTGTCGAGTCTGTGTGTCTGATAAGTTCGGTCTTTTAGGGCCCATCGCACCGACTTTTAAAATTCCCTTTCTTAACTATGGATTGCTTTAATTTTAAGCATGCCTTATTTTTTAATTTGTTGCACAGAGCAAAAATCTCCTCTTCTTTGTTAAGATGCGGCCACCTTGTGCCCCAATCAGGCAACGCCGCTGTTTCAACATAATTTTTAAACCATGAAAAAACAACAACAACACCCAGTACGTCCCAAAATAGTTTTGTCAAAACCCATCAATTTCCTGTGTCAAGTCGCCTTTAAAAATTTCTTTACAAAAATGAAAGTTCTTGAATTTTTGGAAGAATATTTGAAAGATGATGAAATCGAGATGGTGCTTGTCGCCTTGTTGGTACTGTCGCGTATTTTTTCCCGGGCTGGTTTACGGTTCTCCATCCAGCCCAGGACAAAATCTGCGCCCGGCCCAAAAATGTACTGCTTCTAAGGCACAGGCCAATAAGGCACCTGCCCATAAGGCTCCTGTTCATAAGGCAGCGGCCCATATACCCCTGGATATAACCAAAGGATTAAAAATTATAATGAAATTAGGGTAAAATGTAAAGGCAGAAATGAAAATCGTCTTGTCACTTCATTCACTGCAGTTTCAGTTAAATGCAAGGGTTTTCTTAAACTAGTCAGTCCTATCCTACCCTTACCGCTGTACCCACCAGGCTAATAACAACAGTTAACCCAAAAATTTGACGAAAATACTGTAATAAAAATTAGATTCAACTTTATTTAAATTATTTTTTTTCCTTACAAATCTTTTTGTAATCGATACATAGGTATATTTTTTCACAAAAACATTGTGCCAAAAATACCAAAATCTAGCCGTTTTCTTGTGCAATAAATTTTTATTTATTTAAAAAAACACATGTTTTTTTTTTAACTTTATTTACTTGAAAAAGACAAAATCACAAGACGCTAGCGCTGCCAAGTCCACTTCCAATCCCTGGCTTCGCATGCGTAGATCTACCAATATTATTTACCTCATGTATTAGAATCGATGTACAGGGTGATTTTCAGTTGAATGATTCTAACCACATGAAAATAGAAAGTTTCAAAAACCTAACCTAACGAAACCTAATCAGATCTAACCGAACCGAACCAAAGCAAACTAAACCAATATTTTAAAAAAAAAAAAAAACTTTCCTGACTTCCTACCTGGGATGCTAGAGGATGTGAATCCGAACCGGACCGTACCGAACCGAACCTATCCAAACCTAACCCTACCCAACTAAACCTAATTAGCAGTACGTGTTGTAGTTTAGTTTGGTTAGGTTAGGTTTGGTTCAGTTTAGTTAGGTTCGGTTTGGTTCGGTTCGGATTCACATCCTCTAGGATCCCGGGCAGGAAGTCAGGAAAGTTTTTTTTTTTGAAAAAAATTATTGGTTCAGTTTCCTTCGGTTCGGTTAGATTTGATTAGGTTTTGTTAGGTTAGGTTTTTGAAACTTTCTATTTTCATGTGGTTAGAATCATTCAAGTGAAAATCACCCTGTATGCATCTATTCTAAGACATGAGGTAAATAATATTGGTAGATCTGCGCTTGCGAAGGCAGGGATTGAAAGTGGACTTGGTAGCGCTAGCGTCTTGTGACAAAATCCATTTTAATCAAAACACTGCTCATTTGTAGGTATTGTCAGTTGCTATGGCTATGCCAGACCGGTAACATTATGTGATCAGCATATTATCTTTAAGCAGCTCTTAAGGAACAGTAAAGTCACGAAAAAAGCTCACCTAATTTTAACAACACTAAGGAAGGAATAAGTCTGCCTTTAAGTTCGGTACAACGAAGTTTTACGAAATAAGATTTTCTTTACGCTAAGAAACGGAAAAAAAAGTCGGTGCGATGGGCCCTTAGTATTTTAAGGCTCGTCCCTGCATTTTTCTTATGGCGTGTGTATGTTACCAATTTACTATTGTAAAAATTTAAAAATAAAAATATTGTCTATTGCAGTGGTTCTCAAACTTTTGTAGAGTGGGGCACACTAAAGCTTACTTTTTTGTTTGTTTGAGACTCATTATCGGGTTCAATGTTTGAAAGTTGTGTGCGCATATCTGCTTCAGGATTTAATTTATTTCTTAAGTGGGTTTTTGTAAGAGCAGACTTTGAAAACTCTACCTCACAATGGTAAGTTGTAGCAAAAGGCAATAATCTTTTAACGGCAAAATTAGCTAATTCTGGATATTCACTTCTAAGCTGGGCTCAAAACTCCAATAAAGTAGGAGAATTAAAAGTAGTTTTAAGGTTTCCATCGACTGCAACATCAATTAGCTGTTCAGTTTGTTTTACAGTTAGAGCTTGATGAGCTTTTTCGACTGAGAACGGATTGCTTACCGAATCAAGATCCTAATCTTGCCTTGGAAAATTTTAAATTTAAATCGCTATATAATGACGTTTTTTGGAATCTCAACTTAATCAGTGGTTTTTTCGTATCTGTATGACGCCACAATACTGCAACTCGGTGCTTCTTTTGATAAACTGTATAGTTTGTAAAATATGAATTTTCAAAGTTTTACCATTTTGGTCTTATGGGTTTCCCTATACTAAAAATCGCTAAATGACGTTTTTTGGAATCTCACTCAGTAGTTTTTTCGTATCTGTATGACGCCACAATACTACAATTCAGGACTTTTTTTGATAAACTCTATAGTTTGTAAAATATGAATTTTCAAAGTTTTGCCATTTTGGTCTTATGGGTTTCCCTATACTAAAAATCGCTAAATGAGATTTTTTGGAATCTCAACTCACTCAGTGGTTTTTTCGTATCTGTATGACGCTACAATACTGCAACTCGATGCTTTTTTTGATAAACTGTATAGTTTGTAAAATATGAATTTTCAAAGTTTTGCCATTTTGGTCTTATGTGTTTCCCTATGCTAAAAACCGCTAAATGACGTTTTTTGGAATCTCAACTTACTCAGTGGTTTTTTTGTATCTGTATGACGCCACAATACTGCAACTCGGTGCTTTTTTTGATAAACTGTATAGTTTGTAAAATATGAATTTTCAAAATTTTGCCATTTTGGTCTTATGGGTTTCCCTATACTAAAAATCGCTAAATGACGTTTTTTGGAATCTCAATTCACTCAGTGGTTTTTTCGTATCTGCATGACGCCACAATACTGCAACTTGGTGCTTTTTTTGATAAACTGTATAGTTTGTAAAATATGAATTTTCAAAGTTTTGCCATTTTGGTCTTATGGGTTTCCCTATACTAAAAATCGCTTAATGACGTTTTTTGGAATCTCAACTTACTCAGTGGTTTTTTTGTATCTGTATGACGTCACAATACTGCAACTCAGTGCTTTTTTTGATAAACTGTATAGTTTGTAAAATATGAATTTTCAAAGTTTTGCCAATTTGGTCTTATGGGTTTCCCTATAATTTTTTTTGAGCGGAAAAACACATATCATAGAAACTTTAAAAATTTTTTGTTTGTAAAATATTGTGGATACCAAATACCCAAAAAGCTCTACTCTTACCAAGTTTTGTTAAAATGACATAATTATTTTTCTCGAATATTTTGAGGTTATGTAAACAATGAAATTTACAAAAGTTTTAGACATTTTTATGGCCTATAACTTTTCTGTATGTTACTTTTTTCTCCAACGTCAACTTTCGTCGTAAATCGCAATATTACGATTCCCTGTTCCTTTTTACCCCCCAAAACCTAACCCGCAACGCCCATGCTCACGCATTTATTTTTTTTAACTTCGTTTTTCACTGCTCTACAATTCCCAATGCTTTATTTAAGTCCTGTTAGTAAATATATTTTTTTTACCTTAAAATATGGTTATTCTACTGGCCTATTTGTAATTTGTCATTAAAGTGTCTGTCAGTATATTATTGAAATTGTTTTTGATGAACAAAAATAAAAAATGGGAACATGCTTGTAAAAACGAGTTTTATAGGAGTGAAAAGCCGTTTTCTTTTTTGAAGTAAGTAGCTTTGATTATTTAAAAAACTTTGTTTGTACCTAATCGCAGTATATATCCAGTTATAAATTAAAAATCAAACGTCCGCGAACTTTCAAAACCACAGAATATCATCGGAGAGTAAAATTAAAAAAGGAAAGGTAGCAGCTCCTGCGCAGCGTGCTCTCTCTACAAAAAAAAAACAATATTTTTGCCTCACTTTGCATATATGTACAGGCCTATCCAGTTATATATATATATATATATATATATACAGCGGCGTAGCGTGGGGGGGGCGCGGGGGGTTCGTCGCCCCCCCCGCCCCGAGGGTAGTGGCGCCCCATAGGTGGGAGAGGCGCCCTTGTGTCGTATCGGCCGCCCCGTCATACATGTTTACCTTTTTTTTTTAGTTTCAAGATTTCGTCAGAGGCGCCCTCGTGACTTATCGGCGGCCCCCTGACATAGGATGACCTTTTTTTTTTTTTTTGGAGACGGCGCGGTTCAAATTTCTACGGCGCGGTTCTTTTTTTTTGGTCGTAAGATATGTGAGAGGCGCCCTTTTGACCTTTTGGTTTTTTTTGGTTTGCCGTAAGATTTTTCACCAGTTTTCAGAGGCGCCCTTTTTAGCTGTCGCCCCCCCCGCCCTTTCGGGCACGCTACGCCGCTGTATATATATAGCCCTAGACAGGTGCTAACTCTCCGGGTCAGAGAGTACCTAGAATCTATGAAGGGCAGGGGTCAATAAATTTCCTCTGATAGACCTCTGACGAGGTCTACCCCGTACCCAATGAAAAAATCATAAGTCGCAAAAATAAAAAAGTGCGCAATTCTTGATAAATTGTGTACTAATTTTGTACCCAAAAATTATTGAAAATTATTGTTAGATCTAAATCCTTGTCTGAATCCCGACAAAGGTTATAAAGTGGGATATTATTTTGTAAAAGGCTTAAACTTTGGACAGATTCCAGGCAAAAAAAGTGTGATCTAATTTGCCACCGCGTAGCGGTGCGGTCGGTGGTTGTAAATCACGATCCTTATCAAAGCTCAATAATCTTTTTGCAATATAACTGTTATCAAATACATCTTGCGATACAAAAACAACTTAAATCAGGAGCTGTATTGTAATAATACATAAAAAATGCAGCAGGAAATACATTTCGAACGCCCCAAATTTTCTTTAAAATACTTACTCGAATATTACTATCGCGTCGCCAGCCTTCTATCTTGGGGTAGGATTTTTGTATGGGCCATAAGAATTGCATGGGAGAACAGATTAACGTTGCGAGTTTAACGACGAGTCGTTAAATACCGAGATGAATTCCAAGACGTGCGCAAGCGTTGTTCTGTCACTTCTGCCAACCAATCAACTGAGAGATATTTCAGTATGGTTTTATACAGCAAAACTTTAATAATTTCCAGTTCTTTTTTATGAAAATTCGTCGTTTTTGTGCTGTGAAAATGCCGGTGACGTGCAAGTTGTGTGACAAATTATTTAGTGCCCAATTTAATTTGAACAAACACTGTCAAAGTAAACATGGCATACAAAAATAAAGGTATTCCCATGCAGAAAGTGTTTTTATGTTTAGATGCCTAGAATGTAAATGCTCCTTCCCAAAAAACTTGGATCTGTGTGATGATTTGAAATACAAACACAATCATACTCATAACAAAAATACTTGAAGAAACATTGGAGTTGAGAGTCAATACTCCCATGGCAAAACAAAATAAACGTGAAATGCATATGATCATATAGAAGAAATACTGCATATACCTCAAAAAATATTAATCGCAGCACGTAGTATCGAATCTTAAAATGCAAAAATATACAGGGTGTTCCCTCTCAAAAAATCGACTTCATTGTCACACCCTGTACAGGGTGTCCCAAATTCGTTGTTTTTTTGTGGTATCGGGTATTTCTAGGGGAGATAGAAAAAAACTGACCCCCCTTTGCTTGAATTTCAAGAGAAGCCTAAAGGTGAAAACCACATATTTAGATATAGCAAGCCGTTTTTAAGCTACGGAGTGTTTTTGTCTGCATTTTGGGAGGGGGTCTATAACTTTTTTGTTTATGAAAATTTTGTTTTTGTGTACATAGCTTTCTTATAGATCTTTTCTTGAAGAATTGACAGATGTAAACGGTTTTTATTTATCTCTTTTGGTTTTTAAAATATTGCATAAAGTTGTTATTTTTCTTACAGAATAACTCTTTTTTTATTCGATTTTTAAAATCAGCTTAAAATTTCCTTTAAAATGATGTATCACACTCGATATTTTATTTTTTTTATTGTTTTCTTTATTTTTATTTTTTAATCACCTCTTTATTATTTTTTTATTTTTATAATTTTATAATATTAAAATATTTTAAACTCATTAAGCAAACTAAAATATGTGGTAAAAATAAAAAAAAATATAAAGAAATAAAGGGATCCTCCCATAAAGAAAAATTAATTTTATGTGATATCTCAAAAACTAAACGTGACAAATGAAATTTAATTTAACAGTTGATTTCCTCTTAAAAAAGTGTCTTAAGAATGTTTTCACAGAAATAAAAAATATTAATAAATAAACAAGTTATAGACCCCTTCCCAAAATGCAGACTTTTTAAAAACACCCCGTAGTTTAAAAACGGCTTGCTATATCAAAATGCGATTTTCACCTTTCAGTTTTTTTAGCCCCTCTAGAGATACCCGAAACCCCCCAAAAACATTGAATTTGGGACACTATGTACATGGTGACGGATAGAAAAAAATTATGTTGGCTTTTAAAGTTGTCATAATTAACCAAAAAATCTCAATTTATTTTCAATGATAAAGTTGCTAAGTGCTCCGGTTATAAAAAACCACCCGGTACCGACATAAATCATACCTAATAATTAGAATTGACCATTATTTTATACCTTGAAATTTTTATTATACGTTAAGCTCTTCGATCTCGCGCCAATCACGGTATTCGCGCCAATAATTTAAATTAGACATTTTGACGTTAATTTTGGCGCATGCTCCTTTGATGGAATTCATCTCGGTATTTAACGACTCGTAGGTTTGGCTATTTAGTAACGAGACTGCGTGCCTAGATGGCGCCCTAGACGGGTGGGGTAAAAAGCCAATAGTGCGTTGGGTATCTAGATATCTTCTCTATGCACGTCACAAAACACGTTTCCATCACTATTATAGTATTTGTGCAGTAGTGGTTTGAAACGAACATGTTTTTTCTCGTGCCGAAAACAATGTTTGACGAAAAACAGGAGCAACGTATCAATCTTAAATTTCTCGTTAAAATAAAAAAAACTCCGACTGAGTGCTATAAATTGCTGCAAGAGGCCTATGGGGACAATTCTCTATCTCGTGCGCGTGGTTTTGAGAGGTGTAAGCGCTTTAGTGAGGGCCGAGAGACCACTGAAAATGACCAGCGCCTAGCTCGCCCTGTGACTGTTTCAACTTCAATGTTGATCGTTTTTTTCGACATTAACGGTATCGTGATGACTGAATGGGTTACAGAGGGTCCGACTGTCAACGAGACTTAGAATTTGTTAGTTTTGGCAACACTGCTAGAACGAGTTCGTAAAAAACGGCCCGAGTTGTGGAATAACAACTCGTGGATTTTGCACCAGGACAACGCACCTGCCCATAACGCACTATCTGTGAAGCAGTATTTGGCTAGTAAGTGCACTCCAGTGCTCGAACACCCGCCGTACTCACCAGATTTGGCACCGTGCGACTTTATTTTGTTTCCGAAGATCTGCTTTGAAAGGGACCCGATTTGAGTCGATGGAAGCGGTAAAGCAAAAAACGGCAGAGCTCATAAAGGCCCTCACCAAAGAAGACTTCCAGCACTGCTTCGATCAATGGAAAAAACGTATGGAAAGGTGTGTGGCGCGGGGAGGGGAGTATATTGAAAGGGAGCATTCGAATGTAGAATAATTTTTATAATAAAATCCTTTTTTCTATAAGCGTGCGGAAAAGTCCACTTTTCCGCACGCATTTTAGTGTGGAAAGTGCCACTTTTCCGCACTAGTGCGGAAAAATATTTTTTCCGCACTAGTGCGGAAAAGTAAATTTGTTACGATTCTGAGGTGTTCTATAACAATTAGACCGTTCAAAATACATTTGTATCTTTCCTAGCACACGAAATATCCTAAAAATATTCAAATTGACTAAAATTCTGCTATATTTTCAATATTTTCGATAAAAAAGAGTTTTCAGTAAAATAGGTTCAAATTATTAGTTTTAAACCTCCCCGGTATAAATATCGTCATTGTCAATGTCAAACAACAATGAACACTAGTGGTTTTAGATTTGGCATCTTAAATCACCATAGCAACAAAGTACAAACAAACTGTCAAAACAAAGCCAATTTTGCAGATACAAGCGTCTTTTGAATTTTTCAAACAAAAAAATCAGATTTTCAATGGATTCTTCGGACGAAGATTTACCCCAGTCAGTTCTAGAAGCCGCTAGAATGTGAATAATAATAATTGATTTGATTAAAACGTTTTGAATATAAATAATTTTCTGATTAATTTTTAGTTTTTTCCTCACGCTTATAGAAAAAATAGTGTACCTAACTCGTGCGTAAAGTGTCTTTTCCGCACTTGATTGCTGGCCAAACTCCGCTATCGCGTCGTTTGGCCATCTGCAATCGCGTGCGGAAAAGAGGCACTTTCCGCACTAGTTAGGTAAACTACTATTTCGTAACCAGTCTCGTTATTTAATAGCCAGACCTCGTAATCCGTTACTTTGTTCGTGAAAGATCAAGTTTTCAGTTTTATGTAAGTGCTTTCATCAAACGGGGTGATAAACAACCAGAGTAATGCCTTAAAATTCTGGTTCGGTTCGGTTACTTACTTTTACAAACAAACAGAATTTTAAAGTGTTATTTTGGTCATTGAATTTCGTTTCATTCACTAAAGTCATTTTTTTTTCACCACAGTTTACCAATCTATTAGTAAAAACTAACTATTATTTAATTTTAAGTTTTTTTAATGCATTTTTATTCTAACCCTAACAAAGGTAATGGTAGACCACAGTAAATTCAGCGTGGTTATAGGACGCGGGTAGGTGTTGGAGACCTCAGGGGGGGCGGCAGAGGTGGTATTGAGCCTCAAAACTAGTTCCGCGGAGCTCATTTAGTACTTTTTCAAGACAAATATCATAATTATGAGTGGTAATGCCTTTTAAACTAAAAACAAAAATTTTCAGAAAATAATGAAGTAAAGTTACTTTAAATGCTGGCATGCGACATGCGGCACAGGCAAAAATGTTTTAGATACAAAAGGAACATTTTTAAACAAAAATCGGTACAAGAAAAGTTAATAGTTAAGTTGATTGTTTTAAGGTAAAATTGGTTAAACTAACCCTTTTTTTTACCCAAAATCCAATGCCGGCACAAAATTTGTGTATCATATTGGGTTAAAATGGTTTGAGGTGTTCTTGAGTTATCGTGTATTGACACAGACAATTCATTTTATTATCCGATCTAGGCGTTTTAGGAACTAAATAACTCACACTAAAATTTTAAAAATAAAATGTTTCACGTTTTTAATAGTCTACTTCTTGTGTTTGTGACAAGTCAAGTAATAATACTCGCCCTAAAAAAATATTTCAGATTGTCCGCCCCTTGACGAGTGCGACCGCCTGCGCCTGTAGTAATTTATCAAGGTTAAGTTTTAATATTTTATCCTTTAAATACTAGATAGATTTCTGGAAATGCGATTTTTTTTATAGGAAATAAAATAATTTTAATTTTAATAAAACCTTTTTGATATAAAATTCGACAAAAAAAAATCGTCGTTACTTATTTTTGAGCCATCTTTAACTCCTCAAAATTTTGCATTGCAATACTTGTTTCAACAGTACATTTTATTGTGCTATATTTTTAATCAAATTTTAAGTAATCCTTTTAACAACATTCCTTATCAAAAATCTATATCAACTAATTTTTGTTTTCAGTAAGCAGGGCGGCTAAATCCCTTTTATGGATATTTTTTAGATAAACAGATAAATTTTGAAAATATTGCGATATACTGAAGGATCAAAGGATCAATTGGAGTTTTATTATAGATCTTATTTATAACCAAACTAGAAACATCAATTGTTATCTCAAGGGCTGATCAATCTTTCAAAATCTACTAATAACACCTTTTCAATTTTTTTGATTTATAATTTTCTTTTTCATTAATTTATAATCCCTAATAAATTTTTGCCTTGTAACGCTTAATTTTCATCTTTCAAGACATTATACCAAAGCATGCAATAGCTTAGGGCTTAGGGGCAATAATTATATCTGAAAAAAAACCCTTTTTGAGTTTATTGCTAAATATTTAAGTTTAACCAGGGCTATCAAAATTGACGGGCCCCGATCTGCAACTTTGTTTACGTCACAGCAAAGGCTAAATTTCTTTTTGATGGTTACGTCACGCAACAGCTGATTGCCTTTAAAATATTAAAGTTGGAATGATGGTTTATTAAAATATATTTTTTTTAAAATAAAGCCAGTTTTGGGATTGTTTTTACTATATTCTCGTAAATATCTTCTTTAAATGTATCTATCTATAGGCCTTTTCCAACATCTTCCATTCTTCTCTGTCTGTCGCCATGTTCATCCATCTAGCTCCTGCATGTCTCTTTAAATCGTCCGCCCATCTCATTTGGGGTCTTCCCCTACTACTATTATTTTTTTAAGCTCTCCAGTTTACAATACACTTGTTCCATCGATCGTCTTTCCATTTTAATTTTGCTACTTCTCCTTTGACATCCCTTACTTTTGTTTTATTTCTTATCCATTCATTTATTTTTCTATCTGTTAGCTTTACATATAACATTTGTCTTTCCATTTGATCCTTCGGCATTTGTTACCTTACCCATGTTTGATTTTGTAAGTGTCCAGGTCTGGGATTTTAGGTAAGTACAAGAAGGATACATTAGTTATACACTTTCGTTTTGAGGTACTGAGGATATTTTTTAATTTTTTAATATGTGCTTAATTTACCGAATGCTGCCCAGGCCAATGTTACTCGTCCTTGTTTAGTTTAATAATTTGTCCCCTATATATAATATATAATAATATATTCCTCTACTTGTTCTATTTTCTCTTGGTTTATTCTGATCGTAATATCCTCATCTGTGTTTGTTATGACTTTAGTTTTAGTGCAGTTAATACTTAACCCTATATTTTTAGCTGCTGTATCCAGTGCCTCCAGCATTTTTATCAGTTCCTCTTCTTTTCTAGGGCCTGGTTAAATAGTTTAGGGGATATTTGTGTCACCCTGTGTGACACCTCTTCTTATGTGGATTGGCTTGGTTCCTTTGTGGATTTTGATTGATGTTGTTCCTTCGCTATATATCTTGGCTATTAAGTCTGTGTATCTGTGATCTATTCGGCTATTAATTAAAGATACCTTTACTGCCCAGTGCTCTATGCTATCGTCAGCTTTTTCAAAGTCGATAAACGCAATATATAGTGGAATGTTATATTCGTTGGCTCGTTCTATTAGGATTTTCATGGTCAATAGGTGGCCAACTGTACTGAAACCTTTTCTGAAGCCTGCCTGTTCTTTTGATTGATATCCGTCAAATTTTGTAGTTTTTCGCGAAAAGCTTATAAATTACATTGAGGAGTGTTATAGGTCGATAGTTTTTTAGGTCTGTTCTATCGCCTTTCTTATGTAGAATAATGGTTATGGATTTTTTCCAGTTGTTTGAGAAAATTTTTTCTTTTAATATTTTATTCAGGTGAATATGAAGGGTAATAACTACAGCTTTACCACCGTACTTGAGCATTTCTGCCGTTACTCCGTCTTTTCCAGGTGATTTGTTATTTTTTATTTTCTTTAATGATCTCTTTATTTCCGCTTTGCTTATTTCAGGTTTTAGCTGTGAGTGTATGTTCTTTATTTGTGTTTGGAGTATCTTCATGGTATCTCGTGATGGTGCCCTGATGGTAGTCTATATAGAATAGTTGTGTGATATTTATTATATCCTCTTTAACGTTAGTTTCTATGCCGCTAATATCATTTATTTTAATTATTTTATATTTCTGTTATTTAGAAGTGCAACGTACAGGGAAGAATATGATGATGGTTAAATAAACTGAAACGTCACAAATTAAAAATAGGGATTTTTATTGACCGATTTCCAGGATCTAAAATAACCTATTAATTAACTGATTAGAAGCTATATTTTCTGTTAAAATTACCACCGACAGAAATTACAACATTCCCATCTAATAACCTTTATAACTGCGTTCTGAACAATAATTGGGCAAATATAATCAATCAAAATGAAATAATTGAAAATTGATATGTAAACAGAGGCGAAGCGTGTATACTTTGCGCTCGCTCTACGCGTCGCTCTCTACATCAGCCAACAGCTACATTAATCACTTTTACGGGAAAATGAAAATATTATTAGTCGCGGGTAATAAAGTGTTTGATTGTAATTACCCTCTAAATGAAGCGCTAAGCTTCAATTGGGCGCCAAAGGTGCGTATTCATAATATTGATAAAACCCGGTTCCCACCTACGACTTTCTCTTGCGTGCCATATGTCACGTGGGGGTTGTCGTGACTATTTCTGTACGTGTTGCGCACAAATAAAGAGGATCGTGAGATAGCTTAAGGGTTTATTTAATAACGAATACAAAAATACTTACACACTAATCACTATTGTCTGGCCCAATTTTCTGATACAATTATTAACGTGTAGGTCGGGTTCAGCTCTCAACCAGATTCTGTTTACTTCTTCTATACTAAACTATTGAGAACTTAGGTACTTAGCGTAGTTACTGAACTGAACCCCGATTATCCGATCTTGATTGGTTTTATAGAAGCATGTGAAAACAAGCGTGTCTTAATCTTAAACATAAATCGTTTGCACCACATACTTCCTAGGTTGACGTCCTAATACCTTAACGTTAGGTCAACCAACCACGTTCCGGACGAACGCTAGGAAAAGAATTTATGCTTCATCTGTAACTCACATTTGTGTTGTGTTTATAGCATTATTTTGTTTTATATATTTAACTTGGTTCACTAGTTTAAAAGGCTTCGAACTAGCATAGTATTGTTTAGAAGCTCAATTGCTTCCACATTTACATGTCGATGGAGTCTATCTTCATGACTTTTTGCGTAGGTACTTTTTTTTATAGTCTCTGCTATAGTTTCGACACTTAGGTCCGGATCAAGGTTACTATTTTGAACATAGCATGTAAGGTGCATTCACAATATTTCTTAATATTTTATTTTGAAATCTCTGTAAAACTAGAATGTTACTTTCTACAACCCCATAGTTGAATACCATATGTCCATACTGGTTTCAGTATTTGTCTATAAAGCAGTACCAACTTATTATGAATTGTTAAATTTGACTTCCCTCCAATTAGCCAGTTCATTTTTCTATACCTTATCTCAAGTTCTTCTATTTTTGGTTTCCAGCGCAATTTGGCATCAAGTGTTGGAATGTTGTTATTTCTGATTTGTATGTGATTTACATTTTTATTTTCAACTCACTGTGAACTTCGTTGCCTGCACTCTTAAGTATTTCTGTTGATTTTTTAATAGAATTTTCTACCGTCAATAAACCAGTATCATCGGCAAATGTTGCTAAGTGACAATTTTCTGGCTTTGGAATATATAAAGGCCTAGTATGCTACCCTGGGGCAGGCCTGCTTGAATTTCCCTTGAATTTGAGTCTTCCTGTTTTACTCTGAATTGTCCATCAGTAATGTATGATTCCAAAATATCAAAATATTGTTTTGGCAGAATACGTTTTAGTTTAAAATTAAGGCCTTAATGCCACACTTTGTCAAATGCTTGTGGTACATCTAGAACGACTGCAGATCAATCTTTTCCCTCCTCTAGTGCTTTTTCTGTTATATTAGTAAATCTGTGTACTTGGTCTATCGTGAAATCCTTGTCTCGAAATCCAAATTAATGAGATGAAATAATTTCTTCTTTCTATTATTGGTTTTGTTCTTTTAAGGAATATTTTTTATAGAACGTCATGGAGTGGCTTTCTCGGTTTTGAAATCATGAACTTCTGCAACTTTTCAGAGTTTAGGCACATACGATATCTTTTCTGGAGAGTTATTTTATGACCCCGTTTGGAACCCTGAATAAAATCGTTAATATAAGTGTAATGTATTTGGAGGGGATTCCCAAAGTAGCTAAATTCTTCACCACTCTCTCCCGGTTCACGCTGTCAAAAGCCTGTTTAATATCTACTCACCTATGTTTTAGTAGTATAATATTTTAAGAATCAAAGTTTTTATAAACATTATATTGACAAAAACTTCCTTACCAATTGTGATCCCACTATCTTACATGGAACATTTTTCAATTTAAAAAGAATCTTACGGAAAAACGTCTTCATTTGACAAATTTTAGATAGGTTAAAAAAAAACTTAGGCTTGATTCAATTCTTGGAAGGCCATCCTCAAGTCTCAAGGGTTCTAAAAGTAGAAAAACAAAAAAACAATATAACAATGATCCTGTGTATTATATCCAATTTAAAAAACATTTTTCAAAAAAAGTCATAGTTTATAACAGTTAAAAGAAATATTCTATTTTTTGTAGTCAGTTAAAATTAGGGGAAAAAAATTAATTAAAAAAATATCCTGCTTAGGTCAGAAGAATTTTGGTATCCGATATTAATTTTTTCCTGCTAACGTTAAAAAAAAAGTTTAGTTGGCCGCCCAAATCATATGTAAATGACACTAGCTATTTATGTGAGTTTGCGTCAATTTCGTGTAAAATATAATATAAGCAATCCATAGTACAGCAACCAACGTAGTCCTTGAAATTTGTTTGTTTAAGGGGTTGGTTTATAATTGTGGACGTAACACGATTTTCGACGAACAATAAAAATTGCTTCAAAAATTACAGTCATTAAAAGCTATGGAACAAAAATAAGCATTTAAAACATGCAATTCTGGTACAGAAAATATTGTTTTATATGAAGCAACAATAGAGGTGTCACGAGACAAATAAGTCTTCTCTCGATACGATGTATATGTCTCGTCTCGGCAAGAGCATGTCTCAAACATTGTGTCGTACGATACAAACTATAAGTATAATCATAACAAAAACATTTCATGAAAAAAAAACGCTTAGTACGCTAAAATGATATTCCGTAAAAAGAATTGAGATAAAAGTAAAGCTAAGTTTTCCAATACAAATTTCAAAATGAAATTCTTATTAGTTTGGAAATGTTTTTTAAAACTTTGCTATTAGAGCCAAACTTCTTTATGTTCAATTTAGCACTATGCCTAAGACTTATTTGCAGCCGTAATAGCCAAGTTTAGAAAAACATTTCTAAACTAGTAAGAACCTTTCATTTTGAAATTTGTATTAGAGAACGTGGCTTTACTTTTATCTCAATTCTTTTTACGAAATACCATTTTTGCGTACTTGTTTTTTTTTATGTCACTTATTTTTTTAAGGATTTGGTTAATATAGAAGTTTTAAAGTAGTAAAATATGCGGAATATAAGTATTGTTCAAAACTTTTGTAATGCCTTATTTAAAATTTTGAGTATTTTTTTTCATGGTCTTATCATAGTTCCTATCAGCCTTCCAAAGCTCAGCTCTCTAACGTTTCTGGAAGTGGGCAATGTTGCTTTTACATAATTTTACATATATGGGGGAGGGAGGTATATTAAAATTTTAATGTTTTTAATTTTTTTCCTATATAGTTTTATCATAGTTCCTATCAGTCTTCCAAAGCTCAGCTCTGTAGCGTTTCTGGAGGTAAGCAATGTTAATTTTACATAACTATACATTTATAGGAGAGGGAAGTAAATTAAAATTTTGGGTTTTTTAAATTTTTTCTTATAGTTTTATCATAATTCCTGTCAGTCTTCCAAAGCTTAGCTCTCTAGAGATTCTAGAAGTGGGCAATGTTAATTTTAAATAACTTTACATCTATAGGGGAGGGAAGTAAATCAAAATTTTAAGGTTTTTAAATTTTTTTCTATAGTTTTACCAGAGTTCCCATTATTCTGCCAAGCTCAGCTCTCTAGCGTTTTTGGATGTTTTCGGAAGGAACTTTACATGTATAGGGGAGGGGAGTAAATTAGAATTTTGAGGTTTTTTTATTTTTTTCAAGCGTTGGTTATAATTTCTATCAGTTTGCCAAATTTTAGCTTTGTAGCATGTCTGGAAGTACAGTAGAATTTTGATGATCTATACATGAGTGAGTGAGTGGAAATTTCGACGTTTGTTGAAATTTCGTAATTACTTCAGTACTTTCTGGAAGTACATGAAACTTGGAGGGGTTGTTAACTCTATGAAGATCTACGACTGTGCAAAGTTTGAGTTTCGTAGCTCATTCCGAAGTAGAATTTTAACTAGGTCAAATATGGGCTGAAATGTTTCAAGAAAAAATGGTACAGCACCTGAGCGAACTTGGCATAATAATTGATTTATTTAAAAAAAAATATTTTATTTAAAAAGAGTTACTGGTAGGTTCATTAATAAAATTAAATAAACAAATATTAAGAATATTAATTAAATATGTATAACAAATATGTTTAACATATTTAATAAGAAAAGAAGGCTTTTAACGAAAATATATTATAACAAAAAAAACGTCTTTCTCTCAAATGACGTTGTTGAAAAAAAAAACTTTTACATCAAATTACACATTTTGAAAATATGTTTTCAGAAGTTTTCTTGGATGTAGGGATGGATACGAAGAAAAACAATTTTTCTTTGGCGACGTTTCGCAGTTATATTTCTGCTTTTTCAAGAAAATAGTTTGATCAAAAAAAAATCTTTAAATAAATGAATATTCTTTAGTCAAATATTTAATCAGTACCGATTTAAGGAGAAAAATAAATAAATAAAATGTTACATCCTAAAAGGTATACGTAGTTTTAAGCCTTTTTTTGCGTTTAGTTTTGACCGAAGCTTAAGGTTAGAGTCCCTGAATGTTGACATATTTAGAAAGATGACCGACAATAACCCTCTTGTATTAAAACTCATGTGCAGCTACTGAGAATACTTCTTAAAATTAAACAAAGAATTACTAAAACCACAAAAATAACAAATTATATTGAAGAACTATATCACTTACTTGTTCAAGCAAGAAATTTTTTCTTCTCTTAAATAAAAATTTCTATATCTACGAGTATACTTAAATTTCTTTAGTTATAGAAAGCTATATTTTCTTGATTTAAGAAGTAACAAAACTCAGTTGTTACCTACCTATAGCTACTTTATTTTCGTAGGTAATACTCGCCTGCATGAATGTGACAAATGACCCATATAATGAGAATACAACGGGGGGTAAAGTACTAAAATACAAAACACGGGGTCCGTGACATTGTCGTATTAATTGAGGGGGCCGGATTTAGACCCGCGGGACTAAAGAACAATTTATCTGGGTGCAAAACACGTTTCGCAAAGTGTTGAAATTCATTGGTTACGCCTCGAGCTATGGAATAGCACTTGATTAATTTATGAAAGAGATATTTATGTCTCATTTTTATTTGTCTTACAAAAATATGGCTTTTTTGGTCATCGATGCAAATAAATATTTTTACGCTTCCCGGTGTCAAACAGTTGATCTGAAGTTAGCAATTTTGTAGCGTAATCTACTAAGGCTTTCCCCTCCTAGTAATAATGCGTGTAGTATTATTTCTTACTAACAAAAGTAAAATTTAGTACCCGTGAATTTAAAAATCAAAAAAGTTTCGTGGCTAATCGGATACCCGTCCGTGTCCGATGGCGGGTAAAAACGCAATCAGCGTTGATCTGGGCTGAAAGGCAGAAGAGTCGTAGGTCACGGATTAGTTTCCATTATTTGTAATCGATCTTTTCATTGATCGATATATGTATATAGCAGTTTATTTTCGCCTGCTCCTATTCTGGTTTCTCTCGTATTTCGGTAGATGGCGCTTCTTGCGAGAGTTTTCTTACTATTTACATAGGATTAGAGACAAAACCGTCCAATTAATTTTGCAAGAGTGTCACATTGACCAAGCAGTGTTCTGAGGAGCCCCAGAAGGACAAAACATTTAACTGTCAACATTTATTAGGTGTCCATTAGATCTTAGACCCCCGTGAGGTTAAGTTTTTAAGCTACCCACGGAAAAATATGAGAGGAACAAATACTCCATTTTACCCGATTAGCCACGAAACTTGTTTGATTATTTTTTACCTTCGAACTTCTAATTTTCTAACCCTTTTACTGAGTTTTTATGTTGGCTAGTCTGGCCAGTTATTCATAAAAAGAGGTAAATGTCTCCTCCTTTCTTTTTGGTAATTTTTTGTTGAGTTTTCGCAGTAACTCTTACTTTCAAGTGAAAGATAAGTTTTACGCGCATAATGATAAACTTTTATTAGGTTCGTCTCTTTCCCCAGTGGTTGAAAACATCTATATGGAGGTTCGAGGACCATGTGGCACCGACACATGGATGACATATTTATTAAAGATATGACCGGAAAACGATGAAAAACTGCAGAATTTTCTACATCATCTTAACGGTATTCGAGAAACAATCAAATCTAGAAAAAAGATTCGGCCTTACCTTTTTTGGATGTTTTTATCAAACGAATAGGGACAAACATTCAAAACACTGTATATAGGAAACCTTCACACACGAAACAATCTCTAAATTTTAAGTCTAATCATTCTGTTGCCACAAACAGTTATAAAAAGTTTGTATTTAAGAACCATAAATATTTGTAGTAATAATGAAGAAGTAAATTAAAAAGAACTAAACAACACAATAGTTACTCCGAGAAATTAATAAACTCAACGATATCTAAAATTAAAAACAAACCAAATATAGCAAATTCTCAAAATAATAATTAGTTGAATGTTATGAACATTATACATAAGACGAATCGCCAAACACTATAATATTAAAACAGTATTTTAAGCGGGAAATACTAAAACAAGATCAGAAAATCAAAAATCAGTGGGGTACAGCGGGCCCAACACAGTGACCTAAGTGCACGAGACTTTTCCGACCCACAAAACTCCATTCATTTATTTAATCAATCCATACATTTCTTCTGTTATAATGAATTTCGTCTTTCCTTTGATCTTTTTAAGTATTAGCATTGTAACTGAAATTTCCTGCTTTGCATCAAATCCTTTCTGTAGGCAATCAGGCAATTGCAAATTTAGATTTTCGCCTATATATATATCTGATGTCCGCTCAATTACCTTGTTAGAGACAATAAGGATATTGAACTTCCCTCGATTTGCTTTGCTACTTACTGGTTGCCAGTCCTTTAATTTAATCCGAGCGTTTTAACGGGTAATCTTTAAATTGGCCACAGCCTCTTTGTGGCTTATTTTATTTACATAATTTTCTAAAGGGTTCTAATTTGAATCTTAAAATTGCCAATTGAGATCAGTTTGCAAGTACAACTTCTATGTTCCGGACAGGCGCCAAATCGGACACGTCGATAATCCGGCGCTTTTTACCAACCGGACTAAAATACGGTGGTAAAGCTATAGTTAATACCCTCCACATTCTGCTGAATAAAATACTAAAGGAAAGCATTATCCCGAACAACTGGAAAGAATCCATAACCATTGTACTATACAAGAAAGGCCATAGAGCAGACCTTAAAAACTATGAAGCTATAACACTCTTTAATGTTATTTATAATCTTTTCACGAAAATATTAACATATAGAATAACAATAAAATCAATCAAAAAAACAAGCAGGCTAAAGAAAAAGTTTCAGTTCTGTTGACCACCTAATAAACATGAAGATCCTAATAGAACGAGCGCTTATAGACTTTGACAAAGCTTTCGGGCAGTAAAAGCAGTTTAAATTAGTAGCCGAGTAGATCACAGATAGTCTATTCTATATATAAGTAAATAACGAAGCAACAAAATCAATTAAAAGTCACAAAGGAATCAAGCCAATTTTTAAAAACATAGACTGGGTAGAAATAGACGTAAAAGTAAACGGACAATACTTGAACCACCTAAAAATGCGGCAATAACTGCATACAGCAGTTAAAAATATAGGCTTGAGTATGAACTACAGTAAAACTAAAATTAAAATAAATAGATGAACATATCGCGATCAGAATAAACCAAAAAAAATAGAACAAGTAGAGGAATATACGGGATGTCCCCGACCACCCGTCCACCCCTTTTAAAACCTAGGGGATAGATTTTTTTCAATGATCTAAAAAATGATTGTAGCCATATCGAGTAGGCTCTTTCAACTGGTGGTATTATTAGATTAGATTTCGACGCCGACCGGAAGTGGCCTATTAAGGTCTTAAGTCCGTTTTAGCTCACACTACTACTATACTATAGTAGTGTGAGCTATAGTGATCCTAATTTTTTCGAGAAAAAAAAAGTTGCTCCGATTTCAAATTTTTTTATATATTAGCTCACACATATACTATACTATAGTAGTGTGAGCTATGGTGATCCTAATTTTTTCGAGAAAAAAAAAGTTGCTCCGATTTCAAAAATTTTTATATATCTTTGCGTTTCAGATGATTTTGAAACTTTTTTGTTGCGCCGTCTGTTTGTCTGTCTGTCTGTCTGTCTGTCTGTCTGTCTGTCTGTCTGTATGTCTGTCTGTCTGTCTGTCTGTCTGTCTGTCTGTCTGTCTGTCTGTGTGTCTGTATGTCTGTCTGTAACGACCAACGCGCATAACTTAAAAACCGCTTGGCCTATTTTAATGAAATTTGGTACCTGGGCTGGGTCTTGGGTCGAGATGGTCCCATTTAAAAATGAACAAAATCCACCGAACACAAACCAAATAAAAGGGTGGGGATAGATTTCAAAAATTAGAGTTTATGTGAAAATATGGCGTGTGTGATATCAAACGAAAGGTAATTGAGTCTGGAGTTAAACAAAATACATTTTAATTTATTTAAAAAAAAAGGGTGGGGGTATATTTCAAAAATTAGAGTTTAAGTGAAAATATGGCGTGTGTGATATCAAACGAAAGGTAATTAAGTCTGGAGTTCAACAAAATACATTTTAGTTTTTGTTTTTTTTAAGGGTGGGGATGGATTTCAAAAATTTGAGTTTAAGTCAAAACATGGCTTGTGTGGTATCAAACAAAAGGTAATTTAGTGTGGAGTTGAATAAAATATATTTCAGTTTTTAGTTATATTAGCTCACATAACTATAGTACCTAGTGTGAGCTTAGGGGCCCATATATTGGCAGAGTATCTTTGCGTTTCAGATGATTTTAAAACTTTTTTGTTGCGCCGTCTGTCTGTCTGTCTGTCTGTCTGTCTGTCTGTCTGTCTGTCTGTCTGTCTGTCTGTCTGTCTGTCTGTCTGTCTGTCTGTCTGTCTGTCTGTCTGTCTGTCTGTCTGTCTGTCTGTCTGTCTGTCTGTCTGTCTGTCTGTCTGTCTGTCTGTCTGTCTGTCTGTCTGTCTGTCTGTCTGTCTGTCTGTCTGTCTGTCTGTCTGTCTGTCTGTCTGTCTGTCTGTCTGTCTGTCTGTCTGTCTGTCTGTCTGTCTGTCTGTCTGTCTGTCTGTCTGTCTGTCTGTCTGTCTGTCTGTCTGTCTGTCTGTCTGTCTGTCTGTCTGTCTGTCTGTCTGTCTGTCTGTCTGTCTGTCTGTCTGTCTGTCTGTCTGTCTGTCTGTCTGTCTGTCTGTCTGTCTGTCTGTCTGTCTGTCTGTCTGTCTGTCTGTCTGTCTGTCTGTCTGCCTGTCTGTCTGTCTGTCTGTCTGTCTGTCTGTCTGTCTGTCTGTCTGTCTGTCTGTCTGTCTGTCTGTCTGTCTGTCTGTCTGTCTGTCTGTCTGTCTGTCTGTCTGTCTGTCTGTCTGTCTGTCTGTCTGTCTGTCTGTCTGTATGTCTGTCTGTATGTCTGTCTGTAACGACCAACGCGCATAACTCAAAAACCGCTTGCCCGATTTTAATGAAATTTGGTACCTACGCTGGGTTTTGGGTCGAGATGGTCCCATTTAAAAATTAACAAAATCCACCAAACACAAGCCAAATAAAAGGGTGGGGGTATATTTCAAAAATTAGAGTTTATGTAAAAATATGGCGTGTGTGATATCAAACGAAAGGTAATTGCGTCTGGAGTTAAATAAAATACATTTTACTTTTAAAAAAATGGTGGGGGTAAATTAAAAAAATTAGTGTTTATGTAGAAATATGGCGTGTGTGATATCAAACGAAAGGTAATTGAGTCTGGAGTTAAAAAAAATACGTTTTAGTTAAAAAAAAGGTGGGGGTAGATTTGAAAAATTAAAGTTCAAGTCAAAACATGGCTTGTGTGGTATCAAACGAAAGGTAATTGAGTCTGGAGTTCAATAAAATATATTTCAGTTTTTAGTTATATTAGCTCACACGTACACTATAACTATAGTACCTAGTGTGAGCTTAGGTGCCCATAGATTGGCAGAGTATTTTGAATAGGGATGGGCATAATCTTGCAACAAATTCGGATTCTACGCAAGAAAATACGTACCTTTTATTTGAAACATTTTTTTCTTAAACGTCATTATTTTTTTAAATATATGCCCATCTCTATTTGAAAAACGGACTCCAGGCCTAAATAGGCCACTTCCGGTCGACTCCCAAAGTTGAAAACATCTACCAATAATCAAAAGAGCGTACTCAAGTAATTTTTTGGATCATTAAATAAACTTTTCGCCTAGGTTTTAAAAGGGGTGGACGGCTGGTCTGGTACACCCCGTATATATCTGGGACAAATTATTAAACTAAGAAGAAGAAAACCAAACAGCTGAAATCAACAGCCGAGTAAGATTGGCCTGGGCAGCATTCAGTAAATTAAGCTACATACTAAAAAATAAAAATTATGGATCGACTTATGAATCCCAGACCTGGATACCTGTAAAATCACACATAGATAACGTAACAAAACCCCAAAGGTCAATGGACACAAGAAGATGTTAGATGTAAAGCTAACAGATATAAAAAAAAAGAATGAATGGATAAGAAATAAAACAAAAGTAAAGGTTGTCAGGGGAGAGGTAGCAAAATTAAAATGGAAATTTGCCGGTTTTAATATCAGACAAAATGACGATCGATGGAACAAATGTATTTTAATCTGGATATATGGTAATAATCGAACCGAACCGAACCGAAGCTTGCGAAAATAAAAGAGGTAGGGGAAGACCCCAAATGAGGTGAGTGGAAGATATTGTAAGAGCCCTACGTCAAAAGATAGATCGAAGATTGCTAATTAGATATAGAATCTATCTCCAGTACAAGCTCGGTAACGTGAACACAAAAAAACTAACCTCTATTCATATTACCGATAGTTCACATTAGCGGAAGTCATAATTTGACACTTCTTTGGTGAAATTAGACCATATGTATATGCTTAGAAGTTTAATGTTCCATTAGGTAATTACATTATAATGTATGTACTTAGAAAATATCAACTTAAGAAGAAAATACGTATGTACCTACTTAAAAAAAGACGTAATTAATAATTGTTTTCTTTAACAATATCACAACCATCTTCTTCTTCTTAATTATTTTTATCTGGATCATCATTTATATTAACTCTACCATCATCCTGATTCCACTCAACTACTGGTCGTATAGTTAACCTAAAATAAAATTTTACTTACAATAAACATTACAATGATTATCTTATTCACAAAGTTACCTCTTGAACTCCCTGCAGTAAAGTCAAAGTCTCCGAAAAAACTAAGTCAACCTCTTCGTCATTCCAAATTTTCTTTGGTGCAGCTAATGGTATACAGTCTTCATCTGTATATTCTAATTTCTTTGATAAAATGGGATACCAACATTTGGATAATGTTCTTGGGGTAGTATTTTGCCAAACACTGTTCAAAAGTAAGTTTTTTTTATAGAATTGAGTACATTATCACCATCTGCCACAATTGAAGTTAACAAACTTTTTCTGGATAATTGAGGTCACATTAGGAGGCATAAGCATAGCAAATATGTTTCCATCACCGGTTTTTAATTCGTTTTCTAAGGAGTGAGAGGAAGCGTTGTCCAAAAAAAGAATGGCCTTTAGTGGAAGATGGTGCCCTTTTAAATACTGCTTCACCTAAAAACACCGGCATACAAAAAAAAAGAATTGTTTGTACATCAGACACGACCTACCTGCCGGCATGTATTTTGACCCGCTGAATCCGAATTTCAAGTCAGTTTGGGCCGTCCACCCTTCAATATCGAGTAAATTTTTTGACTAATACAATGACAATTTTTTGCTATTTTTAACATTTTTCAAGGTTTTTGTACAATTTCTATGATTTAGAAAGGTTTATGGTCTAAATAAACTTTAGATTTGTATTCAGCCGATCGAAATACATAAATTATGCTTGGTTTTGATTCACAATTTTTTTTTATGACTATTTATCCCACCCGTCGCGTATCAGCTCAGACACGCTGAAACAAGCTTAAAAATAGAGGAACAATCAAATATGTTGGGTATATTTTTCGATAATTAGGTAATTCCCCGAAAAAACCTGCTTTGAATGAATAGTTTTGAGCGAGGGGTGGCTGGGTATTTCCTTTTGGTGTACAGGTTAGAGGAAATACCAGGAAATACTTGGGAAGTACTGGAAAATATACTAGGACATAACATTGGAAATACTAGGGGGGGAAATACTAGGAAATACCATTGCTTGGGAAATACTAGGAAATACCATTGAAATTTGATGAAATACCGGGAAATACCGTAGATATTTCCCTAGGGTGTACAAAAATCGGCGATCGAGCCACCCCTCGGTTTTGAGTGTTCACATTATCGAGCGGCCGGCTTGTTCACGTTATAGAGTATCCAATACAAATAATATTTTGTTCACAAAACCGCGTTGTTCGCATAAGCGAGTGTTCACATTATCGAGCGTGCACTGTATTTCTATATTTTTATGATATATCTTCAAATGTATTTTAAAACATTTTGTTTCTAATTTAAATAAAAATATATTCAAAACTAAAGTTTGTTAAATAAAAAATCTATTATAAAATATACTCCAGTAGTCCGGATACCTTAATAATAAGCTGTACTGATATGAGTCCGGATAATCGAAGTTGTACTCTAGTTTCAGAGTTTTTGTCTTCAATATAATTTTATGTTCTCAATATTCTGAATTACTACTCGTAGTGCAACTTTTTAATTTATCTACAATGTTTTGTTTTTTTTTTAATAAAATTGCACAAGTCTTGAAATTGTCAAGACATGAAATGAATAAACTGTAGTACCTTTTACTTCTTGGTATAATTATTTTATCTCGGTATGGCACTTTTGTCATAATTTCTAAGCTCTGAAATTAAAAAGAGAAAGAAAAATTACCATCTTAAAAATTCGTTATATCTAGGATCAGTGGCGTATATAAGGGGGGGCCCGCCCCCCCCCCCCCCCCCCCCGAAGCTAACATTTTTTTAGATATTTTCCACATATTTCCTGAATACAAACATAAAATACGGCCTCATGGGGTCTCGCCCCCCCCCAAACTGCCTTGGGCCCACCCCGAAACTTTTTTCTATATACGCCAGTGTCTAGGATATATTAGAAAAATCAAATATCATTTCCATGTTGTAGCGTGTGTGTTTTAGTCTGCCTATTTCTTTGTTTGGTCAAACGGAATATTTGATTTTTGCTTGACAAAACAAACAACTTAGCAAACATACCCCTGTTTATAGGGTAAAGTATAACCTTTACAATTCAAACAAAAATGAATAAGCTATTCACAAACCTTTGTGAAAAACTTATTAAATGTAAATATGTAGAAAGTTTTGTGGTAAAAATTCGGAAGGTTTGTATTTTTACCCAACTGCAGCGCGGCGAGAGGGAGGGTAATGTTTTTCGATTGTTTTATGTAGTATGTAAGTAAATAATTCCTCGTTGATCTCACAAACTGACGTAACTCATTTATTGTAATTTTACAAGAAAGCAATTTTAAGTTTTAGGGAAAGTTTATATTGGATTTATATCACTAAAAATGTTCTTGGATCTAATGATTTGGTGCTATTTAAAGGATTTTTATGAGTTACGACACTTTGTGAGATGAAAGAACGACACAAATAAGGTAGTATTATGGTCATCTCAAAACTGCATTTTTTTGAGATACGTCAGTTTGTAAGATCAACGACGATATGTTTGTGTCACGCTAGCATATACGTAATTACGTATATGCACGCTAGATGCTAAACCGTTGAACCGATTTTGACAAAAAGGTGTCGTTGAATTGCTACTGATCCCGAAGGTGCTATAGGCTATATTTTTTTAAACAGGAATCAACATGGTGGTCTTCAGACGCCATTTTGTCATTTTTTAGGCATACAAATTATGTAAATTTCAGGCGATTTTATTGAAACTCCTTTGATTAACCATTGTAAATGTCCTCTAATTTGCTGTAGTTACTTTGTAGTCAGTGGCGTATATACGGGGGGCCTGGGGGGCCCGCCCCCCCCACGAAGCTAAGATTTTTTTGGATATTTTCCACATATTTCAAGAATACAAACATAAAATAGCATAAAATACCGCCTCATGAGGTCTCGGGCCCCCCCCAAAAGTGTCTCGGGCCCACCCCGAAACTTTTTTCTATATATGCCACTGTATGTAGTCCTCCCTGCTCCCACCCATCTCCCCTCCTGTCATTCCCCCACCCTATTCAAAAACCATATTCGCATAATTTTATCAAATACAGAGCGATTTCAAAAATTCTTTCTGCATACACTTTCAGATTTTTTCCCAACACCATTTTACTAGTCCCACCCTCGCTTCTCCCTCCCCGCCATTCTTATTAGTAATAGTTATAGCTATAACTGTCACAAATATAAAGCGATTTTAAAAGTTCTTTCTACACACGCTTGAAGACTTTTTTTCAACATAATTTTACCAGTTTCCCCCTCTCTTTCTTTTCCCCTCCCTCCTTATTAATAATAGTTGTAGCTATACCTTTCACAAATATAGAGCGATTTCAAAAAATCTTGCTGCACACGTTTTAAGACTTTTTTTCCAACATCCTTTTACTAGTTTCCCCCTTCCTCTTCCTCTCTTCTCCCCACTTTTCTTATTAGTAATAGTTGTAGCTATACCTTTCACAAATTTAGGGCGATTTAGAAAATTCTTTCGGCAAACGCCTTAAGATTTTTTTCAACACCATTTTACTAGTTTCCTCCTCCCTCTCTCTTCCCCCACCTTCACTCAATGGAAGGTAACACTGTTCGCGTCCGTCGAAAATCTGCACGTACTTTTTGGGTAAAGCTAAAATTATTGTAAATGCATAGTGCTTTTTATAAGGCTGAAGAATAAGAATTAAACCTAAAAGTTCATATTTTATATTACATATAATTTTTTAAAATTATTTAAAAAAAAACACCTAACAATTTACTTGTATCTAGTAGTCGCAGTTGGGTAAAAAATTACCCAATAACCTGATTCATAAAAATACAAAACTGCATAATTTCGTAAGTGCACTTTGGGCATCAAAACTAAAAGTTGAAGCATGTCGTACATTATAGGTATACCTATCAAATTTGTACTCAACTGCGACTAGTACTTACAAGTAAATTTAGCAGTTGGGTGTTTTTTTTATTTATTTTTTTTTCTTATTAGCTCAAACAGCTTGTATAAATAAGAGTCAGATATAAGGACAGAACATTCTAGAAATCAATTTAAGTATAAAGACGGGTTCAAAAAGAGGTAAAGTGACTGAGTCATCGGACAAAGATGTTATATCCCTGGAAATAAAGCTGAAAAGTAGTGATTCCTCACGTTCATAAAAAAAAAATCACTTGTAATGATTTCAATACTGCAGGTGTCCCCTAATTCGCCGCAGTTTTTCAACTTGTCACCCTCAAAAAATAGGGCGCCTTGAAAAGAACAAATAACAGAGCAAGTGTTAAAAAGAGACTCGTGAGCCTCAATAATAATAGAGGCGTAATAGAGGCAAGTCCGGGCAACATCTGCTGCCGGCTCATTGAAAATCATGAATTTATTCTATTGACCCACCCCCCGTAACATATTACAGTTTTATTCCTTGGTTAGTATGTACAGTCATGTACTTGATTGATGTCCCTTCTCTTTTTTGGCTAAAGTTTACAATACTCAAACAAAAAAGGAGTTTTTTGTTTCTCTCATATTTTTTCGTGGGTAGCTTGAAAGCTTAACCTCACGGGGGTCCAAGATCTAATGGACACCTAATAAGTGTTGACAGTTAACTGTTTCGTCCTTATGGGACTCCTCAGAACACTGCTTGGTCAATATGACACTCTTGCAAAGTTAGTTAGATGGTTTTGTCTTTAATCCTATAATAGTGAGAAAATTCTCGCAAGAAGCGCCATCTACCGAGATACGAGAGTTTGATTTTTAAATTCACGGGTACTAAATTTCACGTTTGTTAACAATACTGTTTCAAAAAATCGTTGTTTGTACAATTTTGAAGTAAATATTAATTCAAAAATAAATATTGCCTTTAAAGATGGAGAAAATAAAAACCGCAAAACAGGACCTAACTTTGTAAAAACAGTGAAAAATAACACAACATTTTGTACTGAATCCACACTGATTTTCTTTTGGTACGTCAATAATTATTATATTTTTGGATCATTTTTATTACATAAGCGTGTACATTTAAATCCAATAGCCACCCCCGATAATTGTAAACGCATATTATCATCATTGGAATAGGACTAAATGAAGGGGGCAGTGTTATGTTTATCCTTACAAAACGGGGCTAACTTTTAGGGATAGTGTCACAGTGTATTGCATAGAAAAAACAGTGTTGGGTCACTTTAATCAAATTGTAGTTTCTTATTTTCTAAAAGTCACAAATTCGAAAGATTCTAAACTATAACCCTAAAGCGTGATATGCTAAAAAATTAATGCGAGTGTATTCTACCGAGCCTAATAAAAATGCCGTATCCAGTGATAATGCCCATAGGAGATACGGCATTTTCATCAACCACGGCAGTATTTCCACCTTAAACGGGCTCATGGAAACTATAAAAAAGTCTAATCCATGTACAGCCGACAACTATTTAGAGAACAAATTCAGTTTCGTTAAAAGGTTTGATTTTTAATCTACAGAGAGCTCTGGCCTTATTAAATGACTGGCCGTATTTGGGACAGGTGCCTTGTATCATGGACACTTAAGTAGTCCGTCCCTTTTAAAATTTTTTAACAGATAATCTGTACCCGAAATCCCGGGTCATTAAAATATTAGGCACCTATTGCCCTAAGTTTTCAATTAAATTTTAAAAAAAATTAAACATTTTAAAAAATGTATAAAATAATTCTAACGAAGGACTGTTGAAATAAAGAATCTATCTATCTAGCCTTCTTCGGTTCATCTTTGGACATATGCCTTCCCCAATGTCTTCCATTCTTCTCTGTCTGTTGCCGTGTTCATCCATCTAGCTCCTGCATGTCTCTTCAAATCGTCCGCCCATCTCATTTGGGGTCTTCCCTACTTCTATTATTTCTATCCAGGTTACAATACACTTGTGCCATCGATCGTCTTTCTGTCTGATATTATGACCGGCAAATTTCCATTTTAATTTTGCTACTTCTCCTCTGATATCTAAAACTTTTAGCTTTACATGTAAAATTTGTCCTTCCATTGATCTTTGCGCTTTTGTGTCCAGGTCTGGGATCCATAGGTAAGTACATTGGTTATACAGTTTCGTTTTGAAATACTGAGGATATTTTTTATTTTTTAATATGTAGCTTAATTTACCAAATGCTGCCCAGGCCAATCTTACTCCTGATTTCAGCCATTTGGTTTTCCTTTTTTAGTTTAATAATTTGTCCCAGCTATATATAGATATTCCTCTACTTGTTCTATTTTCTCTTGGTTAATTCTAATCGTGATATCCTCATCTGTGTTTGTTATGACTTTATATTTTCCAGTTTCTCCAACATTTTTATTAGTTCTTCTTTCTTATCTGTTATTAAGGCAATATCATCAGCATGTCTTAGCCTGGTTAAATAGTTTAGGGGATATTGTGTCACCCTGGCTGACACCTCTTCTTATGTGCATTGGCTTGGTTCCTTCGCTATATATATTGGCTATTAAATCTGTGTACCTGTGATCTATTCGGCTATTAATTAAAGATGCTTTTACTGCGCAGTGCTCAATGCTGTCGAAAGCTTTTCCAGTCTATAAACGCAAAATATAGTGGAATGTTGCATTCGTTGGCTGGTTCTATTAGGATTTTCATGGTTAATAGGTCGTCAACTGTACTGAAACCTTTTTTGAAGCCTGCTTGTCCTTTTGATTGATATCCGTCAAATTTTGTAGTTAGTCCATGTGTTAATATTTTCGTGAAAAGCTTATAAGAATACACAGTATTATTTTATGTACTGTGTCGGTGTATCGGAAGTAACCCCACCGTAGAGATTACTTACCCTCTGTTAAATTATTCGGTTTTTGGGTTAATGATACGTGAAGCAATACTATTAATAATTACGTTAGTTTCGAACAACAGTTATGTTTTGGGTCATTTCAACTTATATTCGTAGATACTTTCAAATAAAAGATATAAAAATAAATTGGGGATATACCCCGTGTTCTACTGCAATTTTTCCATCGAGAAGTGCGAGTACAATTCAGAAGTACATGAAAAGGAGATCCAGTCGTCTTCATCCAAGCAGCACTTTAACTAGGCGCATTTTCATTGGTTGTACGCCGTTTGCTTTCTTGTACACTTAGAATACATACCTTCATATACATCGTCTCACGCACTCGTAATTTTTTTAAATAAAGAATTGAATTTGAACACTTTGTAGACCACTATACTTAATATAACAAGCCAGAACATTGATAGTCAAACCCAGTGGCGTATAAAGAAAAAAGTTTCGGGGGGGGGGGCCGAGACAGTTTCGAGAGGGGCCCGAGATCCCATGAGGCCGTATTTTATGTTATTTTATGTTTGTATTCATGAAATGTGTGAATAATATCTAAAAAAATCTTAGCTTCGGGGGGGAGGGGGCTTTCCAGGCCCCCCCATATATACGCCACTGGACTCAAACCACAAGAATTAGAATTAGAAACTAAGAATAACCAAAACAATACAGTTGCCACATTTTTGGTTATTGGAGTCGGATACAAGATTTAACTAAAGTAGTAAATATTATGGGTTTAAAGTAAAATATATTGTTTTGGGTCTATAATAATTATTTTTTTAATGTTATCCAAGATCCAACACAATACAAAAAAAATCCATGTCCGTATTACAAATATTCAATTTTTTGTGATGTCTTATCCAGCTCGAAGGACCAAAAATCTGACAGCGTCATTTTGTATGTATGTATGTGTTACCAAACGCAAGCGAACGAATTCGTTCGGCGTAAGTTTTGCCGTAATATTGAATCCGCCCTTTAATAGCTCAATTTTAGTTTTTCGTATATAAATTCAACAAAGTAAACTTATCAATCAAAACTTTATTTTTCTGTAATTTTCAGCGTAATAATTTTTTAAATATTAATCACGCGATTCCGCATAGCTTTTGTTTTCTAAACCGAAGTACCAAGCCCCACATTTTTTATTATTTTCATGTTATTAATGTTTACATTTCTGATATTTATTTAATACTTCACCATATTAATGTCATCATGCCCCCAGAAGAATAAAATAAAATGGTGCAGAATGTCACTTCATACGTGTTGGATGCGAATGAATGATTTTTTTTTGAAGTGGCGTTATTTGTTAGCTTTATTGTAAACAGGCGCTATTGTGTAGAGCACTGTTTTAGAGTTGTAAGGCTTAATTTCGGTCGCTATAACCGAGCGTCGTTATTGAGAAAAAAGGTAACAAACTAAGTTATATATTTTTATTACGAAAAAGTAATTATATCTCTTCTAATTTTCATTAAAAACTATATTTTTAAAAAAAAGTTAAAAACATGGATGAAGCAGACGTACATACATATATGTAACTGCTTATATGTACATATAATGTTATGTAAGTATGTATATATTATGTATTATGCATGTATGTAGGTACATACTTAATGTATGTACACAAAATTATGAGTTTTCTCCTCAACTGTAAAAGCTTTTCATTTAGATATCGCGTTTATTTATACACATTCTTAGATTCAGCAGCTTAGATTATGTAAACACAAAAGCACATCACATCAATAGCTTTAATATCATAAAGGTAACAGACCTTTATAATAGACCAAATTTTGTTTCGCATTAACCGGAGATTTACCGCCTACAATAAAAGAGATTTACCTAACTTCGGCACACAATGGCTGCAGTTCATCATTACTTGCGATATCGCTCGTCGGTATAAACGATTACTTGGACCAATTTAAGTTAAATTATTGGTCGCTATATAGGTACGTCGTTAAATGCGATGTCGTTCTAAGCAACGCGCCTTCAATGCATTTAGCATAGAACTCGGTCGGGACCTTAATATGTCGTCGCTATAACCGATATGTCGTAATATCCGATATCGTCTTAAGCGATATTCACTGTACTTAGATTATGTAAACAGAAAAGCACACCACATCAATAGCTTTAATACCATAAAGGTAACAGACGTTTATAATAGACCAAATTCCGATTCGCATTAACCGGGGATTTACCGCCTACAATAAAAGGGATTCCCCGAACTTCGGCACACAATGGCTACAGTTCATCGTTACATGCGATACCGCTCGTCGTTATAACCGATTACTTGGACCAATTTAAGTTAAATTATTGGTGGCTATATAAGTACATCGTTATAGGCAACACGTCTTCAATGCATTTAGCATAGAACTCGGTCGGGACCTTAATATGTCGTCGCTATAACCGATATGTCGTAATATCCGATATCGTTATAAGCGATATTCTCTGTACTGAAAACCTATGCAGTTTCTTAAGAAAGCACAGTGTCGAAATGTGCTATCTCAAAGCTACTTTCCCTCAATTTTTTTGACATTATAAGTTAGGCTTATTTTATTTTGATTATAAAAATCTTAACTTTAAATATTTGGGTAGTTTCAACTCCTACATATTTGTGGCCATGATGACATTCACGATGCAGCCCTAGATCGCAATCTATGCACGCTAGCCAAAGCTAATAAATATGACAAGAATGTGGTGCACCGGTGAGCAAACACTAGCGACCTAACTCTACGGGCTATTAAACTACCCTTATGTTTGGTAAACAAACTTATAGACAGACAGAGATCCGAGCAAAGATCGGGCAGACGCAGACGGCTGTGGTATAATAAATCAAACATGCCTGATATTGTCAAACTTCCTTCAACTTTTTTTTCACAGCCAACCAAAATGAAAAGTGGGTACACCATGCCTCTACCCACAGCCATCTATTCAGAAAGCTGTGATTTAACAATAGGGTCTTATTGCAATAAAGCCAGGCAGTAATAGTGCCAGGCACTATTTTGAAAGTTTTCCATTGAAAACTGTCAATTGATCTTTCAAAATTGACATACCAAAGTCGAATTTATAAATCTAGTCGTTTATTTTCCATTATTAATGGCGGCACTATTAATTCCGCCTCTTATAATACACCAAGGCCTAATTTTGAAAGAAGACAGCTGTTTTTATAATGCGATACTGTCAGAGTAGTGCCCGGCATTACCATCGCAAATGCTGAGATACAGACAAGAGTAGAGGCCCTCATAGCACAAAAAAAGACTTGGTATAGGCAACCGATTAGGCAGTCCCACCCAATGAATTATGTACGAAGTAACCGGAACGGCCACGGCTATACATTACGTATATGGGACACTGAGGCAAAAACATTAAGAGTTTTTTTAGAGTGAGAACATACAATGAATACTAAGCAGTGCAACCTTTCTCCCTCTAGTTCTAATCACCAGTGGTATTCTGTGAATTTAATACTTCAAAGAGATTGTCATTTGTGATGTCATGTCAGTAAAGTGTTTGTCAATATTGTCAGTATATTTTTGAAATTGTTTTTGTTGAACAAAAATAAAATACTCTGCCAATCTATGGGCACCTAAGCTCACACTAAGTACTGTAGTTATAGTGTAGGTGTGAGCTAATATAACTAAAAACTAAAATATATTTTATTCTACTCCAGGCTCAATTACCTTTCGTTTGATACCACACAAGCCATGTTTTGCTTTAAACTCTAATTTTTAAAATCTACCCCCACCCTTTTTTTAATAACTAAAATGTATTAACTCCAGACTCATTTACCTTTTGATTGATATCATACACGCCATATTTTCACTTAAACTCTAAATTTTGACTTAACTTAACTCCAGACTTAATTACCTTTCGTTTGATATCACACACGCCATATTGTCACATAAACTCTCATTTTTGAAATCTACCCCCACCCTTTTATGTGAGTTGCGTTCGGTGGATTTCGTTCATTTTTTAATGGGACCACCACGGCCCAAGACCCATCTTAGGTACCAAATTTCATTTAAATCGGACTAGCGGTTTTTTAGTTATGCGGGTTGGTCGTTACAGACAGACATACAGACAGACATACAGACAGACAGACAGACAGACAGACAGACAGACAGACAGACAGCCAGACAAAAAAGTTTCAAAATCATCTGAAACGCAAAGAGATATAAAAAATTTTGAAATCGGAGCAACTTTTTTTTTTCGAAAAAATTAGGATCAGCATAGCTCACACTACTATAGTATAGTAGTAGTGTGAGCTAAAATGTGAACACGATGCGTTGCTTGTAAAAACGACTTTTAAAGAAGTGAAAAGCCGGTTTCCTTTTTGAAATAAGTAGCTTTGATTATTTAAAAAACTTTATTAGTGACTAATTTCACTAAAAATCCAATTATAGATTAAAAATCATCAAACGTCCGCGAACTTTCAAAACCACAGAATATCATCGGAGAGTAAAAGTAAAAAAGGAAAGGTAGCACCTCCTGCGCAGCGTGCTCTCTCCACAAAAAATATCAATATTTTTGCCTCACTTTGCATATATATATATATATATATATATATATATATATATATATATATATATATATATATATATATATATATATAGAGGGATTATTGGTCCCACCAAAGTTACTATACTTTGATTTTATGACGGCCTTGTCAAAATGGTGAAGACTGTCAGTTGTTATTATTCTTGTTGTGTTTCTGTTGAACAAGAAAGAAAATCTCGGACTTTCACATACTTTAATGGAAAAAGTAATATTTTTAGATCCTGAAAAGTTATTGTCAGTTAGATTTTATCCTTAATTTAATTCAAAATCTGGCAAAAACACTAAAAAAAATAACAAAATAAAATTGGCGGTTGACATTCCCTTATCTTTTCTAAACCATGAACCCACAGCATGGACCATAAATGTGAAACTGAAACCATAGCACAGCTAATTTTTCAACATAAGGATTTTGTTTACTATAGAAACCGAAATAAATACTGTCGACTTTAATTCCAGATAAATAAACGACTAAGATTTAAATTCGACTTTGACTTGTCAATTTTGAAAGACCAACTGTCAGCCTGCAATGTAGGTCTGTCAAAATACTGCCTGACACTATTATTGCATGGTTTTATTTCAATAAGTCTGTAATGTAATATAATACGTGGTTAACAAACTAAATTATTTTCTATTTGTTTCAGATCGAATATCATTTGGAATAAACCGTCTAGTTTCAAGAAGCCACGATGAAGAAGAATCCCTAAACAACAACAACACCAAATACTGCCAACAAAAAGAAGATGGTAGTAGCTACTTTTCAGGAGACGAGCGACTTAATGAATCACCCAGTCGAATTAGTGAATCCCCTTATAGGCTTAATAGATCATCACCAAGAAACAATGAGTCACCAGGAAGGTGTAATGAACCACGTAGATTTTCTGAATCACCAGAGAGGTTAAATGAATCATCAAATCGTTGGGATCATTCACCCAATCGACCTTCACCTAGTACTTCACCTGAACTAGAGGTTGATTCTCCAGTTCACTCTAGAACAAATACACCATCACCTAGACCAGGTTCTGTAACCGATTTACGAAAGGATGTCTCAACCAAAAAATCTGAAGCCTTTAGTGTTAGTGCGTTGTTAAGACCAGACCCAAAAAAAGGTTCGAAATCACCTCCTCTATATCAAGAAACAATTTCTGTAACACGATCGTATTTGTATCCTCCGTTTGCGGATTTAGTAAAAGACGCGCAACAGTTAAAAAACGTGCAAGAATACAGTTCCGCGTTGTTTCCCCGGACTTTTGTCAATCCAAACATTTTCCCGCCAAACTTTTACGTCGCCCAAAAAGATGGCGAAGACAGAGGTAGTTTTTTGCCTAATCCCAGTTGGTATTTTAGTGCAATGGCTGCGGCGATGGCGAACAGTCAAGGACAAAGTGGAGGGTCGTACCCTTCCCCTCCATCGGCGGAGGATTTGTACCGGCTGAGACATCATTTGATGAATAGTACTTCAAGTAAGTTAAGATGATTCAGGAATGCGGAAAACTGACTCCATATTTTAAAAGTGTAACAGAAAGCCGGTTAAATTAGTTTTTCATAAAAAATTAAAAGTACGATGATTTTTGGCCCAGGCAGAAAAGGGGTCTAGTTACATACAAGTTTCTTTGTGGCACCGAAAAATATTTTTTCACAATTTTTTTTAATCAATTTTTAAACATTTGAAAGCAATTTGTTTTTATTTAAGAAAAAATTTTATAGACCAAACCAATGCAAACAAAATAAATTGTATGAACTTAAAAGAAAAATATTTAATTACAATAATATAATTATAATATACAGGCTCCGTCACACTCGATGCCTTTTGGGGGTTTCCAAAAAAACAAGTACCTAGATATGGCCTGGGCTCGATTTTCGAGACATCTTCAAATATATCAAAAGCAAGCCCACTTTTTGATAGGCGTCGAGGAAATTTTTAAAATTTTGTATTTGGGGAGGGAGCCTGTAGCTTTTTTAATAATTATGTAAAGTTTGGTGTAAATTGATTTTTTATAGATTTATTATAAATTTTTTCGAATCATCATAAAACTTTCTTTAAAATGACGTATCACACTAAATATTTTATTATTTTTATTAGCTCACATTACTAAAATAATATAGTAGTGTGACCTATGGTGATCCAAATATTTCAATAAAAAAAAGTTGCTCCAATTTCAAATTTTTTTATATATCTTTGCGTTTCAGATGATTTCGAAAGTTCTTTGTCGCGCCGTCTGTCTGTATATCTGTCTGTATATCTGTCTGTATGTCTGTCTTTAACGACCAACCCGCATAACTCAAAAACCGCTTGCTCGATTTTAATGAAATTAAAAATAATCGACCGAACACAAGCCAAATAAAAAGGTGGGGGTACATTCCAAAAATTAGAGTTTATGTGTAAATATGGCGTGTGGGATATCAAACGAAAGGTAATTTAGTTAAACAAAATAGATTTTAGTTTTTTTTTTAAACGATGGGGGTAGATTTCAAAAGTTAGAATTTTGGTGAAAATATGGCGTGTGTGATATCAAACGAAAGGTAATTGAGTCCAGAGTTAAACAAAATACATTTTAGTTTTAAAAAAAGAGTGGGGGTAGATTAAAAAAATTAAAGTTTAAGTAAAAACATGGCTTGTGTGGTATCAAACGAAAGGTTATTGAGTCTGGAGTTGAATAAAATACATTTCAGTATTTAGTTATAATAGCTCACACGTACACTATTACTATAGTACCTAGTGTGAGCTGAGTTGCCCATATATTGGCAGAGTATTTTTTGTAGTTTGGTCATTATCCAAAGGAACTTTCCTTATTCAATAGGTTTACACCCTCACCATCACCACTTGTTGATGCGACCAGGAATGATGCCACTGGGAGACGTTTACTCCTGCATAAAATGTGAAAAAATGTTCTCCACCCCACACGGCTTGGAGGTCCACGCAAGAAGATCGCACAACGGGAAAAGGCCGTTCGCTTGCGAGCTTTGCAACAAGACTTTTGGACATGAAATTAGTTTGAGTCAGCATAGGTAAGGAAATAGATACATCATTCTATCAACCGCATTTATGTCCGGGCAGATCGATTTTCTGCACTTGTTAAGAAAATACCTATTTTTTCATATCATAAAACACGTGACAAAAACTGAGCATCATAACAAAAACATTTCATGTAAAAAAAGCCACGTACGCGAAAATGGCATTCCGTAAAAAGAATTGAGATAAAAGTAAAGCCAAGTTCTCCAATACAAATTTCAAAATGAAAGGTTCTTACTAGTTTGGAATTTTTTTTTAAACTTTGCTATTACTTAGTGGGCAATGCTAATTTTACATAACTTTAAATGTATAGGGGAGGGGAGTAAATTAAAATTTTGGGGTTTTTTGATTTTTTCGTATAGTTTTATCATAGTTCCTATCAGTCTGCCAAAGCTCAACTCTCTAGAATTTCTGGAAGTGGGCGATGCTACTTTTACATAACTTTAAATGTATAGGGGAGGGGAGTAAATTAAAATTTTGGGGTTTTTTGATTTTTTCCAGGGGTTTGGTCATAATTTCTATCAGTCTGCCAAATTTTAGCTTTGTAGCATGTCTGGAAGTACAGTAGAATATTGATGATCTATACATGAGTGAGTGAGTGAGTGGCAATTTCGACGTTTTTTGAAATTTCGTAACTACTTTACTACTTTATGGAATTCCATGAAACTTGGAGGGGTTGTTAACTCCATGGAGATCTACGACTGTGCAAAGTTTGAAATTCGTAGCTCATTCCGAAGTAGTTTCAGGTAGGTCAAATATCGACTGAAATGTTTCAAGAAAAGATGGTCACGGCGCGCGAACTTGGCTAGGCACTGCCATGCCCTCAGATATGCTTTTGGTTTATTTTTTATTCCAAGCAAATGAAGTTCTAAGAAACAGGGTGTTCGGCATCCCAAATTCTATGCCTCTGGGGTTTTCGGCTATTTCTAGAGGATATAAAAAATAATGCAAGCCGTTTGTACGGCGAGTTTTAAACCTGCATATTTTAAGAGAAAGAGTATAATTTTTTTTGAATTTTTGTTTTGATGTACAAACTGTTTCTTGTTTTTACCTTCCTAGTTCGCGTAGAAATGGCTAGAAAAGGTTTTAGTTTCGACGAACACCAAATCAGCAAAACAAAATGAAAACAGCAACTCAATTTTTCCAAGATTTTTGAAACAAAAGGAAACAATTCGGCAACTTTTTGGTTTTGTTGGCGTTTTTAGCAACTTTTTATTTTCTCGTCGGCTATCAGTAAAGATCAAAGTGTTAAAACATTAATAACCTTTGTCTTTAGGCAGCGGCGTAGCGTGCCTGACGGGGCGGGGGGGGCCGACAGCTAAAAAGGCGCCCTCAAAAATAGTGCGACCAACAAAAAAAAAAGGTCATCATGTCTTTAGTTTCCTTTACCGGCCCTGCTCCTTTCTAACGCTTAGGGCGCTTCGGGCACCCTTGGGGCGCCAGTACCTTCGAGGCGGGGGGGCGACGAACCCCCCGCCCCCCCCCCCCCCCCCACGCTACGCCACTCTCTTTAGGCTCGGTCTAATCCAAAACCGTCTTTTTTTTTTAGTTAAAGATAGACCCAGTCCTTAAACAAAATATAATTTCTGCTCAGTAATTGTATTGGGTCTGTCTGTCAAATTATGTAATTTATTTAGGAGACAGGTAATTTGGTTAGCTTTTTACATTTGTGTTTTCTTTACAGAGCTGTTCACAATGTAGAAAAAGTCTTCGAATGTAAGCAGTGTGGAAAATCCTTTAAGAGATCATCAACTCTCTCAACCCACCTCTTAATACATTCAGATACAAGACCGTACCCTTGCCAGTACTGCGGAAAGAGGTTCCACCAAAAGAGTGACATGAAGAAACATACGTACATTCATACGGGTAAGTAACATTTTTTTATCTGATATAAGAATAGCACCAAGGTAAGCCCTAGGTGTGTCGTAAGAGGCGACTAAAGGGGCCTTGACCCGCGGGTAAATGGGATTACATCAGGTAACAGCTATGGTTCATTCAAGGGGATGGGTAAATTTGGTGATTTTCTGAAGGGATTCAGTGACCTGGACATTCAGGAAAGCAGCACATGGAATAGGGCTAGCAGCTAGTGTGGACACATTGTGGCTCTCTGTACCCTGTTGATTATGTCACAAGTGTATGACCCATCAGTGGTCTAAAAGAACAACCATGGCATTATGTGGTATATCATGATGACTAAGTTTCTGGCCTAAAATTTAATTTGAAGTCTACTGGGTTCTATTTCCTAGATAGTATTTAAATTATTATCGAGTCGAATATATATGCGTTGATCTGGCCTGAAAGGCAGAAGAACTGTCGTAAGTCACGGATTAGTTTGTTTCTTTTTATTTGTAATCGGTCTTTTCATTGATCGATATGTATAGCAGTTTATTTTCGCCTGCTCTTGTTTTAGTTTCTCTCGTATCTCGGTAGATGGCGCTTCTTGCGAAAGTTTTCTCACTATTTACATAAGATTAGAGACAAAACCGTCTAATTAACTTCGCAAGAGTGTCACATTGAGCAAGCAGTGTTCCGAGAAGTCCCATTAGGACGAAACAGATAACTGTCAACACTTATTAGGTGTCCATTAGATCTTGAACGCCCGTGAGCTTAAGCTTCTAAGCTACCCACGGAACAGCATTGCCACCTCTACCGATTTTTCGGTAGATCTACCGATTTAGCCTTTTACTTTACGATATACCGAATTACCATAGTTTTCTACCGATTTTTTTTTATATAAACATGTTTTTTTTTATACGCCTGGTAATTGCAATTAAAACACCATAACTAAAATATTCTTTTTATGTAAGATCCTTTTTAGAATAAAAATTTTATTTCAAGCCATTGTTTTTAAAACTATATTTATGGCGCCATCTCTTGGATTTTGCGATATACTCAACCGGCAGCCGCAAGCGGCATTAAAGATCACGCTGTTATAAACCCTGAGGTTTTTTTATAATATTATCTACCTAATATGTACCTAATTTTTTTATTTAATTCTTAATTTTGGTATTTTGTCAGTAAAAACAAATCGTAGAAATACAATTTACCTACTAAATCAATCCAAACTATCGATAGTTGTCCAGCTTGTTAAGATGAATAAAAAATCTACCGAAATCTACCGATTTTTCTCGAAGCCTTCTACCGAAGACCTCAGGGTCGAGGGTGGCAACACTGCCACGGAAAAATATGAGAGAAACAAAAACTCCTTTTTACCCGATTAGCCACGAAACTTGTTTGATTTTTTATAATAATAATAATAATAATACATTGTCAAGATTTTTTATTTCTACCAAGGATTTAAAACTCTGAAAGCTTCTCTAACTATTGCGCTTTGTATATAATTGAAATTCCAACAACGTTCTGGCAAAGATGAGATTTCCCTTCACAATCAAGATGGCATTGCCCATTACATTAATTGCTGCACTGGAATTAAACTCTTAAGCTGCGTTTATATCTTGCTTTAACTCCAATTGATTTTTCAAATAAAAGATATTAGAAAATAAAATAAAAAGTGTTCATTTGTTCATTATTTTTCTTGATGTTCTTGTCTCATACACAATGCCCGTTTAAGGGCATAACGAGTCCTAGGCACTAGTGGTAAGACGGGCGCCCTCTTCCTTCACAAAGCCGCTAAAAAAAATAAATAGATTCAGAGGGACAAGTTAAATTAAAAAAAAATCACGTAAAAAATTTGAGTCGAATGGATATTGAATATGTGCAACTGAACTTTCAGATGTCAACAATTATTATTACACAGAGAGATCCGTAAGACAGACCTTGATATTCCTAAGTATTTTTCGATGCTCAAACTGAATCCGGGGTCAAAGCAGTCTCTAAACGTCTGGAATTTTCTCACGTTGAGGCATCTGGATCGTATGGGAGCATTTTAATTGTGGTTGGCATTTGTAAAGCAATTTTTATAACACATTTCCTTTGTTTTAAAGTGTATTTGAAATTAGATGTAACTTATTCAAAATTAACAGGAACTGACTGGGATTAGAAGACAAAAATGCGGCCAAATTGCGTTAAAAAAAGGAAGAAAAAACTTTCGGTCTCCACTTTTAAAGTAGAGGGATAAACGTGTAATGAAAAATTCATGAAATTTTCCTAAGTATTTTAGATTTTAAACAATAATTTATTATTTTCCTATTTTACCAGCAGCGGGGCGTACGGGGACGGCATGGGGCCATAAACCCAACCAACTTAATCTAGTCTAATTTTATTATGCAAGGGTTTTATTCCTTTGTGTCTTATTTTCTTCTTTTTGTAGGTATCTTATTCACAATGGATCAGTTTGTTCTATATTACCTATCTATCTATATCTATCTATTAAGCCATCTTTGGATATAGGCCTCCTCCAATATCTTTCACTCTTCCTTATCTGTCGCCGTGTTCATCCATCTAGTTCCCGCATGTTTCTCTAAATCGTCCGCTTATCTTTTTTGAGGTATACCCTACTTCTTTTATTTTCCCAATGTCTTCAATTTACAATACATTTATAGTTCCATCGATCGTCTTTCTGTCTGATATTATGACCGGCAAATTTCCATTTTAATTTTGCTACTTCTCCTCTGTCATTCCTTACCTACTTTTGTTTTATTTCTTATCCATTTATTCCTTTTTCTATCTGTTACTTTTACATGTAACATTTGTCCTTCCATTGATCTTTGGGCTTTTGTTACCCTATCCATGTTTGATATTGTAAGTGTGCAGGTCTGGGATCCATAGGTAAGTACAGGAAGGATACACCGATGATACACTTTCGTTTTGAGGTACTCAGGATTTTTTAATATGTACCTAGGTTAATTTTTCGAATACTGCCCAGGCCAATTTTACTCGTTTCTGGATTTCAGCTGTTTGGTTTTCTTTTTTTAGTTTAATAATTTGGGCCAGGTATATGTTAGACTCCTTTACTGTTTCTATTTCCTCTTGGTTTATTCTGATCGTGATATTTTCATCTGTGTTTGTTCTCAGTGGCGTAGCGTAAGGGGCGCGGGGGGCTTGTCGACCCCCCCCCCCCACCGCCACGAGGGTACTGGCGCCCCAGGGCCGGCAACGGCAAATAAAGAGGGCGGCAAAGCTGTCGCTAGGAAACTAAGGATATGATGACCTTGTTTTTTTTGTTTTTGGTCGCAAGATTGGAAAGTAAAGTCATGATGACTTTTTTTTGTTTTTTGGTCGCTAGATTTTTGATGGCCCTTTTTATCTGTCGACTCCCCCCCCCCCCCGCCCCTTCAGGCACGCTACGCCGCTGATTTCCTACCTTAAAATTCGGTAAATTGCGTTTTTACGAATTTTAACACAAGGTGTGGTTTTTTCGCATCTTTATAGTCCCACTATACTGCAACTCGGTGCTTTTGATGATAAAATGTATAGTTTGTAAAATATGAATTTTCAAAGTTTTTCCATATTGGCCTTATGAGATTCCCTACCCTAAAATTCGCTAAATGACGTTTTTACGAATCTTAACACAAGATGTTTTTCCGCATCTTTCTAGTCCCACTATACTGCAACTCGGTGCTTTTGATGATAAAATGTATAGTTTGTAAAATATGAAATTTCAAAGTTTTTCCATATTGGCCTTATGAGATTCCCTACCCTAAAATTCGCTAAATGGCGTTTTTACGAATCTTAATACAAGGTGTGGTTTTTTCGCATCTTTATAGTCCCACTATTCTGCGACTCGGTGCTTTGAAGATAAAATATATAGTTTGTAAAATAAGAATTTTCAAAGTTTTTCCATATTGGCCTAGGAGATTCCCCACTCTAAAATTCGCTTAATGACGTTTTTACGAATCTTAACACAAGTTGTGGTTTTTTCGAATCTATATGGCCTCACCTTACTGTAACTCGGTGCTTTTTATTATAAAATGTATAGTTTGTAAAATATGAATTTTCAAATTTTTTTCATAGTGGCCTTATGAGATTCCCTACCCTAAAATTCGCTAAATAACGTTTTTACTAATCTTAACACAAGATGTGGTTTTTTCGCATCTTTATAGTCCCACTATACTGCAACTCGGTAGTTTTGATGATAAAATGTATAGTTTGTAAAATATGAATTTTCAAAGTTTTCCATATTGGCCTTATGAGATTCCCTACCCTAAAATTCGCTTAATGACGTTTTTACGAATCTTAACACAAGGTGTAGTTTTTCGCATCTTTATAGTCCCACTATACTGCACCTCGCTGCTTTTAATGATCAAATGTATAGTTTGTAAAATATGAATTTTCAAAGTTTTTCCATATTGGGCCTTATGAAATTCGCTACCCTAAAATTCGCTAAATGACGTTTTTACGAATCTTACCACAAGTTGTGGTTTTTTCGAATCTATATGGCCTCACCATACTGTAACTCGGTGCTTTTTATGATAAAATGTATAGTTTGTAAAATATGAATTTTCAAAGTTTTTCCATATTGGCCTTATGAGATTCCCTACTCTAAAATTCGCTAAATCACGTTTTGGCGAATCTTAACACAAGGTGTGGTTTTTTCGCATCTTTATAGTCCCACTATACTGCGACTCGGTGCTTTTGAAAATAAAATGTATAGTTTGTAAAATTTGAATTTTCAAAGTTTTTCCATATTGGCCTTATGACATTCCCCACCTTAAAATTCGCTTAATGACGTTTTTACGAATCTTAACACAAGGTGTAGTTTTTCGCATCTTTATAGTCCCACTATACTGCACCTCGCTGCTTTTAATGATCAAATGTATAGTTTGTAAAATATGAATTTTCAAAGTTTTTCCATATTGGGCCTTATGAAATTCGCTACCCTAAAATTCGCTAAATGACGTTTTTACGAATCTTACCACAAGTTGTGGTTTTTTCGAATCTATATGGCCTCACCTTACTGTAACTCGGTGCTTTTTATTATAAAATGTATAGTTTGTAAAATATGAATTTTCAAATTTTTTTCATAGTGGCCTTATGAGATTCCCTACCCTAAAATTCGCTAAATGACGTTTATACGAATCTTAACACAAGGTGTGGTTTTTTCGCATCTTTATAGTCCCACTATACTGCAACTCGGTGCTTTTGATGATAAACTGTATAGTTTGTAAAATATGAATTTTCAAAGTTTTTCCATATTGGCCTTATGAGATTCCCTACAGTGGCGTAGCGAGGGGGGGAGGCGCGGGGGGTTTGTCGCCCCCCCGCCTCGAGGGTACTGACGCCCCATGGGTATTTAAGCAGCAGGACCGGTAACGGCAAATTAAGAGGGCCGCAAAGCTGTCGCCAGGAAACTAAAGACATGATGACCTTGTTTTTTTTGTTTTTTTTTGTTTGTGTTCGCAAGATTGGAAAGTAAAGACATGATGACCTTTTTTTGTTTTTTGGTCGCAAGATTTTTGATGGCCGCCCTTTTTATCTGTCGACTCCCCCGCCCCTTCAGGCACGCTACGCCACGGTTTGTTATGATTTTATTTTTAGTCTAGTTCATACTCAAGCCTATATTTTTAGCTGCTGTATCCAGTTCTTCCAGCATTTTTATCAGTTCTTCTTTCTTATCTGTTATTAAGACGGTATCGTCAGCATATCTTAGGTGGTTCAAGTATTGTCCGTTTACTTTGATGCCTATTTTTTCCCAATATTTTCTAGGACCACCTACTGTTAAATAGTTTAGGGGATATTGTATTACACTGTCTGACACCTCCTCTTATGTGATTAGCTTGGTTCCTTCATGGATTTTGTTTGATGTTGTTGCTTCGCTATATATATATGGGCTATTAAATCTGTGTATCTGTGATCTATTCGGCTAGCTATCAATTAAAGATGCTTTTATATTATATTATTCCTATAAATAAAATCGGAAAGATTAGTAGTAGATTGATTAGTAGTTTACTTTTTTTTTTAAATTATTATCTACTATCTTTCTATCTATTTACCTAAAATCTCAATCTGGATGCATCTCGAGATGAAACTGCATCAATCCAACATCGTATATCTCAATTCTCTTACATTCTAAGGCGATAAATCTCGAATAAAAAACAAAAGCGGGGCAAATCAGAAAGTACATCTGGGGTCACCCATCGCCATATATTTACTAAATAAACACCAGGGGCATGCGGGCCATATAAGCAAGGGAAGCATTGCTAAAATCAGATATAATAAAGTCTTGTAGGAGTGGTAAGACAGTATCAGAAGCAATATATTAGCTTGTTGTGCGAAATGACTTATCTCGACCAATGGCATAGTCGCGCGCTCTTCAGAGTTAGTGAATTTTACGCGGATGAAGTGACATCTGTTCTCCTGCCTCGTACCGACTGAACAATTCTCAATCGGATCGTAGGAGAAGCTTGCGCAATGGAGGTCTTTTGAAGCTTGTCATTGGCCCAAGCATGTGATAGGAACCATCACATCGTTCAAGACCCAAAATTTTTCATTTATGGCAAAAACGCCACCCCCATCTTTTTGGAGGGGGTGCAGATAGGTTCTGCACCATATGCCAGTTCTTTACCATAAAGATTCGAATTCTACGATTTTTTCTGAAATTTTTAATGTATCACACAATATTGTATCACAAATAGGCAAGCAACAAATCATTTGAGAATTGACTATTTAGGGTTTGTGTAGTAAAACCTCCTATAAGCGGACATTCACGGTTTCGTCCGCTTATTCGAGGTGTACGCTTATGAAAGAGAACTGCGAAATTTTAATATATATTTATTAACAATTTCCGCTACTCGAGTTTTTCCGATATTAAATTTTTCAGCGATCTTTCGCGCTAATAGATGTTCCTTCTCCGAAACGTTAACATCTTCCATTTTTTCACGTAGACTAAGAAGTTTTTTATTAGGGACCATTTTTAATTTTATTTAGTCTCAGCATTAAAACGGAAAGAGGTAATTCCCCTGCTGCAGAGTGCCTTGTTGCCAACATATTACAAAATATTTATGCCCATTTCGGGCAGGGCTCCGTCCCGTTGTCAGAGGTTCGCGTCCGTTTAAAGGAGGTTTCAGAATTTTTTAACCAAAAAAAATTGTCCGCGTCCGGTTATTAGAGTGTCCGGTTATAGGAGTGAATTTTATATGTAAAGAAATAGGGTAAACCTTGGTTCCAAGAAATTTGTCCGCCTAAAGGGATTGTCCGCTTAATAGAGGGGTTTGCAAGGAAAGGTTTTACAACAAAAACCCCTTTTATTATTAATTATTTGAATTTAGTAATAATTAATGATCCAAATGGTATGAAATCATCTCTAACTATACGTATATGGCCTCGCTCCGCCAGTGAGCGGCAATTACTTTTCGCGCAACGACTTATATGAGCAATATACTTTAATAATTGAGCATTATGGCTTTTTGGGAAAGCTTTCAAAAAGATTGAGCGTAAAGCCTCCTTTGCTTGCCACCCGAGTCGCAAGCGAATAATTTTCATCCAGAAAGAGAGAGAAGACGAATAAATAAATTTTGAATATTTAAGCATAACGGCTTGTGTTTTTGATTACAACAGATTGGATTTTACAATCCCAGTTTGATCCTTAATTAGTATGATGCTACGGCACTGCACATATTGGTTCGAAATTGTTCCAGAGGTAGTGGCCCTGATTGGTTCGCTTTGCAATCAAAGGGTCGTGGGTTCGAATCCTATGATTGCTACTACAAACTCGAACCTACACTATCCGTTTGGGCATCAACGAAGTAGGCATAGTTGATGATCATTACAAGGCCGTGGTTCAGACGTCACGTTAAGCCGGTGGTCCTGTGTTAAGAACGTAGGTGGCGCTAGCATGTGCCCGACAAAGGGTATCAGGCAAAATTAAATCCTCCTTGAGAAAAGAAAATTGCTTTCCGTGGGGGTGCATCCTGGGCCCAGTTTTTGAGTCTGCTTTGCACTTGTCTTTTGGATATATAGGAAAAAGCTTTCCTTAGAAAGATAAAGCTAATTTCTCAGGTAGCAAGGTCACGTTTTTTAAAAGTCAAAAATAGGCCATTTTTAATGACCATTGACGTCTCTAATCTGACGTGTAAATGACCTTTAAATGACGTTCAAAAGACACACCCAAAATGATGTCATTCTTAGACGTTTTAAACACGTCAGCAATAGACCAAATCAGAACATTAGACACACACACAGACACAAACCTATTTATGACTTTTTTTAAACTCGTCTGAATATATGAAATATTCCCTGCAGTTGAGAACACTGAAGGAAACTTAGACACAGAAGGTGACTCTTCTGTGACTTAGACCTGGAAGTACTGGAACAGGTACAGCGGTGTTCGTCTACAGATCAAAATAGACCTATACCTAGACTTACACATCTCCACCTTGAAGCGAAAGAAGCCTCGAAGTTTGTCTTGATTTAATATTTAATTTATTTTACATACGTACCCCCACATTCCGTATAAATCCGGTCAAGTACTGACTGGGGCACCATCTATGTAACTATGAGTGTATGTCCCTTGGACAAAGTGTGTAGTGTGGGTAGTGACCAATATATGACGTTTTTCAGACGTCAAAAACTACACTACGAAAAGACGTCAAGTAACTGACGCCTTAAAGACAACATTTTTTGGTAGATGACCTGCTGGTCATCTAAATGACTGTCATTTGATGACCCCTTGCTACCTGGGTTAGCAGGTGTTTAGACATAAATAGAGGCAATTTTCTCTCCTTATACCCTACCTATTCTTTCTTCGTCTGCCACGCTGAGTAAGATGAATTTTACTGCATTGTCTACTCCCGCCATTTCTGGTGTACAAATTCTCTACTCTCTTCATTTAACTTTTAGTTCACGGGCCGTAGAGGTTTGCTGCGATCGGGGAAAACCCTATCTATCTCTCTTTCTATTTAGGCTTTCTCAATATCTGCCACTCCTCTCTATCTGTCGCCGTGTTCATCCATTTAGCTCCCGTATGTTTCTTCAAATTGTCCGCTCATCTCATTTGGGATCTTCCCCTACTTCTTTTATATTTCCAAGCTCTCCAGTTTACAATACATTTGTTCCATCGATCGTCTTTCTGTCTAATATTATGGCGGGAAAATTGCCATTTTAAGTTTGCTACTTCATCCACTATTTTTGTTTTAGTGCAGTTTAATACTCAAGCCTATATCTTTATCTGCTGTATCCAGTTCTTCCAGCATTTTTATCAGTTCTTCTTTCTTATCTGTTATTAGGGTGATATCATCAGCATATCTTAGGTGGTTCAAGTATTATCCGTTTACTTTGATGCGAATTTCTTTACAATCTAACGTTTTAAAAATATCTTTTAGTTGTTTGGTGTCACCCTGTCCGACACCTCTTTTTAAGAGGATTTGCTTGGTTCCTTCGTGGATTTTGATTGATTTTGTTGCTTCGCTATGCTTATACTGTCCTAACGTTTTTATTATTATCTAAACACCTGCTAAATTACTTTTTCTTTTTCCTAGCCGGCTTCACTATATCCAGTAAAGCTTTTTTCTTTATGCATGGGTTTTTATCTGCTGGAGCTTCTATTTGTCTGCTTTTAATTGCTAAGATGAATCTAATCAACTTTAAAAAATCTGATTTCTGCTATTTGCCGACAAGTAGGTACAAAACCGTCCTTAAACCGCCATCAGGAAGGGTGGCTTTTTACTGCTGAAGTAAAACAGATGACTGCAAAACCATCGCCTTAATGGCGGCAGATTTCGCGCCGTGGTTATGTTTTAATAGAATTTACGAGTATTACCAGCCAAGAGGGTTGAAAGCCGGTAAGGGATTTGAGATAGAGAAGAGCAATTTCAAGCAATTTTAAATTGCCTCGACTTGCTTCTGTATTTAGGAAATTACTTAGTGCTTTTTGAATTTTTCATTTTATGTTTATTGCCGAGACCGCTTTGCTAAGCTTTGAAGGGATTTGTATACTGTATCACTTTTTGTTTCGTCGTGTTCATTTGTTGGTTTTGACCGTAATAAACAATTTATACGCTGAGATCGTACAAGCCCGGATATCAAAATAATAGGGATCTTTTGCATGTCTCATTTTTCTCTTATCTTTTATTTTATTTTCCTTTAATAAAGGATAGTGTTTGACCTTACTTGTGATTTAATAACGTATTTAGTGTTGCCGCGCAAATAACGTTATGTCAAAATGTAATGTTAATTTAAAATATTCTTTATACCAGACAATTATTTTAATGCGGGCTAATCCGCAGGTTTAATTTTATGCCAGTTATTGAAAATTACTTTTTATAAAAACTAGTAGGTATGTGTTGTTGGGCAACAGTGTTCACGAACTAACCAAAAGTCATTAATGTTCTGTGAAGTGCGTAAAAAAAATAAGAAGTAAACGTAAACACAGGCCTAGTCCTATATTTTCCTGGCAGTTTTTCACTGAAATTGCTCTTTCAGTTTCCCTAGTTGTTTTCGGAACTTTTTAATTAATTTTGTCTACAGAACACAAAATAGGCTTTTGACAGATAAATAAAGGATAAAGGATAAAAAATTGTGTCTGCAAAAGTTCAAAATCTAAATATCCCATGACATCTGTCATTTAATGTAGCAGTTATAAAGGACGGGTACGGGTAGACCTCGTCAGATGTCTATCAGGGGAAATGAATCGACCCCTGCCCTCCGTAGATTCCAGGTACTCTTCGACCCGGAGAGTTAGCACCTGTATAGGGTCCCTTTCCCAGGGTTACGGGAGAAGACCACATCGATATGAAAGGCGGAGAGAATGGACCTCGGTACGGTGATCATAGCGTAGGTGGCAACCCTTTCTTTTAGGGATAGTATAAAAGACTACTGCCTTGTAGTACCGGCGTTGGAATCGTCAAAGGCTAGGGGAAGAAAACCTCGATCAAAAATCACCTGGTCCTCCAGGTTGGGGGTTGGGGCATCAGACTAACTCTCTGATACCCGGAAAAAACGTACACTGTTAAAAAACCCAATCAAACGCCTCGGAAAGAAATGAAAAACCTAAGACGAACCAAGCAAAGAAACAGGAATATGATTTTTGGTACATGGAACGTACAAGGAATGAATCGAAAAATGAATGAAATAGTACATGAGTGCAGCAGAATGAAGGTAGACCTTGCTGTACTAACAGAAACGAAAAAGAAAGGAAAAGGATCTGAAAACCTAGGACAATATGACCATTTCTATAGCGGAGTGGCAAAAGAAAAACATGCCCAACAAGGAGTATCTATTTTGGTCAACAAAAGATTTAGAAAATTTATCACCAACTGGGAAGCAGTCAATGAAAGGCTAATTAAAATGAATATAACAATAAAAGGAATGAGACTTACGATTTTTGGAATCTATGCGTATAACGACGATGCAAATGTAGCCGTGAAAGACAATTTTTTGAAGAAATACACAATGAAATATCAGCAGTAAGTGCATCTAGAGAAATTATCATATTGGGAGATTTAAATAGTAGAACCGGTAACAGAGTTAATGATCTGACAGTTGGCCAATATGGAGAAAATCTTGTTAATGACAATGGAAACCGGCTAATTACAGTATGTGAGCAATTAGACCTAAAAATCCAAAACGGTTTTTTTCAACATAAGGAAATACATAAATATACCTGGACCAAACCCTCACAAAACCTGAAATCCGTCATTGATTATCTTATCACTAAACAAAAGACAAAACTAAAAATTCAAGATGTCAGAACAAAGCGTGGATCAACATGCGGAAGTGATCACTATTTTCTGGAGTCCAAAATTATCTTTCCTTATCAAGGCCGAAGCCTGCATCAACAACATCTTGATGATACAGTGATTGAAGAAATTGATCACTGTAAATATAATCTACTAAGCCTAGAACATGACAGCGTAAAAAACTTATACAAAAAGAGACTGAACGAAAAACTTAATACAAGTTCAGGTGAAACCCCAGATGAGGAATACGAATGTATTACATTAAGCATCCACCAAGCTGCAAAAGAAGCACTAGGATTAGTGGAAGAAACTTCTAAAAGAAGAAAACCATACTGGTGGGATGCTGAGATTGAGAGAGTAATAGAGGAAAAAAGGAAATTATATCACACCTACTTATCCCAAAAGACAGATAGAAGCAGACAAGAATACAAAATCGCGCAATCAAAGGTGAGAAGAATGATCAGTGATAAGAAAAATCATTCGTGGACGCAAAAGTGCCAGAAAATAGATTCTTACTTAGGAGGTAGGAGAAGTACCGAAAGCTAGAAAACTATAAGATCGATTAAAAAAGAAACATGCAGAGATATCATTTCACCAATACCAGACAAAGAATGGGATGAGCATTTTAAAAAACTTTTAACTGAAGATAGAGCAGAATTCAAGGAAGACGCAAGAGACAATATAATTAGAACGATGGGATCTCCAGTACCCCTCACAATCTCTGAGGTCAAAAACGTGTGCACAACCTTAAAAAGCGGTAAATCTGCCGGACCCGGAAATATCCCATCCGAACTTATTAAATATGGCACTGAAGAACTGTTTTGGAGATTACGGAATCTTTTCCAAAAATATTTAAATGGAACTGTAGTCCCAACTGAGTGGAAAACGTCATATATATCCACAATACACAAAAAAGGAAGGAAAGATATATGTGACAATTATAGAGGTATATCTGTGACTAGCACGCTAAGCAGAATATACGGTAAAATAATAAGAAATAAAGTAGAGAGCGAATATAAAGACATGGAGGCAGAAGAACAAGCTGGTTTCAGGGCGGGTAGATCGACTTCAGATCACCTCTTTTGTATAACCCAAGTTATTGAAAAGAAAATGGCATACGGTCAAGAGCTGCATCTGCTTTACGTGGATCTGCAGAAGGCATATGATAGTATACCACTAAATCTGCTTTGGAAAGCGTTGGAAAACACAAACATAAGCGTACAACTAATTAAGGCCATCCAAGAGTTATACCGCAATAGTAAGGCAAAAGTTAAAATAAAAGCAAAACTAACCAAAGGCTTTCAAGTAAATAAAGGTCTTAAACAAGGTTGCTGTATCTCGCCTACACTCTTCAAGATATACTTGGAACAAGTCCTTAAAGTATGGAAGAGAAAATGCCAAAACATGGGAATTCCGTTGGACGAAACCACCTTGTATACTTTATGTTTCGCCGATGATCAGATAGTAGTGGCTCAGGATTATGACGACCTCGAATATATGACACGAAAACTAATAGAAGAGTACAATAAGTGGGGACTAGAGGTTAATCTCAATAAGACAGAGTATATGTGTATCGGTGGAATGAAACAGGATCTAATCTTAAATACCGGGCAGCGAATTCACTCCTGTGATGAGTATAAATACTTAGGTCTAAAAATTACAGCTGACGGAACACTAGACAAAGCTATAAAAGATCGAAACGTACAAGGAAGAAAAGCAATAACTTTATTAAATGGAATAATTTGGGACCAAAGTATATCAAAACATAACAAAAAGCTTATATATAACACCATTATAAAAAGTATTATTACATACGGCTCAGAAGTATGGCCAATCAAGGATAGAACAGAAAAAATGCTTTCCGCTACGGACATGGACTATTGGAGAAGAGCAGCAGGGAAATCAAAAAGAGAAAGAGTTACAAATCAAAGAATAAGAGAAATTATGACAGTGGGTGAACGTACTTTAGTGGATGATATAAGAACAAAACAACTGGTCTGGTACGGACATGTACAAAGAATGAATGATGAAAGACTACCTAAACAAATACTACAATGGAAACCAACTGGCCGAAGAAAACGAGGACGGCCAAGGAGAAGCTGGAGAGAAGGAATAGACAGTGAAATAAGAATAAGAGGCCTAGATGATGAATTATGGGCAAACAGAAACGAGTGGAGATTGGGTATCGGAAGACGTAGAACGTTGTGAAACCGATAAATATATATATAGTTATAAAGGATAAAGTAAGCAAAAGGTCCCTAATGTATCTTGAAGATATTTAAAATTTTTTAAATTTTTTATATTGGGACTTTTCCATCCATACAAGAATTAATCACCCTCAAGTTTTTGTTTGCGAAAAAAAATATAACTTTTTAGACATAATAATAAAACCATGTGTAAAGCGGGACTCGAACCGATAAGCTCGCAAAACGCCGTGACAAGGGCTGTAAAAGCCTTTATAGCCCTTATGGCCACTTGGCTGTCCGAAAGTATGAAGATATGGCGCATATTTAGTCAAACTTGTCCGTATAGAACAAAGAAGATATTTATTTAAAATTTAGATTGATTCTTACGATTGCCCATTTAAGTTTGTAGATAAAAGACCAATCTAGCCGAACACTATATCACTCTGAATCAGCATGAATAACATTTGGTTTTTTGGCGATTTTGGAAAGTCATCTTAGAATTCTGTTAGCAATTTTTAAATTTTCTATATGTGTGTGGGTTTTTTGTATAATCTAAATTGTGAAGCGGCTATTGTTTTAGATATTCTCTTATTATTATCTAATATTTTGTTTATAGTAGCAACCATTCTAAATGCTTTTATAACGAATCGGTGGTTTTCTCATTTCAGCAAAATATCCTAATTCTAAGATCGAAGTCTGGTTTCTTAAATATTTTCTGAAAGGTTTTAAAGAGTTTTTATTGAAAGATATATATTTACTAGAGGAACTCTGCTTAGTATCATTTTAATCATTAAGCAGAATAGTGACCATCAAGATTTTATAGTAACGACTGACTATGCTATCTTTAGATATCCTTTATTTTACCAAATATGATTAAGAATTATTTATAATTAAATTAAATCATCATATTTATTCAACGCCACGTGCATCCACAGATGTGATTCGAAACAGATGAAATAAAATTACCGACCAGTTATTTTTTAATATGCCAAATCCTACTAATAACCGAGTCTCATCCCCTTATTGCTTAATCCATTGTGTAAGGCGACAAAAAGGCGTTCGTATAGATCTACTGTTATGAGGGGTTTATATTTTTGCGCTAATTTGCACCCTGTCGTTTGATGTAAACCAAGAGATAGCAGCGCATCACTAAATAAAAATTAAAGAGTTGCCACACAACAAAATCTATATATAATTTGAGAGAGATATCTAGAAAAATCTATAATTTACAAGCTATAATAGAGATGCTGTGGTATAAATTTTGTGTGTTAAAAGTGTCATCTTTGCGATGAGAATGAGCAACATTCAAACCATTTTTTTAGATTTCCAAGCTTTTTTTCCTCTTTTGAATTCACAAAACGAATAAAAAAAGAGTATGCGATGTTACTTGATTTCCGTATCTCTATTGGTCCTGACATGGAGAGATGTTCCTTCTATTGTCACCGATTTCCAGAAATCATACATTGATGTTTGTTGATCTACTTTGACGGTTGAACTTTGGAAGGATAAGAAATTCAATGAAATATAAGTTCATGTCAGGGAATAAACAGGACCAGCAAATCATGAATTACTTTTTGTAACATATTTTTATCTCTACCATTATTCAGAGTCCTGCAAGCTAACTGAATTCCACCTAGATTTAGATGAGCTCATACCAATGAAATTTATCTCGCGGACTATACTTTAAAGGGATGTATTGTGTTTCTAGGTATATGTAATAATAATAATCCACCCCATATATTAAGTTAGCTGGCAAGCAGCTGGGCTTGTTGTGCACTTGTTCAAGAGGACCTCTTGAGCCACTTTGCGACTTCCCTGGCACGTTCGCTGTTTACTTTGAACAGGTTGCTGGAGTGTTATTTTTAGATTTACCATTTGTCTTCTACGTATTGTTAGATTAGTTTTTTTTCTATTGCAGTAGTATAGAAAACTTCGACTTTTGTAAGGTAAAGGATGTTTCTAAGTGTCATGTGCAAACTACTACTACTATTCTGACAATATCGCCTTAATAACAGATAAGAAGGAAGAACTCATAAAAATGCTGGAAGAACTGGATACAGCAGCTAGAAATATAGTCTTGAGTATGAACTAAACTAAAACTAAAAGCATAACAAACACAGATGAAGATATTACGATCAGAATAAACCAAGAAAATATAGAACAACATTTATATCTGGGACAAATTATATATTTTATCTGAACATTTTATGAAAATCGGTTCAACGGTTTAGGAGCTATCGTGTTACGGACAGAAATAATATACACACACACACACAGACAGACATCACGACGATATTGCTAAGATAGGTCAAAAACATCCAAATAACACATTTGTGGCGCTATCTCAAAAAAAAAATTCCTCGAAAATAATACCTTCTCTAGTCATTGCTGCGCGGGCTAGGAAGGTAAAAAGGAAGGGCTGTCTGGCGCTTCGGGACGTTAAATCAAACGCTCGAGTTTGTGATCACCGTCGGCCGGTGCTTCGGCTTACTACCATATTCATATGATGTAATGTAAAGGTATCTATAGCAATAGTACATAATTCTATTCGGGTAAATTGGGATAAATTAGTGTTGCCAAACTTTTCTGACGACTTTCTTTCAACTAGAGTCCCTGTATGTTGACATATTTCCAAATATGTCAACATACAGCGACTCTACCTTCAACTAAGTGACAAAAATCCTTCATATTCTTTAAAACAGTAATGGGTGGTTGGTCGATACCAGACCAAAAAAAATTTTTTACCATAAACAAATATTTTTAATAGAAATGATAGAAAAAACCAGACAAATAAAAGACTTATAACGTAAACCATATATTATAAAAACCAAAATTAAAAATAAGGTATTTAAATTTACCTACATAAGTTAAGTTTGGTCAAATTTTGGAATATTTGCAAAATATATAACTTTGTCTCAAAATCCTTCAAATCCTTCAAAATCCTGGATATTGAAGGAAAACCTTAAAACCTGGCAACACTGGGTTAAACGACTTAAAGTATTACGTCTCCTAGCCCTTCGATCGAACATGTGTATAAATAGGTTAGCTTCTTGCGTAAGGCGTTCAAGCTCTAAAACAAAGAGAGAAAAAAATTAGGCATTAGGAACGGTAAATCAAGAATTTATCAAGAAAAAATATACAGTGTTGTGAAATTATTACATAGAAAATATTTTAAAAATATACTTGAAATCAGAACGTGTTAATTTTTGTTATAATAAATGTTTTTAAAAAAAATATTGAATTTTGAAAGTAATGCAAATGTACCGTTTTATCCAACATGCTTCTTTGGAATCAAAATTTTACCACAAAAGGCCCTTAATCATTGAATTATATACGAAATAGAGATCATTGTTAATCATTGAATTATATACGAAGTATATAGAGATCATTGCCCTTAATAAACCAGGTAAAAATTTAAAAACACTAATACCACTTTACCAAATTATGTACATAAACAGAACCTTGCCACGCTTCCAAGAACCTACTTCGGTTAGTTTTTTGTTTCCTTTGCCTTTTGCCTGGTCTATAAATAAAATTAAGACGTATCGCAGTGGAGGGTTTAGAAGAAAGTTTTGTCCTTTTCCTGCCAAAAATTTCAATTTTTCCAATTGAACCTTTTGTAGCATTTTTATTTTATGGAACAATAAACCGCTACATAAATTTAAGCATGGTTAGCTCGGAAAAAAACGCTCATGCACTGGCAGTGTACTCAGCTGTGAATAGCCCCACTTGATATTCTGGTCGGAGAATATTCTCTGGTGAGATTTGGGGGTTAGGAATTATCAGAGGTTTTGTCTAACGAATTGTCACGATCAGCTGTTTTTCGATCCAAGATGGTTGCCATAGGACAAACAAACCGTTTTCCCATAAGCCGCAAAATTAACAAAAACGTAATTTTAAAAAAAAGTGAAACGATTTAATTTACAACAAAGATGCTGTTTTGAGTATTGACCCTTTGTACACATGGGCAAAATTTGTTTTTCTAAAAAAAGATCAATTAAAGCCAGTAAATCTCAAATAAAAGGGACCATGTTTTGTTCCAAAAGTCAGGTTATGTTTTTATTTACTTTTGTTTTTTTTTTACTTTTTTTCCAGTTTTTTACTTAGTAATCATTATTATTAGTTTCTGTGCTGTTATGAATTGTGGCAGCTGGGGAGATCTTGTAGGAGATGCCAAGTATTTTGACCTTAAAAAATCATCTTGATTTAAATGAACTAGGTATCAGCTCAAAGAAGGGAAAAGAAAGTGGATAAGTGCTCTATTACCTGACTTAAAAGAGGATAAATTGAAATATTCGAAAATTTTTTGTCAGGTTTGTTTTGGATAATTATGTAACTGCCATTTTGGCAACATTTTCTATTGGGATCTTTTTTTGTGCTTGAGTGGACCTTTTGCAGTGTAACATAGAATTGTGTTAAACTGTAAGAAATATTTCACTATGATTTTTTTGGAAAAGCATATATTTCTGTAATCTTATGCTTCTTCAACTAATTATTAGATTTGTTAAAATTGATGTACCAAAGGGACATACGAGGTTTTTTATTGAAGAACATTAGTGATTTTGTGAAAGAAAATCAATTTCAAAATTAAAAATCAAAAAAATTATCGACAATTGAGAACTTCATTTTCTTTTAAAAACTTCTTTAGTTGATTACCTTTCTAACGGTATGCTACACTTTGATACAAAACATTTCTGCTTAAAATACGGATATTCCGTCAGAAGGGCGAGACTCGTTCGGAATTGGTAAGAAAAACAATTTGATGTTTATGATCGTTTACCTACTTAAACAAAAGCTAAACTTTTAACAATAATGTTCTTTATTTATAAATTTTGTTCGAAACGATCATAAACATCAAATTGTTTTTCTTATCAATTCCGAACAATTATTGCCCGTCTCACGGAATATCCGTATTTCAAAGCAGAATTGTTTTTTTTAAATCAAAGTGTAGCACACCGTTAGAAAGGAAAACAACTAGAGAAGTTTTTAAAAGAACATGTTCTCAAGTATCGATACTTTTTTTAATTTTTAATTTTGAAATTGATTTTCTTTCACAAAATCACTAATGTTCTTTAATAAAAAACCTCGTATGTTCCTTTGGTACATAAATTTTAACAAATCAATAGTTGAAGCAGCATAAGATTACAGAATTATAAAAAAAAATTATGCTTTTCCAGACATTAATAAAAAGCTTACGAGGGTTTAAAGGTGGGATTTTGGGTATTTTTAGAAAAAAAATTAAAAAATTCATATTTCTTTGACCGTGACTCTAAGGACCCAAGTTTCAAGGTTGAAAAGGTAGCAAATGACCCCAACAATATCCCAAAAAATTTTGACGGTTCATGTGCCGAACACCCTGTATATATGATGCACCCCTGGCACAGCAACCAAGCCAAAAACTTCGAAGTAGAAAATCGGGAACAAAGCAATTGAAGACCTATGTTTACAAAAACTTTTAGTCCAAAAAATATATTCAGAATATTGATAAGAATGACTACACAACTTTAGAGTTAGGTATACATTTTTTTTAAAACTTTGTAGTCCCGCATAAACACCTACCACCTACATTTTAAATTTTATAAATTTTTTTCACCAAGAGAGACGTAAAAGACTTCACGTAATCCCCATCAAAATAATAAATAAGTCCGGAGGCTCTTTCCAAATAATAATGGCCTCAAAAGCAAGGGAATAAAGCTGAGTCTCTATCAGCATATTGAGTCCAGTAACATAACCACGGTTTTTATTGTATATATTAGAATCTCAGCATCATTGCAAGAAAAGATCTTTGGACATAGGCCTCCTCCAATATGTTTCACTCTTCTCTGTCTGTCGCCGTGTTCATTTATCTAGTTCTTGTGTGTTTCTTCAAATCGTCCGCCAATCTCATTTGGGATCTTTTCCTACTTCTTTTATTTTCCCAAGGTGTCCAGTTTACAATATATTCCATCGATCGTCTTTCTGCCTGATATTATGACTGGCAAATTTTCATTTTAATTTTTCTACTTCTCCTGTGGTATCCCTTACTTTTGTTTTATTTCCTATCCATTCCTTTTCAATCTGTCGACTTCAGTAAAACTAAAATCCTAACAAACACAGATGAAGATATCACGATCAGAATAAACCAAAAGAAAATTGAACAAATAGAGGGACAAATTATTAAACTAAAAAAAGAAAAACAAACAGCTGAAATCAACAGACGAGTAAGATTGGCCTGGGCAGCATTCGGAAAATTAAGCTACATATTAAAAAATAACAAATATCCTCATTAATCCAAAACGAAAGTGTATAACCAATGTATCCTTCCTGTACCTACCTATGGATCCCAGACCTGGACACTTACAAAATCAAACATGGATAAAGTAACAAAATGGCAAAGATAACAGACTGGTGTTTATAATCTTTATTGAATCACTTTTCCATTCCAGATATCCGGTACTTCTAAATCTTAAAGGACAAATAACGAATTTTTTTTTACCCTAATTATATTATAAATACCCAAACGTCACATTTTCAACGTTAACTTATTTTTTTAACCAAATATGCATTTCAGAAAGAGCTCTACAGGCTACTTGCTTACTAAGGAGTGACAGCACTTCCATTTTTATTTTATATACCGAGACTTGAGCATTCTTTTCCTCTTTTTACCAAATCAATTAACGTCTTTTCTGTGACTGTTTGTTATAATTAGAGTTTTTTTCGCAAGTAATTAGAAAAAAGTGCCATTTTAAAAATTACAGTCTTGTAGGACGTTACGTGTCGCAAGAAAACAAGGAAAGAAAGCAGTGGCGTAACGCTTTATAAAATATTAAGAAAACGCAAATTTTTAACGAACCGCTGTCTATGTTGTTTAAGGGGCCAATTTATAAAAATCAACAAAAAAATAAAAGATTTATTAACATTTAACGATGTCACCGATTTTAATGAGGTTTTGTAAATTTTGGTTTTTCACCAAACAAAATTGGTTGGCAGTTTTATTTGAATTAATTTTTAGAAATAAAAAACTGTAAATTTTTTTAACCTCCTAATTTCTTTTGATCAAAATAAATACATAATTTATTTTCTATTTAACAAATTTTCTTGCGAAAAAAAGTGTTAGTGCAGTGCAGATTGTAGGTAACACTTCAGTAGCGTCCAAAAGCTAGGAACATTTTTGAAAATCATAAAAAATATTTTACGTTTTCTGCTATTTTTTAAAACTTTACTAGAAGAATAAATTTTCCTTTCCAACAATGTGTAACGAAGTACGAACAATTTTATCCCTAACGGCCCAGTGGCATCCATAAATATGGGTAATTTACAAAAATCGTTAAAAATTAAATTTTACCCAATTTTCTTTAAAACAAAGCTTCCTTAAAAATAAAAGTTCTATACGTTTTAATAAGACGATAAATCTGAGGGCACGGCAGTGCCTCGCCAAGTTCGCGCGCCGTAACCATCTTTTCTTGAAACATTTCAGCCGATATTTGACCTACCTAAAACTCTACTTCGGAATGAGCTACGAATCTCAAACTTTGCACAGTCGTAGATCTCCATGAAGTTAACAACCCCTCCAAGTTCCATGGAATTCAATAAAGTAGTAAAGTAGTTACGAAATTTTAAAAAACGTCGAAATTGCTACTCACTCACTCACTCACTCACTCACTTATGTATAGATCATTAATATTCTACTGTACTTCCAGACATGCTACAAAGCTGAAATTTGGCAGACTAATAGAAATTATGACCAAACCCCTGGAAAAAATCAAAAAACCCCAAAATTTTAATTTACTCCCGTCCCCTATACATTTAAGGTTATGTAAAAGTAGCATCGCCCACTTCCAGAAATGCTAGCAAAGTTTAAAAAACATTTCCAAACTAGTAAGAACCTTTCATTTTGAAATTTGTATGGAGAACTTGGCTTTACTTTTATCTCAATTCTTTTTACGGAATGCCATTTTCGAGTAATTGGCTTTTTTTTACATGAAATGTTTTTGTTATGATTTTTCTTTCTGGTCATGTTAGACGTAATTAACGTTATGGCTAACATTTTAGTGGGGTCCCTAAACTGGAATGATTTTTAAAAATCACAAAAAAAGTCCTATTTATTATCTATTTTTTGAAAATTTCCCAAAAACTAAGCTCTTTAAGAAATTTGTAATAACTCTTTATTAGTAGAATAAAATTTTCTTTTTAACAACGTATCATTTAGTGGGATTAAATTTACTAATAGCGATACAGTGACGTCCATATATGGGGGTTATTTACAGAAAACGTCAAAAATCTAGTTTTTATTAAATTCTCTTAAAAACGAAGCATTTTGAGAAAAAATCGTTAGCGCCATTTTATAAAAAATAAGATTTTCTTTTAAAAGGTGTTATAAGTTTTGTTATACCGATTTTTTTTTTAGTAAATTTGATAAAACCGTTGATGAACAATATTTTTTGGTAATTTTTAAAAGGCAAACTAGCCCGCGCTGCAATGTCTAAAGAAGCTATTATTTTGGATAATCATTTTGATTCAGTTTGATTATGGCATTTTTTTACGCTACGATGTGTGCAAGTCGGGGCTAGTTGCTAAAGTCGGTTATCTTAAGGTTACTATCAATGTTTACAAGAATGTAAGTTGTGTAATCATTGCTACTATATTGTCAGGAATGTAATTTACCCTTGCATGAAACCAGCTTAAAAACGAAAAGCGCAAAACATGGTTTTGCAGAGGTAAGAAAGTGGTTCCGCCTCCCTCCAAAATGATAAATAACTAGTAGACGCCTACCACACACAGCAGGTGGTTTGATGCCAGGACAACTACTGAAAAGTCTAGAGTAGAAGTCGTAATGGTTAAGCGTTTAAAGTGATTCGCTATGAAAAACTGTGAGATAAGAAAATGTTGTTTATAAAATGTCATTTTATCTCTGTTTTTGTTTATGTTTTCTTGTTTAGCTCATTAACTAGAATGTAAAGTAAACTTTAGGATTATCAGTAACGCCACTGTATTGGTTCCTCCAAGCTCTTCAAAGAGAACATAATGGATTATTTAGGTCCACCCTATCGTTAATAAAAACCCAAACTTTGAGGAGACTAGTCGGTATTCACATTTTAAGTTTTGTTGGACTTAAACTAAAAGCTCTAAATTAATTATCAGTAAAGAAACAAGATTTTTGTATTTAAAAAGATTTTGCAGTTTGTTATTAAAGTTATGTGAGTTAAAGTATCTATTTTAATATTTTGGGTCTTGTTTGTTTTATAGGTCAGAAAAGTCTTGTACAGTTTTTGTAAAGTCACTTGAATAACTACTAATACGGGGTTCTATCGATTTTCAAATTCATATAAAATCTTCCTGGTACAATTTTAACCCTACCGACAGAGAAAAGGCGCGGTTCTTTGCAGTCCGAGCACAAAGTATTTGTTTTCCGACCGACCGAGCACTGGTGGATAGACGGCACCTGATTGGCAGATTTTTTTGAGATGCGCTTTTAATTGCTTTCGGGTGTGCCTTTCGTGACCCCTTTAGTCGGCAGTATGCAGAGTTAGAAAATAAATCAGTGTCGTTTCTGTAGGTGTAGGAAAAAAAGTTTTATTATCTATTTTTATATCTTTAGTTTACGCCATAATTAAATGAAATAATTTTCATGAGTATATCTACCGCCGGCGCCGCCCATGTCACTTTCTTTAAAGGATATGCCGATGGTCGGCTTTTATCTTTGTTCAACTGACTTTGCAAAAACTATAACAGTTTGTAAATTGCAATCAAGTTTAATTTTGTATTCATTAAATATCTACTACGGTATAGTTTTTGCAAAGTCAGTTAAACAAAGATAAAAGCCGACCATCGGCATATCCTTTAAAGAAAGTGACATGGGCGGCGGTAGATATACTCATGAAAATTATTTCATTTAATTATGGCGTAAACTAAAAAAATAAAAATAGATAATAAAACTTTTTATTCCTTGACCTACAGAAACAACACTGATTTATTTTCTAACTCTGCATACTGCCGACTAAAGGGGTCCCGAAACGAACACCTGAAAGCAATTAAAAGCGCATCTCAAAAAAATCTACCAATCAGGTGCCGTCCATCCACCTGGCCTCGGTCGGTCGGAAAACAAATACTTTTTGTTCGGACCGCAAAGAGCCGCGCCTTTTCTCTGTCGGTAGGGTTGAAATTATACCAGGAAGATTTTATATGAATTTGGATAACATTTGAAGGGCAGAATGAAGCAAAATTTAATGAAATCGATAGAACCCCGTATTAGGAGTTATTCAAGTGACTTTGCAAAAACTATACCCTCGTTTAAGGGTTAGATTTAAAACAAAATCGTACCCGACAAGTAACACAGATAAAATTGCATTTTATAGACAACATTTTCTTATGTCACCGTTTTTCATAGAGAATCACTTTGAAGCAAAAACCCTCTCTCTATTTGATGTATCCCCACGCACTTTAAACTTTTCAGTAGTTTTCCTGGCATCAAACCACCTGCTGTGTGGTGGGCGGCAACTATTTATTTACCACTTTAGAGGGAGGCGGAACCAGTTTCTTATCTCTGCAAAACCATGTTTTGCGCTTTTCGCTTTTCTAAGCTGGTTTCATACAGTGGCAAAATTGCTAAATATCAATCTGTTGTCTGTGCGTCTAGATGTTTGCCTGGCTATTACGCATGTAGCGCTCAAACCAGTAAACGGTTTGTTTTTTTTTCTGTTCAGAGCCTATTTATCACGAAGTAGGTGGTTTAAGATTTTCGCGTTTGATAGGAGGAACTGTGAATCAATCAAGACTAGCTACAAACCAGTAAAAAAATGTTTCAAGGCATTAAAAAAAACTAATTATTGGTAATGTATTTTTAATGTAATTTACCAAAGTAGCTACACTTAATTCTTTTAAAATATCCAATCCAAAATAAAAAAAAAGCTTTTTTCTGACAACTTTTTTTTTAATTCGTACAAAGATAGCTTTACCGCTCTGCATGGAAAATGTCATTTTTCCTCCCTTTCATTCGCACAGGCATCTCTGCAGGCCACCCTTAATTTTATGAGCCAATTAAGAAGAGCGCGTCGAGGGAGAAAAATGCCACTTTTGTTCTTTTTTAGTTTCTAATCCGGGAAGTCTCGGCGGATTTTTATGATCCTGAGCCTTTAATTTGTTAAAAAGGCTAATTTTTGTGTGCCAATTAGACTAGGGTAAAGAGGGAGAGTTGTTACGTTGCCTTGGGACAGACGCTGTATTTGTCATATTTCCTTAAATACGCAGTATGTTAGGCAACCAAGTACATACATATCATAATGATAACTTTTTGATAGTTATCAGCTGTTTATTATAAGAAATAGCATAGGCCAACGAAAAAAAGTTGTAAAAAGTTGTCTGTTGCAAATAATGATATGAACTGTATACCTGTGCAAGGCCTACAAAAAAATAAAGGCTACATTGGGTCTTATGGGAGGTCAGACGTTTTTTATGATATTTTCAAAATGGCACTACAGATTTCCGCGAAATATCAATGAACTTTTCTCAGACACCATCCCGATATTCCACCAAACGTTTGTAATTGATTAAAAGTTTAAAATCTTCAAGATTTAGCATTCCTCATTTTGAATTCAAATTTCCCGCCATGTACCGCATGCCAACTGTTATATTTGACATGTATTTGACTTTCTCATCAGCTGTGTTTGTCACATTGGCCTCTGCTTTAAATGTGATTTTAGTGTGAGCCAGTGAGCGGCTCTGAAAAATTAAGGATTACTATACATTAAAAAAAAATTTTTCTGCAAGAATATAGTAAAAACAATCCCAAAACTGGCTTAAAAAAAAATCAAACATTCATGAACCGTCACCTCAGCCTCAATATTTTAAAGACAATCAGCTGTGTGACGTCAACAAAGTGGAGGATCGTGGCCCGTCCGTTTTAATATCTCTGACCTCTGATGAGAGGTCAACTATTTGTGCACTATTACTATAATAGCAAAAGTGTTTGTTTTTATCCAGAAAAAAATCTAATCTAGTAAACATATTTTCTCAATAATATTATCTTCTCTCAAAGCAAACCAAGGGCGGATCCAGAGGTGCTTCTCGGGGGGGGGGGGGGTTGGTTTGGTTCGGTTCGGTTCGGTTCGGGGGGGGGGGGGCACTTTTTGTGACATTCTCTGTTGGTAAAAAGCGGTATATATTTTTTTAAGCAGCATTTTATTGAACTTGTCAGTTATTGTAATTTCGTTCGGGGGGGGGGGGGGGGGGGCACTTTTTGTGACATTCTCTGTTGGTAAAAAGCGGTATATATTTTTTTAAGCAGCATTTTATTGAACTTGTCAGTTATTGTAATTTCGATGATAATAAGACAACAATAACAATAGACACTTTCATGACTAAAATTTTGAATTTTTATTAGCAAAAACATTACTTTTTACTCATTTTGTGTATATTCATAAAATTCTCGGGGCGGGGGGGGGGGGGCAAGTGCCCCTAGTTCCCCCCTGGATCCACCACTGAAGCAAACAATATTTTATTTTTCTAGATAGCTTGTTTTGAAACAAGACTAAGTATTTAAAAAAAAAATTCAAATCGATTTTTCTTAAATATATATTAGCCAAAACAAAATCATTCCTAAAATTAAACAAATAATTACTCAAACTAAATATTTTTTTATTGATCTACAGTTTTGTAAATATCTCAGAAATGAAAGCTCCTACGAAGTTTTTAGTAATAACATAAATTATTGAGAAAAACGTGTTCTACACTACACAATCCGTTAAGAAGTTTTTAAAGTGTCAAAAAACTATCATTAGTATTAATTGATTTTGACCGAAATCTGATCAGCTCTTTGCCGTGTGTTGCCGTGTTCTCAATAATTTATGTTATTCTTCAAGGGCATACAGGTGTTAAGTCATCTAGGCGCTTATATATTTAAAATTTAATATTAATCAAATAAGTATTATACTATCTGTAATATAAAGTATGTGAAATAAATAAACTTGAAACTTGAAACTTGAAAACTTCGTAGGAGCTTTCGTTTCTGAGATATTTATAGAAACTGTTTTCAAGGCTCAAGTCAGTGTTGCCAGACTTTTCTGACAACTTTCTTTCAACTACATGACAAAAACCCTTTATACCCTTCAAAACAGTAACGGGTAATCGACACCAAACCAAAAAAAAAATTTATACCATAATTTTTTTTTTATAAAAATGGAAGAAAAAACAAACAAAGTAAAGTCATACCTTAAATCATAAATTAAGTTTGGTAAAATTATTGGAATATTTGCAAAATAGACTCATCGTCAAAAGTCTTGGCCCCCCTGATTACCCTGTAAATTGTTTCAGGTACGCTGGCAATTTTTTTTGTTGATAAATTCCTTGATATCTTATCGCAAATATAAAAACATTATCGGAGAAAAAAACTGCCTTATTTGGGAACTATGCAGATTAATCTTAATAAGGTCAATTTTAAGACGGATACAGGGTGTGCATTTTCAATTTTCAATTAAATTTCGAGAAAAATGCCAGGTCACTCATTTCTCAAGAGGGTTTATCAAACCATCTTATTGCGCGTCGTTTCAATATCCCACGGTCTTCAGTGAGACGCATTGTCCTTCTTTTTGTGGAAACTCGGAGCGTTGCGCGAATACCAGTTAGTGGAAGACCCAGAGTAACATCAGAGAGGGAAGATCATTATATGGTTAATTTTACCCGGAGAAACCGAACAATAACGTCAACAGCCCTCCGAAGTCATTTTTTCCGCACGTACCAGAGAGTTGTTTCGACAAGCTCCCTAAGAAGAAGATTACATTCGTCAAATTTAAGGTCAAGAAGACCTTTGAGAGTGCCAAAGTTGTCACCTCACCATAGAGCTGCCCGTCGTCAATGGGCCCAGGAGCACAGAAATTGGCTTTTGCCTCAATGGCGCAATGTTTTCTTTTCGGACGAGTCGCGATTTGGCCTACAGAGTGACAGTCGACGGCAAAGGGTCTGGAGAGGTCCAGGAAGAGCAGAACGATTGGCTTTTGCCCGAGAAGTTGTTCCCTACCAGGGCGGCACAATAATGTTTTGGGGCGGCATAATGTTTGGTCGTACTCCACTTATCCTCATTCAGCCAACAATGACAGGCACCATATACGCAGAAAACACTATCGAACCAACATCATCATCATTATCATTCAGCCCTTGCGAAATGAATTTGGAGAAAATTTCATTTTTCAAGATGATAATGCCAGACTACATCGCACGCAAAGGGTGGAAAACATGTTGCGCGAGGGAAATATCCAAAGAATGAACTGGGCAGCGAACTCTCCCGACATGAATCCCATTGAACACGTGTGGGATGGAGTTGCTCGAAAAATATCCAATCGACTGAATCCCCCTGCAACACTTCAACAATTGACTGCAGCTGTTCAAGAAGAGTGGAACAACTTACCGGTAGATTTTATTGATAACTTGATTCGAGGGATGCCCAGACGTGTCGGTCAACTTATTGAAAGAAGAGGCGATCACACAGAATACTGAGTTATGTTTAATTAAGCCTTTACCGTTTTTTTCTTTAAGTTTATTTTTTTAGAATTTAAGAATTTCTGATCACATTTTTTAATACTACATTATATGGAAATGAAATAAAAAAGGTTCTGCATCATATATTTTAGTATTGAATTAAAGAATATTCTGCAGCACATTTGAAAATTTAACTATCTTTATTTTTCCAAATACCTAGGGGGGCCAAGACTTTTGACGATGTGTGTATATAACTTTGCTTCAAAATAGTCAAAATCCTTCAAATTCAGATAAAAACCATCAAACCTTTAATAGTCAAAATTTTTGTTCCAAACCTTTATATTGAAGGAAAACCTTCAAATCTGGCAACACTGGCTCAAGCTAACTTGGAGTGTTCTAGTGGGCTAAAAAGGTATCAGATCCATCATGGATCCATTTATTTGATACAGGCTTATTTTAAAAAATAAATGTTTTGTCAATGGCGTACACAGGGGGGGCTTGGGGCTGAAACCTCACCCAGAGACACTGCATACTGAGCCCTAAAACATGAATTTTCCTCAAAAATTAAAATTAAAATGTATCCACCTGCGATCAAGCCCTCCCCAGGATTTATCTCGGCGTATTGATCCACTAAGAAACTAAGATGATTTTCTCACTTAATAGATACCTCAGAAAAACTAAAAAATTAAAAATGATCACTACTAAAGTTATTCGTAGCTTACGGCATTGGTATTGGTTAATCACCACTATAGATTGATATGGAAGCTGCATATCATTCCATATCCATAATGGAGCCAGTTCGTAGACGTATTTATCACCACAACTTTTGACACTTCGTTTCTTCAAAGACTCCCTATCGTCATCTTAAAACTTTTAAAAAGAGATAATGTAATTTAAAAAACCTGCAAGCTGCTATAATAATTGGTACTAAAACAAAACTAATAAAAAAGTAACCTAAATTCTGGCAATTCACACCTAAAATCGCTGAAACTGAGAGCCCCAGAACTCCATTTTGGAGTTACAAACTTTTCGGTAACTTTGCGGGCACGCCAAACCAGGGGAACATCCACGTGCCTCGTAAACTAAAAACAAGTTTTTCTTCGTAGATATTTTTTATACATTTAAAAAAATCTGATACCACTGGAAAAACTCGTTTTTTAATATAAGCAGTATACCCCTGTTTTATTGCAACTCTTTCATCTAGAAATAAATAAGTGCGAGTGTTAGGGTATGCAATTGAAAAGTACATGAAAAGGATAGCCAGTCAGCAACGCGTCCGCTGCCTGCGTTTTCATTGGCTGCTCAGCAGCATATTGACATTTGTATTTTACGGTAGTGTTATGACGTTCAATAAGAGGACCGTTTATTTTGTTTGTTTTTATTATTTATTAAATTAATAAAATAAAACTTGAAAAAAACCAGCTAACAATATATTTTTGGGTATTTTTAGAAATAACGTTCCTGTTTCTGTTAAATTGAATTTAGCTTTGCTAAACAATACGAGTACATTTAGAAAGTAAATTCTTTGCTCACTCGAATGGGTCATTTTAGAGTATTCGAAGTAGCGCCTGATCTTCCTGAACTTGACTTACTTTTGGGCTGCCAGATCATCCTTGTTTCCTTTCAAGTAATTATTATTTTATCCATCTTTTATTTATAGAATAAACTGTTGTTTGGCTTACGTTCAAATTTTGGGCTACTGCTGGAAAGGATCAACCATTTTCCAACTTAATAACAGCTTTGACTTTTAGGTCTCTACTATTGCTGGGTTTATACAGATAATAATTAAAATAAGTATTAAAATAAAAATAAAATTTTACTCTATGGGAAACTGTGTACGTGTTTATTGAGAACCAGATAAAAAGAAAAATAAAAATAAATAGTTAATTTTTATCTGGAAATGGATGTGCGCATGTGCAGCATCGCGTCACGTGACCTTTGTTGTTGTTTTGATGGAGAATTTTATTTTATTTTTTAGTCTTCTTTGGTTTTTTTCGTTTTAGGCAATCCAGCAGCTCCTGCCACTGGTTTAATCCAAATAATTTTACAATGTTTTTTTGTGAAAAATAGAAAGTGTTAAAAATTAATTTAAATTTTTATTTTCTGTATAAACCCAGCCAAGTCCAACAAAAAAATACAGGCCACGACACTGAAAAAATCAGCTATTCTCGGAGGGCTGACTTTTACATTGGGTCTTATGGGAGGTCAGACGTTTTTTTATGATATTTTCAAAATAGCACTACAGATTTCCGCGAAATTTCAGTGAAATATTCTCAGACACCATCCCGATATTCCACCAAACTTTTGTAAGGATGCAAGATGCTTAAAAGTTTAAAATCTTCAAGATTTAGCATTCCTTATTTTGAATTCAAATTACCCGCCATGTACCGCATGCCAACTGTTATATTTGACATGTATTTGACTTTGTCATCTGCGTTTATCACATTCGCTTCTGCTTTAAATTTAATTTTAGTGTGAGCTAATGAAGCGAAAATTGTTCTGCAAGAATATAGTAACAGCAATCTCAAAACCGGCTTTATTTTTAAAAAAATCAAATATTCATGAACCGTCATTCCAACTTCAATATTTTAAAGACAATCAGCTGTGTCGTGACGTGACCATCAAAAAAAAATCAGCCCCCAATGTGACGTCAACAAAGTGGAGGATCGTGGCCCGTCCGTTTTGATAGCCCTGACCCAGCATATGTTTATGTATTTATTATTTTGTAACTGATGACAATTTCATTATTTTTTCACTTAGATTTAAGGCTTAGAACACACTGCTCTAGTTTAAAAAAAAGTACTTTGAAGAGTTGTATCAGTTTTTTTTAAATTAGCTGTACTGGGTGTGCCATTTGTGATGGAATTAATTTCGGAGACTCAGTTATTATAAAAGATACTTACTTTCCTCAAATTTCGAGATAAGAAGAAATATGTCACAAGTTTTTTTTCTAGCCCTTGTAATTTTTAAGCTACGAGGGAAAATTCAAAAATGTGGAATTCCAGAAATCGATTATTGGGGCAGTTTACTGGCGGAAAGTACTGGCAGCCACTAAACTTGCCATATGTAAACTACAAGAAAGTTCACTTGCTACTCTCCTCCAATTACAGCTACGTTTACATTTAGAGAGTTTACTGGCGGAAAGTACTGGCAGCTACTAAACTTGCCATGTATAAACTACAAGAAAGTGCACTTACTACTCTCCCGCAAGTACTTTCCAAAAGTTGACGGCCGGCTAGTTTAGTGGCTGCCAGTACTTTCCGCCAGTACCCTCCAAATGGAAACACATGTCAGCAAGCGTTCTATAAGAAAGTGTCCACGTTTTTTAAAATTAATAAGTGGGATGGAAATCAGATAATTTCCTCTAAACATATATCAAAAATATGAAATTTTGTGGAATATCAAGTTCATCATCAACCTAAGTGGGATGGAAATTAGATAATTTCCTTGTAAAACAAGTATCAAAAATATGAAATTTTGTGGAATATCAAGTTCATCATCAACCTAAGTGGGATGCACTTCCTTTTTAAACATATATCAAAAATATGAAATTTTATGGAATATCAAAAGTTCATCATCAACCTCCGGTAAAAAAACTGAAATAGTACATTTCGGTAGTCTGTATAAATACTGCAAGGAAGCAAAACTATCACCAGTGTCCAGATAGCGTAATGTGACTTCCAATTTATTTTGGGAGAAATAGGACTGCTCATACACGTTTCCGATTTGGTCAGTTTATGTTAACCTAGTCTTAACATTTCTTTTAGTTTTTGGTATGATAATCTTATGAAATTACTATAAAAATCGGGATCTTCAGTTGATATCTCCTTTAAGAGTCGTTCTGATGCAAGTACTTCTGCGTTTGATCCAATCTCTAACCCAATCTCGCTTTTTCCTAGTTTAGCAGCACGCACTACCGCCATTTTGTTTTTAACTGCTTGGCAAGTAAACTTGAAAACGTGTAAACACAAAAGTTTAGTGGCTGCCAGTACTTTCCGCCAGTAAATTCTCCAACAAAGCAACTTTACTGGCTGAAAGTACTTTCCGCCAGTAAACTCTCCAAATGTAAACGTAGCTTAAGAACAAAGATATAACCGATTTTTAGAATTCCAAATTTTTTCCTCCTAGCTCCAAAACAACAAGGGCTGGAAAAAAAGTTTAGGCGTATTTTTTAATGTAAAGTCCCCAGGTTTCTATCTAGGCTACTTCTAGGGGCGATAGGGGAAATTAACTAAACCATTTGCAAGCCTTAAATTTTTAAATAGGACTTTTGGTAAAAACTGCATTTTGATATATTAACCCGGTTTTGTGGTGCTTGGACTTTTTGAAAAGACTGCGGTTGGATTGGGCCTATAACTTTTTTATTTTCAAAATTAATTTTTGTTATCCACACGTTTTTGACCTGTATTGTATACTTTATGTTTCGCCGATGATCAGATAGGAGTGGCTCAGGATTATGACGACTTCGAATATATGACACGAAAACTAATAGAAGAGTACAATAAGTGGGGACTAGAGGTTAATCTCAATAAGACAGAGTATATGTGTATCGGTGGAATGAAACAGGATCTAATCTTAAATACCGGGCAGCGAATTAAGTCCTGTGATGAGTATAAATACTTAGGTCTAAAAATTACAGCTGACGGGACACTAGACAAAGCTATAAAAGATCGAAACGTACAAGGAAGAAAAGCAATAACTTTATTAAATGGCATAATTTGGGACCAAAGTATATCAAAACATAACAAAAAGCTTATATATAACACCATTGTAAAAAGTATTATTACATACGGCCCAGAAGTAGGGCTAATTAAGGATAGAGATGGACTATTGAGAAGAGCAGCAGGGAAATCAAAAAGAGAAAGAGTTGCAATCAAAGAATAAGAGAAATTATGACAGTGGGTGAACGTACTTTACTGGATGATATAAGAACAAAACAACTGGTGTGGTACGGACATGTACAAAGAATGAATGATGAAAGACTACCTAAACAAATACTACAATGGAAACCAACTGGCCGAAGAAAACGAGGACGGCCAAGGAGAAGCTGGAGAGAAGGAATAGACAGTGAAATAAGAATAAGAGGCCTAGATGATGAATTATGGGCAAACAGAAACGAGTGGAGATTGGGTATCGGAAGACGTAGAACGTTGTGAAACCGATAAATATATATATATATATAATTTTTGTTATATAAATGTCTTTGTGGCTAAAAAAACAGTGTTACATCCGAACAAAAATATAAAAAATAGGCTTAAGATTGATGATATATTTTCTATTAGAGAGTTACGTGGCGGGTGTTAAAGGGCCAAAATTATAGCCCTTTTCTTGTCTAATTAGTAAATAATTCACTGTAAGCTCTGTCGGCAATTAATAACGCCAAGACGCTAACTTAGAACAAGAGAAGGGTTGGCTCTGGCTGCATGGAGGTGCCCGATATTGTTTGGTCTTCTTGTCGTGAATTTGCGGAGGAAGATTTATTAATAAAGTTTACTTTTTTTTATCTGTTGAAGATTAATCTTTGTTTTTGTCGTTTAAACGAAGTTTTTTTTAACGGGCCAGAGTGGAAACACAATCCAGAAGAGAATAGAATTCCAGGGTTGCCAACTTTAGGAAAATTTCTCTGTTTTATAGAAATTTTTGCCATATTTAGGGGTTTAGGGAATTTTGAGGAAATTTTGAAAGTTAAAATATAATTGGTAAATTAAATGAAGAATAATTTACAAAGTTTTAGTATAAATATCTATACAGTTTTTTTTTCAATAAAGAAAAACATTTTTTATTTCCAATGTACCAAACGCCCAACAAACAATATCATTTTATGACTGACAACAGTGATTCCCAAAAAAAAATTAGATGACCTAACTTTTAAGGACCACCAATTTTTATATTTAAAAAAATCCATGGAAATTTCAAAGCTCATGCAAGAAAATTTTTACAAAAATTGTTGGCAAAGCTGTGGAATTCCTTGATTTAATTAAAGGAGCTTCCTTTATGTTGCAAATTTTGTAGAGGAAGAAGTACAAAAAATGGCATTGGCAAGATAACAAATATCTAGGGCACGGCAGTGTCTCGCCAAGTTCGCGTGAACTGCTGTATCATCATTTCTTGAAACATTTCAGCCTAATTTGACCTGTCTAAAACTCCAATTCAGAATGGGCCACCGAACCCAACTATGCACAGTCGTAGACCTTCATAGAGTTAACAACCCTTCTAAGTTTCATAGATTTTCATAAGGCAGAAAAGTAACGAAATTTCAAAGAAAGTCCCACTAAATCCAGACATGCTAGAAAAGCTGACATTTGGCAGACTAATAGAAATTATGACCAAACCCTTGGAAAACCACCAAAATTCTAATTTACTCCCCTCCCATATACATAAATTTACAATTTATGTAAAAGTAACTTTGCCCACATCCAGAAGGGCTGGAGAGGTAAACTTTGGCAGACTGATAGGAAATATGATAAAACTATAGGAAAAAAATGAAAAACCTCAAAATACTTCCAGAAATGCTAGACAGCTGAGCTTTGGAAGGCCGATAGAAACCATGATAAAACTATTAAAAAATATATAAAAAACCCCAGAATTTTAATAATTTCCCTCTCCTATCAATTTAAAGTTATGTAAAAGTAACATTGGAACAGAAACGCTAGAGAGCTGCGATTTAGAAGGCTGATAGGAACTATGATAAACCATAGGAAAAAATTAAAAAACTACAACATTTTTAATAAAGCATTACAAAAGTTTTGAACAACATTCCGCATATTTCACTACTTTAAAACTTAAATAATATCCAAATCCTTTAAAAAGGGAGTGAAATCATAACAAAAACATTTTATGTAAAAAAAGCCAAGTACGCGAAAATAGTATACCTTAACAATAATTGAGATAAAAGTAAATTTTGTTATGATAAGTATTTTTTTGCTAAAATCAAATCCGATTTTTTCTCACGTACTTTTCGATTTTCACTCTATCGCCGCTGTTCGTATAATAATATTATTTTTTTCGAAAGCACGACCGTTCCTCTGGGGTCCCTATATCTAATTGGCCCAGTCCTTAGGGATTGTCGGCGTCACATGTGTAATAATATACATCCAATGAGTGGCTCACGCCCGGCCCTTCTCGAACGTGATGTCAGTCTTCGTTTTTAGACAATCACTTCACAAATTATTTCGTTATTATATTCGATGGTGGATTAAGATTTTGTTACAAATCAGATTTTGGTTTTCTTAATTCGTTGGTGTCAGGTAGTATTGAATTCAAATTTAAGGGATGCGCTATATGACGTGCACTTTCTCTACATGGATAAATGCTTTCCTAATTAAAGGTTCTAACTAGTTTGGAAATGTTTTTTTAAACTTTGCTATTCCAGCCAAACTTCTTTATGTTCAATTTAGCACTGTGCCTAAGAGTCATTTGCAGCCGTAATAGCCAAGTTTAAAAAAACATTTCCAAACTAGTAAGAATCTTTCATTTTAAAATTAGTATTGAAGAACTTGGCTTTACTTTTATCTCAATTCTTTTTGCGGAATACTCCTTTCGCGTACTTGGCTTTTTTTTACATGAAATGTTTTTTTTTATGATTTCATTCCTTTTTTAAAAGATTTGGATAATATTTAAGTTTTAAAGTAGTAAAGTTTGCGGAATATTGTTCAAAACTTTGCAATGCGTTATTAAAAATTTTGAGGTTTTTTTTATATTGTCCTATGGTTTTATCATAGTTTCTAACAGCCTTTCAAAGCTCAGCTCTCTAGTGTTCCTGGAATTAGGAAATGTTAACTTGACATTTATAGGAGAGGAAAGCAAATTAAAATTTTGGTGTTTTTAAATTTTCTCCAATAGTTTTATCATAGTTCCTATCAGTCTTTTAAAGCTCAGCTCTCTAGCGTTTCTGGAAGTGGATAATGTTACTTTCACATAACTTTACATTTATCGGGAAGGGAAGTTAATTAAAATTTGGGGTTTTTTAATTTTCTTTTATAGTTTTATCATAGTTCCTATCGGCCTTCCAAAGCTCAGCTCTCTAGCGCCTCTGGAAGAGGATAATATTAATTTACATAACTTTACATTTATAGGGGAAGGAAGTTAATTAAAATTTGGTTTTTTTTTAATGTTCTTTTATAATTTTATCACTTTCCTAAAGCTCAGCTCTCTAGCGCTTCTGGAAGTGGGCAATGTTACTTTTACATAGCTTTACATGTATGGGCGAGGGGAGTGAATTACAATTTTCGGGGTTTTTTGATTTTTTCCAAGAGTTTGGTCACAATTTCTATCAGTGTGCCAAATTTCAGCTTTGTAACATGTCTGGAAGTACAGTACAATTTTGATGATCTATACATAAGTGAGTAGATGGGTTAGTGAGTGAGTAAGTGGCAATTTCGACGTTTTTTGAAATTTCGTAACTACTTTACTGCTTTATGCTAAACTTGGAGGGATTATTAACTTATAAAGATCTACGACTGTGCAGTGTTTGAGTTTCGTAACCCATTGCGAAGTAGAGTTTTAGTAGGTTTCAAGAAAAGATGGTACAGCAGATTCCGCACGAACTTGGCGGGGCACTGCCGTGGTCCCAGATTTAAACAAGCGAAGAAAGACAAAATACTTGTAATGGTATAATTTGGGAGTAGGTACTATTTTTCTATTTGACAGCTGTTAGATGAGTGTGTCAGGATGTTAAAAAACTATGATGGCCATCTCAAAGCGGCAGCTTAAACAAAGAGTGGCCAATTAAAGATGGCGGACGATGTTTAAAAATAACAAAAAAAAAACCAGTAATTGAAAATTAATTTTATTTTACTGCATTGTTTCTTCACTCCAAAAGTCAATTTAGACCCCAAAACCCCTGAAGCGCCCCCCCTCGAATTGTTACCTTCTTAGCCCGCGTAGCAATGGCTAGAGAAGGTATTACTTTCGACGAATTTTTTTTTTTTGCTAAAAATGTATTATTAGGATGTATTTTGACCGATCCAAGCAATATCGTCCTGATCTCTGTCTGTGTGTCTGTGTGTGTGTATATTATTTCTGTCCTTAACACGATAGCTCCTAAACCGCTAAACCGATTTTCATAAAATTTTCAGGTAAAATAGTGTTCAACACGCTAACGAGCTGATTAGATTTTGATTAAGATCCATTAATGCTAAAGACAGTTTTTTGACAATTAAAATTTTTTTAAAATGCTAACTTTTTAACGGAGCATCATATCAATACACTCATTATGTAATTTAATAGACTATATTTTTCTTAATAATTCGTGTTATAACCAATAACTTCGTAGGAGCTTCAGTTTCTGAGATATTTACAAAAAACTGTTTCCAAAGCTAATATATTATCATGGCTTCACTTGAGGTGTGATAATAGGCTAGCTAGAAAGGTGTCAGATCCGTCATGGATCTATTTATTTTTTCTTGGTACGCCCCTGACACATCTAACTATATTAAGGAAGAAAACTTAAAGGTGACAAAAGATCCGTGACAAAAGTATGAGTTTCACCAGGGTTGGATGGGCTCAAACAAACCGGCCCTGGCAATTTTTTTTTATTCGGCCCTCGCTTCGGCACAAAAATTTTACGACAAAGAAAACGATGTGATATATTGTGTTATTTTTGTTTTTGATATTATGGAGGTTTAATTTTAAAGAATGTTATTTGCATTTTAAGAAAAAAAACTTTATATAAACATAAGTATTCATGTCCTAAACATCCTAACTTGTGAGATAGTGAGATACAAGATCTTTAAAGACAGAAAATCTCCTTTTTTATTAATATCTGTAATACTACTCTAGATATTTTTGTAAAGTTTTATATTTTGTATGCCTATATTAAACACCAAGTACATATTAACATAATTAATATCTAATTTTTTCACAAAATGAAAACTTAAAAAAAACTCTGCCAATATATGGGCCCCTAAGCTCACACTAGGTACTATAGTTATAGTGTACGTGTGAGCTATTATAACTAAAAACTGAAATATATTTTATTCAACTGCACACTAAATTACCTTTTGTTTGATACCACACAAGCCATGTTTTGACTTAAACTCAAATTTTTGAAATCCACCCCCACCCTTAAAAAAAACAAAAACTAAAATGTATTTTGTTAAACTCCAGACTCAATTACCTTTCGTTTGATATCACACATGCCATATTTTCACTTAAACTCTAATTTTTGAAATATACCCCCACCCTTTTTTTAAAATAAATTAAAATGTATTTTGTTTAACTCCAGACTCAATTACCTTTCGTTTGATATCACACACGCCATATTTTCACATAAACTCTAATTTTTGAAATCTACCCCCATCCTTTTATTTGGTTTGTGTTCGGTGGATTTTGTTCATTTTTAAATGGGACCATCTCGACTCAAGACCCAGCCTAGGTACCAAATTTCATTAAAATCGGCCAAGCGGTTTTTGAGTTATGCGCGTTGGTCGTTACAGACAGACATACAGACAGACAGACAGACAGACAGACAGACAGACAGACAGACAGACAGACAGACAGACAGACAGACAGACAGACAGACAGACAGACAGACAGACAGACAGACAGACAGACAGACAGACAGACAGACAGACAGACAGACAGACAGACAGACGGACAGACGGACAGACAGACAGACAGACAGACAGACAGACAGACAGACAGACAGACAGACAGACAGACAGACAGACAGACAGACAGACAGACAGACAGACAGACAGACAGACAGACAGACAGACAGACAGACAGACAGACAGACAGACAGACAGACAGACAGACAGACAGACAGACAGACCGACAGACAGACAGACAGACAGACAGACAGACAGACAGACAGACAGACAGACAGACAGACAGACAGACAGACAGACAGACAGACAGACAGACAGACAGACAGACAGACAGATAGACAGACAGACTGCGCAACAAAAAAAGTTTCAAAATCATCTGAAACGCAAAAAGATATATAAAAATTTTTGAAATCGGAGCAACTTTTTTATTCTCGAAAAAATTAGGATCACCATAGCTCACACTACTATAGTATAGTATATGTGTGAGCTAAAACCTACAAAATTTCAACACACAACACCCCGGTTAGTTAAAAGGTTGCAAGTAATTTTTTTTCAAATTTAGGTTTTGGGTTTCGACGGATTTTCGATCTTGTCCTATGTAATAAAATTTAAAAAAAAAAGAAAAACAAATAGCAGTAACTGTAGTACTGCCTTATGAACAATTAAAACTTTGAAGTCGTTTTTTTCCAAACCACACTTTCGTCATTTGCGCCCTTTTAACTACCGGGAGCAGAGCAGATATGCTAATTTTCATATGGTAATGACTTTTTTAATAATGAACTAGATGCTGCAAATTTATCATACGATCTCCTTAATTTGAATTGGACCTAAACCGATTTTTCAATCGGTTAATCGATTTTTTAGATTTTTTTTTTGCACCAAAAATGATCTTTCGGAACTAAGAGATAAGATATTAGCAAGGCCGTACCGAAGGGGGAGATCAGGGGGATCAATCCCCACCAAAATAGTCAACAAAATGTGTTAAAAGAGATTTCACAACAGCAACACAAATCGTCGTTGATCTTACAAACTGACGTAACTCATTTATTGTTATTTTACAAGAGAGCAATTTCAAGTTTTAGGGAAAGTTTATATTGGATTTATATCACTAAAAATGTTCTTGGATCTAATGATTTTTATGCTATTAAAGGATTTTTATGAGTAACGACACTTTGTGGGATGAAAGAACGACACAAATAAGGTAGTATAATGGTATTATCTCAAAACTGCATTTTTTTGAGATACGTCAGTTTGTAAGATCAACGACGAAACAAGAAAAAAAATTGGACAATATTTTTATTACATTTTTTTAATCTCCCGATTTTTTCTTCTGGATATTGGTATTGTAAAAATATATTAATAAGTTAGTGCCATTATCACATTATCTCCTTGATACATTATATTTTAATATGAAAGTAACTGTAACAATCAAATGAGTGACGCAGGCCTGGAGTTACTACATACTGATTTTTTAAATTTAAATATTTAGTGTTTTAATTAGTTCGTATGTCAAATATACAAAAATAAATATTAATAATTTGGAATAGGTACATTGGGCCTGCGGCCCAACCGGCCCTAAATTGTACCGGCCCACCGGGCATTTGCCCGGTTGCCTGCCTGTACTACTGTTGTTACTGTACCTTTTAAAAAAAATCCCAAAAAATCAAGTCAATATTTCGGTGCTTGTCATATTATACCGCTAAACATTAGCCCGGTAGTCGTAATAAAGAGCTCGGAATGCCGACTATTGCTGCCATAAATCAAAATGCCGACCGTTTCGGGATTTCCGGGGAGTCAAATTGAAATTCCGCACCCGCCGACCCCGAGAATCTCGCTCCAATTGCGTCCTGTTCAATTTAGACCTGGATTTTTAAGGCTCGCATGAAACTCTTTAATCTTTATAAATGATTTTAACTTTATTTCCAAACAAAAATGAAGTAGCAATACAAAATGGTTCAAAATTTGAAGGGCGGCATCACAATATTTTTCAATTTAGTTCAATTAATTTTATTGAGAAAGATGTTACATCTTATAACGATTTCAAAGTATAGTTTTTGTAAAGTCAGTTGAATAACGATAAAAGCCGACCATCGGCATATTCCTTAAAGAAAGTGACATGGGCGGCGGTAAATATACTCATGAAAATTATTTCATTTAATTATGGCGTAAACTAAAGAAATAAAAATAGAAAATAAAACTTTCTATTCCTACACCTACAAAAATGACACTGACTTATTTTCTAACTCTGCATACTGCCGACTAAAGGGGTCCCGAAATGAACACCTGAAAGCAATTATTAAAAGCGTATCTCAAATAATCTGCCAATCAGGTGCCGTTCATCCACCTGGCCTCGGTCGGTCGGAAAACAAATACTTTGTGTTCGGACCGCAAAGAGCCGCGCCTCTTTTCTGTCGGTAGGGTTGAAATTATATCAGGAAGATTGTATATGAATTTGGATAACTCTTCAAGGGCAGAATGAAGCAAAATTTAATGAAATAGATACACTCCGTATCAGGAGTTATTCAAGTGACTTTACAAAAACTATACAAGAATTTATAGTACAAAACTATCTGCTAATGAATTTTTTAATGAGGCAAAACCATCAATGGTCGGTCATAAAATGCTACGAGAAAGTAAAGAAGAACAAAAGGAAAGGAGAAAAAACCTGTAGTCTACGATTTCCATTCCTGCTTGCTGAATAAAATCGAAACACGAATCCGAAAGGAATCTGAAGTTTTAATGGAATCAAAACAGTCGCGGCTCAATTACTTTATGATCGAAGTTTCGAACTTTGAGCAGTATTTTGAGTGTAGCTATAGCCTTCGTAAACTGCTGGCCGACGTACACCAATTTTTTAAAATAATTATTTAATAATAAACGGTCCCACTTAATTTTTGCTTTAATGTAACATAAACATAATATAGCGCCAGAACCAAAACATAACGGGACGCTTATTCTTATTCACTGCCTGTAGGGCTACATTAGGTATGAATGTACGGTAGTGGCGGTTAACACCATAGATAAAGAATTTGCGACGCGGTTCAGTAAGTTTTTATTAGATAGGCAACTCCGGCTGTTTGACAGATCGTTAACTCTGTGGCGCCCACTACTGAGCTTAGTGACGAACTAAAAGTTGAGGCGGGAAATTTGAATCGCCTTTTATAATAAATTTTCTTTAATTTTAAAGTTTTTTTTTGAAATTTTTAATCAGTCAATATTTTATAAAGACATACAATGTCCTTATAAGATATAAACAGATTGAAAATAATATATAAAGTGCAATAAATAAAACATTTTTTAAATGAGTTTTAATTATTATAAAAAAAGCGACAAATTAACGACTAACTATTGATGAAATAATACTTAGTCTAATTGATTGGTAAAATAAAATATAATGAAAAACCAAACACTATCTAGTATATTTAAATTTGCTTTTAACATTTCTGGTGAGTGATGAGTGAATAAATAATTAAACAGTTGTTCGTGAAGAGATTCATTCTTAAATGTGTACTTTTTAACAGCTTGACGAAAATCTGACATGATTTAAAAGTACCTCCTCGCCTTGGTTGTAAGTTGTGTAGGGTATGTTTCAAAGCAGTATATACATAGCTTATCAGTGGTCACACATATTATCCAAAAGCTGAAAACAATAAAAAAAAATCAACTTATAACCACATTAATCATAGGTACTAGATTATGGTAAGATAAAGATTTAAAATTAAGGAATAAATTTATTCAAAGTACATTACGCTGCTGGGTAATCCCTCGTTTACACATCAATTAAGCACAAATTTAGTGTTAATTTTGTATGTGTCTCCCTTTTACTTAATATCAAAAGAAAGGGATAGACATAAAATTAACACTAAATTTGTGCTTAATTGATGGGTAAATAAGGCACCTACCAGGCATTGGAAACCTGTATTCAGAGTTCCGTAAAGTAAGCGATAAGAAGTTAAAAAGACACTACCAATACAAATTTTATCAAATGCCAATCTGACCTCAAATGAGAAAATAAGAAAACTTACCTTAAAATGTCTCGGAAAACTATGCATTTTATACTCGTCTGAACTTTAGATACTTCACCCAGAATAGCAACTAGAAATTCTTATTCTTTTATATTTAAAAATTGCAAAAGTTACAAATGTAACAAAATTTAATTTTAATGCGTCACAGCAGCAAAGATTACCTACATAAGCCAAAAAGATAGATTTAAAATGAACCCGAAATAAGATGCGGTGGAAGAGGTTTTTCTACCTGAAAAAAGGGGGACGGAAAATCCAAACCACAGATAATTCTAAAAAAACAAAGAATAAGGAACAAACGCGCGACCGCAGCGCCTCTTTTGAGCTTAGTGAGAACTTGAACCTAAGGACCTGTCAAATTGCATTGAGTTTCCTAGGCATGGTTAACACCCTTAAAAGGATCTAATCTGGCACCTAGGCCGCCTTTCTGAGCCCGTTGTGCCACGTACCTAATTATGTTTTAGGTCAGAAACTTAGTCATCATCACCACATGATGCCATGGTTCTAGCCTTAGACCACTGATGGGTTATAAACCTTTTGACATAATTAACAGGGTACAGATAGCCATAATGTGCCCGCACTAGCTGCTAGCTCCAAATATACACTCCAGTTACCCTGCCCCATGTGGTGATTTCCTGAATGGCCAGGCCATTGGATCCACTCAGAGAATCACCATATTAACCCATCCCCTTTACCATTCTGGATATTATCTGGTGTGATCCCAAAGGTCACCAGTTTTTTTTTCTGTTAACATACTGGTCAATGCTCGTCCGCTACCAGATAACCCATTTATCCATGGGTCGAGGCCCCTTTAGTCGCGACAGGCCTAGGGGTTACCTTGTTGCTATTCTTATCTCCGGACTCCATACGGGCCGTTAGATGAGGTAAGTGCTTATCAAATTTCAAGACGCTATTCTTGACGAGCCGTGAGGTAAGGTGTCAGTTTCGTGGGTGAACTTATATTCACCACCTTTATTTTTTGGGGAAGTTAATTCACGGCAGTTGTTGTGGTATTTATAACCTTAATTTTGACTGTCAGTCTTATTGAAGAGTGGTTGTACTGTGGAGGTGGGCAATAACTTGTTATTAATTTTTATCAAAACACTTCTCGCCAAAACAAAAATGACCACCAAACGTAGGGTTAGAAACACTCCCGCGGATTTATTTTCCCGTGGAAAATAATATTAATCTTAAGATCACTTGTAAAAGTAAACATTTTACTCAACTCACCTCACGGACTCCCAAGAATAAGCGTCCAGAACTAATGGTAAAGCCAACAGCGTATAAAACTCATGCATTTTTTTTTTGGATGGTTCCTGCAGTAATAAATGGTCTTGTTTAGAGTTTGAGGTCTCTAATTTACGTTGGCTAGCTAAGACGAGAGAAAATCTTGAAAATAAGGAAAATCGAAAAGTTTTTCCAGACCCAGCCATCGACGGCGACGTTGGTTTTTCGTTTTCTCATTTCTCGTTGGAAAAGTTTAATGAAAAATCCACTTTTCTTTTGTCGAGGAGCAATCCGACCGAGATAACACTCGATGGCTAGATAAAACAATCGCGGGTTTTACGACGAACAGTGGCGTAGAACCATGTTTTAAAAAGTTAAAACTCTTAAAAATACAAGAATCATACTAAAAGCTTTTAGATGCGTGACAATAGAGATTTATTGGAAATTCTAAAATAAGCCTAGCACTAATAAGAAAACAACTTTATTTAAATGGGTTAGACCTTAACACGGCTGGGACAAATGAGTTATTGGAACATGCTTTCTATAAGACCGTTCCTTATCATTAGGTTGGTATATTAGGTTGTTCTTTTTATGTAATGTATGTTTATTGTTCAGTTCGTCACATTTTTAAAAGTATATTAAAAATTAAAGATTTATGGAGTGCTATTTTGACTGAGTGTTATAGAAAATAACAAAAATATGAAATAACTAAGGCCGACTTTAGGTGGATATGAAAGAATTAAAATGCATAGAAACTAAAGTTAAAGAAGATATTATAAATATCACACAACTATTCTATGCAGAAGAAACTAAAAACAAAAATATCGAACATAAACTCAGAGCTACAATCTGAAAAATGCAAAGCGGAAATAAAGAGAGCATTAAAGAAAATGAAAAATAACAAAGCACCTGGAAGAGACGGAGTAACGGAGTACGGTGGCAAAGCTGTAGTTAATACCCTCCATATACTACTGAATAACATACTAAAAGAAAAAATAATCCCAAACAACTGGAAAGAATCCATAACCATTATTCTACACAAGAAAGGCGATAGAGCAGACCTAAATACTATCGACCTATAACACTCCTCAATGTAATTTATAAGCTTTTCACGAAAATATTTACAGATAGACTAACAACAAAAATTGACGGATATCAATCAAAGAAACAAGTAGGCTTCAGAAAAGGCTTCAGTACAGTTTACCATCTATTAACCATGAAAATTCTAATAAAACCAGCCAACGAATACAACATTCCAATATATATTGCGTTTATAGGCTTTGAAAAAACACTGGGCAGTAAAAGTATATTTAATTAATAGCCGAAGAGATCACAGATACACAGATTTAATAGCCAATATACAGAGTGTCCCATAACTTAGGGGCCATAGGCCAACAGGTGATAGAGGAGGCCATGTCTGATAAAAAAGTTAGTAATAAAATATTATTGACATTTTTAAAAGAATAAGTAAGCAAAAATTATTATTTTTTATACATTTTTGTAGATTATTTTGACAGCCTGTATCTCCTCAGCTTGTGCCACATTTTTAAATCACAATTAGCTGAGAATTCAGCTGGCTGTGACAGATTTTCTCTTCTTTTTCTTTCAAAATTTTTTTTCTCGGAAATAACCTCCTCTATCACCTTTCAAAAATCTTTTTTCTCGGAAATAACCTCCTCTATCACCTGTTGCATTATGGCCCCTAAGTTATGAGACACCCTGTATATAGCGAAGCAACAACATCAATCAAAATCCACGAAGGAACTGAGCCAATCCACATAAGACAGTTCAGACACGTCAAAGAGGGTGACACAATATCCGCTAAACTATTTAACCAGGCCCTAGAAGATGATTTTAAGAACTTAGATTGGAAAGAAATAGACATCATAGTAAACGGACAATACTTGAACTACCTAAAATATGCTGACGATATCGCCTTAATAATAGATACGAAAGAAGACCTGATAAAAATGCTGGAAGAACTAGATAGAGCAGCTAAAAATATAGGCTTGAGTATGAACTGCACTAAAACTAACATCATAACAAAGACAGATGAAGATATCACGATCACAATATACCAAGAGAAAATAAAACAAGTAAAAGAATATATATACCTGGGACAAATTATTAAACTAAAAAAGAAAACCAAACGGCTGAAATTAAGAGACGAGTAAGATTGGCCTGAGCAGCATTCGGTAAATTACGCTACATATTAAAAAATAAAAAATACCCTCAGTAGCTCTAAACGAAAGTGTATAACCAATGTATCCTTCCTGTACTTACCTGTGGATCCCAGACCTGGACAATTACAAAATCAAACATGGATAAGGTACCAAAAGCCCAAAGATCAATGGAAAGACAAATATTAATTCTAAAGCTAACAAATAGAAAAAGGAATGAATGGATAAGAAATAAAACAAAAGGGATGTCAGAGGAGAAGTAGCAAAATTAAAATGAACATTTGCCGGTCATAATATCAGACAGAACGACCATCGATGGAACAAATGTATTCTAAGCTTTAGACCTTGTGAAAGTAAAAGAAGTACGGGAAGACCCCAAATGAGATGGGCGGATGATTTGAAGAAATACGCGGGAACTAGATGGATGAACACGGCGACGGATAGAGAAGAGTGGAAGATATTGGGGGAGGCCTATGTCCAAAGATCGATTGAAGAATGTTAAATAGATACATAGAAAGTGCTTTTTTTTCCGTGCGCTATTTTTCTTGTGTGTTTTTTTTGTGCGCTTATTTCCGAAATTCTAATAAAGCAAGTAAACAAAGAAAAAATTTTCAGCCCTTAATTTATGTATAGTAGCTACCAGCCTCGATACTTTTTTTTGGACTGGGTGTAATTAGCCCCTCTAAACCCCCGTAGAACCGCTAATGCCACCACCATAATATTATATAATCATACAAATATGTGCGCCTCTGGATATACTCTCTGATTCCAAACAGACACAAACATACACACACCTTTATACATGCACTCCGCTTTATAGAAACTGGAACGGCAGGGCACAAATTTAGTTTGCCGGTGCTGCCTGGCTCTCGACGTAGCTGAGCAAATATTATCGTTGGTAACCAGGGCGGCAGATTAAAGTTTGTTCAGCACTCATCCTAACTCAGCTTTCGCAAACCAGAGCGACAGAGCGAGGCGGGAAACCTGAGATGGATTTGTTGTTCTTTTTGCAGCAGGAGCGCGTCAGAGGCCATTTGTTGGAGCTAAGTGCTTTAACAAAAGCACTAAAAAAATCTGTCAAATACATAGTGTATAAGCGAATCACGGTTGACTTAAATGAAAGATTTTCGATTTGATATTAATAAAATACATTGTTGGCGACGAGTGTTTAAATGAAACAATTTATATTATTTAATTTATGATCTATTTTAGTTAAATGCTTCTATAATTAGCTGAATTGTAGGAAGCAGATTGAATTATTACATAATTGAGGTAAATATTTTTAAATGAAAATATATTAGATGAAATAAATGATACGCTGAGAAGAGCTGCAATAATGGCCAAAGAAGCGATGTCGTACAAAAGGATCAAAAGAGAGAAAATTGTATATCAGAAGAGATAAAAAACTGATGAAAAAAGGCGGACCCTAGAGAAAGCAAAAGAACATTACATACAAAAATAAATAAAACTATAAAGAAAATTATAAAAGAAAATAAAAGAACGAGTCAAGAAATAAAAGTTGAGGGAGTTATGTAAAATAACAAAAATATGAAATATCTAAGACCGACTCTAGGTGGATATGAAATAATTAAAATAAAGGATATGAACGGCATAGAAACCAACGTTAAAGAGGATATCACACAGATATTTCTCTACAGAATTATACCAAACAAAAAAGGAACCATTGCGAGAAACCATGAAGAAACTCTTTAAAAAAATAAAGACCATAAACTCCGAAGTACAACCTGAAATAACCTAAGCGGGAATAGAGCATAAAATGAAAAATAACAAATCACCTGGAAAAGACGGAGTAACGGCAGAAATGCTAAAGTACGATGGTAAAGCTGTAGTTAATAACCTTCATATTCTCCTGAATAAAATAAAAAAGAAAGAATAATCCCAAAAAACTGGAATGAATCCATAACCATTTCCATAATGAACAAGCAGGCTTTAAAAAAGATTTCAGTGCAGTGCATATGAACTTATTAACCATGACAATCCCAATAGAACAAGCCAACGATTACAACATTCTACTATATATTGCAGTTATACAGTTTGAAAAAGCTTTCGATAACATTGAGGACTGGGCAGTAAAAGCATCTTTTATTAATAGCCAGACAGGGTGACATAATATCTAAACTATTTAACCATACAGGCGCTAGAAAATATTTTTAAAAACTTAGATCAAAAAGATTTATTTGATTTAAGAAACTCGACTATTTCATTCTTTGCCCCGTGGTCCCAATGTTTCTACGCTAAAGGGTACAAGAATATACCCATTGGCTTCTAACTCTTTATACTTTTTTGTTGTTCACCAGGGAAAAAAAGAGAGTCCATCAACGCGCTTTCCATTGCCCCTACACATGCCAGGAGGTTCTAGCACCAAGGGTATATCTGCAGATACCAAAGCCCTCCTGATAATGTTATTGAGCAGCCCATAGTGAAATAAACGACCGGCATTTTGATAGCAACTGAAAGCGTGGTGCTCATAAATATCAACAGTTTTGTCGCAAGTGCAATCGTGAACCTCGCACAATGGCTGGCCCAAGCGAAAGAAGATGAAGATGCGAAAGGTTGTGTTATCTAAAAGATTCCCTAGTACAGAAGAAGGTAGAGCCTGTAACCAAGCATTGCTTTCTGGTTCTTAAAGAGCTAGAAGCCTAGGGTCACTAGATGAATCAAAAATTCCTTAAAATTTTGAAGGACAGAAGGCATCATCAAAATCTTTTTGGAGATAAAAATATTAAATACGAATCTAAGAATTGGATTTGACTTGCTATAAGTTTTGAAGAGACTTTAACCCCCTCATAATGGGTTACGCATGCAGGCATAAAGCAAAGTTTAAAAATTAAGGGGGACTCATCGACACGTGACCACATTCTACAAGCGCACCCCCAAAATGAGTGTCAAGTTACCATACCGGGGCCGGGGAATTGAGAAAGCCAATAATGATAATTGTATTAGTATTGAGTGGAGCGATCTTTGCAAAAGTGATTCTCTCACGCTTCCGCCCCAATATATTTTAGTTATTTGATAATGACACACACATCGAACGACACAAGCCCCGTCGTAAATAGTTGGTACCTATGTACAGGATGATCCACTATATAATGTCATAAAACAGTTTGAAGTCTAATCAATCTACAATGAAATCGTAACAATAATCTATATTGCTGAGCTTTCACTAACATTCATATTTAAAAGCGTAATGATAGAAAATAGACCGGCATCACTGATGCAAAGTGATCAACTCACTGATACCAAGTTGTTTCTACAAAAAAACTACTACTAGGTCGCACGCTAGGTCGGTTTAGAACGTTTTTAGGTTTTTTTAAGTTGATTACGCCTATTCTCCACCTCCTTCGATCCTGTCAATCATCTTCTGTCAGGTGTTTTTGACTTATTGATCTTTGGATTGACAGTTGCCATTCTAGTTTAGGACGCCCTCTTTCTCTTCGTCCCATTCCCATTGGTTGCCTTTCTAGGACTTGTTTTGGTAATCTTTCATCGTTCATCCGTTGTACATGGCTGTACCATATCAGTTGTCTTTTAGTGATGTCATCCGTTATGCTTCCCTCGACTCCTATTCTTTCTTTTTTGATCTCATTTCTTATGTGAGCTGTTCTAGATGGCTCTGGAACGAAATAGCGACGTACAAAATAGCGAGTATTAAAATAGCGGTATCGAAATAGCGACAATCAAAATAGCGATGTAATGAAAGGGCGACTATCAATATAGCGATGTAACAAAATAGCGATATAACAAAATAGCGATTGTATCAAAATAGCGATGTAACAAAATAGCGACTATCAAAATAGCGATGTAACAAAATAGCGATTATCAAAATAGCGATATTTTGGTTCGGTTTTGGCATATAGTTCGACAAAGGGTTTTCTTTCTAACAATTTTTTTCAAAAAAAAAACTTCCCTGACTTCTTTCTCGGAATCCTAGAGGGTGTGAATCTGAACCGAACCGAACCAGCATATTTAAAAAAAAAACTCTCCAGACTTCTTTTGAACAGAAACAAACTGAACCGAATTCGGTTCAGTTTGGTTCGGTGCGATTCGGTTCGGATTCACACCCTCTAGGATCCTGGAAAAGAAGTCAGGGAAGTTTTTTTTTGAAAAAATTTGTTAGAAAGGTTCGGTTTGGATTGGTTTGAATCGATTCGGTTTGGTTTGATTCTGTATTTTGATACATCGCTATTTTGATACATCACTATTTTGATACATCGTTATTTTTATTGTAGCTATTTTGATTGTCGCTATTTTGATACATCGCTATTTTGATTGTCGCTATTTTGATATGTCGCTGTTTTGTTATAAACGCTATTTTGATACATCGCTATTTTGATAGTCGCTGTTTCATTACATCGCTATTTTGATAGTCGCTATTTCATCACTCGCTATTTCGTACGTCGCTATTTTGTACATCGCTGTTTCGTTCCAAAACCGTTCTAGATATTCAATCAGTCAAATTAATCAAAATATGCTTTATTGTCAAAAAAGTTGAGTTTTACAGACAAAGCAAAAAATGGTCCTTAATTATAAATATAAGATAAACACTTGCTTACAAATCTAAATAGAGGTACGGAATAGTCATTTAAAATAGTGTAACAGTCTATAAGTATTCGCGATATATTTTTTTTAAATCTTTTTCGATTGCAAATATGCTCTCTCTCCACCTATCAGTCTTTTTTACGTGCTAAGTTCTGGTGCTGTCACTTACTGTTATCGAAATACAACGAAATTCTCTTGAGTATTAAATTAAAATATGTTAAAACATGTTAAAATATGTCAAAATTTGTTAAAATATGTTAAAGTATGTTGAAATATGTTAAAGTTAGATATAAAACACAAGAAACAACAAACATAACAATTTGATACATACACAAGATAAATAAAAAATTTTAAATGTTTAAATATATTTGGCAATTATCCTATAACTAGTCCTCGAAGAATTATAATATGCCTTTTCCAATAGTAAATCTTTTACCTTAACCATAAATATTTTATCCGACTGAATGCTTTTAAGTCTATTTGGAAGCTTATTAAAAATTTTAACACTGCGGTAGATTATCGAGTTTTGGGTCAATTGAGACCTAGGAATATTCTCATTGATCTTCTTATTGTA